>CM032446.1:141269387-141344387 GCA_019049505.1 Pachyrhynchus sulphureomaculatus
CATGTTTATTTTGATTTTAGTGGTATGAGAGGAATGGAAGTTAATGTATCTTCCTGAGTAGGTTGGTTTGGTGTACCCATCTATTATGTCGGAGTTATCTTCTTTTCTGACTAGAAGAGGGGTACACTGTTGTTTGTTTCCTCTTATATGGTGAACTGTAGTTTGGGATGAAAGTCATTAAAGATTCTGAGAATCTCATCCATTTTATTGTAAGGTATCGAGGTAATGGTATCATCAGCAAATTTTTTTATGAATGGTAAGTTGAAGGAGAGTTTAGGGATGGATTCCTTGAGGAAGTCGTCCATCACATATTGTGATATGATAGGAGAGAGAGTAGCCCCCATTGGAGTACCCATTATTTGTTTATAGAAAAGTTGATTGAATTTACAATATGTGGACTGAAAAATAAAGTTTAAAATTTCAAGAAAGTTGACGGGTGTTAATTTCGTGTATTTGCGAATATCAGTCCAGTGCTCTCTGATGCTTTTGATGACTAATTGTAAAGGGATATTACTATATAAAGAGATAGCATCCAAGCTTATCAATACGAAGCCAGGAGGGAGCTTCATGCTCGTTATAAAATTAGTGAAATGAAATGAGTCCGTTTCATAGTAGTCATTTTCTTTTACATAAGCATTGGCTAAAATTTCAGACAGGAACGTTGATAACTTGTTAGGGGCATTGAGAGAGGAGATAATGGGTCTCATTGCCAACTGTGGTTTGTGGTTTGTGGATTTTAGGAAGCCCATAGAATTTTGGTGATGTGTGATTATAAACCATAAGAGACTTTGCCATCTCCTCTGTTAATCTCCCTTGATTCTTAAGTTTGGTTACTAACTGATTAGCTTTTTTTTGTTGTTGAAAGGTAGAAGTAGGATATCTGGTAAGCTGAGTGTAGTAGTTCTGATCTTGTAAGATGGTGGGCATTTTTCGAGATATGTGTCTTTTTTTAATATAACTGTGATGTTGCCTTTATCAGCCCTACTGAAAATCAGCTGTCCATTATCCTTAAGAAATTTTTGAGTTTTATTGTATATTAAATCTAAATAACTTTGATTTATGGGTTTGTGATGGTAATTAGTTAAAATATTAGTAAACTTAGCTCTTATTATGTTTTTATTGTTATTATTCATTGTGATAGACTTTAAAATATTTTCGAAATCAGCTAGAAGTATATATATATATATATATATATATATATATATATATATATATATATATATATATATATCTTCCTCTTGAAGTGCTATATCCGATACGGACGTAGGCGATACTCTCAACTTTGCCTATGGTTGGTGCCTTTTTAAGTGTTTCCGCAAAGGGGACCTACAGTTTAATGCCGGTTCCAAATGGCCAAAGTGAGAGGGCTTTACTAGCCATGATACTACGGGTGGTTGCTTGTTCCCGAGAGGGGAGACCGTCACGTTCTAAATTTTAAGTGTAGAAAGTAGACACCTTCACTACTACGTTATGGCCGCCCTAATTTATATATATATATATATATATATATATATATATATATATATATATATATATATATATATATATATATATATATATGTTACATATATATATATATTATATATATATATATATATATATATATATATATATATATATATATATATATATGTTACATATATATATATATATATATATATATATATATATATATATATATATATGTTACATATATATATATATATATAATATATATATATATATATATATATATATATATATATATATATATATATATATATATATATATATATATAAATATATATATTACATATATGTGGGTGTGTGTGTTTATGTGTGCGCATGCGTATTCATTTGCAAAAGAAAATTTACAACAATACTATTTTTTATTCCTACAGGAGAAATAGAAGAACCAGAAAGAAATGATGATACCACCAAAGAAGAAGACGAAGGCAGCGATCAACCAATTGGTAAAAGAACCATAAGCCAAGCAGAATTGGAGAGCTCATTATATAAGGTAACTAAACTGTATAAATTATGTTTAATAAAGGTATATTTTACTAATGTTTATTTTTTTTTTATAATTTTTCTGTGTCTGTGATAGTACAAACCTTCGGTAAGTCAGAATTGTAGGAAGCGAACAATTAGCATGATTTAGATGAAGCACCGTATTTAGTTTTAGAATTCCAATATAAAATAAAATTCCTGAGCTACAAATCTCGAGTTACAACTAATTGTGGGAATACCAATGCAAATATTTCCAATAATTACTTCCGCGAAGGTTACAAATATCCCATTTGCGTACTTTTAATGTAATTTTTTTAACTTAAAACGGAATATTGATAACATTTCGATGTTCTAAGCAAGGTCGCAATTAGGATTTTCACTAATTTCAGAACTCTATATCTTTTTTATTTAACTGGCAAAAAAAAATATCAAACGCCCTGTATATTCGTATAACAAAATCATATTCATCTAGAACATAAGGAAATACAACAAAATATATTCTTTCGAGTTAATACGAATCGACATATAGCCATCTTTGGCAGCCATACTAAAAATAAAGTAAACATAGGACTTTGGATTGATGCACAACTTGACTTAAATAACAATCTCATGCAATTTCTTTGTTGAAGCAAAAATTATTTAAACACGGCAATAATATAAGGTAAAAAAAAAAGACGTGTTTTTTTTGGTGAAATGTCATCCACATGCCGTTAGTACAGATACTTTTAGTGACTGTTACTTAAAGAGATATGTATGGTATCTGAAAATTAGTTGAATAAAACATTCTACTAGTATGTATATCAACAAGAAAGTGGCCAACTTAGTCGGAACAACTTCGTAGCGTGGTTCTGTAGCTTGTTGCACATTGAATTTATTGCCCAATGCCTTCTCAGATCTGGTTTCCAATATAACCTCCATCAATGTTAATTTCTCTAATAATATTTCAGCAAGTAATTAATTAAATTGATTATTGAAAATAGCTTTATTTTTTAGTATGACGGAACGTTTGCCGATTACTTAGAAATGACCATACAGCTAGGATACGTCATACTGTTTTCGTCTGCTTTTCCACCAGCTGCCCTATGTGCAATGTTGAACAATCTGATCGAAATAAGAAGTGATGCTTTTAAATTAGCGTATGTTTGCCAAAGACCTTTTGGGCAAAGAGTGCCTAATATTGGAACGTGGCAGGTAAGATCAAATGGATATTTTTTATTCTATAGTGATTCGTCTTCGCCAGTGGCCGAAATGCAAATACATTGAAATCTGCTTATAACGAACCCGTTTATAGCGAATTTCCGGTTAAAACTAACTATTTTATAATGCATGATCAAAGTAGCAAAGTGAATGTTTTTATTTTAAAATGAGTACACAGAAACGTAAAGCGTTTACTTTAAAAACAAACAAACACGATATTATAAGAAAACTAGAATGGAGTTAAACAAAGTGATGTTTGCAAACAGTTGAATTTAACTAAATCTACGGTTTCTACCATATGGAAGAAGAGGCAAGAAATCTTGTCAATCTATGATAAAAGAAACTTTAGTTGTAAAAAAGTAAGAAAATCTATACATGACCAAGTCGATAAAGGACTCCTTAAATGGTTTATTCAAAAACGACATTAATATGTTCCTATTACTTTACAAGAGAAAGCTAGTGAATTGGGAAAGGAAAATAGAACATCGAGTTTAACTGTTCTAGACGTTGAATTGAACGCTTTAAAAAGCCACACAATATTAGTGGGGGTAAGATAGTAGGAGAAACTACAGGAGTGGATTTGACTGTTGTTGATCAGTGGTTGGCCAAATGTATGGCCGGAAATTCGAGAAAGTTATTATGTGGACATTTTTAATGCGGATGAAAGGGGTTTATTCTACAAGATGACGCCTGATAAGACATTAAAGTTTGTCGGAGAGGATTGTGCTGGTGGAAAATTATCAAAAGTAAGTATTACTGTGTTGGTAACTACAAATAACACATGGGCTGAAAAGTCCCGGGGGCCTAACACATAGATGGCGCTAGTTTTATTGCAGTCACCTTTTTTTTCAGTTAATACTAACCTTCAAAAGACAGCTGTTAAAATTTCATGATATTCTATTCATTAGTTTGTGAGTTATTGTGCTAAGAGTGACGCTACTTTTGTTATTTTCAAAACAATGGATCAAAAACAATTTCGTGTTTTAATTTTACACTGCTTCTTGATGGGAAAAAATACCGTTCAAGCGAAGCAATGGCTTGAAAAGTGTTATGGGGACTCCGCTCCATCAGAAACAACAATAAAACGTTGGTTTGCTGACTTCAAACGTGGTCGTAGAGACACCGATGATGCAGAACGCAGTGGACGTCCAAATGAGGCGGTAACACCAGAAAACAACAAAAAAAAAATCCATAAAATCGTTTTGAATGATCGAAAAGTGAAGTTGCGTGAGTTAGCTGACATCGTAAAGATATCAAAAGAACGTGTTGGCTTTATATTGCATGAGCATTTGACTATGAGAAAGCTCTGTTCAAAGTGGGTGCCGCGTTTGCTCACTGTTGATCAAAAACAAGAACGTGTTTGATGATTCTGAGCAGTGTTTGGCCATGTTTAAACGTAACAAACCGGAATTTTTTGCGTCGATATGTGACAATGGATGAAACATGGATCCATCACTTCACTCCGGAATCAAAACGATCGTCATCTGAGTGGACAGCAACTGGTGAACCTCGTCCAAAGCGCCCGAAAGCACAACAATCGGCTGGAAAGGTTATGGCCTCGGTATTTTGGGATGTGCGTGGTGTAATATTCATCGACTATCTTGAGAAAGGAAATACCATCAACAGTGAATATTATATAGCGTTATTGGAGCGTTTGAAGAATGGCCGAAATTGCAAAGAAACGACCGCATATGGCAAAGAAAAAAATTTTGTTTCATCAAGACAACGCACCGTGTCACAAGTCAATCAAAACAATGGCAAAACTACATGAATTGAACTTCGAATTGCTCCCACATCCACCGTATTCGCCAGATTTGGCTCCCAGCGACTACTGGCTGTTCGCAGACCTGGAAAAAAATGCTCGCCGGTAAGAAATTTCGCACGAATGAAGAGGTTATCGCTGAAACTGAGGCCTATTTTGAGGCAAAAGGTAAATCGTTCTACAAAAGTGGTATTGAAATGTTAGAGCGGCGCTGGAATGATTGCGTTGCTCTTGATGGAGATTACGTTGATGAATAAAGCTAATTTTGAACCAAAAAAACCGTGTTTTCTTTGTTAGGCCCGGGACTTTTCAGCCCATGTGTTATGTCTGGAACAGAGAAAAGAAAATTGTTGGTAATAGGAAAGTTCGCCAATCCCAGGTTTTTTAAGAACAAACATTTACGAGTAAAGTACAAACCAAACAGTAAAGCCTGGATGACATCAGAAATTTTTAAAAACGAACTGATCGAATGAGACAAAGCATTAAAATTCACAAACCGAAAAATATTACTTTTGATTGGCAACTGTCCAGCGCACCCTGAAGTTGATTTACAGCAAATAAAATTGGTTTTTTTATGTTTCCAAACACAAGTGCAAAGCTCCAGCCTATGGATCAAGGTGTGATACATTCTTTTATTTATGAAAATGTTGGAGACGATCGATAAAGATAACATTTTTTTCTATAACTCTCTTGGACGCTATAAACTTTACCCATATAGCTTGGCAAAGAGTCAGTAGAGAAAACCACTGCAAAACTGTTTTAAGCATGGCGGATTTTTAAGGAAGAAATGTAGATATGACTCAGATGATGAGCTACCGTTGACTCAGTGGATGAAACACTAATTTTCTAGAATTTGTTTGCGATGCTGACTTTCAACAAAGTACAGTGGAAATCGAGATTAAAAAGATGTTTAATCACTTTAATTTTTTGAAGAATATGTATGTGCTGATAATGAATTAATGACTTCTGGGAAGATTTTAAGCGATAATGACGACGCAGACGAGCTTAGAGAAGGTGATAATATTTATGTTCCATCCATTTCAGAAATGACTAAGAAAATGACTGAAACTCGCAATTTTTTGGAATGTCGTGAAGTTCCTGAACATATATGGAATAGTTTTTGTGACCTTGACAATTATATAAACACCATTTATTTTTCAAGTAAAATTGTACAAACGAAAATTACTGATTTTATTGTATAAACTACGTATTTTAATGTTTTCGTTTATACTCGTATATGTACCAACGTACATAATAATAACTTTAATGTTTCTTGTTTTATTTTCCTTTTAAAACGTTTTCTTTTACTTTAATAATTATTATTATTCATTTTTCTAAGCATTAGCGCCTAATCTAAATAAAAGAGTAGTGAAAAATGATATTAGATTTTGTTTACTGTTTGTAACGAACTTCAGATATAGTGAACCATTTTTAGTGATTTTTTGGAGTTCGTTTATAAACGGACTTCACTGTATGTCATATCTCGAATTTGACGCCCAGGAGCCACACATTGAATTATGGTGAGATGTTAATAAAAAGACGGTTAAATAGAGGAAAAGCTCGTGTTAAAATTGGAGATTATGAAACATAACATAATTTTCAGATTTATTCTCTCTAATAACCGTGAAAAGCACATATAACACAGCACGATATATTCGAGGCAGTCCCTAACTTTCACCCTCTTATATGTTTGACTATAATAATTATGCTTAAAATTTGTTCATTATACAACCAAAGAACAGGAAAAATTCTCATATTGTTGAAACAATACAAAATTTATTGACTTCGCCACATCTTGCACACTTTTCCCCTAAAACAATATCACTCAAAAAATATAGCTTTCTTTACCACGTTTGGACTTTGGACGTTGACACAATAACACTACACTACAGCAAACACTTGTTTTGCACTTTATGCTCATTTCGCTAACATATTACCATCATCAGGAGCGATGATTAATTAATTCCGGTCGAGTAACCCGTACAGAGAACTGCGAGGAATAAGTCCTCGGTTCTTAGACTATTTTTACATTTTATTATTTCACTACTTTCGTATGCATCTAATAATTTCCTATCACAGATGTCCTTTATTAACTTTAAATTATTTAATGTTGTTAAAATCTTGTTTGAATCGACCTTCTTGTTTACCCAACATACTTCTTGTTACAATCATTACATATCAACAAATATTTCTTGATGCTAATTTGTTTAATTCAGTTTCACCTGGAAAAGTTATGATTTAAAAACTAAAGCTAAAAAATCTGGAACAATCTTTTAATTGTTTTTAAGTTTTTTTTTACAACACCAGAAGTATAATGAGATTTTAAAAAATACCTTCATCATCATTAGCTTATTCCATCCATAATCGGATGCAAGCCTCCCCAAGTTGTCTCCAATGAGCTTTGTTGTTTGCTTTTTGCATCCAATCGTGTCCTGCTAATATTTTGATGTCGTCCGTCCATCTTGTCTGCATCTTTTGTGTTCTATAGGCCTCCATTCAACTATGCGGCCTGTCCGTCTGTTATCATTCACCCTTGCGATATGCCCTGCCCAATTCCACGTTAATATACAGATTCGTTGTGTTACATCTGTCAGTTTTGATCTTCTTCGTATCTCGATGTTAGGAATACAATCTTGGAATCCAATATTTAGCATTCTTCTCTCCATTGCTCCTTGGGTTACCTCGGGTTTATTTATTACTTAAAGTCCACGTTTCAGTGTCATATATTAATACCGGCAGTACATATTAATCGAATACTCTGGCTTTTATTGTATTTGGGATGTCTAATTTAAATGCGGATTGTAACCTTCCGAACGCAGACCAAGCTAACGGGACTCCTCTATCCAAGTCAGCCTTTAAATTATTTTTTTGATATGTCGATTTTTTTTGTCCTAAATATGTAAATGTTTGTACCTTTCCTATTATTTCACCTTCTATTAATAGTTTCTCGCTGTTATCTTCACTTTCGTTGTTGAAATATTCGGTGAAGTTTATTTTTAGACCTGTTTCTCGTTATTTAATTCCATCAGCATTTCTTATAAATTCTTCTTTTGTGTTGGCGATCAGAATGATATCATCTACGAACCTTAAGTGATTTAATCGGTCACCGTCTATTAATATTCCTTTATTTTCCCACTTTAGCGATCTGAACATGTCTTCTAGAGTCAAGTTGAACGGGGGATATCGAGTCGCCTTGTCTAATTCCTCTTTTAATTTTAATTTTTCTTCAATATATATATATATATATATATATATATATATATATATATATATATATATATATATATATATATATATATATATAAAGTTCTATCAAAATTTTATATATGTGCATACATATCTTTATTAAGTATTTTTTTAAATTCCTCAATTATCGTGAAACATATAAAAGAACAGATGGAAAATCGATTATGCAAGATCGAAGTCTACCAAAAATATTCTTTAACAACACAAAATCCACTAGTTTTTAAACCTCTGGATATTTTCGTATGAAATTAACCAAAACATTCGATCGCTCCTTGGTTTTGGTTTCAAAATTCTTTGTGGAGATTCTTGAACCTCCACCGTCTGGTTTTTGACTCTGGCTTTTTAAATGGTCACTCATTTTTTTCTGTACTTCAAAATAACATGGGAATCTACTGTGTAAGAACTATTTAAAAAATGTGAAACATTTTTTAAAAAATGTTCAATATTGACTTTTTTTAACCTCTGCAAAATAGTTCGATTACCTTCCACTGACTGATATTACAAATAATGACAAATTGGCGTGATCAAATTCATCGATCTCAAAAACCCCGAAAATACATACGACATTATATATATTAGTATAACAAATTTTATTAAAAATTAGCTGTCAACTAAGAGAAGCCATATGGGAACCAAATACGAGAGTGGATTGATGAGTCTGGTAAAAATAATATGTATGTGTTAGACCAAAAACTCTTCAACCTACGTGTTATACCTAGGAACCCATTTCCTATCAATAAATTTTTGGCAGACCTATTGCAATACTACATACTACATACTAAAATGTTTATACTTGGATTTTATACTTTTTGAAAATATATTTAGTATGCAGAAGGATATTTTACAAGGAGTACATATCAATTTTTTGCTGGCATTTCCGCGGATCAAACCGTTCAGCAAACATTAATGGAAGCTAAGGGGGCCCTTTTAAACATAGTGTGACAGAACGCATTGTCTACAGATGAATTAAAGGAGTTATTTTTACTAAAGGTATAGTCGAAGGGATTCAAGAAGTATGCTGATTCAACAGACGCTCGAATCTAGAGAGACGATATCGATATACAAAAATTCGAAGATTTTTTTGCCACCAATGTGTAATGCCAGTCATGACATACGGAGTTGAAACTCTAACTCTGACAAGGAAGACAACACAGAAATTAAAAGTAGCATAGCTTGCAATGGAAAGATCGATGCTAGGCGTTACAAAAAGATATAGAATTCCGAATAGAATCATTAAAGATCGTACAAAGATAGTAGATATTATAAAACGTATTACGGAGCTGAAATGGAGGTGGGCGCCGGTCACGTGGCGTGCTTGACGGACAATACCATAGGTGGACGAAGAGAATTGTTGAGTAGAGATCGCGGTAAGACAAAAGAACCAGAGGCAGACCACCTAGCCGATGGACGGACGACCTAAAGAGAATTGCCCAGAACTGGATAGCGAAAGCACAACATCGAGGGAACTGGAAGGACTTGGAGGAAGCCTATATCCAGCAGTGGGAGAGAGAGGCTGGATGATGAGTTCCAGTAGATAAATTACTACTTTTCCAGCGGATTCGTGTATGCAAAAAATCGGAAGATGAATTGAAAACATACATGACTTTCGAATTAGCTCCTTATCCTGTAGCTCTTTTTGATAATGGTGAAATGCGAAAGACAAAGAAAGCAACGTTTTACGAACTTTTTTCCCAACTGTCATAAATGTTAATGATATTAATAGATTCACGTATATAGTTGATGGCGGCATGCTATTGCATCTATGCAAATGACAATTAGAAGAAAAGTTTGGGGCTATATGTGAACATTACGTGAGGTATTTGAGAAATAATATGAAAGAAATGTTTTTGTCGTTTTTGATGGTTATAATAAGGACTGCACAAAATCTGTTAAAAGACATCGCCGATCGCAAAAAAAACATTAATTTTATATTCGAAGAATATATGCCTCTTAAAATAGGACAAGAGAAATTTCTTGGCAACATTAAAAATAAAAGCAGACTGATCAATCTGTTAAGAAAAAAACTTTCTGATAATATCATTTTATATGTCGAGCACAAGCTGATGCTGATACATTAAAAGTTCAAACGCATATTAATATAGAATCAAAAAATGTTTGAAAAAAGGAAAGACCTTCAGAATGCTGCTGAAGTATTTACAAATATCAATGAAGATTGTAATAATATTTGTGAAGCTGTAGTGAAATGCGTTCTTTCATTATATGGCGCTCCTAAAAAAACAAAAGATTTAAATACATTAGGATACAATTCTTTCATAAATGCTACAACTAAAAATAGCTGTATACGATTGGCATCATTAGTGTCTACATCTAATGCAGTCTTTGAACATTACAACTTACAAATACAATTATGGTTGGGAAATAATATTGCACCATTACAATAGGGATAGAAATATGATCACGAAATGTTGAGACCAATAACAATGAATCAGCCCCTGAAAGTTTACTCAAAATGACTTTCTGTACATGAAAGACACTATGCGGACCTGGTTGTGGATGCTGTGCTTGTTCAGAATACAATGGTGATAGTTCTCTCACCCTTTCTCCTATTATAGAAATAGATGAAATCGAAAATATTGAAAATAAATAGTTTATTTTGTTGAAGTTGAATAAATTTGTTTCTATCGAAAAATCGATTTTTTAATCAATTTTACAGATTTCCTAGCTTCTTAACCGCTCATTCTGTGTCCTACATTTTAAATTTGTAATTTTTTTACCTTAAATTTGTAATCACAAACCCCAAAAACTATTAATATACAATTTCCTTTTCTTTAGAACAAAAATTATTCAATCTGTTGTGGATTGAGTAATTTTTTAAGACATTTTTGGATTTTTCAAATAAACTTTCAATTAAAAAAAAAGTCAATTTCTAATCTATAAACATTTTAGTATTAGGTCTTAGAAATACAATACATACAGCTTCATTTTAAATACATTCAGAGGAACCGGGTTTTAAGATTTTTCAGTTTTTATGCGTAACAGCACTCCACTACCAAAGTTAAAACGGTAGTCAAAACAGTGGGTTGGCGAAAGTGCACCGAACCAAATGAAAACAGTTTTATCGGCGGGAAAAATGACGGCAACTTTTTTTTGGGACTCATAGGGTACCATGATTGACTATTTGGAAAAGGGTAAAACACTGACTGACTATTATTACGCAACGTTATTGGACCGTTTATATAGTAAATGGAAGTAGAAGCGACCAAGATTAACGCGAAGAAAGTACTCCTTCACCAGGATAATGTACATGCTCATACATCAGCTGTTACAACGGCAAAGGTGCGCTAGCTGGGCTTCGAGATAGTTCCCCACTTACCCTATTCCCCAAACTTGGCCTCAAGTGACTTTTTTTGTTTCCTAACCTCAAAAATTGGCTAGAAGAAAATAAATTTTCGTCAGATGAAGAGGTTATCTGTACCAGTATTATGCACATTTCGAACCACTTTTTTTTCCTTAGGAAATAAAGAAAATTGGGTCAAACGTATTGGGCTCGATGGAGATTATATTGTGAAATAAATTTTTGTTCTTGCAAAACAAGTTATTTACCTTGTTTTTTACAAGACTTTTCACTCGACCCTCGTATATCAACCCTCACTCTTTTCGCTCCTTTGCCCAGGATCTCAACAACTATAAACTTCGCTTTTAGTTTAAGTAGTATATCCATACCAGATTTAAAACCCCGACCTTATAGATGTCTCTTTGTCGCAACAGACGCAAAGAACAGATATACTGACCAACGCCAATGGAAAAATTGATCATCTAGCTACGCTAAAATGCAAAAAAAAATGAAATAATCTGAGAGAGTAATATTTTCAGTCAGTAAAGGAAATAAAAACAAAACGATCGCTAAATTTGATTTCAAAAGCATAAATGAAAATGGTGATCGAAAGTCTGAAAGTTAGAACCCTAACATTGCATATTCATGTCATGTGTTTACGGTCATTTAAATCTCTTCACTTTATGAATATTATTTCTTTAAACTACTTTCAGTTACCAATATATTATTTGTTACTATTTAAGCATCCTTAATTTTCTAATTTTTAGAACTGTATGGAGTATATGAGCATTATGGCCGTACTAGTTAATTGTGCTTTAATAGGGTTATCAGGACAAGTGCACAGAATGTTTCCCGATATGACAGCCACACAGACAATTTTGTTAATTGTAGCTCTTGAGGTGAGTTTTTTCGTCTTGTAATAAGAAAAATATATAATAGATTAGGAACCTTTTCAAATTCCTATTTTATAACGAACATAACGATTGAAGTTGATAATAGATAGTTGAAGTTATGGCACATGTTATCTCCGGCTATTAAACATACGCACTATGTAGTTTGCGTATACATTTACGAGCATTCATACCTTACGCATGTACGCATACGCAATACGTTAACTGTAGTGATAATCGGAAAACACCAATATACCGCGAGAAAAATTAACTTTTCAGTAATTTTAAATTTAATTTGAGTTTAAAAAACAATATTAATTTGAATATAACAGATGCTAAGAAGGAATAAAATACAAACAGTTCATACAACAAATCATCAACCATAATCAAAGAACATAGTTTATATAGGTTTATAGATTGTAATTGATTTGATAAACAAACATTTTAATTTTTTTTGGTTAACAATACGTAAATACATGGATCCTAGGTTGGTGGGCTTGTTTAGGGCTACGACTCACTACCAGTAATTTCGTTTCACTGCCTAATCGTACATAAGTTCTAATTACTTTTTTTATTAGACATGATGTAAATTGCTCCATGTAGTTCTTTGCTCTAATTTGTTTTTCATTTTGAGTTTGTAGACTTTTCATTCTAACTGCCAAGGAATATGGCACGGATTTTAAAGGATTTAAAGAATATTTTTCAAACAAGTTGTTACTATTGATGAAGGTTGCCACCAACTTGTCAGGAGACCCGTAAAGTTGAGACTATTTCCAGATTGTAGCTAAACGGTATCGCGTTTAAAAGTTTGGGTATATCTAAAAGATCTATTTAATTTATAAAGCAAAAGAAAAATATAGTCATATTAAAATTATTGTATATAATTTATTTGTTTCATTTGTAAAAATAAAAATAGAGGAGTTAAAGTTATCGTACAAAAGATATTCCAGTTCCAAACCGTCAACGTGCATGTTTTGAAGAAATTCTTTATAAAACACTTCCATATTATAAACCGTTGCTCTTCCATCAGAAGGAATGGGTCCCAGTTACTGGAAACACTGCCGAGTGTGTTTTTGAGAACTTTCAGGCTTCAACTGTCGGTATTAATACCGAGCTAGTGAAAATTGTAGGTTCCACATATGATGTTGAAGATTGCAAAAAATGATATTTTATCAACTACAGGCAGTGAAACAAAAGGTAGTTGAAACAACCACATGATTTATTCAAATTGTGATAATTCCGACCTAATATGTATTTTTAATAAATGTACGATCATCCTTTGCCGATGTTTTAAAGAAATTAAGTATGTTGTAGAATAAAAAAAATGGAAACAGTCTTTGTCTTGACTATAGTATTAAAGCGCATGTAAATAAGGATTATGACCGTCTTGGAAAATGAATTATATCAATTATGATGAGTTTTCAAAAGAATGTTACTTACTCATAACAAGGTGATTTTACGATTCAGGTATTAAAAACTTAAGAAAAATTATTGCATTATTTAGTCTATAAATGTTCCTGTTATATAAAAAAAAAACTAAATTACTGACCCGATTGATTTTCTGTTAGTCTTGAGCGGAACAAATTTCTAAAATGAAACGGCACTCCAGCGTTATCTTTCTCCCAATTATAATATATACAATCCTTCGGTGATGATAATGGAGAGGCGAAAACAAAATATATAAGTGAAAAAATGGCATTTTAAGAAGCTGCTCCAAATCCAGCTCAGAGGCTTGCTACGCCCATGGTCACTTGATATTTATTTTCAGTCGTTACCGGTATATAGAACATTCAAGTTATTATACGGAATTTTAACCTTTAAGAGGCTTACTTGATTTAATGTCTTCCTATTTTGCACACCAAAAATTCGTTTACTATCAAACTTAGTTTTTTGTGAAAAAGTCAAATATGATAGCAACAAATTTATCACTTTTCAAAGCACATGTAGAGGATGCTATCTATTTGACTTTGTAGTCTGTCAAATTTGACAAATGCCAAATTTTGTGTTAGCATATTTGGCTTCCTTACAAACAACTAAGTTTAAGTAAAAGAATTTTTTTTATACCCAAATAGGAAAATAGTAAATCGAGTGAGCCACGTAAAAGTTAAAAATCACTTCAATAACTTGAATGCACTATATATCGGTAACTACTGAAAATAAATATCTAGTATTGTATATTTTTGCAAACGGACTGAAAAATGCTATTTAATGTTGTACTCATATGTAACTTAAAAGTGAAAATTCATTTCGTTAACTTGAATGCCCTTTATATCGGTAACGACTGAAAATAAATTTCAAGAGATATATTTTTGAACGGACTAAAAAATGCTATTTACACTCATATGTAGGGGAATACCATTTTAAAAAATCTTAGTGACTTTGTAAACGGTTAAACTTGTGAGTGACAAATTTTTTGTTTATCATATTTGGTTTTCTCACAAAAAAGTAAGTTTATTATTAAAAGAATTTTTTTACGCCGAATAGGAAAATGGTAAATCGGGTAAGCTACTTAAAAGTTAAAATTCAGTTCAATAACGTAAATGCCATGAATATAGGTAACGACTGAAAATAAATATGAATAGTTATATATTTTTGTAAACGGATTGAAAAACGCTATTTAATGGTGTGCTCGTATGTAGAGAGTGCCGTTTAAAAAAAAAACTCTAATTGGCTTTGTAATCTGTCAAATTTGACAAGTGACATATTTTTTATTATCATATTTGGCTTTCTCATAAAAATCTAAATTTAGTTTGAATAGTTGTGGCTGTTACTTGATGGAAATTCATAACGAATGTAATGAAAGACTGATTTTGTCAAATTTCCACTTTATTTAGTTTCACTGAAACTGTATGACGCGTTTCGCTATACTATAGCTTCTTCTGATACAAAATGATATTTGAATATTAGTGTTGTTAGATTTATACAAATACCCTAATGTAGATAGGTAATAAAATTAATACTATATGCTAATGAATATTCCTGGGAAATCCATTCTGAATATTAATTGTATAAATTGAGTAAAGGGGAGTTACCATGGGCCAGACAGGTATCTTTTTGTTCGTTTAAGATGATGTCTCAATTTTTAATTCTATTTATTTCTAAATTTTCTAATAGGTTTAATTTTACGCCTTTGTTTTGTATGTGTAGAATTTTAAATTTATCGTCAAAAAGATGATTTGATTCTGTTAAATGATTGCTGTACTCTGAGTAAGTTTTTTTTTTTAAATAGTTTCTTTTATGTTCTGAAATCCGAGTTACATAGGTCAGACAGGTCGCTCATTCGAAACTCGGATTTCAGAACATAAACGTAGCTATTTAAAAAAACAAAACTGACTCAGCGTACAGTAATCATTTAACAGAATCAAATCATCTTTTTGACGATAAATTTAAAATTCTACACATACAAAACAAAGGTGTAAAATTAAACCTATTAGAAAATTTAGAAATAAATAGAATTAAAAATTCAGACATCATCTTAAACGAACAAAAAGACACCCGTCTGGCCCATGGTAACTCCCCTTTACTCAATTTATACAATTAATATTCAGAATGGATTTCCCAGCAATATTCATTAGCATATAGTATTAATTTTATTACCTATCTACCTTAGGGTATTTGTATAAATGTAACAACACTAATATTCAAATATCTCATTCTCATCGTGACTTCAAAGCGACAACATCTACCTTTTTCCGGCTTAACGATCTAAAGTATAACCCGAGTTTTAATCCTCTTTGGAAAAACCAATTTCGAAGATTTAATCCTTTTTGGGAAAAAACCTAATTACGGTTTCACAGACTACAGTCTAGACAAGTACTAAAAATGGAAACAGTCATCGTTGAATTAAAAAAAGTCATCGAACAGCAAAGAATAGATGCCTCTAAAAAAGATGCCCTAGTGGAGAAACTTGTCAAAGAAATTCGACTGCTAAGGGCCCATATCGAGAAACTTTCAAGATCTCAGTCGTCTGAGTCTGAAGCAGATGCTGACAACACCATCATGGACGAAGTTGCATTGGGCCTCAACGGAAGCACATCATCTTCAAAATCAGAAACGCCAGTCAGGACCTCTACGCCCTTCCCTAAGGAAGAAGAATCCTGCGACTCAGATTTTGAGGAACCGGCAACAAGGAAATACAGGCGCAGAAAGAGGAGCAACAAGTCCTCTGATGATGATGCTGCCTCGCAGTCGAAACGTGCAAACAAAAATGCCAACAAAACACCAGCATTCCAGGGCAACGGCTCTACCAAAGATTCAACTGTAGCCACAGCATCAACTGTCCCTCCAGCCACCGCCCCAGCCACCGCCCTTCTCCAGCCCCAGACAACGCTTTCCACCACGTCAGGGCAGGGGTCGAGGACCAGTCAGGAAGGTGCTGCTAAAAAAGCTGCTGCAGGTAAGTCGCCAGCACACACGGTAACCCCCCCCTCAAACCCATCATCATCTAACACCAAAGTTCCGCCCATTGTACTGCGTGACAAAACGCGCTACAATCAACTCGTCTCAACTTTCAATGCCAAGAAATTCAGGTTTACCCGCGCGGTCACCCTCCCGGAAGGTGTGAGGATACACCCCGAGACCCCCCAGGACTTTAGAAATATAACTAGATTCCTGGAGGAGAACAGGGAACCCTTCCATACCTTCCAGTTCCAGGAGGACAAGTTAAATCACGTCGTGTTGAGGGGAGTCGTAGAGACTCTCACAACCGACGAGATTGCTAGTGACCTGCGTGAAAAAGGCCACAACCCTCATAAAGTTATCCGATGGCACTACAAATCAGGGGACCCCATGCCCATGGTTTTGGTGCTAGTGCCCAAATCCGATAAAGCCATTTTTGCTATTACTGAAGTCAGGCACAACAAAATAAAAGCAGAACCCCAACACTCCAAGTCTAAAAATACCCAATGCTTCAACTGCCAATTATTTGGCCACTCATCCCATCTGTGCAGGGCCCCGCCCAAATGTGTTAAATGCGGGCAGGGGCACCTCACGTCCACATGCCAAAAAACGCGGGATTTACCTGCCAAATGTGCAAACTGCGAGGGAGAGCATACAGCCTCCTACAGAGGCTGTCCCAAACACCCGTCGCAGCGACCCGCAACCAACCAAGCTAACTCCCAAGCCACCTTCTCCTGGGCAAACCGTCGTCAAACGGCGGCTCCCCCAGCGACCTCAATTCCAACAAACATGACCGACGCCCTTACATCTATCAATAGCATGAATTCTGCCATGCAAACCTTCTTTAAAAACATCCAAAACTTTCAAAAGCTTTCCGCCACTTTCATGCCCCTGCTTAATTCCAACGCCCAAGTATGAGTAAGCGACCAAATAAGATCTCTCCTAAAATGCTAAACATCTTGTCATGGAATGCCAATGGCATTCGCGACAAAAAGCATGAACTTCTCCATTTCCTACAAGACCATAACGTCGACGTAGCTCTAATCCAAGAAACCTTTCTAAAGCCCGGCATCCGATTCAGTCTTCCTAACTACACTGTTTACCGCAACGACAGAATCAGGGCCCGCCTAGGGGGGACCATGATTCTTATCAAGCACTCCTTAAATCACTACCAACCACCCCCCCTTCCTCTTGTCCAAACTGAAGCCACGCCTATTGCCATAACCATGGCAAACAACACCACCATCCACCTCTTCTCGGTCTACCAACAAAACGGTGACCAACATCCCATCGATCCTGCAGACTTCCATCTGCTGTTTGGCCCTGTCAATCAAAAGACCGTTCTGGGCGGAGACTTCAATGCCAAAAACGTTCTCTGGGGAAACCTAGCTACGAACGCTAATGGCATTGCTCTCGACGCCATCCAGAACCAAATCCCATTCAATCTCATAGCTCCAGACGAGCCCACCCACATTGGACACGGAAGACCGGACTTTCTAGATATTTTTCTTCTAAAAAATATCAACCTCCGGCATAACATTACTGTCATTCATGACCTCTCGTCTGACCATCTACCGGTCATTTTTACACTGGGAAATCCGGCCGACAAAATGAATGCCACAGTCACCACTTCCAGCACAGACTGGGACCACTTCCAACGCCTCCTGGCGACCACGGGTCCCATCCCAAAAATTTCCACAACCCAGGATCTGGATTCGGCAGTCAATATACTGACTGCTGATATCCAGACAGCCCTTGCCCAGGCCACAACGTCACGAACCCAACCAATCTCTTCTCAAGGTAGACTACCCCCAGCTATCAAAGAGCAGATCAGGGATAAAAACCGGCTGCTCAGAAGAGCCCTCAGGACGGGAGACCCCCGCCTCAAAAGGCTCGCAAATCAAGCAACGCAGCAGGTGAAAGACTCACTTGCTGAATTCCACAGCAGCAGGTGGGAGTCCAAAGTAGAATCCCTCACTACCCAGGACTGTTCTCTTTGGAAAATGGCAACAGCCCTTTCCAATGACGAGCCAAGGTCCATGCCAGCCCTCACCCACGCCGGCACCACAGCCTCCACAACCCAGGAGAAGGCTGACCTTCTGGCAGATCTGCTAGAGGAACAGTTTTCTCCTAACACTCCTGCCCATCCCGATCCAGCCCGTGATCTTAGGGTCGCTACAACCATACAGACCCTAAATCTTGCCCAGCCCCCTCGCAATACGTACTTCACAACCCCCTCCGCTGTTAATGAGATCATTCGATTTACCTCAATCCGAAAAGCCCCAGGTCATGATAAAATTACAAATAAAGCCCTCAAAAAACTCCCCAAGAAACAAATCTCAGAAGCCACCAATATCATTAACAGCATACTGAGACTCAGCTATTTCCCACTCTACTGGAAAAAAGCTGAGGTCATTATGATCAAAAAACCAGGCTCTCCATCCCACGAGGCAAGCAGCTATCGGCCAATCAGCCTACTTCCAGGCCTTGGCAAGATAGCTGAAAAAGTCATCCTCGAAATCGTCAGAGCAAAGTCCACAGCGCTCCGTGTTGTCCCTGACGAACAGTATGGCTTCCAGCCCCTTCATGGCACCATCCATCACACCACGAAACTCGCCCAAACCATTTCCAACAGCTTCAACAAACGTCACAAAGTTGGAGCTGTGTTTCTCGATGTAGCAAAGGCCTTCGACCGAGTCTGGCACGAAGGCCTCATTCTGAAACTGATCCGACACGGCTACCCCCTTTTCATTAACAAACTCATTCAATCCTTCGTCTCTGACAGAACATTCCAAGTCAGAGTCGATAAGGCCATCTCCGAAGTCAAGGCCATTAGAGCCGGAGTCCCTCAAGGCTCCGTCCTCTCCCCCCACCTCTTTAACATTTTCACAGCCGACATTCCAAAAAAACGGATCAGACTACCCTACTCCTGTATGCTGACGACACAGCCATCATAGCAGAATCCAGCAGCTACAGAATCATCACCAGTAGATTACAGCGCCACCTGAACGTCCTCGCCCCCTGGTTCGACCGATGGAAGATCCAGCTAAACCCATGTAAGACACAGGCCATCGTCTTCGCCAAAGGCAACGGCACTCCTTATGGACAACTCCAGCTCCAGGGATCCCGCATCCAATGGGCAACCACCATCAAGTACCTGGGAATCCAGTATGACAAACACCTTATCTGGAAAGACCAGGTCTGTGCTGCCTCAAGGAAAGCCAAGCAACTACTGGGCAAGCTGTACCCAATCATCAGCCGGTCCAGTAAGTTGCAACCAAAAATCAAGCTGCTAATTTATAAAACCATCGTGAGGGCAGGACTCACACACGCCTGCCCTACTTGGTCTAAACTCACCAAGACACGCAGAGCTCAACTTCAGGCAGTACAGAACAAGGCCCTGAGGATGATCACGGGAGCCCCATGGTTCGTCCGAAACCGGCAATTGCATAGAGACCTCGGTGTGCCAACAATCAAGGCACACATGAGGTCCACCAACATCAAGTTCTTCGCAAAGGCGCTACAACACCCAAACGCCACCATAAGGAGCGCATTCCACGTGCCTGCCAACGCCCGCCATCACTATCCAAGACCTTCTGACCCCATATCCGACGAAGACGATGGCCCTCCCCCACCCCCATGAAGATTGTAACCTAGATTAAGTTTAGAATTAAGTTCTAGATTAGTTTAGAATTAAGCTCTAGTTAAGTTAGATTAGTCAACCAATGTAATTAAAACCCAATGTCCTAGGTTAAGTTAATTAGGATTACTGTATAGAACCTAGGTTAAGTAGTATAGGAATATAAGCTATCATAAATGTAAGTAAGAGGCATAGCCTAACTTAAATTCAATAAAGACAATGACAAAATTCAAATATCATTTTGTATCAGAAGAAGCTATAGTATAGCGAAACGCGTCATAGAGTTTCAGTGAAACTAAATAAAGTGGAAATTTGCCAAAATCAGTCTTTCATTACATTCTAAATTTAGTACTGGAGGAATTTTCTTCGTAAATTCTAAATTTATGCATTTAGTGATTTTAAATAATGTTAGTTTATACTTTTTGCTATGTCACTTTTGACAGTCGTTACAAGAAAAAATGTAAAAATGTTGATTGCGTGAGTTAACTAATTTTATTCCTTTAAAAAAAACACTAAACTGCTACCAGAATTATAAGTTCTTATTCTTTAGTTACAATTATAGTCTATATGACTATAACAACCTGAAAATGAGGTAGGAAAAATGCAATACCATGAAAATTAAATAAATGTTTAGTTTATTAACTTCAAAGGCTGGTATTAAATCTTTTCCTTTAGCAGTTGTTTTATGCTAAAACTTTACCATTCTCAAATCCATCAGTGCTACAGTTAGCTTCAAAACCGTGTATACTGGTTCCTGTCATTAACTTTTCCTTTAAAACATTTATTTTCCAACTCATTTTTTGAATATATCTTTTAAATTAAGATAAAATAAAAAAGTGTAAAATATATTTGGGAAAACTTCATTAATTTCTAAACCTTATCAGATCCATGTCATACTCTTGGTAACAAATGGTATATTTTTTTAGCACATTATGTTGGTTATCAGATTTATTATAACATGCGCGATTCCCGATATTCCTGGATGGTTGGCTACAGAGATGGCTAAAATAGAATGGGCTAGAAGGGATGCCAGTAGAATAGCCAATACAGCTACCCCTTCTCCAGAGGAAGTACAAGCAAAAACCATTGGAAGGTAAAGAAATAATTTTTTTTGAAAGTGACACTCATTAGACTCGATTTAAATCGTTCCTTGGACCTCCAGCAACAATTATTCACGGCTGAACACGACTTTTTTAAGAACCTTTTTTTTTACAGCTCAATATGCAAATTTTTGCGAAAAAAAAATGGAAAAAAAATTTGCTAAACTACCGTAAAAAAATGCGTCAAAAATCAATATATAATGTACCGTATTATAAGTTTATCCGTGCGATTTATTGAAATTATGTAATCCTGATAACGTTTTCCTCTTTTATATAATGGCCATTTTGCGCATTTTATATCTTTTAGTCAAATTAACGTCCAGGCACACTTTTCTTATGTTCTTTGACCTGCTGACTTCGAATTTTTATGCATCTTGTTGATATTAGGATATCGTTTCCAACTTATGGTCAGATTTTAGCCACTTTTTGGTCAGAAATGGCCCTAAATTAAAAAATGATGAAATGCGGATTTCAGACAACAGATGGTGCACCAATGCAGTTTGTGCTATAAAGATTTGACACTGCGCCATTTTGTTGTGTCATCAACAAGTGTCAGACTCGCACGAGTGATAAATTGTAAAAGTGTGTGCGTAGTGTTGTCTTGTAGTGTTCAATATGTCGAAATTTATACCGAACAAAAAGCATTCATGGACAGCATTAATTTTTTGTTTTCATTTGAAGAAAACTGCTGTTGAATCATACCGATTACTTCGAGAAGCTTATGGTGACCATGCTCCATCGCAAGATACGTGTGATCGATGGTTTCGGCGTTTCAAAAGTGGTGACTGCGATGTTGCAGGAACGTGGAAAACCGCCAAAAAAATATGAAGATGTGGAATTGCAAGCATTGTTGGACAAGATGATTCGCAAACACAAAAACAACTCGCCGAGCAATTGGGCGTTAGTCAACAAGCTGTTTCCAATCGGCTACGAGAGATGGGAAAGATTCAGAAGACCGGTAGATGGGCACCACATGAGTTGAACGACAGGCAAATGGAAAAAAAACGCAAAAACACGTGTGACATTTTGCTCGCTTGGTACAAAGGGAAGTCGTTTTTGCATCGTATAGTTACAGGGGATGAAAAGTGGATTTATTTTGAGAATCACAAGCGCAAAAAATCATGGGTAGACCCAGGCGCACCATCCACACTGTGTTTGGTGGGACCAGAGGGCGTAGTCTATTATGAGCTGTTAAAATCTGGAGAAACGGTTAATACTAAACGTTACCAACAACAATTGACCGATTTGAACCGTTCCCTGCTTGAAAAAAGGCCAGAATACTGCAAAAGGCAACACAAAGTCATTTTTCTTCATGACAATGCTCCAGCAAAACCAGTTCGCGACACGTTCGAAGCACTCAGCTGGGAAGTTCTACCCCATGCGGCTTACTCACCAGACTTGGCTCCTTCCGATTACCACTTCTTTGCATCGATGGGTCACGCACTTGCTGAGCAGCGCTTTGGTTCGTACGAAGATGTGAAAAAATGGCTCGATGAATGGTTTGCAGCAAAAGGGGAAGATTTTTACCGGCGTGGTATTTACAAATTGCCCGAAAGATGGGAAAAAATGTATAACAAGCGATGGAGCATACTTTGAATAAAGCACTTTTTATCATTCTTCGAATTTAAAATGTTTTTTTAGGAAAAAAAATCTGCATTTCATACTTGTACACCTGGTATATATATATATATATATATATATATATATATATATATATATATATATATATATATATATATAATATATGCCATTAATTAAAAATTAGATATCCTCGGATTGAATCCGTCAGTTTAAATAAGACTAACGCGTTTTACTGTAAAAAGAATATACTTTTCAATAATAAAGAAAAAATTGATAAATTAATTAAATATACCTATTGTTATTGCAAAATTATAATGCAAAAAATACATATTCTCCCATAGATATCGGATAAAAACAGTTAAAAGTATGTTTAAGCTAATGATGCCGTTTACAAATCTGGTGGCCAGTAATTTGTTTAAAAGTAGTCAACTTTTTCGTCCCACAATATACGTCGATGTGCGCGTCAGGCGCGAAAATCGCCGCGGCGGTTCGCAAGTTTGGACACGTTTGATACGTCGTGACAATAAAAATGTAATTTGCACTGTTTTGTGAGTCGAAAAAGTCGAGTGTGTAATTACTAAAGTGAATCTATTTCTTTTTATTGAAAAATTTAGTGTGACAATTATATCTAGAGCAAATCATAATGCCATTAGCAAAAAAGTGTTATAATCCACTTAAAAAAAAACCAAATTACGCAAAAATATTGAAAAATATTAAACTAGTTACAAGTAATTGGCAATCGTCTATTTATTTTCCGTTCATTAATAAATACACGTGTCATTTTTGTTCATTAATGGCTTTAAGGGCAAAGAAATTGCGGATTACAAATGGTTACAAAGCATGTACAAAGAAAAAAATTGGTCAGCGATTGCCACATCATATTAAAGAAAAAGTGATAGATTTCTACTTATGTGACGAATCAAGTCGCATTATGCCAGGACGTAAAGCTTTAATTTCAGTAAAAAACTGATGCAGGTCGGGAACATTAAGAAAAATGTTTACTTCTTTTTAACTTCAAGGACTTGCATGGTAAATTTCAAGACAAATTTCCTGTTATTAAGATAAGTTTATCCAAATTTACTAAAATGTTTCCTAAGCAATATACTTTGGCAGATAAATAAGAAGGCCACAATGTCTGCATTTGTAAAACGCACCAGAGTTTATATATTTAAAATTGTTAGGCCTTAACGGTGAATTTAAAAATAAGAATATTAGTTTTTTGTTTTATCCTATCGTGATCCCTTAAAAAAATAATTTGTCACAATGTGGTTTCTGCATGTTACCTGCTTAGATGTAAAAATTGTCCTGGAGTTGGTAGTTTCTGCAAGGAGTTATCCAAATTATTTGAAGAGCATTGTCTAAGCCAAATTTATTATTACATATATATAAAATATTAAATTGATACCTAATTAATTTAATATGCTAATTGTTTCTTATTATAAATTTCATTGAACATTTCTTTTGGTCTTAAATAGTAAATAAAAATTAAAATTTTTTGTCATTTATTTTCAGATGGGAATTTTTACAACAAACTGAACCAAGTGACATATTGTTAAAGAAATTCGAGAAAGAATTACTTGCTTTAATAAAACATGATTTTATTGCCGTACGTCATCTATCATCGAAAACAATAATTTGCTCCATAAAAATTTAATTGTTATTTCTGAATATGAGTAACATGATGCTGCAGGAGTGCATCTATTCAATAAAAAATTAGTTTTCATATTTAAAGCAAAAACATGGAAATTTTAGCATTAGAAATTATTTTTCTGATGGTGCAGCCTCTCAGTACAAGAACAAAAGTAATTTTATTAATTTAACGCATCACAAAGTTGATTTCAACATTCAGTCAGACTGGGATTTTTAGTGTTCCGTACGGAACACTTATAAGATCACTTCGGTGTCTCTCCATTTGTCCGTCCGTCTGTCACACCCCCGATTTTCTCCCAAACTAATTGACATAGAAAGGTGAAATTTGGTACTAAGTAAAAAAAAATTAGCAGGTCATCGAGTGGGATGTCAAATGAAAAAATATATATAATGCAATACTTGCGCATACTTTTCTTTGTATTATTTTTAAAAAATCGCGAAAAATCTCTGTCCCTCCTCTTATCTCGAAAAATACTGTTCAAAAAATTTTGAGCAAATTCTGAAAAATTATCACTAGTGCATATATATATATATATATATATATATATATATATATATATATATATATATATATATATATATATATATATATCTGGCACGATTCAAAAGCTCTCCCACTGGAGAACTTTTGAATCGCACCATAGGTGACGTTAACAACGCTGCGTCACAAGTTTCAAACTACTAACTCTTTAAATTGGTTCTGTATGCATGTTTCCTTAAAGGCTTACAATTTTTACAATGCATGCGAAAAAATTACAGAGCGTGTGCGTGAAATTTTGTGTTAAACTCGGGAAAAATGCTACTGAAACATATGAAATGATTCGAAAAGTATTTGGGACGAAGTTCTGAGCGGTACTCTAATTTTCGCAATGTAAGGCCTGCCGAAATTCGGTGGAAGACGACAAGCCTTCCCGTAGAACTTGAACTACAACTACGCCCGAAATTATGGCCAAAGTTCAAGGAATCATTCTTTAAGAGTGTCGTCGGATAATTTAGCGCTCCCGCCGCCTTCGCGAGGATATTCAAAGAAAACGGCCAAAGCTTTGCGATGCACCAACCCATAGTTCGTTCTGTACGCGACACTTTTGGCGAAGAATCCTCTGACTGTCATCCCTCACCCCATTATTCGCCTCATTTGGCACTCTGTGATTTCAGGATTTTCCTATTATGACGATAAAGTTAAAGGGTCGCCGCCTCGAGACGTTTTTAAAAGAGATACAACGCGAATTGCAGGTGGCGCTGGAGGTATAAGTTGTTAACAAAATGTAAAAGGTAATGGATTACTTAAAAAATAGTATAAATTAGCGTCCAAAAAAACCGTTAACTAGGCCGTCTGATGTCTTATTTTACTTCAAAATATTGTTGTAAATAACTGGCAAACATACAAAAATTCTCTGCCGATATTGCGTAAAGAATGGAAGGACTTCGTATTGGCGTTTCATACTGCCCAAGGTATTACAACAAATATTGTATTTCTATATTTTTGTAGATTTTCTGTCTCGCCAAGCCATAGTCTTACTCACTCATCAAACGCAAAAAGATCGCTGGAAAAGTTACAAGAGAAGTCCGAAAAAGTTAACAACAAAACCGATTCTCCAGAGCCAATAAAAAATCTTTCTTCCAACGTGACTCCCGTACCGTCGCCTACAACTCCCGGGACTTCTCACAGTTCAAATACTTCCAGTCATAGAACTCCATTAGTGATTACTCCTGATAGTATTCAACAAATACCTCCGTTTAGGCCAAGAAAGTCAAAGGAGTGGACTGCAGAGGTAATATTAATAAAATCGTAAAGAAAATTTTAGATTTTTATTTTGTTATTGATTCAGATGTCTTATTTTTTTGTCGAAATTCTTTACGAGTATCGTAAACGGAAAAAGTCCTTAAAACGGATTCTTTGTCGAGTGTAGTGCCACTTTGGCACAGTGTCTTTTATACAGAAAAATGTCGTTGGATCTTAATAAGACACATATAATAATAAAATTATTTTAAAACCTTTTTTCCCGTTTGTCGCAGTTTATAATATACCGAACTAAATTAACATCTTAATATGTACTTTAAATGATTCAAATTAGAATATCCTAATAAAGTTAATATTATAAGCATTTTTATGCAACCTTTTACGATATTAACGGCAAGAATTATTCTGAACGGTACCCTACTATGGCAAATATAGTATTTTTGAAAAAAACTGCTTCTAAAGTTGTCTTTAAATAATATATGAGTTTAAATCAACTGATATGTCCATTGGTAGCTTCAAATAATAGCCATTGTACAGAAGGTAATTTTCCAAAAGGCTCATTTGTACTAATATAATAAAGAAGGAAAGTTTATATGTTTTTTGTTTGTTTCTTGGTCGGTAGAGGTAATCTCTGAACCTACCAATCCGATTTAAAATTATCTTTTACTGGTATGTAGCCTGGACTTTTGGGAGGTACATAGGCTATATTTTAGGGGGATAGGAAAATAAAGAGCTGACGCGGTGGGGAACGCGAGCGAACGCCCGCTGGAAGAAATAGTGTGGCGTGGTACTTTCAGCATTAGTATCCTGACTACTGATTTTCTCGAGATTTAGTGACGTGATTTCCTTGATATTGTATTTTTAACGACGAAAAGGTTTGTTGTTTTGTTATTCGTAATTGATTGTGGTGTGTCGGTTCTTCGTTGTGAACATTAATAGGTACTAAATAACAATAAAAACATCTAGCTACATTTTTTATTGGTATTAGTGTATTTTTATTCAATAAGTACCTAATAGTGTGAGAATCATTTAGGCAACAAATATTATTTTAGTGCCCAATCAGAGCCGTGTAGTTTTGAAAGTTAAATTTTCACTTGAGAGGTTAATTTTGAAAGGTGAAATCGGAAGTGAAAAAAAATTATCAGATTATCAAGTGGGGTGTCAAATGGAAGTTCCAAAATTTATATGATAGTCTCGCAAACTTTTCTTTATATTATATTAAAAGAACCGCCAAAAATGGCTGTCGTGTCACCCTATCTTTAAAAGTACTAATCAAAAAATTTCGAAAAAATTATCCCCATTTTCCATGAGGTGTCGATTGAACGAAAATTATCACGAGTGCATTACCTTTAATAATACCTTTGGTATATAAAAAAACATAACAAAATTTTCCAACGTCATCAGTTTTCAACAAAGATCGGAGACAAATTTTGTTCAAAACTCATTTGGGATGGGTTTTGTGAAGTCACTATTTGCGCAAGTCCGACTTGCACTTGACTTTTTTCAGTAGCTTTTTTTACTTTTAGGAAATCGTGCATTATCAAAGATTAAGTAGTATCTAAAGACAACATCATGCCTAAAAGAAAATCGCAATTTACTAGAAAAAGTCTGGAGCGAGGGTGGCTAGAATACGTCGAAATGAAGGGTCACAGCGGCTTGCCGGCCAAAATATAAAAACATCACAGGCTCGCGCGAGGGAATCTAGCATTGAACGCTCAGAACGACTTGTCAGCCAAAATATAAGAGTATCAGAAGCTCTTGCAACTTGCAACAAAAAAGTCATTTTATGGTCTGTAATAGCCAAATTCGTTAATAAATACATGCTGAAACCATGAGAAAACGAAAACGGAAACAAATGTGCAACAAGTGCGCCCGTTTACAGGATACTAATTAACAAGCTATATAATACGGGTTATGTGGCCACCAGATTAAACTACACAGTTTAGTCTCACATGCAAGACATGGCACTGGTACTAAAACTCTCGGGGCTTATTTTTTCCATATTTACTGTTCTTGAAACTGCGTTACAGGTTTTAGGACATGCTTTTTTTTATCGACACTGAATTATAACGAAGAGTTAAACAGTAACATAACAACAGTCCCCGTGCAACGCCGGAATGGATCACTAGTGTTAAATATTTTTAAAGCTATTTAGGGTAAGGTACTTGAAGAAGCTTTTTATATTATTTGAAACTAAAATGTTCTAATTTTGTATAACACTTGGAGATTTAAATTGAATACATTATTTTATGAGTGTCTTTTTCAGTGACAGTGCAGTATATTAAAAAAAAGTTGGTTTTCCACACGAGAAAAAATAACAACAAAAGGCGTTTTGTGGCGGGTACCTTGACATTGAAAACCGCGGAATCAAAATCAAGGAAACTTGAAGGGCTTTAAACATTAAAAATGCAACTAAAACAAGAAAATTCTAAACATCCTACTTGTTGGGCAACAACTGGCAATTACGATTCAAATATTCTAATTAAAATAATCGAAATGCCAAAAGTAGTTCAATTCCTTTTCCAATTATTTTATTAAATTATCAATAGCTTCGCATATATTTACATTATTTTTACAAATTGATCTACTCTGGTATCTTATGTTATTATTGGAGACCTGAGTGTACACATGCAGATTGAAATATCTCATGATCAGAAATAGACGCTTTTATAAATTAGTCAGCAGAGAGTCCTCGAATTAAGAGACTAGCAAGTTCAGTGCTGCGAAATGTGAAACTTCATTTTATCATAAAATAAGACTAAAGAAAGTCATAGAAGATAATTGCTGTACGATACACGATCTTACTACCTGGTAAAGGTTTGGACTCAGCAGGAAATTGATTGAAGCCCACGTTCAGGGGGCCTGTGTGATCATTTTTAGTGGACATCTATCAAAAAGTCAAGAAAATGATTTTGTATTATCACCATGCGAAAACCAGTATTTTTGGCGCATAAATTTAGCATTCCAGCTGTAACGTTCACACTATCACCCATATAGGCGTGATGATATCTAAAGCCATTTCTGTGGATGTGGATTTTTGGGCTTAAAGCAATTCGCTAGCAGTACAGTCAACAGATCGGCTTAAAGACAACTCAGATAACTTGTTGTCAGGGGTTATTAAGAGGGATGAAACATGGATCACCATCAACATCTTGTTTATCATCTGTCTATTAGTGCGGAAAAATAACTATGAAACGAGCGTGCTATCATTGTTAAAGCTCTCGATAAAATTGTTAATCTTTGTTAGCAAATCATTAATATAAAAAGAAGAAAGTAGAGATGATATGGAGACCTCCACCACCATTGATAATGAAGGTGTTGGAAAGAAATCCATTAATTGCTATTTGCAAAGAACGTTTCTACCATCACCTGGTATGGTACTATCGCATAAGCTTAGGCTGAGTGCAGTTGCTCCTACGTACAAAGCTTTTATGACCATACCGATGTTCCCGGCCTTCTAGGATTAAAACATTATCATAAGGAGATCAAAATTTTGAAGCAGATTTCTCAAAACAAACTTGGATAGAAAATAGTGCATCTTTTTGGCACAAACGATCTATCTTCTCAACAAGAGGGGACTTTAGAACCTGAGGACTTATGTGATTAAAAAATAATAACTCAACAAACCACAAGGTACATCTGCTGCGCTTATTGATAACCAGTTTTTTTTTTATAAGCATAGCACACGTGCTGCAGAGCAATGCCTAAGGTGCTACTGAAGCGGCGCGTGTGCGGAGAAAAGCGCTGTAAATTGTACTCGGTGCGAAACACAGTCCTGGGTAAATTGATCCAAAGAGATAACGTTCTCCATATAAAAGAGGAGTGCAAGCTTTCTAGTTCGAAATAATATTCCTAGCTTTTGAGAAGCTACACACTAACTTCGGCGCACTTTTGCTTCTCTTGCAAGTACCATTAATTTTTTTGAATATTACTCATGTAACTGCCCAAAATGACCGTTCTATGCCGTTTTAATGTCTACAGAATCAATTAACTTTAGCATTCTATATTATCGATCAACGAGGCCATGAAATAATTAGTTTTGACCTTACTCGGCTTATCGCTGAATCACCATGTATTCCTGATCCCGATAGAAAGTACCTAATCTGCTCTTTTTCAGAGCTTCCTACCATAAATTCGTTTTAACATCTAATTACCAGTTAATGACAAAGAAACGCCGCGCAAAATTTGACATTGCAAATCTGCTGAATAGGAACAACTCAAAATCTTGATTAAATGTCTATTTTAACTTTGACCACCTTTGTGCTAAAAAGGCTCTGATGTCATTTTTGCCGATATGGCGCTTTTTCAAGAAAATCCCCTTCTAATGGTCTTGATTCGCGTTTAAACATCGTATCTACCATCAGTGACGTGAAAAACCATCTTTATTAATCCTCGAAACGGTTTCAAACAAATAAATGACGAAACGCTGAAGGCACATAATCAGAGAAGTAAAAACAAACTACTTGCCTGTATCAACATTTCCGCATTTTTTTGTTCCTCTCCTAAGACAGTCAGTCAAAATTTCACCAAATCAGATAATCAAGTAACATTTTTTCAAAAAGCCAACCGGTTAACCTAACACCTTGCTTCACATTCTGCTGATAATTTAAACGCAAAACACCACCTATGTGCCATTAAAAAACTTGTTTTCAGATAGCATGTCATTAAATGTATCTTAGTGAAACTAGACAACAATAAGGCTTCTGGGGAGCAGAAAAAAATATCGTACTAAAAAGTTGCATATTCCACAACTTTAAGTTTTATAAAACTCTGCTCTCAAATATACTATGCATTTGCTAGAGTCTATAGAAAAGAGCTGTTGATTACAATCTCGTAATCACTAGAAACCTTGATTCTTCGGACCATCGAAGGAAAAATGACTTAAATCCATTTTATAAATACTTTTATGGCAAACATTCTGTAGATATAGCTCTAATTCAGTTCAGCTTATCATTTCTCGTTAAAACCATTTTTAAGAAAAGGACCCTCGAAGAATATATAGATACGAAGAATGAATTGTCCATTACTATGTTTCTCACTGAGTATAACCTGCAGATATTTAAAACCAATTAATCGCTTGTTCCACATACGCTCTACTCTTATAGCAATTTAGAAATTTTATATATAAGCTGCATCTATAGCTCTGTAGGTTGCAGGACGTGTACTGTATCTATTTAAAAAAAAAACGCTTAGCTTTCAATTTAGCAGATTTGTAGGGTTAACTACATGTGACCAAATTCTTTATTGAAGGTCTCCTGTCGTCGGCAAGAAAGATCACTTCCAATAAAAAAACAGATTCTGAAGTTACGTCTTTGTGGGGAAAAAAAGTTATCTTCAGGATAGAAACATTTGAATGTGCTAGTTGAGGAAGTGTTTTTGGTTTTGGAGAGAACGAGTTTATAGGATTTATTTGATTGCAAATATTGATACACTGAAATAATATTCGAGGTGAAAGCTTTTACACTGCTTTTTTTTTACTTTGAAATTGAGTTCTCCGTCGCATGTCACCCCCCAAATCAGTCCTCAGTTTACTTAAAGAATATTTTGATCTTAAGAATTTCATTTCAACATGATATGTATAAGATCTTCCACCTAATCTGTTCTTTTAGTTGCTTTCTGCGATAGGCAGAACATACAGGGGCTCGTATGCTGTGCCGCACTCTCAAAAGTTTTTTTTTTTTAAAGTTACTTAGTACTTATTTACTGACACTACTTAAAGTTTAACAATAATATTTCGAAATTCCCGTAATATTAGATAAAAAAAAATAAAACAAAACATTTATAAATATTCTGATTCGTGCAATTAATACAAAATATAAACAATGAAATAAAGCCTTAGAGCTAATTATAACAAAGATATTCTGTTAATTTAATAATTACACATAGGTCTACAATTTTTTTTTGTGTAACATGAGTTAAAATAGGTGTTTTGTATGTGTTTTGTACTGCTGAATCTGAAAATAACATAAAATATGTAAGACGTAAGGTTTTTTTGTTATATGACATTTTAAAATTTTCAAGAAAATTGCTGCGAATTATTGGGAAAATAAAATCTCCTTCAATTTACGAAAAAATGTATAACATTATTGAAGAAAAATTATTTAACATGCACATATTTTGCTACTTAGGTTTGTTTTTTATTAATTTTTTCAGCTTTCAGAAAATTTATAATCACAATTTTGTAGTTACTTTCTTTTTTCTTGCCCAGGGAACCTTATACTACTTTCACAAACGCCTTCCATGTTGCCAGTTCTTTCGGGTTGAGCATGTTTTCGAAGTTACGGTCGTTAATGACTGACCAGTAAAAATTCCTTCTTTGATCTTAGCTTCGCTCAGATGAGGAAAAAGGTTGGATAAATAGCCAAACCCATTTCCTTTTCTATCCATGGCTTTCACAAAATTCTTGATTTTTTTTTATGGCTCTAGCACACGTGCTGCAGGGAAGTCCTTAAAGCGTTCCAGTAACGGCATGTGTGCGGAAAAAGCGATTCATGTTGTTCTTGAATCGATGTAATTAATTGGTTAGTCCTTGCTTGATGTGCAACGGAGGAACAAGGGTTTTCTCAGGATCTATTAAGGGTGTGTTTAGAACGTTTTTATCTCCCGGATCGTAAGCTGTTTTCTTCGGCCAGACTTTCTGCAAAAAATGTTTTCTGATTGCTCTACTATCCCAAAGACATAAAAACCAGCAGTAGTTCGTGTAACCTCCTTGTAAACCCATTAGCATGGCAACCACCTTCCAATCCGCACATATTTTGTGCCACTTAGGCTCCTCGTACTTAATAGCATTTAGTATGGCAGCCATGTTAGCGTATGTTTCTTTCATTAACACTGAATAAGCAACTGGTATTGATGGTTTTGTATTACTGTTGTGTAGTAGGACAACTTTTAGGCTATATTTTGAGGAATCGATATATCGTATACTGCACTGAAACATAAAAAATGTGATGTCCAAAGCTATTTCTGATGGTTGATTCATTAACTGAAAGCTAATAGAATAATAAAAAAGATATTTTGTTGTTGTTACGTGTAGTGTGTATACATGTGTTATATTTACACATATTTTATATACTGGATGAGCCAGATTCATTTGAATCCCTTTTTAAACTCCAGTTTATCTTAGTAAATATGTATATAGTATGGAAAGCAATTTCCCAATTCAATTTTAAAAGATATTACAAAAATCTGGCAAAAGATGTTTCAGTATTGTAGTTTAGTTACAACGATCATTCATAATTGCATGAGACAAAAATGTTTTTGCACATATTACTTAATATGTGACCTAAATTTATGTCTAGCAAAATTGCTGTTTTCAATATGTAAAGTGTGGTGTAAATTAAAAAAAATATATATTTGCAGTCACTGAGATAATGCAATCGTATACTAAATCCTTCATCCTGATTTAGCTTCTTTTTAATGTTTTTAAATTATTTTTGCAGTCATCTTATGATAATAGTTGAGATCATTTAAATATCAAGAAAGATATTGGGGGTCGAAGTATGTGCGCACAAATATTTTAATAAAGATGTGTTCTTTCTGTACTTTTTACATAAAACTTTGATAATTATAGTCATTTTTGGGATGCTACTATCTGAAGAGTTGTTGAAATTATAAATAAGGTGTAGTAAATTAGTTTTATCGAGTATTTGTACCCCTTGGGCTTAAAACTCCGTGAAAGTGACCTACTCCAAAATGCATTAAATCAACACTCTTGTAGTTCTATATCCGTATGAATACTTATATAGTTTATCCTGCTGTAGCTTTTTGGTCCTATTGTAAATCGAAAACTCCCATTAGAATTGTCTGCCTTCAACCCTTAATTATACTTCACCACTAAAGAAATGGGTGTGGAAAAATGTAGATTTATTGCTTTGCCTCAGAAAGTGTTATAAATATGTGTTACAAATAGTTTAATATTGTCAGTGAATTAAGGTAAATGTTAATTAATTTCCTTAACAGAGTTCCAAAAAAAAAAAATGTCAAAAGTGTAAATGTCGCGAAGATTTTTGCCATAGTAGAGTACAGTTATTCTCTTTCGGTTTTTTGCCTCTTAATTATTTAGGACATTTTCGTAATAACCTACGCTGTGTTCTATGGAGTCGACCGCTGCGAGTAACACGTCTAAGGCGATCAAGTTAGAAACAACACATTAAAATGCGTTTGTTTGTCGCTTTACTCATGTTGCTCTCATTGTTCGCGGTAGTCGCCTACGTATTGTACAGCCTAAAGGTCACTTTCCAAGAATTTTTGACTTACAGACAAGTACTTTTGTAGCATTGTAAATTGATATTAAATATATTTTGCTGTTAATTATATTTCATCCTAACATGTAGCCCGAATCCAGCCATCATTTAACAATTGGCCCAAGCGGTGGCGTTGAATGGGCTAGAAGACTGAAGGAAGAAAGTGACATACATCGAAGCACCGACTGCATATCGCCTAAGGTAGTTTTATCTTATTTTTATTTTATGACAGTTGTAGATGGTAAAATAGGAAGATTTTAAAATTAATATTTCATTCAAATTTAGAGACCTTAGGTTAGGTAGACCAAGTAGCAGAAGCAAACATTTTAGTTTAGTTTAGCATCTAAGTTCATATTTTAGGGTTCCGTACTTTAAAGATAAAAATGGAATGCATGGAATATTTTGTTTATCCATTTGTCAAAATGGATTTTCTCATGCATTTCCACGATCTAAAATTTGAAACCTCAGCCTAGTAAACAGTTTTTTTCACCTACTTTTCCCTAAATTTTTGAAAAAAAAGTCTAATGTGCTTCACTAAAAATTTAATATCCTGTCGAGGGCTCAGTTTGAAAAATCTAAAAAAATTTTTATAAAATGATTGAGCTCAACCATGTAACACGTTTAAGTACGGAACCCTGAGTGTGCTAGTCCAACTCGCCCTCGACTAGCTTTATTTAAATGCATATTAATCATTATTTACAATTTTATTCATTTATGCTTACCAAACAGACTAAATCTAGAATAAAGGACACCACTCCGAATAAGGTAGTGACTAAACTTGCCCACTGTCATCTTTTATGTTATGTGTCACTTGTTCTGTTACTATTTCCCATTTCCAGAATAATAGGATGTTAATAAATCCACTTGTACAAAGCCGGTTCTAATATCGTCGGATATCACATTCATTTGGTATGGGTCATAAAACGTTTGGTTAGTTGAATAGTGTTTGTTATTGATAGGAAAAACGACTGCCGGTTTAATCTAAACGAAAATTTATGTTAAAAACAATAGTCAGAATCACAAATATCATTGGAAATCAAAGCTTCAGTTTTACTAACCTGAACTAACCGAAATTAACATTGCCATTCTTGAATCTCTTTGTGTTTCTTATAGATAGTTATATCAGAAAAACTTATTTTTTTATGCACTGTTAATACTTCTCAAAATCCTAGCATTCCTAATCACACATTTAATCATTCTACTTATTTTATGAACTTAGAAATCTGTTTCTCGAAAAATTGTCGGTTGGGATCTAACCACAGTTTAGGCCAATATGCACTAATCGCAAAAAAGTTTTCATGCAGATAAATTTTCGTGTACCCATATTACATATATGTATGTACACGTAGGCTGAAAAGTTTTTGGTCTAGCTACTTAAAACCCTTTTTTTGCAAAATTCGACTTTATTCATCAATATAGGCCTCAGTTTCGGCGATAACTTCTTTATTGGAACCAAATCTTTTTCCCGCGAGCATTTTTTTGAGGTCTGCGAATAGATAATAGTCTCTGGTGGCCAAATCTGGAGAATACGGTGGATGAGGAAGCAATCCGAACTTCAATTCATGCAATTTTGCCGTTGACTTGTGACACGGTGAATTGTCTTGATGAAAGAGCACTTTTTTCTTGTTCATTTGGAGTCGTTTCTTTGCAATTTCTGCCTTCAGACGCACCAATAACTTTGTATAATATTCGCTATTGATGTTTTTTCCCTTCTCAGCATAGTCGATGAAAATTATTCTATGCGAATTCTAAAATACAGAGGCCAAACCATCCCAGCCGACTGTTGTATCTTTGGTCGCTTCAGGTGGGTTTCACTAGTTGCTGTCCACTCAGCTAACTGCCGATTTGATTCCGGTGTGTAGAGGTGGATCCATGTTTCATCCGTTGTTACATATCGCACGAAAAAATCCTTTTTATTGCGCTTAAACAGGTCCAAACAGCGCTTAGAATCATCAACACGTTTTTGGTCTACTGTGAGCAAACGCGGTACCTATTTCGAACAGGCTTTCTCATGCCCAAATGTTCGTGCAAAATATGATTAACACGTTCTTTTGACATGATATTTTTCGGTGTAACCACCTAATTTGGGCGTCCAGAGCGTTCAGTATCATTTTTATCTGTACGACCGCGTTTAAATTCAGCATACCAGTAAATGATGAGTGATTTTCTAGGGGCAGGAGTCCCCGTAACACTTATCAAGCCATTGCTTTGCTTGAAAGGTATTTTTTTCCCATCAAAAAAAACAGTGTTTAATCAACATACGAAATTCGGTTTTTTCCATTGTTTTGAAAATATCAAAAGTAGCATCACTAAAACCACTGTAACTTGTAAAGTAATCTTCGCAATGTCATGAAATTTTGACACGTATTGTTTGAAGGTTGGTACTTCCTAAAAATCGTGTGGATTTTTTGAAGAGGGCGATATATATATATATATATATATATATATATATATATATATATATATTATATATATATATATGCTGCTGCTACTCGATACTCTGATCTTGCTGCTGCTGCCGCTCGAAGCTAAATAATAATATATATATATATATATATATATATATATATATATATATATATATATATATATATATATATATATATATATATAGTCCCTGGCCAAATTATTAGACGCACTGCAAGATTTCATGTAAAAATATTAATTACCGAGTGATATTGTACCATCTTATTATTTTAAATTTATTTGTTTTTTATTTTTATATTATCCAATCAATTACCTATTTATTTGACATAAATAAAACAGCATTAATTTAGAAAAGCATAAGTATATTAAGTTTTAAAGAAAAGTGAAATTAATGTTAGTAAAAGTCAATATTTAGTTGAGCCACCTTTAGCCGCTATCAAAGCTTTAATTCTGCGCGGCATGCTATCAGTGCAAGATTGTACTGTCTCCTGCATTTGAGGATGATGATTCCACACATGAATAATCTTTTCTAGGAGCTGGGTTTTGTTGGTAATCACATCTTTAGCCACTTATCTTTTCATCAGCTCCCACACATTTTCAATGGGGTTCATATCAGGGCCAAATCCAACAGAGGGATATTTTTTTCTGCCAAAAAAGCTTTAACAGACCGAGCAGTGTGACAGGGAGCTCCATCTTGCATGAAAGTGAATGGTTCCCCATTTGGAAACCATTCTCTGAGCTGCGGAATCAACCGATTTTGTAATACTTCTTTGTACTGATCTTGCCTCATTATTCCTTTGACGACGTACAGACGTCCAGTGCCCTTGCCGCTGATGACTGACCAAATCATCACTTTGGTGGGATGTTTAACCGTCGGAACGACACAATCAGGATGAAACTTTTCTCCATGACGACGACGCACATACTGAGCTTGTAACTTGTGCCAAGACAGTCGTTTCTCGGGCCCTTAAATAAACCGTGCAAACTCTGCCGGTAATATGGCGACGCCGGAACCAAAACTGCGGATACACACATTTCACCAATCGCGGCGTAGCGGTAGATTCGGTCAGGAACCCGCACTGCACAGTATATACCGAACGTCTTGGAATCTCTGTTTAATATACCGTTCGATACAAAAATGAAAATAAGTACAATTTGAAGTGAAAAATCAGTAACATTACATGGTCTTAAAATCTAGGAAAAAATGAATGTTACATTTACCCCCTTCCAAAAAGAAATAGACTACACTAGTCTATTAAACTTAGGCTACTTATGAAAAGGTACAAAGTGGTACACTATCACTTAATACTAAGGTCAGAACTTAAAACAAAAGTACAGACTTCGGACCTTACTACTAGACTTAATTCAATTAAGCACTAATATTAAGTACAATGAAAACCAAATGAAAATCTTTGCATGGTCACAAGAATCTTATAACTAGACTTAACTTAATTAGACACTAAGGTTAAGTACATCAAAAAGCAGATAAAAATCCTTGCATGAACATAAGAAATACCTTTCCAAAATAACAATCGCGGTCTTCTTATATAAAAGAATCAGCTCTATTATTGTTACCAAAACAAAAAATTATATCTTTGTCTAGACTCTTGTCTAAATCAAAAAAAGTGAACTGAAACAAAGTATGAACACCCCCCTTAAAATATTTTAAGGATTGTCTGAAAAATTTTTTTATTTCAGCAAAAGAAATTTATAAAAATTCTTAAATAAAGAAAAAAATAAAAAAAATGATTCTAGTGCAAACACTTACACTAAAAAGAAAAAGTCTTGTCAGACCATTTAGCACTAGACCAAAAAAAAAAAAAATATCTGGATAAATATCCAGACAAACGCTCGGGAAAAAATCGCCATCCATGCTCTAGCTCATCGCTAAGAGAACATTCTAAATCTAGTATCACTACTAGTCGCACTCGGAAAATAATCGCACTCTATCGCGCAATGTCGACGTCCTAAGACATCTAGACATGCTAAAATCGCTAGGGAAAACGCTCTGGTTGATCGCCAGAAAACACGTCAGCTCATCGCCAACAAAACACTCTGGTATATCGCCAGAAAAAAACCTCGGCTCCTCGCCAAGAAAACACTCTGGTATATCGCCAGAAAAACCTCGGCTCCTCGCCAAGAAAACACTCTGGTATATCGCCAGAAAAAACCTCGGCTCCTCGCCAAGAAAACATTCTGGTACATCGCTAGAAAAAAGCCTCGGCTCCTCGCCAAGAAAACACTCTGTAAATAGTCCTCGACTACACAAAGTCTGCGTTCTAAAAGAACAAACTCGCCATCAACATAGTGAGCAGCTATAAAAGCTAACAATATCACTATAGGCACGGTGAATAGCTATAAAAGCTAAAATTCACTCTAAACACAGTGAATAGCTATAAAAGCTAAAATTCACCAAACTGAATGATCCTGCTTCAAAAAGCAATGTTCACAAAGAACAGAATGATTAGTCCACGCGCAACTAACATTCAAGGAAACATTCCTAGCACAGCTATATGAGACAGCAAGTCTCGAAATAGGACCTCCCTAAAGTCATAATCCTATATATAGGAGTCCATAAGCAAAACGACTCAAAATCACACATTTTGAGCACATGCCCTCAGGCAACCAACATACACTGAAATATATACAGAAATATATACAGGAGTTCAAATCCCAAACTCTTGGTTATGATAACTCCATACTGAGCTTGGTGAAAGCTCTTAGCAAAAGCTAACCAAATTTTCGGCACATCGCACCAAAGTGACAAATCTGCCTAGAAACATGAGCCAGAACAAACGCCCTCCGTCATTCTTCAGGGTGGCTATACAGAGATATAAAACTTAACCAGCATTGCGCCTCTTCAAGTTGCAAGAAGAACCCTCGTGTACTGGTCTCGCCCTGGAACAACAACGAAAAACATTCAATCCCTCCCACATAACAGGAGACAAACACCTCACTACGATATACTGAAAGGTGGAGACAATAAAATACGGAAATGGTGACCCTAGAGTCCACCAACAAAAGGGAGTAGATTATAGCATCCACTAAGCTAAAACGGTGTCTACCACACCACCATAAGTCAAAAAAATTAATCAATAGGGTGTTCCGAAACACACTACTGCCAACAGCCTGTCACCACTAATAGGCTAATTGGAGCTGAGGTCGACTACAGTAGCTAGGCTCTCCTTTGGTTCAAATAGAAATAACCATTGGGTAACAAAACCCCTAAAGGTCCCAAAGGTCAAACGTTCACCCCCCATAGACTACCCTTCCAATCAGTCTGTTCCTCAGGAAGACTAACTTCCTGCCAAACGTCGTAACGGCATCTGTTAGCACCCGGTGCATCACAGCCTGTAAAAACAAATAACTCATGGGATACAACCTAAAAGGTTTACAAGGTTGACTTAACCAAGCTTCTAACGGAAATTTCCAAAAAACGAAAATGAGCTTAAAAGGCTACATGAAGCAAAAATTTCTCAATTTTTCGGTGGCAACGCAACAAAACTTTTGAAGACGACAAGAGCTTTTCCAGCTTAATCAGAAACAAGAAGAAAACATCATTGACAGCTAAAATATTCGATCATGGTGTTAATCGTCTCCCTAGACAATAGCCTCTAGAAGAAACTGCTACAGGTATCAGGCATAACCGTTTTCTGTCAGCCCAAACTTCTAGATTACCTCTTGGAAATCTAAAAATTCGGTTAGGAATCTTCCTTCACTGCGCTTAGCCTCTCTTGACAAGGTTCTCATCTCGGTATCAGATTTTGATCATCTCTTTGTGAAACGACTGTCTTACTCTGCTCTCATCTCTTGTAAATGATCAGCCTTTAGTTCTCCTGCAGGACTTCAATTTCCTATCAATCTGATAGTATACCGAAAAAACTCAACATACGCCTATGAGTCCATGCAAAAAAATTTTAAAAAAATTAGTGACTCAAAGGTAACGTTTAAACGGCTCTGAAAAGAAAAAAGTATACCCTCAGTTTGTCAATTCAGAAGAAGATCTAAATCAAAATAATCCAAGTCTTAGACTTACTGGATAAACCAAAATCAATTTACTCTTAATTGCACCCAACATATACCACTAAGGTAATAGAAATACACCCACTCGGGTAACAAACTTTGAAATTGCTCATAAAAATTTTGACTTTACATCACACTACACGAGCTACATCTTGCGCTTGTCCTAACTCAAGATCACCTTGGATTGCCTCTAATCAAAATTTCGCTTCCAAGTGTCAAGAACCGGATATTATTTGGGGTCATAAGCAAATCAAATCCCGCGACCACCGACATACCAGTCTTATGATATATCCTGAGTGTGACTCCTTCGCAAGCTCGCAACAGCTGAGTCGATGCTAAACATCAACTACAATCAACCTAAGTTTGGATATGATCAGTCCCCAAAACCTTAGCAATAAACAATAAAAGTAAGCTATTCTCTGCTCAACTTTTATAACAGTCAAAAAAAACGAGGTCGTCACCTCTACAGAGCAACATCAAAAAAAATAAAGTAAAGCAATTAAGATAATGTAAATATAAATTATTCTTCTGACAAACTTTCATTAGGGTTAGGTTCATTGAATGGTTTTAAGTCTTTAATATGCCATCGTCCTACTTTAGTCCCATCTAAATTAACCAAACCATAAACTAAATCTGAAATCTTTTCTCTTATCACGCAATGCACATACTTAGGTACTAACTTAGATGTGAATTTATCAGCTGCACGGGAAAGAATTTTATTTTTTCGCCAAACGTGATCACCTATATTAAAGGCAAAATCCCTTTTTCTAAGGTTGTAAGACTTACTGTTCCGTTCATAAGCCTTATGTATCCTACTACGCACGTCGGTGAAAATATCTTTTAAACCCTTTAAATTTTCGGCGTACTCACCCCTGTTACCCGGAATTATTTCGCTGTCAACATTGACATCCAAATCTAAGTTTTTATAATATGATCCAGATAGAGGTATATGTCTGCCGTAAACTAAGAAAGACGGTGTGAACCCTGTTACTTCGTCTCTGGCGGTATTTATCGCTTGTTGGATTTTGGAAATATTGCCATCCCAAGTGTCATGTGAATCCACGTAACTTCTTAAAGCGGTCCCGACTGTTCGGTTATTACGTTCCACAAAATTACATTGGGGAGAGTACACGGGATTGAAACGGATGTTAAAACCATAAGTTTCACTTAAGCTCTTAAAACTCTTAGAGGTAAACTGAGTACCGTTATCGCATATTAAGAGCGATGGGACCCCGTGGATTAGAAAGACATTATTTTCCAAAATTCTCTCTATATATCCAGCCTTAGAGCTTTTCAAAGGAAATAGCATGGTATACTTTGTAAACCAGCAAGAAACCACGAGAAGCCATTTATTTCCCTTTTTTGAACGTGGGAATGGGCCTACTAGATCAGCTGCTATGACTTGAAAAGGGTAATTAACCGTTTTCTCTTTTCCCATCAGTCCCATAGGTAGTGCATTTGGAGATTTCTGCGCTCCACATACTTCACAAGTCCTCACAAACTTTAAGATATCAAAACGCATTTTTGGCCAATAATACTGTTCCTGAACCCTGTGAAGAGTTTTATAAAAGCCAAAATGACCAGAAGTAGGAGGAGTGTGACACATGTCTATAATTTCCTCTCTCTGTGGTTTAGGAACTAGTATTTTCCACTCGGGTACATTAACTTTTAAAGGCAACTGGTTTGGGATAAACTTGTACACGAAATCATTTTCCACTGTCCACTGCGGAAAATTTTCAGGAAATTCTTTGATTTGCTGCCGTAAATTGTCGTACCATGGATCTATGCGATCTATGTCAACTATATCGATTCTTACGCCAATCTGAGCATTAAGACTGTTTTCGTTCACTGTATGATCTGGGATTCTTGACAAAGCGTCAGGAATAACATTGTGGACTCCTTTTCTATGAATTAAATTAAATGTATGTTGTCTCAGCCTAATCGCCCAACGCGCTAGTTTGCCACTAGGGTTTTTAATTGAATTAAGCCACAATAAACTATAATGATCTGTTATGACCGTGAAAGGAACACCTTCTATGTAAGGTCGAAACTTTTCGATGTTAAAGAGTACTGCTAAACATTCTTTTTCAACAACCGAATAGTTACGTTCAGCCTTTGATAAAGTTCTACTGGCATACGCTATCACTCTTTCCTCACCATTGATTTTCTGTGTTAGGACGCCCCCTAAACCGGTATTAGAAGCATCACTAGAAATATAAAACTGTTGGGAAAAAATCTGGTTGGGATAAAATTGGAGCTGAAACCAATAGCTCTTTAATCTTTATAAAAGATCTTTCTGCTGCGTTTGTCCAATCTATCGATTGTCCTTTTTTTCGTCCTTTCAAAAGATCATTAATAGGCGACAACAAGGTAGAAAAATTCTCGATAAAACGTCTGTACCATGAACACATTCCTACGAAGCGCTTAACTTCCGTAATATTTGTAGGTCTCGCATAATTAACCATGCTTGCTACTTTATCCGGATCGGTACGCAAGGAATTTGAGCCTACAATATAGCCTAAAAACTTTAGAGAAGTTTTGAAAAAATCACATTTGCTCAAATTTATCGTCAGTCCGGCCTCTTTCAATTTATCTTTTACTTCCTTAAGTAAGCGAATATGCGATTCGAAGTCTTCCGATGTTACTAAAATATCATCGAGATAGGTAAAAATATGTGGCTCATATTTCGGACCAAATATAGCGTCCACTAAACGTTGCTAAGTTTGAGCAGCGTTCTTTAGACCAAACGGTATGGTGACGAACTGAAATAGACCTCGGCCTACTACTGCAAAAGCGGTCTTTTCCTTAGAGGATTTGTCTAAAGGAATTTGCCAGAAAGCCTTTCTAAGATCTATCGAAGATACATACTTAGCATTCCTGAGTGATGTCAAAATTCTGTCGATGTTCGGTAATGGGTAGTTATCAAATTTGCTGACCTCGTTGAGCTTTCTTCCGTCAAAGCACAGACGATACTGTCCATCGGCCTTTTTCACCAATAAGATTGGAGAACACCAGGGACTGTTTGATTCTTCAATCACTCCGAGTTTCAACATTTCGTCTAACTCTTTATTTAATACTTTTGACATATAAGGAGACATGGCGAAGGGCCTTGTCTTTACAGGACTGGCATCAGCCGTATCTATAGACATGGTGATTTTATTCGTTCGGCCTAACCTATCTTTACTACTTATTTCATTGAAAGAGCTTATTACGTTTTCGGCGTTTAAGCGTTCCGTCCGCGAGAGATCATCTAGGGTACATAGACGCGAGAACAGGTTTTCTAAAGAACTTTCTGAATAACAATCTTTAAAACTTGTTTGAGAGTTGACTTCTAGGGACTGTGGATACCACGAATTATTTTTAAAATTTACTAGAATTCCGAATTTTTGTGCAAAATCACATCCTAAAACCAAAGTATGTGATAGAGAAGGTACTACTAGAGCAGAGATTACTAAACAATGACCATTGCAGACTAGCGGCAACTCAACCGTACCTAAAACTTTTAGACGGCTGCCATCTGTAGTGGTAACACTTCTATTTTTGACATGGCATATTTTTATACTTAAACGACTTAAAATTTTAATACCATTCTGACCTATAACGGAGGCATTTGCACCAGAGTCAAATAAAGCCGAGAAATGGGCACCTGCTAATCTGAACTACAAAGGTAGCTTTTAAGGAAAAAGTAGGAATCGCTTATCTTAGAGTCAATTAACAAAATTCAAATATCTATACCACCATCAGATAAATTGAAATAAAAAATTCTACAAATTTCCTGCTTTTGTCTTACTGCTATAGTGTAGTTTCGTTTAATAAATATTATGAAATAAAAATATCTGCAAAGTTAGAGCTTTTACTTTGTTCGAAAGCTAGTACACTGAACCCTTTAAAAAATAAAATTCCAAAAGCCCCGCGTTGACAGCGCTATTTTGTAACTTGTGAACTTGCCCGCACGTTGTGGTGTCATTTTGTAACCTGCTAAACTGTCCTCAGTTTGAGGCATCTTTTTTTTGTACCCTGTGAGAAGTTGTTTGTCCCACGCTTGAGCGCAATTTTGTACCGTTTGAATATTGGATGCCCCGAGCTTGAGCACAATTTCCTTGCAGCCCCGCTTTAATTTCTGATAATGAATCGAGTGAATCCTGATTTTAAAAGAACTAAAGAAATTAAACACACACTAGCTCAGTTTTCCTTGGTAGAGAAATATGGGTAAGAGATAATTGTTTTACGTCTTTTTGGAATTATTTTCTATTTTTAAAAAGCTTCAGTTGTACAAATTTTTTGGGCACCATTCATTTTAAAATAGAAAGGATCTAACTTCAGTTAAAAAAATGAAAAAATACTGAAGGGTTTTATGGTTATTACTAAAAAGAATTAGTCTAGTACAACTTTTCTTATCCTGAAAAGAAAAATAGGTATTCAGTGAGACACTAGCTTTAATTAACAAAAAGAAAATTTATTCATGTTTTTTAAAAATAAAAAGTTCTAACCTTTGCAGTTCTACAAAAAAATTCTAGCCTAACTAGTAGTTATTACGTTTAAATTCTGAACTATGACTACCCCCGAAGACGAAAAATAGTGCTTTTCACTTCACTTTTTAGTCTGTTTAAATTGCTGTTAAGGCACTACTCAGGGATATGTCTATTGAAGGATGTTTTGGTAACTTACTGTTCCTATTCCGGCTTCGATGGAACACGACCGATTTCACACTTTTCTAGTAGACACTTAGAGAGCCCACTACGGCTTTTCGTTAAGAAACTGGTGCTTTACTTAGCTCGCATGATGGTTGTTATGAGCTTTTACTGTAGCTCAGTCGAAGGAAGCCTACTTGGCGGCTCCGATGAAAATTAGTCTGGCTGCGGCTTGATGGTATTCCGCCTACTCGGCGGCTGGATGGAAATTAGCCAAGACAGTCGTTTCTCGGGCCCTTAAATAAACCGTGCAAACTCTGCTGGTAATATGGCGACGCCGGAACCAAAACTGCGGATACACACATTTCACCAATCGCGGCGTAGCGGTAGATTCGGTCAGGAACCCGCACTGCACAGTATATACCGAACGTCTTGGAATCTCTGTTTAATATACCGTTCGATACAAAAATGAAAATAAGTACAATTTGAAGTGAAAAATCAGTAACATTACATGGTCTTAAAATCTAGGAAAAAATTAATGTTACATGTGAAATTTTGCAAAATTTCGAATGTGCTTTCGTCACTGAAGCAGACCTGTCAAAAATAGGAAAAAATATATAAACTTCCATGTTTATTTGCTTTATTTAACTGAAAATGATAATAATGTATCAATTATTGATTAAATTGCTGTATCTTACCGATCTCCAGAAGTCCACATCTTTGTCTTGCCATTGTTTGGCCCACTTCAGGCGCTTTGCTTTCATTGCAGCTGTTAACTTGGGCTTCCTGGCGGGGCGACAGGCCTTAAAATCTAATTCTTTCAATTTTCTTCGAACAGTGCGCTCAGAGGCATTTACGCTAGCATCCTGGAGTTGTGATTTTATTACCTTTGTGGTAGCAAATCTGTTTTCTACACAAATTTTCTTCAAACATCTCTCTGACCGTGGAGTGAAAATTGGTTTTCTACCGCATCTTTTCTTTCTTTTCGGGCTTAATTCCTTCCCTGACTCAATTTTCTTTTTTATGCGTCGTACACTAGCTTCAGAAACCTCCAATCTTCGTGATATTTCTCGGTTTGTAAATGTTTTCGCAATCACAAGGGCCTTCACTTCAGCTTTTTTACGTGGTGAAAGATCGCCTTTTCTACCCATAATGAAAATAGTCCAATTACTTTTTTAAAACACTGCATACAAAATAAACTAATAACTGAGTAGTATAAAACTATTAAACAAACAATCACAGTCCATAAAGCCACAGAAACACGTCCGTACCTGACTCGATTCCGATCGCGACTGATACAGGTTTGTACTTGTTTACGTTCATGTATCACTTTGTCAACACAGTGTTACCATATGTTAAAAATAAATACAAATATGTAGTCTACAACAATTCTTTTAAATAAAAAATCAATAATATTGTAGTATAAATATACCATTATTGCATAAAAACTCTTAAGAAACATAAAATTACTAAAAAAATATAGTGCGTCTAATAATTTGGCCAGGGACTGTATATATATATATATATATATATATATATATATATATATATATATATATATATATATATATATATATATATATAATATATATATATATATATATATATATATATATATAATATATATATATATATATATATATATATATATATATATATATATATATATATATATATATATATATATATATATATATATATATATTATATATATATATATATATATATATATATATATATATATATATATATATATATATATATATATATATATATATATAATATATATATATATATATATATATATATATATAATATATATAATATATATATATATATATATATATATAATATATATATATATATATATAATATATATATATATATATATATATATATATATATATATATATATATATATATATATATATATATATATATATATATATATATATATATATATATATATATATATAAATATATATATATATATATATATATATATATATATATATATATATATATATATATATATATATATATATATATATATATATATATATATATATATATATATATATATATATATATATATATATATATATATATATATATATATATATATATATATATATATATATATATATATATATATATATAATATATATATATATATTATATATATATATTATATATATATATATATATATATATATATATATATATATATATATGTATATATGTATATGTATATGTTTCGTATTGCTCATCACAGCACAGTATATAGCAAATATAATGTACATTGTGTAACATAAATTACTAACATTAAGTCTAAGTACTACTCAGTATATATCACCACTACACCAAACACTTTATTTTTTGCACTCGACGCGCGTTTCGCTAACCATGTTAGCTTCATCAGGAGCGATGATTGACTAAAGCTAAACTACAAATCTACCTATTTATACTTAGCCTAACCCTTGAATTACTCAAGCGGAACTGATGACATAGGTAAGGCCGTCAGTTCCGGTCAAGTAACCAGTAGAGGGGACTATAAGGAATAGGCCCTCTGTCTTTATTTAAACTACTTTTACATTTTATGATTTCCATACTCTCGTATGCGTTCAACAATCTCCTATCAGATACATCCTTTATTAATCTTAGATTATCTAATGTTACAGTATGATTAGCTTCAAGGGCATGTTCGGCAATGCTAGACTTTTCTGTTCTGTTGTATTTTAAGTGTGCTAAGTGTTCTTTAAATCTTGTTTTAATTGACCTTTTAGTTTGCCCAACATACTTTTTGTCACAATCATTACAACTAATTTCATAAATTCCACTTTTCTCACAATTAGGAATCTTATCTTTGGGATTTCCTAAGATATTCCTCAGATTGTCTGATGACTTATAGACTAAGGTGAGGCCTACCTTATTAAATACCTTATTGAGTCCCTTGCTATATTTCGGATTATATGGTATGGAGACATACTTGGTGTTATTTTCTTCGCGTGTAAAAAAGGTGGAATTCCGAATATTAAACCTAAACTTATGTCTATTTATTAGCTTATTTACTAAGTCATCGTCATAACCATTAACTCTAGTTATATTTCTAATACGTCTAATAAGTCTAAGATAAACAAATACGCATGTAGTTTAAATGTTAAAGAAGAGTATGTTCCGAGTTACTAAAGTGACAATACTGTATATGTAAGGTATTGAACTACTGCATAGCAAATCCCTCTGAAGTTTTGTAGTTTTGAAAGGTGCTTGGAATTTTTCTCAGCTGACGTTCATATGTGATGTGATGCAGAGTTTGCTCGGCCTCGTCACAGTCCCAATTAGCTTTTTCAGCCAAACTCGATTTATGTTTCGAATACTAACACCTGGCATGATGGGTTAAGGATCGTTAAGCCTTCCCTGGTTAGTTCTTACCCCAAACTCCATGATGGTTTTCGGGATCTCAGTCTGGTTGTTTGGTTTTGACAATCCTCGTGCAGGGGTAGATGACTATTGGTTTCACATTTTTCCCATTTCCTTTATAAGGCTGATACTCTCTTTAGATGTGGAGGCGGCGTATCGTAACGGGGTAGACTTAATACTTCCTGATATTATTCTCATGGTATGATTTACCTGGTTGTCCACCATCTTCGTATAGGCGCAGGATTGCACTAATCTGTCACTGAAAATTCAATGCCTCAAGGCCATCGTTCTAACTACGGCAACTTTTTTTCCCAACTAGTGCCAAAAATTTTGCGTAAGATGTTCTTGGTTTTTACATTATGGGTATTCTTCTTAAGGTGTATCTTACCCCAAGTATTTGGATGGCGATTGTGCCTAAGTGGTTGGTTCCTGAATTTAGTCACTGGTTTATACTGGCCTTACTTATTCTTTAGGTGGAAACATGTTACTTCGGTTTTATTTATGTTAGGCTTTAGCCTCTACGCCTGCGAGTCGTTTACAGTTGTCTGATAAAGAAGGAATCGATCGGATGTTGTGGTCCAGTCCAGAAGCGAAGTCTTCCCACTACCCTTACAAAAATTCCGGTTTGACTTAGGAATTGTTCTGAAAATTAGGATTTTAAACTCCGATACTTAGCAAGACTTGTTGGCTTTTAGGAAAGTCGGACAGAACCTTCGTGCGACAACGAAGATAATTATTACGCTCGTCTGTAGAGGCAAAGCATAAGTCTAAATTGTAGTGTGTCCTCTCACTGCACCATCTTCTTGCCATCTTTATTGGTGTCACTATATCCCTACTGTATTTCGGCTGTTAAAATCGCCAATGACTACGGTTGGGTGGATTGTAGTAGGAAGCACGTTATTAAACCATGAATATTCGGGTGCTTTATAGAGATTGGTGGTCTCAGTATTAGAAATTTTTACTCGTGTGACATATATGTTGGATCCACCAGAACTCATATACTCGATCGATGTTATTTTGTTACATATGTAGGTGACTGTTCCGTATATTGCAGAAAGTACCCAGACATCTGTTTTTGAGTTGTATTGCATGTGCAATAATGGGTTTCGTGCAATAGAATAATGTTGAATGAAAAATCATTCAAGGATTTAGCAAGTAGTCTACTCATCCTTCTACGTTCAATTGTAAAATTTTTAGGCCTTTGCCAATGTCAGTGGTTCTAAGAAGAACCGTTATATGAAGTTTCGTTTTCAGTATACTGTAAACCCAGTTAAGTTTATTTTCTGTTTAAGATTCACGCTTAGCATTTTAATATTCTCTAATAATAAGTGGTTACCGTTCATCAAAACGTCAAGGACCAAGAATTACTATTCGTGTTTTATCTGGTGGTGGCAGTGAAACTTGAATCAATTCATTTTTTTTTAAATGAGACAAGACATTCTACATATTTTCAACTCTATAGATATAAAGGTTAATAAGATCGCTATAGGTCTTCGTGAAGAAATTACAATATCTTCACTGTTTCGGCGGCATTCCTTGTGCCGTTGGCAAAAGCGGAAAGGTGAAGAAGAAGAAACAAATTTAAACCTTCGAAGAAATACTATGAGGGATGTAAAAACAATCTAAAATATTAAACATAATTAAAATCTTGAAACACTTTTATTTAGTCTAGTCTAGAAACTTTTGTGCACAATTTTTTGACATGGGACAAAATAAAAGGGTACTTTAATTTGAGAATAATCAAAAGCAAGATGTTAAATGTGTTTACGAATTTAGATTTTTTACCTAAGTAAAAAGCACCCTTCAAGATTTTTTCATTTCTTCACCTTTGAGGGTCACGAAAAACTCCATTTCCGTTCATTTGTAGACACGATAAGTCTCTCGTACGAAATGAGATATTGATTTGAAACCTGGTACAAGTCGAGCGTCCTGAAAGCGCAGCATCTTCAGTGCTCGTACGGCCACCTTTAAATTTATGTATTCAGTAATAAATGTCTTGAGTGTCGGTGCAGAGTCCCCATGAACTTTCTTCAGTTCAGTTTCTATCTAGGCCGCAGTCCACTTTTTTCAATAAAAATGTTTTATCAGTGTACGATACTTGGCTTTATCTATTTCTACGTGTAACACCGATGACCTACGATAACTGCCAATAAATAACTGCGCGTTGCATCTATTTAACACTTTGAACACAACCGCTACAGGAATCACGCTTACCAACAGTCATGCTGCTTAACAACATTTCCCGCCATCTCGTAGAAATGTACCAAACTTATCAATCCACCGTCGTAAGTTAGAAGTTCTCCTGTTGATCTTTGCTTCCAATATCCATATTCATGATCGCTAATAATAAATCCATCCAGATATTTTGAAAGAAGCTGATTGATAACCTTTTTCATGATTTTCAATATTATTGAAGGTAATGCAGTTTGTTTGGCGAGACCTTTTTGCGTTTCTTGGATATCGACAGAGCTCTAGCGCATTTCCAGCAGGGAGGAAAAAAAGATCTGCAGGATAAGTCAAAAAGTCTACAAAAGACCGGTGTCAATAGCTCATTTTTGGAGTACTATGACAGATATTCTCTCAGCGCTAGATGCGTTATTGGCTTATCGCTTCAATAAGGTACGTTTTATATCACGCTATTGCAAGACATCTTTGAATGCATATTGGGACTAGTGGGTGGTGTTTTTCCTTGAAAATTAATAGTCAACGCGCGCAGCTAAAAATGTAGCTTTCTAAATAAGTGTTGTTGAATAGTTTTGTCTGGACGTGTAAGTGATGGTACAGTGGATTTAGTGAAAGTTTGACTAATGGCCTTAGCGACGAACTAAAAGGACCTGAAACCTCGACAGGCAAGCAGATTTGTAGTGCCAAATCTTGCCCGATTTTGTTACTTCTATCACTAATTGGTAAGTAGAACACTTGATGTCGAAACTAATTTATAATCGGAAGAACAGATTGGCGGCTAGCTGTATGGCAAGACTGCCCAACCCAAAAAATGGGAAGAACCTAACGGCAGATTTACGATGGCAATGTAAATCTCTGGATCAATGGTCAAAAACTAATTAAGAAGACTCACGAACTCTCCGTTACTGTTAGGAATCCGTGTTAGTTCATCGGTTAGCTGAGTAAGACCACAACCAATTGAGAAAGGATGTTTGTCAGGGTCTTGTTCGACGGTTGTATTTGGATACTTGTGCCAGTTAATGTTGTGGGCATTAAAGTCACTCAGGATCTCAATTTCTACACTTGGATGAAAAGTTTATAAATAAACGATCGTGCAAGAGAAGCGAAAAGTGTTCTAAAGGTAGTATGACTTGGTGGTCACTAGAGACAGCAGATGAATCCCGTTGTTTGTGGAGTTGTTATTTTTAACCACGTAACGTTAAAGTTCCTGGACTCCAGAGCTTCCCCTTGATGGTTCGCTTTTAACAAAAGACAGATTCCAAAGTAATACTTAAACCGGGAATAGAAGTCGTAGTTTCGCAGAGAATGGGTATAAGAGGTTTATTTGATTGCAGATATTGGTACACTGAATTTATATTTGAGTTTAACTGATATACATATTGTTAAAATCCACTTTAAAATTTCGATCTCCACATGTTGACGCCCCCCGAACCAGCCACCAGACGAAGATCCAAGCGGGAGCTATTTTACCACGGAAATTTGTTTTGATCCTGAAGATTTCATCATGCTTAAAAATTACTAGTGTCGAATTTTAACGGTCGATGCCAGAAAGAGATATTTTTATACCACATAGTCCGTATGATAGATATCTTAGTGAATTCGTTACTGTGTTACTGACGAAACTATTAGGTAGTGGAAACCAGTAAAGGTCGAGAACTATAGACATGGACGGGATAAGCGAGGAATAATGTCTCAGTTTCTGTCGAAAAAGGGTTATGCAATTTATTTGCTTCCCTGACAGTAGAGTTTTATTTTTTCTCACTTCTTTCACCCGTAGTAATAATCCTGAAATATTTGTATAATAAAAATAAATTAAAATAATGATCATTTGATCGTTTAATTTATTCCTTATTTTATGGGCTTCCGAATGCACTTACAAGTACATGTGATAGTAAAAAAACATAAAATACTTTAGCTTGGGTAAAATATGTATATTTATTTAGGTCATAAGATAAGTAAACATATATTTCCTATTTAATTCTATGAAATTTTTGGAAAAATTTGCTATTCGAGACGAAAGCTTTCAAATTTTTCCTCAGTAAAATATGATTGGAATATTGTTATAGATTGTCATTATTTGTTATGTTTCATAATGCTTTGTGACCCTCTTATTTTTGAGTTGTTTTTTCTGTTTGCTTAAGATTGTATTATTAAATGTTTAGGTAATTTTCATTTGATTAATTGTACCAATGTTCACGATGTTTTTGGAAGTTTAAGTTGAATTTCTGACGAATAGATGTAAATTTATTAGATTGGCGTATCAACTCCAGAATAATTTTTTATGAACCGGCTTTGTACAAATAGTTTTGTGCTCAGCAGTAATAATAAAAGTAAAACTAGTTAGATTGATAGACAAGTTGACATTGAATGTTGAAATGTTTCGAAAGACATTTCTGCCTTCAATAGTCAACACGTCTGTAACTTCTTGCTTCATATCTAGGGTTTGTGACATCCTTAATTATATCTTATCTCTTATTACCACTTCAGAAATGTCAGCACCGTTCTTATAGACGTCAAATATATCACATCGTTTTGAATGCAATCTGCTGCTTGTTTTCATTTTGAGCACGTCAAATTAAAAAAAAGTATTTCAAAAAGGTGTGAAATATTTACATCAGCTTGTAAATATGCATGAAATTAAAACCAAACATTAAATTAAAAGTATTGGAAAATTTACTCGACTTTGTTTAAAATTATTTATTAATTCTTGAATTTATTCTTTTCATGTTTTGGGTAAGTTGTTAAAAGGTGTGAAAAATGGTCAGATACCTGAGATTCAATAGGTTTCGTCACATGGTTACCAGTTTGCTTTATAATACTCTGACAGTATAAACTACATTTAGCGGAAAAAAGAAGATATTTTTTGTGTAATTAACAATACCAAAACTTACTTAATTAAATTCTACTAGGCAGTAAATACCCAAAATTCATCTGGCACATTAATATATATAATACTTGTTTACCTCGGTGTGATTTTATGGTCTAATGGTATGAGGGAAAAGCAGGTTAATGTTGCCCCTAGAGGAATATCACCACCATTATTATAGACATTTCCTTCACATTTGGCTATCTCATAGAGTGACGATACATACAGAGTAGCTGGTTCTACAATTGTATTAACGCTTCAAGAGTGACAATCGTGAAAGAAAAATTTCTTCTGGTGTTTTGAAATTTTTGTAGCATACAAAATAGCCCTAAGTAAAAAATTCATTACAACTTATAGTGGTTTTGTAGCACCTTAAAATATCTGCTTCTTATTATGTCACTAAGTATCTTATATCGATAAACTTACATTTACATTGGATTGCGATCTTAATAATATTTTGAGGTAATACCGTTTTCATAGTTTGGGCATTTTCGCCAGTAGATTTTGTATTAAAAAGTTTGTTGTTATTTAATTAAACGGTAATACAAAAACGGTTTTGTCCTGATATTTTTGTTTTACTTATATATTTATTTATTTTAATTTTTATTTCGTAATTACATTTTAAATATTTTTAAATACAACGATCCTTTAAAACAGTACTGCATCATTATCACCACTATTATTACCATTTGTAGTGTCACTTGCGAATCCATTTTGGTGAATTAGTAGTACCATAGTGCAAATTGCTGCATTTCCCCGCTTTCCCCTATATAATCTTACTAACTACGCTAACCAAGACTACTACTAAAATTGAAGTATGAATATAGCTGAGTCAGAAAAATCTAAAATGTATTGAAAGACAAATGTAGGATACCCAGTAAAATAAATACAAAGTTTGTGCTTTTAGAAGTATGTGTAAAAACTTAGGATCATGAAATATACTGCGAGACATTTCAAAAATTACTTTTAAACAGGAAAGTAAAAATAATTTATGAGCTTTATTTGTTGAAAAACGTCAAGCGAGAACAACACAAGAGTTATCACCGCTACACCAAACACTTTATTTTTGAAGTCGACGCGTGTTTCGCTAATTATGTTAGAATCATCAGAAGCGATAATTGACTAAATCTGAGAATAAAAAATAGACTATTTCTACTAAACTTTGACACACTCAAGTAGAACTAATTACACCTGGAACATTAGTTCCGGTGGAGGAATCCGTACAGATAACTGTGAGGAATGGGTCCACAGTCCTTATTTAGACTATTTTTACATTTTACTGTGTTCTTCTCTCTTCATACTTTCATAAACGTGTAATAATTTCCTATGGCATACGTAATGGAGGTAAGTTGTAATAATTGTAACAAGAAGTATGTTGGGCAAACAGGAATGTCGATTCAAACAAGATTTAAAGAACATTTAGCCCATTTAAGATATGGTAGATCTAAAAAAATCAAGTATTGCCGAACATACTCTTTAACAGAATGATACAGTAACATTAAAGTGTATTTGTATGGATTTGATAGCAGAATTCTCTCATTATAGATGCAAATACATGTTGGGGTGCGCCCAATAAAAAAAGATATTTCTTATGCATTTTACTGGATTTTTTAAGCATTTTACTGTTTTGAATTATTTTTAAGGGTTCACCCTATTTTAGGCAGAAAACCTCTGCAATACAATAGAGTCATAAAATGTAAATGAGGGTTCATCAGTAGCATAGCCGTCCGAGCGTAACCTGCTTTTAGTGTTTAATATATAAAATTATCTTAAAAATGAAGTTCTAGAAATATGAGATTTATTACCAAAAATTTTTGACCAAGATTTTTGAATAGTGGTAGTACGCACACAATCCCAAGCTTGACTTACCCAGTAAATAACATTTTTCAGTGTAACCTTTCTCATCCCATTGATATTAACCTCCTTTTCTGTGTATTCTAACAGATGTTCAAGATATAAACGCCTATAATTTTTTTTAATGTTTTCGCGGATGCCTTGATCCATTGGTTGCATTATGCTGGTTACATTTGGAGGAAAAAATTTTACAACAATTTCGCCCACATGAAGTCCTTCTCCAGAGTGAGAGGGGGCATTATCCATTAACAAAATTGCTTTAACAGGAAGACGGTTTCTGTTCAAAAATTTAGTCACAGATGGCACCAACTCTTCTTCAAACCAGTTAGTAAATAAGGTCGCATCCATCCATGCGCTCTTCTGACTTTTGTAATAGACTGGTAGGGCTTTGGGTGAGATGTCTTTTAAAGCTCTTGGACGTGCAGACTTGCCAATCACCATCAGTGGAATTTTGTGCCTGCCAGATGCATTGAAACATACCATTATAGTTAATCTTTCCTTACTTCGTTTGTGCCCAGGAGCTGATTTTTCCTGTCGAGATGCCAATGTTTTTGATGGAAGCATTTTATAATTCAGACCAGTTTCGTCACAGTTGTAAATTTGATCACGTGTGTATCCACAATCTTCGATCTATAGATCTATGTTCGAGGATGGATTGAAAAGATCGCGGCCTAGTCAAGAAAACAAAATAAAATACGTACAAAAATATTTTTATTTTTCGATGTGATCTCATAGCTCTATGCATTTCTTCCACTTGCTTTCCAAAGCTTCCACACCTGTTTAAAAAAAGATTCCTCAAGGTCTTCAAATTACTGGTTAACTGCAGCTTCGACTTCTTCATTCGTTGAAAATTTCTGGCCACCGAGATTTTTTTTTAGGTTTGGAAACAGATGAAAGTCCGAAGGTGCCAAATCAGGAGAATAAGCCGGGTGGGGCAGCAATTCGAAACCACAATCACGAATTTGAGCCATAGACTCAACAGACGTATGAACGCGAGCGTTGTCCTGACGAACAAAACTTTCTTTCTCAGTAATCCTGGGCGTTTCTCTTTAATTTCTTGACGTAAACGACGCAAAAGAATGCAATAGTAAGTCGAGTTTATTGTTTCGCCTTTGGGAAGATAGTTCACCATAATACCTTTAGCATCCCAAAAAATTGACGCCATCACTTTTTCAGCCGATAGAATTGCCTTCGTTTTCTTTAGGGTCGGTTCACCAGATTTTTTCCACTGCTTGGATTGTTGTTTTGACTAGTGGTGAACCCAGGTTTCGTCCATTGTCACAAACCTGTTAAGGAAATTTTGCGGATCAGCCTCAAACATCTCCAAACAGTCGCGAGAAATCGTGAGTCGAATTCGTCTTTGTTCAACTGAAAGCAATCTGGGGACCCACCTAGCGGAAACCTTAGAAAATCCAAGTTCGTTGGCTTTGATGTTTTGTGTTCCTTCATACGAGATGCCTATAGTGTCTGCAATCTCTCTGATAGTTAATCTACGGTCTTTCAATCTGAGATCACACACATTGCCGATGTTTTCTTTAGTCGTAGACGTCGTGGGTCGGCCGGACCCAGAATCATTTTCGATGCTCTCGTCCACGTTTAAATTCTGCAACCCATTTTTTGACAGTGGTATATGACGGAACAGAGTCCCCTAGTGTTGTTTTTATATCATCGTGGATCTCCTTTGGTGTTAATCTTTTTTTCAACAGCTACTTGATGACCGCACGGTGTTCAATTTTTTCCATTTGTCCAAAAACGCACTTGGTCTCACTAAACTAGTTCTAACCTAAAAACTGCAAAATCTACAGTAACAAAATTTTACACTGTGTCAACCAAAGAAAGTATGAACTTATTGAGGGTAATATAATAAAAATATTATAATTATTTTTTGGTGAGGTCGCGAACTTTTCAATGCATCCTCGTATATATACAAATTCACAATTCACGATAAGTACTTTAATTGCAATGAAAAACAATCATCATCTTCGAAATCTGAATCCTGGACTTCTCTTAAATTCATAATTAAGGGTTCTATTTCCACAGTTTCTTTTCGATGTATTCGTCAAGTTTCCACATTTTAGTTTCTTCTATAACATGTCAAATGGCATGTTTCCAATTATCTTCTTTGATCCTCTTTATTCCGGCGAATAATAATTGCCTTACGTCTTGAAGTTTGAACGTGGAGTTTTTCCTTGCAATAAAACCTTTCATTTGTGTCCAAATTAGCTCTATGGTATTAAATTTGCAATGATATGGAGATAATCTAAGCACAGTGAGATTCCGTTCCTTTGCCCTCTCACCGACTGCGTATTTCTTGAACTGTGCCTTATTTTGTTTCGCAATTTTGAGAAGTTCCGCTTCTAATATACCATCTTTATGTTTGAGATTTTTGTCTCTTAGCCATTGAAGAATATCCGTTTTCCTCCGTGAATTTGTCGAGAGTTGTTCTAATAGTCGAGAATGGTATGGGGCGTTGTCTAATACTGATTCTGCTGGTATACATTCAATCATTTGTTGGAAGTACTCCTCAAAAACATCGGCCGTCATCTCCTCATGGTAATCTTTAGTTGACTTTGGTTCGAATTCCAACAAGCCACAGTCGAGTTTCACTACCAATATATGCTATAATTAGCCTGGCACTCTTAATGTTTTCAATTCAGAATTTTTTCAATGGGTTTCCCTCATTAACTCAAGTCCCATCTAAATAAAAAATATTTCTTTCTTCGGCTTGGAATTTTCTGATTACTCGTAGATATTCTCTTCTCCAACAAATTATTTCTGTTTTATCGATAAGTACAGATTTTCTATTGTGTTTTTCCTAACAAAAATTCAAATTATGAAGGATTAGTGTAGGTATTTCTTTCTTAATAAAAAAAAATGGTGTACTTCTTATTGCGTTTTTAAAGTCTTTATGGACCTCTAAGAGCTCCTTTCCTTTGTGATTCTGAGGTTCGTTGCAAGGACCGCGTTTTCTTTATTTTAGAAATCTATACATAGTTGCTGATCCAACTTCTGTTATGTTGGCACAGGTTTCCACAATTTTACGGGCTTGGCTTGTTGGCTGTTGATGCACTAGGGCATCGTGGACGTTAAGTATCATTGTTTTTTCTCGCGGGGGAAATGCAGATTTACAGACTCAGCAAAGTTTGACCGGGGCAAAACTGAAAGTTGAAGCCATCGCTATTCTGATTTGAACTGAGTATATTGTAGGTTTTTGCTTTATTTTTATACTTACACAGAATATTTGTATTGCGTACTTAGGCACCTACCTACCGATAAGTACTTTGGTTAATTATATTCCAATAACTGCTAAAATCCCAAATAATTTTATTGTACCTGTTATCATTAAGCTTTATAACACTGTAGATTTCTAGTTCTTAAGAATTCTTAATTGCACTCGTTTAGGCCTTTATTATACAAATAAGATTTTTAGTTTCATCATTTACTCATTAAAATAAACTTCGAAATGCGTTGTTTTATATAGCTTATTGTACAGTTTAGAAGGCATGTAATAAAATATTTTTTAGAAAAAGGTCGCACTGTTGTATAGAGATAGAAAATAAAAGTGATTAAAACTAAAAATGCAAATAATTGATAGAGAAATTTCGGACGCTTATAGTTTATGACATTTTAATGTTTATAACCCATGTTGTGTGCTATCAACTCTAAACAAACGGACTATAGATAATTTAAGGTTTTTAAAGAATGTATGTAATATAAAATTATTAGAGACATACGAATGTATTAAATAATAAAATGTAAAAATAGTCTAAATAAAGACTGAGGACCTAGTCCTCAGAGTTTTCTGTAAGGGTTATTCGATAGGAACTAATGCTCTATCTGTAATTAGTTTGGTATAGGGTCTAGTTTTTATTCTTAGACTTAGTCAATCATCGCTCCTGATGACGCTACTATAGTTAGCGAGACGCCCGTCAAGTGTAAAAATAAAGTGTTTGATGTAGTGGTGATAACTGTTGTGTCATTGTTTTCAAAGTTCCAACCTAATCGAGCGAAAATAATATTTTTAAATACTTCTGCGAGGATTTTATAGAAAACTAGTCCCTGTCAAATTGACAAAAGTATCGCTATAAAATAATAATAATGACACACACCATTGATACAAATAATCTGTCGAGCGCCAATGTATGTATTATATTATTTGGAATTATAACAAACGTTTTAACCAATTTGACCGGGACCACTTTTCCAAATGCTTCTGGTGAATTTCTTTTATTTATTACCTAGAACGTTCCAAAAAATTACACACTTTTGCCCACGTTAGATTAACTTGAGGTAATAAATTGTAGCAGTAAAGATTAGTAAAATGGATTAGTTAATTCTCAGAAACCATAACCTGTCGTATAAAATTCTTTTAAACCTCTGTTGGTAGCATATCTAACGGTTTACTTTTCACACACTCGCACAGTGTCTCGACTAGTACAAGCTAGCGGGACAATATTATTTCTTCACTTATTTCAATTGTTTATGTATATTCCCGGTATCTTAAGCTATTTTAAGAAAAAAAAAGTTGAAAAATGTGTACTGTATGTGTATTAATCGAAATATCTAGCTGCAAGACGGAAGTGGTTTACTAATGTGTCTCATTTGTTCACTATTGTCGCTAATTGTTCTTTAATTAGCTACATACATCTACCTACTCATTATGTGTGAAAAGTACAATCATGTTTGTTTACAAAGAAATTTCTAGGAAAAAATAAAAATCATAATGATAGTACCCACATTTATTAATTTACAAAATATTATTTCTTTTAAAATAAATTAGTACAATAACAGTATCTATATATCAATTATTTACAATAACAAGGTGTATAAGTAAAAGAAATATAATATTAAATAACTTATATACTAAGGCATGAATTATAAGCAACTACAACACACAATAAAATAAGAATAATAATTACAATAAAAAAATACTTAAACCTACTAATCACCATCAGATGAGTCGTCATCACCGCTCTCCCATTCAGTAGAATATTCAGAGAATAAATAATCCTCCTCATTTAATTCGTGATGATGACTTACTGATGGTGTTTCGGATGGCAATGAAGGTGGGATAATCAACTGCAGAACCTCCGATGGCAAAGAAGTAAATTTTCTTCGCGGTAATTCTCTATACGAGTTGATAACAGGATCAGACGTAATTAAAAGCATTCTCAAAAGATCTGTATTTGTGGCAATACGTGACCGCTTCCTGGTGTGCCGTTCACGGAATCTACGACAGTCTTTATTTCTTGCCTCCTGGGCTTCTTCGGAGAGTTGTCGAATGGAAAGAAGAAAAGACTTTATAACTTCCGCGCTGTGTACAAGAATTTTATGCACAGTAACGGGCATGGAATACCACGAATACAGATCAAGGTATAATTTTCTAGTATCAACACAAAACTTTTCGAATTCTATATAATTTATGTCATATCCCGATGACAAAATTCTTAAAATTACATGAAATCTACGAATAAGGTTTACGTCTAATCCTGTAATTTCGCTGCTCAATTCAGCTTTGGAAAAAAATCTACGTGCTGTGTTTCCATCGTTTGTGTTACCATACCCAGGTTTTGGTTTATCTACAATGAGACCCATACGATCTTTAAACACTTTTTTTATCTCTTGTGAGCGTTGCTTCACAATAGCTTTGTCGATATCTCCCCTGACTTGCCACTTTTTTATTTCTAAACGATAGCTGATGTGAAGCAAACATTCAAACGTGCGGATCCATGCATGTAAAGTAGATAAACCAAATGCAAGGCGTTCTTCGTTGCTGGGATATTTCTTTGACTCCTTGTTCATAGTAGACGGGGGGTGGCACCGCAAATATAACACTTTTGTGTTGAACTTGTGTCTGTTAAGGCATTGCACACTTTGCCATCAGTCATTGTCAACAACAAATCGTGTTTAACAGAGATTTGAGATCCAGCAACGTTACATAATGTTGGAAGAAGCTGACTTACTTCATCTAAAATTTTAGAAGTTTCTTCTTTGGTAAACTCTTTTGTCTCCTTGGCAAAAATAAACTTAATAGGACGGCAATATAAAGTAGAGGAAGGTCTTGGATTTTGCCAGATCACAGTTTCGCCATCAAACAGTCTCAAAGGGACAAATGAGTATACGAACAAAAATTCGTCTGTAGCGTTAGTGTTCTCAAATTTCTGCTTATACGTGCTATGCCTCGAACTCCCATCACAGCCCCATTTGCTTACCAACGTATAATATGAACGAGGTAACACACTTCTAATGACTTCCGTCTGAGCTTTAACTAATCGTTCAGCCGTTTTATCCAAAATCGCGTGAAGTTTAATTTCAGCTCGAGATTCAGTCACAGAAATATATTCGTCAGAAGGACAACAAAAAGCTTTGGACTTACCTAAACTATAAAACGATGGATACACTTGATGTCCCGCTTTCATTGACCATTTTCTTGTTTGTTTATATGAGTGAGAAGTCGATTTCAAATCCACATAATAAGCTAAAGCTTCGTCTGGTGTTAACTGCCGACTTTGTTCAGTACACTTATTCTTTTCTCTAGTTTCACTGACCGCGACGTTATGGATCTGTTTAGCAACACTTCGATGCCCTTCTTTTCGAGTAGCTAACTCAGCTGCTGTAATAAGCTCACTTGCACTTCGCGATTCCAAAAGATCTTCTAATCTCCGTCTCTTCATTTTCGTTGATGAGTCTTCAAATGATTTTCTGGGTCGCCCTACGGAAAGAGCCGCTGATGATGTTGAAGTGCACGGCTGGTTAACACACATCTTTATTTCGATTCCGGATCCCTCTAACCAATCTTTCTGTTTGATTAGAAACATTTCTTTGTTACACTTTAAAGAAGTCCACTTTTGATTGAATTTTGCTGAAAGGCTTTCATTTTGAGTCGTTTTAGAGAATCGTCAGAAACATCAGACATATTGAATTTTTTACTTATATAATAAAAAATGCCACTGTTTCATTCAGTTTTGTCATGTTTTAGCCATTCTTCAAAAAACTTCATTTTCGTCATAGTCACGACTCGTTCTGAAAAAAATAAAATAATTTTACTTTCGGGCCTTTTCGGGGTCTATAATATATATGAATCTGTGCCTGAATGTTGTAGGTATTACATATAGAAAAATCTAGGTGGATATATGTGGATAAAAAAAGTTGCTACATTTAAAGTTTACAATTAATGTAAAATTTGCTGGATTTATCTATACATTTACAAATTGATATTACACCAAAAGTATACATATTTTTTATAAAAAATATAAGTCATAATAGAGTACATACCTTCAACAGAATATTCCATCACAAAAAACTCGTTTCACTTTGCTACCAATTTTAAAATATGTTATCACAAGTGTGCATAAAATGCAACTGATTTGCAAATGAAAATGACCTCTCTTGTAAGGGTTACTTTGACCCCCTGATAAGATACCTTTATGAGGTGATAAACAAATTAATTCTTGGAATTCGTTAAATGGGGGGGTTCTTTACAAGTCATTATCAGTGGTTCCTGGAAATTACGTCATGAATATTGTCCCGCTAGCATGTTCTTGCCGAATCACTGTGACTCGTAACAAATCGACATAAGTTAAAACAAAAGCAACGCTGAAATTGTTTTAAAATATATATTGAAAAATAAATATTTATGTTTTTAAATTTATAAAAAATAAACTAAAAGAACAGTAACCGTACTGACAGTCAAAAACTTTCTTTCCAACGATGATATAGCTCGTAAGTCAAAGAATCTCTTACATTCCACATTTCCGAATTTTTTAATAAAACCCAATAATCGTCAAGTATGTTTGTGTTTACGCTTTATTGTTGCAGTTTATAGAACTTTCTTTGAAAAACATGTAGGTATTACATTAAATTACAAATATCAGTTGTTGTTAACATTAACAGCTTATGTGGCAACTCTCCTAAGATAGTTATTTTATTCTAGGCACTATTTTCCCGATTCTTTAATTTAGTCTAATTTGATATCATCGTATCAGGTTTTTGAGTAAATAAAAGTGTATTTTTTTAAAGGATGCTTCTAGTTCTGATTCGGAACTTCACAGAAGTAGTCCTCTGTGGCCTCCAAGACCTAGGTCCCCTCCTGAAAATACAGGTCCCCGAATTCGACCACCCATCGTACCTATAGATCCATCATTAAGCGACAGTGCAAAAAGTATCTCTAGTCAGGAAGCGGATGAAGCTGCGAAAGGTAAAAAGTAATTTAACTCTTTTCAATGAATAATTTAACGTTTAGACAAGTTTAACATAAGAATAACACGAACATTACCAACTGACAGTATATTTTTATTTTATTATTAAAAATATTTTGAGCAACCCGTCCTTAGACAAAAAACTGTTTTAAAATACACAAGCTTCTTTCCGATAATCGTTGTCAATATATTAATATCGTTTTTAGTGTTCCGTACGGAACACTTATAAGATCACTTCGGTGTCTGTCTGTCACACCCGATTTTCTCTGAAACTATTTATTATAGAAACTTGAAATTTGGTAATAATATAGCAATTGATGGCCTCATCAGAGCCGTGTAGTTTTTAAAGTTAAATTATATATATATATATATATATATATATATATATATATATATATATATATATATATATATATATATTTGGTAATAATATAGCAATTGATGGCCTCATCAGAGCCGTGTAGTTTTTAAAGTTAAATTATATATATATATATATATATATATATATATATATATATATATATATATATATATATATATATATATATATATATAATATAATACTTGCGCACACTTTTCTTCGTATTACTTTTAAAAAATCGCGAAAAATCGCTGCCCCCTACCTTATCTCGAAAAGTACTGTTCAAAAAATTTTGAAAAAATTCTGGAATATTCTCCACGGGGTATAGATTGAACGAAAATTATCACGAGTGTATTACCTTTAATAATTTATTTGGCATATAAAAAAAAACAAAATTTCAAGGTCCCCAGTTTTCAGTAAAGATTGGAAACAAACTTTGTTGAAAACTCATTTGAGGTGTGTTTTGTGAAGTCACTGATCATTTTATACCACCCTAACAAAAATTTTTATTTTAAAATCAATCAACGTACGGAACACTAATTGTGCAAGTTTCAACTTGCACTTGGCCGGTTTTTTTAACAATAAATAGCCATACTAGGATTGAAATTCATATGCTCGAAGCTGAAATATAAATTTTACGCAGCTTATATATCTGGAAAATTCCTTTTCTTGCATATATATGCATGGTCAAAGCTACAGCTTTCGGTACCTTACATTAGAAGAGAAAACTAACTTCATAGGAGCAATCGTGTGTAAGAAAGTGCTAGAAACAGCCTATAAGACAGGAAGCAGTGTACGTCTACGCAGTCCAATAGTACATGACACCTTATGAAGTAGAATAATATATCCAAGTAGTGCCATGATTATACCAAAATCGATATTAAATACATTTATGTAATTTAAATATGTTTTTAAATGCGATTTCAACCCCAAATAAATTCCTGGACAAAATTAATGCAACAATCTGAAAATTAATTTATCTTTTTCTTATGTCAGTTTTAAAGTTTATCGAGTATTTGAATAGTAGGCTATGCATATTTTGTTTCGTTGTTCATGACAGAAATCAAAACAATTCGTTTAGATCTACAGTTTTAAAGAATTTTTTTAGAAGATAAACAATTTTCTGTAATAATGCGATAGATTTTCTTTAAAAGTAAGTTTATAAATTGTTCCCTTTTTCAAAGTAATACATTTTTGTGGTAGACTGTTTTATTTTTGACCCCGAAGAATTAGAGAAATGAATCGAACAAGGAATTTAACTGAACACGAGGAGGTGCGAACCTCAGTTTTATTGGATGAGGGATATTGTCAGAGTTATGTTGCCAATTTGTTAGGCAAACATCGTTCCACAATAAGTCGTATGGTAAGACGCTTGATGAAGTAGGAACTTATTATAGAAGGCTAGGGCAAGGGCGAAAACGATGCACTAGCGACCTAGATGAACGTTTTATAAGACAATATGCTTTAAGAAACAGGACTGTCACTAGTTCTATAATAAGAAACGAACTCGAAGCTGTTCGCAGTGTCACAATTTCTTCTAAAATAGTTAGAAGACGGTTAAATGAAGCTAGATTAAACAGTAGGAGACCAGCCACTGCGCCCTTGCTTACTAGAGAGAACAGAGTTGCCAGGTTACGTTTTGCTCGAAATCACGAAAAAACTAATCTGTGGATGATTGGAAACAAGTTTTCTTCACAGATGAAACTAGGGTTAGTCTAAAACATCCAGATGGTCGTGAGCGAGTATGGCGAAAACCAGGAGAGAGGTTTGCTCCTTGCAATATCTCTGCAAGGATTCCATTCGGCGGTGGCTCTGTTATGTTCTGGGGTGGCATCTGCTTTGATGCTCGCACAGAGTTAGTTCCTGTCCGTACGAGATCGATGAATGCTGACTACTATCTTGAGAATATTGTAATAGAACATGTGATGCCTTTCGGTCATATTGTGGGGCCCAATTTCCTGTTTATGCAAGACAACGCTCGACCTCACGTGGCTAGGGAGATACTCGATTATCTTAATCAAGTTGATATACCGATTATGCAATGGCCGCCAAAAAGCCCGGATCTGAATCCGATAGAACATGTATGGGATTACCTTAAGGAAAATGTGAAACGTCATATACCTGCACCTAGAAACCTGAGGAACTTGAAAATGCAGTTATCACAGAATGGGAGCAAATTCCTCAAGATTTTATCCAAAATTTAATTAGAAGCATGCCTAGGCGCATAAACGCTGTCAGCCGAAGTAGAGGAGGCAACACACGCTACTAGTGTCCCAGTTACACCATTAATTTTGCTACTAGTGTCCCAGTTTATTTTTTTCATTATTACATAATTTCAACGATTTTGTTATTAGGTCTTAAGAATAATTTTAATTCGAATCTTATAGAGAAATTTGTTAACTAATTCACTTTTAAAGTATCCGAATAAGTTTTTTCTAACTTTTAGTGTAACCAATGTTCATAAAAAATTATTAAAATTAATTCGTTATAGAGATTTGTATGATTTAATATATTGTTGCGTTAGTTTTGTCCAGGAGTGTAAATATTACAGTATCTTAAATTTATAGTAATTTTTTAATATTTTTTACAGAAATTTACACATACTTTTTAATAAAAAGTTATGAAATGTTGAGTATGTACTATAGTTCGATAATTTTAAACCATACAGACATGATAACTTATTCGTTAATTATGAGACCACGATGTTAATTATGTAAATTTTAAAGTACCCTAAAAAAAATAATCAAAAAACTTAAAGAAAACAATACAAAAAAAATACAACGGAGAGAAAACTAAAATAAATCTTTACCGTGCACTCCTGATCTAAAGAAACACCTGACTTGCATTTCCAGGATTCCTTTCGACCTAGAAAACAAAAGTTAAAGAATTCAAAAAAAGTGTCAGGACGGTCATGAAAACCAGAGGAATTACGGTGAAAAACTGTTACGTAATTATGTCGAGCTACTGTCTTGTTGCGTTTTCCTTTTAAATTTGCACAGTAATAGACATTGGTCAAAAATTTGACGCTCGGTGTACTGGGAGCGAAGATCCAAATCCATAGTATCATAGACGAATGACACTAAGACGACTGTCTGACATTAAATTTGTAGCTCGAGTATCATAGTTGCGTTTGATTTCTTAATAATAACACCTCATTTATAGACTATTTGATGTTATTTGTATCCGACCGTATACTTAATTAGGGGTGAGGCATTAAAATTCAAATTGTTATTTTTTCTCTCAATATTTCGTCAATGTTTACTGACTTCATCCGGAGCACTATCAGTGTGTAATAATTGTGTAATATGTGTAAATTACACAGATTACGCTAAATAAGTTTCTTGTTCGGTTTCAAAAGCAAATTCTACAGACATACTTTTGAGACGCCAGTTGTTTCTCCCATCATTACCATCCTAGCGATTATTGCAATAGATTATCTTCTAAATCTAGTGTCGTGTGTCGAATTCGCCACACATACATATATATATATATATATATATATATATATATATATATATATATATATATATATTTATATATATATATATATATATATATATATATATATATATATATATATATATAATATATATATATATATATATATATATATATATATATATATATATATATATATATATATATATTTATTTATTTATTTATTTTTTTTATTGGTCTAGCACACGTGCTGCAGGGAAGTCCCTAAAGCGCTCCAGGAGCGGCACGAGTGCGGAAAAAAGCGATTCACGTTGTTCTTGAATCGCTGTAAATTGTACTCGGTGGGAAACACAGCGCTGGGCAAATTATTCCAAAGGGATGACGTTCTCCATATAAAAGATTGCTTGAAAAGCGTCGTACGCGGAGTAACAAGCTGAACCTCATACGGATGCGAAGCACCAGCGCGACGTGTATTTCTAACATGCACCGCTTTGGGAGGAATTAAGCGGGCTACATCCTTCGAACACTTTCCATGAAAATACTTGTAGAACAGACTCAAGTCGCCAACCGTTCTTCGATGTTCCAGCGAATCAAGGCCGCCGGTCAATTCCGGGTCCCCAATCAGACGGACCGCTCTTCTCTGAACAGAATCCAACAAATGCAGTGTATGTTTGGGAGCGGAGCCCCAAACGTGGGAGCAGTATTCCATAGTTGGTCGAATTTGGGCTTTGTAAAGAATTAACAGTTGCTGTGGGGTGTAAAGCTTTCTGGTTCTAAATAATATTCCCAACTTTTGAGAAGCTCTCCTTGCTATGCCTGCAACATGTTCATGCCAAGACATATTTGCTCCCAAACTAACGCCCAACAAATTGAGCGACGATGCTAGGGGAATGGAGTGCCCCGACATAACTATGTCGGGTTCAGCAACGTTAACTTTTTTAGAAAAAACTGCCGCTTGGGTTTTTGTAGCGTTAAATTCCACTTGGTTACTGTCACCCCAAGATAGAATTTCTTCCAGGTCTTTGTTAAGTTGAACGACCTCCTGCTGTCTGCGGATATTCGCCTGAGCAGCCGATGTCCGAGCGTTCAAGGTGAATGAAGAGACAAGCGTACTGTCATCTGCAAAGCTATAGATTGGATTCCCGGTCTTTTCCAGCAGATCGTTAATGTAAATGAGGAAGAGAGTAGGAGACAGTATGGAGCCCTGGGGCACACCGGCGTTGATAGTGAGGGTGTTAGAAAGAAATCCGTCGACCGCCACTCGTAAAGAACGCTCTCTGAGGAAACATGAGAGCCACAAACAGAACCTTTCAGACATACCATAAGAGCGCAACTTAGCCAACAGTCCATCGTGCCAAACACGGTCGAATGCCTTGGATATGTCAAGAGCAACCGCTCGAGATTCTCCAAAGTATTCAATTGCGTTGTTCCAAACATGTGTTACATAAGTCAGAAGATCTCCTGTTGATCTGTGTTTACGAAAACCATATTGGTGATCGCTAATAATATTGAATCGTTCAAGATATTTTAGAAGATGCTCATTGATAACCTTTTCCATGACTTTCGATATTATTGAAAGCAGTGCAACTGGTCGGTAGTTATTTGGCAAGGTCTTCTTACCTTTTTTAGGTATCGGCTGAACCGTGGCACATTTCCAGCAGGACGGAAATATTACCTTTCTGTAGGATAGGTTAAAAAGTCTACAGAAAACTGGTGTTAGTTCCGTTGCACAGTTTTTGAGAACTATGGCAGGTATTCCGTCAGCGCCAGAAGCCTTCTTGGTGTCTAGCTTCATTAAAATACGCTTTATGATGCGCTGTCTGAAGACAACATCGGGCATCCTTGACTGCAATATGGGAATAGTAGGTGGTGTTTTTCCTTGGAAATCGACAGTAGAATGTGAAGCAAAGAGTTCAGCCAATATGTATATATTTATATATATATATATATATATATATATATATATATATATATATATATATATATATATATATATATATATGCATATATATGCGCATGGAATTATTTTCATCGACTATGCTAAAAAGGGAAAAAAAACCATCAATAGCGAATATTATATAAAGTTATTGGTGCGTTTGAAGGCAGAAATCGCAAAGAAACGGCCCCAAATGAACAAGAAAAAAGTGCTCTTTCATCAAGACAATGCACCGTGTCACAAGTCAATGATTTCGATGGCAAAAATTGCATGAATTGAAGTTCGAATTGCTTCCTCATCCACCGTATTCTCCAGATTTGGTTCCCAGCGACTATTATCTATTCGCAGACCTCAAAAAATGTTCGCGGGAAAGAGATTTGGCTCCAATAAAGAAGTTATCGCCGAAATTGAGGCCTATTTTGAAGGTAAAGACAAATCCTTCTACAAGAAAGGTATAGAAATGTTAGAAAAGCGTTGGACTGATTGTGTCGCTCTTGAAGGGAACTATGTTGGAATTTGCAAGAAAAATGTGTTTTAAGTAGCTAGACCAAAAAGTTTTCAACCTACGTGTTATTTTTAGGCGAAACGAGACTGGGGATCACGTTGCTGCCAGGGGTTTATCAAATCGAAATGGTTACCTTCTTTGACACTGACCTGCCATACCGCGGTGCAGGGCGTATAATATAACTTTCCACCTATCTAATTTACTATTTTTTAAAACGCGGTTGGTTTTTATATGTCTATCGTGTGTTGACGGCAATTCCGGATAGTTTGAAGGAAGCTATTGTATTCAGATTATCGACTTATTATTAATCAGGCAAACAAATTTGACGGTTATTTTGTTATAACCCCTCAAGTTTTCAGAATAATGCTATCCTCTCAAACCATTAAAAATAAACAATGGTACAATGTTGCAAAGTATAATTGCTTTTAAGAAATCATTTATAACCAATTTTTCGCTTTTCTTATTGCCAATAAATATGACTGATAACGTCGCTGTATTGCAATAAACAATTTTTTCTCTTGAAATATATCTTTTTTTCTTTGTCAGCTGCTGAAGAACTAGCAGCTAAGAAGACCAGAGTTAAGCAAAGCCTCATGAAAAGGGCGAGATCTGTTGCTATTTTTTCTCTTAAGCTTAAAGAAAGAAGAGCTCGGGAGGCACAAGAAAAAGCTCTGAAAGCTGCTGGTACTCCCTTCCCCGCCTTTGCCTCCACCACAGTGCGGTGGCGGAGAATTATCTTGTATTCCAATCGAAAAGGTAAGATGTTTTAAATTTATCAGTAATAGATCACAACGGACAATATTACTACTATTTATCTCTTATAATAGTTCAATACTACTGACGTATTATAGAAAATCGGTGCGAAATTAGTTGTAAATGTTACTATTTTTTTAAATAGTTTCTGGCTTTCTGATCACTGTTTTGATAAAGAAAAATCACATTTTTATAAATAGATAATTTAATCTCGCGATGGTGTTCCTATATCAGCACATTGCTAAAAAATTACTCTCTATCACAATGACAATATTATTCAGCAATATATTTTAACCACAACCGTAATTAGTTTATAAACCTTATGTAATAAAGCGAGGTAAAGATTTCGTGCTTCGATGTCAGACGCCTGTGTGCTCTACGGAAAAAAAAACTAAAGAAATATTAAAATATATTCAACTATATTATATTTCTTTCAATATGAGTAGTTTTTTTTCATATAGCACAGAGGTGTCTGGCATCGTTTACCGCATCGTATCGTTTTTTTTATATGTCTAGCACACATGCTGCAGGGAAGTCTCTAAAGCGCACCAGGAGCGGTATGTGTGCGAAAAAAGCGATCACGTTGTTCTTGAATCGCTGTGTGGCAAATTATTCCAAAGGGATGATGTTCTCCATATAAAAGACTGCTTGAAAAGTGTTGTACGCGGAGTAACAAGCTGAATTTCATACGCATGTGAAGCACCAACGCGACGTGTATTTCTAACATGCACCGCTTTGGGAGGAATTAAGCGGGCTACATCCTTCGAACACTTTCCATGAAAATACTTGTAGAACAGACTCAAGTCGCCAACCGTTCTTCGATGTTCCAGCGAATCAAGGCCGCCGGTCAGTTCCGGGTCTTCAATCAGACGAACAGCTCTTCTCTGAACAGAATTGAACAAATGCAGTGTATATTTGGGAGCGGAGCCCCAAACATGGGAGCAGTATTCCATAGTTGGTCGAATTTGAGCTTTGTAAAGAATTAACAGTTGTTGTGGGGTGTAAAGCTTTCTGGTTCTAAATAATATTCCCAACTTTTGAGAAGCTCTCCTTGCTATGCCTGCAACATGTTCATGCCAAGACATATTTGCTCCCAAACTAACGCCCAACAAATTGAGCGACGATGCTAGGGGAATGGAGTGCCCCGACATAACTATGTCGGGTTCAGCAACGTTAACTTTTTTAGAAAAAGCTGCCGCTTGGGTTTTTGTAGCGTTAAATTCCACTTGGTTACGGTCACCCCAAGATAGAATTTCTTCCAGGTCTTTGTTAAGTTGAACGACCTCCTGCTGTCTGCGGATATTCGCCTGAGCAGCCGATGTCCGAGCGTTCAAGGTGAATGAAGAGACAAGCGTACTGTCATCTGCAAAGCTATAGATTGGATTCCCGGTCTTTTCCAGCAGATCGTTAATGTAAATGAGAAAGAGAGTAGGAGACAGTATGGAGCCCTGGGGCACACCAGCGTTGATAGTGAGGGTGTTAGAAAGAAATCCGTCGACCGCCACTCGTAAAGAACGCTCTCTGAGGAAACATGAGAGCCACAACAGAACCTTTCAGACATACCATAAGAGCGCAACTTAGCCAACAGTCCATCGTGCCAAACACGGTCGAATGCCTTGGATATGTCAAGAGCAACCGCTCGAGATTCTCCAAAGTGTTCAATTGCGTTGTTCCAAACATGTGTTACATAAGTCAGAAGATCTCCTGTTGATCTATGTTTACGAAAACCATATTGGTGATCGCTAATAATATTGAATCGTTCAAGATATTTTAGAAGATGCTCATTGATAACCTTTTCCATGACTTTCGATATTATTGAAAGCAGTGCAACTGGTCGGTAGTTATTTGGCAAGGTCTTCTTACCTTTTTTAGGTATCGGCTGAACCGTGGCACATTTCCAGCAGGACGGAAATATTCCCTTTCTGTAGGATAGGTTAAAAAGTCTACAGAAAACTGGTGTTAGTTCCCTTGCACAGTTTTTGAGAACTATGGCAGGTATTCCGTCAGCGCCAGAAGCCTTCTTGGTGTCTAGCTTCATTAAAATACGCTTTATGATGCGCTGTCTGAAGACAACATCGGGCATCCTTGACTGCAATATGGGAATAGTAGGTGGTGTTTTTCCTTGGAAATCGACAGTAGAATGTGAAGCAAAGAGTTCAGCCAACAAGTTCGCTCTCTCAACAGGTGTGGTTGCAATGGAATTATCTGGCCGTGTGAGTGGTGGTATGGTGGCCTTGGTAAAATTTTGACTCACTGCCTTAGCGACTGCCCAAAAGGACCTGGAATTGTTGGGACAAGCGAGAAGTTTGTTTCTAATTCGTTGATTGTGTGCCTCCTTGGTTTCGTCGATAATTCCCTTGCATCTGTTTCGGGCTTGAACAAAGATGTTTCGATTTACGGTGTTAGGATTTTCACGCCATTGTCGGTAGGCAATATGTTTAGAAGCAACAGCTTCTTTGCATTTTCGGTCGAACCAAGGCTTGCCGTTGGAGGAGCATTTCTTCGAAAAAGGGATGTAAGCTTCCATACCAGCCAAAAAAACATCGGAGACCTCCCTGGCGCAGTCAGATGGGTTATCGGATCGAAAACAAACGTCCATCCAAGGGAAAGTTCGAAAGTATTCCATGAGATCTTCCCATTTAGCAGATTTGTAGTGCCAAATCTTGCGCGGCCTAGGCGCCTCTCTGTCACTGATTGGCAGGATACTCGATGTCGAAAGCAGTTTATGGTCGGAAGAACCTAACGGCGGATTTACGGTGACCGTGTAAATCTCCGGATTGGTGGTTAAAAACAGATCAAGAAGACTGGCGAACTCCCCGTCTCGATCAGGGATCCGTGTTGGTTCGTCAATAAGCTGAGTTAAGCCACAACTGATTGAGAATGATTCAGCTTCACGACCTTGTTCGTCGGTAGTATTTGAATATTTGAGCCAGTTGATATTGTGAACATTAAAGTCGCCCAGGATGGCAATTTCAGCACTTGGATAGTTACTTTGTAAATGATCGATGGTGTCTGCAAGAGAAGCGAAAAGTGTTCGAAAATTGGTATCACTTGGTGGTCGATACAGGATACAGATAAACCTTGTGGTTTGTTGAGTCGTTATTTTTAACCACATAACATCAAAGTTTGGGGGCTCCAGGGCTTCTTCTCGTTGACAAGAGAGGTCGCTTCTGACAAAAAGACAGATTCCAAAGTTACGCCTAAATCGGGAATAGAAGTCGTACCCAGGATAAAGATAGTTGACCGTGCTGGTCGATGGACTGACCTTGGTTTCACATAGAGCGAGTACATGAGGTTTATCTGATTGCAGGTGTTGATGCACTGAATTTATGTTCGAGTTTATACCTCGTATGTTGCAAAAATCTATCTTAAAATTATGATGTCTGCAAGTCGACGCCTCCGAACCAGCCCCCACCCGGAGATCCGAACGGGGGGCCATTCTACCTCCGGAACTTCTTGCATCCAGGCGCCTCATCATGCTCTTTGGTCCCACAGTAGTTAACGTGGAATTTTCCTGTTCTGTCACATGTTTATCTTTGCCTTCTTTGGCTTTGATCCAGGGGGTGTTATTATTGGGGGGGTGTTATATATATATATATATATATATATATATATATATATATATATATATATATATATATATATATATATATATATATAGTGAAGTCTGCT
>CM032446.1:141349387-141374387 GCA_019049505.1 Pachyrhynchus sulphureomaculatus
TATTTTATTTTACTAATGTATCGCTTTTTAGACACGATTTTATTAAATAAACCCTTCATACAAGCAATTTGGAAAAGTAAGGAATATCCTATAGATTGCCAGATAAGTACATATTTATTTGCTTTTAATGCTATTCGTCCACTACAGCTGTGTTTTGCAAGAAAGTACCTAAATTAGTTGAGAAAAATTGCTCTGCTCCATAATAAAAAATGGAAATTTTTAGTATCTAATGACAAAAAAATATAGATAAGTATTTTTTAGCATTGATTTATCTACTTGTCGTAGCTCAGCTAATAGTAGTAGGATTGAATTTTAACCAGGCAATTAGGCTAGAGAGATCCTTTTTTCCCGGCCATATTCTTTACCTGGATAATATCAGCCAGACAAAATTTACAATTAAATGGGGTATCCAGACTACGGATCGACAGCTTTACCACCGCTGTATTAAGGTGAATTTTGATGAGAGCCTTCTAGCCTTTTTTATTTCATTGTATTTGAAAGCATGTTCGCTGGAGAGCAATTCGCTTCGAGCCATTCGATCCAACATTAACGTTTTAGTTGAAAATGAGACTTCGAATCGAGAACAATTTTAGTCTTCTGGTTCAAGCTCTATATCGTTACAACGAACGGCAACGACCATTATCGAGCCTTAGGAGTTAGCCAAACAGCCAAGCTGAGCTGAGCTGTTGAGGAAGTAACTCTTTCCAGTAATATCTTCTCGAGAGATAGTTGTGTGATTTAGCCATATACCAAAAAGTTCTTGATGCAACTAGGACGACTGCTATACGGTGGCAAGACTACTACCACTTGAACTAAGCTTAAGTTTTTTTACCTGATTTACCAATCAAAGTGAGAAGATTTATATCTTGGATAATTTTAACAAACACAAATAACCACCCATAAGGGGGAGCTAATTTTTCTAAATAAAAGTTAATTTATTTAGTATATAGATACCAATACATCGTGCCATTAACTATTGTTACGATTATGACAGGAATTAGTTATATATACTATTATTATCCTTGTATGTGAAAACGAATTGCCAGCAAGACCCTAAGAATATTGCACTGCAACTGTATCGTTACTGTACGAGGTACATTCTACTATTGGTAAAAATTCCTTAGGTATTTCTCTTCATGCATACGTATATCTAGCTTTCCACAATATTATTTTTCAAGAATTGTATCTTACCCAAGGTAACACAAGTATCGCTGGATGATCAGACGTACCCTGAATCGTGCCGTGAAAAACACGAGATTAACCTCCTCCGGAACATTGTGGTATGCTTCACTAATGAGTTACAAATAGTCAGAGTTAAGTTGGCGAAAGGAACGGTGGGAAGGTACACTACAGTTTTCCAAACAGAGGTTTTTTGCCATTCTGCTGACATCTCCTATGGAGGACGTGATTACGTTCCGTGAGCAATGCTATTCATCTGATCTGACAGCACAAAAGGAAATTGTTAAAGCTCGGACAAATTTGGTATTAATACGAGAGTGCAGAAGTGCCCTAGATGAGTTGGCTAGGAGGAAATAGGTTGACTTGTTGTGGATCCCTGGACATCGGGGGGTACCGGTAACGAGGCGGCGGACGAACTCGCCAGACTCTGAGCCATGATCCTCTGGGACCTAACTCAGCTTTAAATATATCTAAGAGATAAATGAGAGCTGCCCTCAAATAGTGGACGAATCGGAGCCCAGGGTACAGACAGGTCAAGGACTTTGTATTATGGCCTGAAGAAGCGCGCCGTTAGTGGCTGCAGACGTCGTCTGAACTCCCCTGTGGAAATTCTCATGGAACATTGTAGGTTGAGACGAGATTAAGGATTGCTGAGAGTGGAAGACGACCCGACATATCCAGGCTGTGCATTTTCACTTTATTTTCGCACATAAGGCGCTGGGAAAACTTGAGGTATGAGATTTTCAGAGTGACATTGCTTCGAAGGAAGGAAGCCGACACTCTGGCGTGAAGTGTCATAACTTTTATGGTTAAGTTTTGATCGTGATAGTTAGGATAGTTGGGAAAAAGGATCACCCTGGTCTTTTTACTAGATGCTGAGCCTCTCCACAACTACTATATTAAAACGCCATCAATCATCTAACTTCTTTTCAAACTGGTTAATTACATCGGCTAGAAAAGAAAATAAAAAATGTATACATTTGTCATTAGCGGTTGAATATTTTTTGTTTATTATTTAATTATATTTCAGTATAATTTATAACTATACGTATCCAACTTAAAAGATTAATAAATGTAAGTGATAACATCCCTACGGTGTCCAAAGCGATTTATACTACATTACGACGTTGCCATGGACGTAGGATAAGTAATTTTTCCATATCCTTGGAAGGCTCTAAAGGACTGGGTCGCAATTTCTTTCGATGTGTTCTACCTACCTTTCCCGTACTCGTTGAAATTTTACATAGTTAATTAATTTGGTGGGAAACGATTTTACGAATGATATGATTTATCTTAAGCGTGACAGTTTGTGAGTCTTGGTTGTGAGAAGAATTTTGCTAGATTTTACTTCATGTCGGCCTCTTAGAAAATTATTAGAATATTTAAATAAATCTTAATAATTTAGCCCTCTCTGAAAATAAGATCTGGCACTGTTCACCGGTCAATATGGCGATGGCTAGATTTTCATTTCCATAATAAATAAGTTTCCTTTTTAAATATCTATAAACATTTTGAGGATAAATTGATATTTTAACAATTTTTGATTTTCAATCTCATCAAGGTCTTTTATAAATGGATTATACCTGATATAAAATTCTGATAGTAAAGTTCGTCAAATTATGAGGAACAAAAATTTAAATATGGAATACTAGAAGCTTTAACAGACATACCCAATCGTAATGATCTACAACATATTAGAGATATCAGTTTGTTAAATGATAAGAAAGATAATTTTTAACAAATTCTGAAGTAACTTTGTCTTTGACTCTGGACTTTGCCAGACTTCTTTTTATTCAAATAAAGAAATCGAAAATTTACAGACAATTTATGGAGTCATAATGAAAAGCCTGTAATTGATGAATTAATGGAACATTATACTTACAGTGAAATAAGAAAAAGTAATATCAATCAAATAATTCAGATAATTCGATCATTATTCTGTTTGAAACTTAAACGATCGAAATAATTATTGCAACTGTATCAAATCATGGAATAAATGATCGACTACATAATAATATTCTATTAATGGAAGAAACAGATTAGGTAGGTGTAACTAATTAAATTTTAAATTGGGTTGAATTTTCAGGTATTGGATACTTCTGCATCACAATTATGCTGGAATCCTGACACAGCAGATTCGGCAAATACATCTAGATATAAATATAACTAATAAAATCAATTAAGATTTAGATTTTTATATAAATGAATTCAATTAAAGTTTCTTAGAAAAGCTGTTGTAACGAAAAAACCATTACAAAATTTATTCCATTATCTAAAATTTTTTGATCTGTACGTGACTGTAACAAAGAATTGAATTACATAAAAATTCAGTAAAAAATATGCAGGACGCCAAAATCAATGGTAATTATTATAATAAAATATCCGATATTAGTTTGTGGGTACAAATTGCAAGACTCTCGTTAGAAAGTAAAAAAGGTTACTAGTCATTATCTCAAAAAATATTACATATTTATCAGAGATCATTTGAAGATATGATTATTATCGATAATAAAATTTTCATTATTCATCCATCATTTACAATAAAATATGATCGAGATGACTATCCCTTAGAGCTCCAAAAATAAAGGGAAAATCGGTTGTATTTTTAACAGTTATACTAGAAGAATTTATATTTTTGACGACTTCTACTTTTTAGATTTAAACGAGTATTTATGTAGACCAATAGCACACAGCATGATTTATGATTTATTTCCAGATGTCTCATCAAGAATAAATAATGATTTAAATATATTTTTTGAATATAGTGAGTTTACTAAAAGAATTGTTAAACGTTGGATATTCATTATTCTACTAAAGGAATATTATAGATTAAATAAAGTAAAAATAAATTTTGGTTTACCTCATAACATGTTGTATTCATGTATAAGGCGACAGATACACAATAGATTATTTTAATATCTAATACTTATCCTTTATTTAACATTTTTAAAATAATGAAATATTTCTGTGATTTTCATTTATTTAATATCAGTTATACAACCCCTTCAAGTTAATTTTATTACACATTTTAAAAAAATATATGATAAAAGTAAGAAAATATAAAACGTTTTAGTCTAACTCAAGATCTTGCTCCAAAATTCTGCAATTACTAAAATACCGTACTATATATAACGGTATAATTGAAATTAATGGCAATTTAATACAACTATAAAAATCTTTGTCACACTTATATATTCCAATATGACTTTTTAAAATTTAACCTTTTATAAATGATGACAGAAATTAGTACATAATCTAAAATTAATAGTTGCTCACCCAACTTATTATGACAATTTGATGTTTTTTACAGCTTCCATAAGAGATATGTTACTATTCTTAATACTAATAACAGCTTTTTCATCGTCATTAAAATTTTTCTACAATGGTAAATGATGAAGCAAACAAATATTGTTATTCCGTTGATCAGCTGTTTGTTTTCTAAACTTTGAATAAGTCTGTGCAACTTAGCGCTTTTGTTATTTAAAGGAAACATGACATCATTATTATCTTTTTCGTCTGTATCCTCCAGTATTACTCCTACGTATATTAATACTAAATAGTTAGTCAGTCCATAAATATTAATATGTGAACATGTATGGTTGTTCCAGTAACTCTAGTTGTGTTTTTATTTTAAAGCTTTAACATTAATTCACAATGAACACGGATGGCTTTGTGGTACGTCTCGTATCACCTAAACTGAAATCTGAAAATCGGACGTATTACTTAACGATTTTGAAGAATCCGCCCTAAAAGATAACGTGTATAAATGCTGATAACCAATTTCATTTATTTTCGTTAAGTACCTGAGAAACCTTCAAGGAAGTTGTTAATGTTAAATGCAGGCCAAAATGAATATACATCAACATTTAGATTAATTTTATCCTGTTTCCTTTATTGCAGATGCATATTGTCCCCTTTAAAGAAGAAATATACTATGTTCTCATCATACTTTTGTTGTAATAAATTTGTACTAATGTATTTCTTAAGTCTGGCACCTGTGTATAATGTTTCGAGCAAACGCATATTTGTAAATGCGATATAAATAGATCTTCTTAAATATTTTTCCCCAGGAGATTTATATTATTCGATATGCAGGTTCAAGTTCGTGAAGTCCATGTTAAAAATAACCCAAACAAAAATATGATTATATTTGACAGGGATATTGCACCTTCACTTCTTCGAATTATTAACAATCTAGTCTATAATTTGAATTTAATAAAAATTTATATACTGTAGATGAGAGAAACTAGATGTCATCATAGATTAAATATATTAATATGAATACCATGCTGTAATGACCGTAAATCTATTAACCTCTCTAACCTTCCTAGTCGCAATGTTACCAGTATATACATATTTTTATATTACAATCGTTTTTCAAAAATTTTTATCAAGGCAGAAAGTGATGTAAATTTTTATGAAAACTTACTCAGGTTCCTGTAAAACTTTCTCTACATTAATTAATAAAAAAACATGGCTGAATTGAGTTCCATTCCTATTTTTAGCATAAGCGTGCGTTAATAGAAGAGTAGCATTCAGTTCTCAACTTACAGCCGAGCTGCGGTCCAAGACTAATTTTCAGTTATAAAAATGCACGTATTTGGATCTGCAGTTTAGAAAAAATATCATTTCTCCGTTGTTCTAAGCTAGCTAAAAAACCAATAGCGCCCAGGTAAGTCCCCTACTCTTCGACGTACAAGTAGAGCCAGTTTTATTTTCACTCTAACTGATTTTTGCTGATTTTGTATTTCAAACAAAAATAATAAATATACTTACAGAAACGAAATAAAATAGAATTTTGCAGATACGTCAGTTCGTGTTTAGCGGGACGATATTTGTATCTAGAACTATTAAATCGTCTTGGATTGTAGTATTAATTTTCTATATTCAGTGCAACAGAATTTCGCAAACTGTAATGTCCACCCTAAGTTGAGAAAATTACAAGTATAAAAGCAGCGGTGTAGAACGACCTAACCTATTCTGATTTTTATCTACTATGTCATAGTTATTTCAATGTTAGTCACGTCGAAAATTAAATTGAACGACAGGATCCGTCAGTGCGTGCCTCCAACAACTATCTTTTTTGTATTTCTTGTAGATCGACAAAAACTGACGTATTTAGAACAAACATATCTTTACTGTTTTATTAATCTTTGCTTAGAAGAAAATCTAGTTTGAAAAATATAAAAGCATAACAACAATGTTAACTAATTTTTGGAGTTACGAGAGGAACTATTATTCTTTAATGATAGATTCGGCCTGGGGCTCTTGTTTTGCCCTAAATTGACAGAGGTGATTTATTTTCATCCTATCACAGTTATATATATCTGTCAAAATTTACGACGAGCAAAAGTAAAAGAGCTTTCCTTTATTATGATATGTTACATAAAATTTTAAATTACATCGAATAATAGCTTTTTAGTGTTCGTGTGTTAGTCTACACTTATGGGATCAGTTCGGTATCCGCCTGTCACACCCGATTTTCTCCGAAACTATTTGACATAGAAGTTGAAATTTGACAAAAATATAGGAATTGATGGTCCAATTAGAGCTGTATAGTTTTAAAAGTTAAATTTTGACTTGGGGGGTGAAATTGGATGTGAAAAAAAATTACCAGGTCATCAAGTGGGGTGTCAAATGACAGGTTCTGAAAACACGAGTTCAAAAATACATATGATGTAATACTCTTGCAAATTTTTCTACATAATATTTAAAAAAAAAAACGCTGTCCTCCCTTATCTCGAAAAGTACTAATCAAGAAATTTTACAAATATTCTCCATAAAGTGTAGATTGAATAAAAAATTTCACGAGCCACTTTGATAATTTATCTGGTATATAAAAAACATGTTTCAAGGTCATCAGTTTTCAAAAAAGTTCGGAAATAAACTTTGTTGAAACTAGTTTAGGATGTGCTTGTATGTACTGTACGGAACACTAATTGCGCAAGTCCAACGTGCACGTTTTTTTTTATTTATCAAACGAATAATTATTGTAAAATAGATACAACTGTTAAAAATAATAAAAAAAATAATAGAAAAATGTTAACCGTTATAAAGACCTATGCATTTTATATCAGAATTTTTGAGCTTTATATCTTTGGACTTTTTGTTTAGGCTGTAGTGGCAATTTAAGTTTATACCGTTTGTCACCTAAATAATTGGAACGTTTACTGCAAGTAATTACAAACCAAACTTGTCATATGCATAATTAAAAACGTTAGATACTAAAAATTTACCTCTTTTGACATAGTAATTAACTATAAGACTGCAAGATATTTTTTGATATTAGTTTTTAACTTTTTTAGAAGTGAAGAAGCCATTCTATTTTCCACCCATCTTCTAAGAAGTACAAAATTAAGCGTAATTTGTTATACAATAAGTCTATTTCATCTGTTAAAGTTATTTTACCATCCTTATATCACCCATTGGCGATCCATGAAATTTTAGTCATATCTTAGTTATAGTGCATGTGATCCCCACTTCAAAATTGGCGCATCAATTTAGGACTTCTTAAGAATATAAAAAGAAGTCGTTTTGAAATTTTCGAAAAAAAAAAAAAAAACCTTGACCTGTCCTAACTCGAAAAACACAGTTTCAGTTTTATATGATTAGTTATAATACAAATTATTCCTCAATATTAATTTTTCAGTTTTAGTTGGAATTCTAAGCCTGTTTTTTTATTATAACGAATAATAGAAAAACGCTTGACATATCAGTTGCAAAAACATTTTTATTTATACAGGGCATGCCCAACGTTAATCTAGACCATTAAGTTAATTCTTTTTTTTTTCTTCCTTTAAATTCCATCGCCTCCCTGTAAATCTGTTCCCGACCCGTTTAAATTTCATGAAATAATAATCAAATCGTTTTAGTGTTGATGTGCGACAAAAAGCTTGGATCCCTTCCTCCCAACACAACCAAAAACCGATTAGTGGGAGTAGATATCTTTTAGAAAAAGAAGTCTTTCATACAGCGAAACTTTAAAAATCCAAATTAAGAATCTGCGATCGGCGGTGAACATTTCTTTAAAAAAGCCCTGTTTCTAAGGGACCTCATTTTTTATATCCATAAATATTGCAGGATTTGTGACCGTGCAATCATTATTAAAGCCCTCGTTAGTAAATTCCGGACTCGACCCCGTAGCTTTACTAAGAAACTCTAATATCTACCTTAATAAATGATTTCCGGGATCCGAAACGTATTATAAAAAAACTAGGTCGCTAATTTTGTGATTTTTTTGGCTTGGCACTTTACACATATATTTGGTTAGCTCTGCTTTCTATTTGATATGTATGGCTTACAGTTCTGCGTCCCCCCCCCCTTGTAAAGTTGTATTCACCAACATTTGTCAATTACTAATAAGCATGTGATGGGTGGAAAATATATAATTTTAATAATATAATACCAAAGCATTATTTACAAGGTGTAGCCTTTATTGTTAAAAATACGGCTAATGTCAAATATAAATGTCGCATTAAATGTTAAGCTTGTTGATATTGTATTTATAAAATAAAAATAAAGAAATAAATGTATGTGTTTTATTTCATGCTAAATATTTTTGACAAAATTTGAATAAACGGGGTACAGAAAACAATCGTTAGTATAATTGAGGCAATCATTGCAACATTGTAATCAGTCACATGTTCAATCTTGTAAAATTTATGATTTTAAAAAGATAGATTTTTAAGGAAAATGATTATAGAAATCTAAACAAAATCGGCAATTTATTCTCATTAATAATATGTTTATTACAAAATTTTAAATCTTTCAAGAAGTAACTAAAACACCCAAACTAGCAAAGACTATCGTAGTACTATTGGGATCTTACCTGTGGGCGGAGCCTACTATGATTATTATTAAGATGGCCAAAATATGGGTGCAGGTTTAAATTTATAATGCGTGAGAGATAGGGAGTATGATAGTATTTTTCAAAAAATTTCACACTCGGTGAAAAACTTTTAAAATCAAATCTTTTCCTTGGGTGCGGAATAATTGATGACAAAACTGTCGCTTCCAACATAACGAAAATTCAAACAGCACGTATATCCACAGACCAATTGCGAACAGTAGTGTTCGAGATAAATGGCACATTCAACAGTAGAAATTTTATATAAAAATGCTCTTATAAAGCCGGTGAAGGTGAAAAATTCAAACATATCCTCGGAATTTTGTATTGTTACCGGTAAAATTCTAACCTATATTTACATTTCAATTTTTTACAATGATTGTTTTAACCTGCACTGATATCAAATGTACCTGGAAAGTGAAACGTCAGAGGTATTGGAAACATTCGAACAGGAAAATTTTTTAACTAGTTTCTAATCAAATGCCAATTCACTTCGGAGGTTAATATTTATTAACTATTTATAACTTTAAAGGAATACAAAATAACCAAGACAGTATTTTATCAACATAAAATCTGAAAGAATAATAAGGAATTTTTGTTTGACACACGCACACATTACAAAAAAAAAACGAATAAATAATTTTTCTTACCTGGAAGAATGTAATATTTTTTAAAATATTTAGAACAAACTTTAGCATTAATTGGGATTTTTCGTTCAATTCGGAGAACTTTTTTTGCGCACTTTCAGTCTGTCAACTTTTTTCACCTGCCCAAATGCATTAGTAGTATTTACAGTCCCTGGCCAAATTATTAGACGCACTGTATTTTTTTAGTAATTTTATGTTTCTTAAGAGTTTTTATGCAATAATGGTATATTTAAACTACAATATTATTGATTTTTATTTAAAAGAATTGTTGTAGACTACATATTTGTATTTATTTTTAACATATGGCAACACTGTGTTGACAAAGTGATACATGAACGTAAACAAGTACAAACCTGTATCAGTCGCGATCGGAATCGAGTCAGGTACGGACGTGTTTCTGTGGCTTTATGGACTGTGATTGTTTGTTTAACAGTTTTATACTACTCAGTTATTACTACTCAGTATATATCACCACTACACCAAACACTTTATTTTTGCACTCGACGCGCGTTTCGCTAACCATGTTAGCTTCATCAGGAGCGATGATTGACTCAATCAATCGCTCAATCATCGCTCCTGATGAAGCTAACATGGTTAGCGAAACGCGCGTCGAGTGCAAAAATAAAGTGTTTGGTGTAGTGGTGATATATACTGAGTAGTGTCATTGTGCCAAAGATTCCACATTCCCAACTTAACTCAGTTATTAGTTTATTTTGTATGCAGTGTTTTAAAAAAGTAATTGGACTATTTTCATTATGGGTAGAAAAGGCGATCTTTCACCACGTAAAAAAGCTGAAGTGAAGGCCCTTGTGATTGCGAAAACATTTACAAACCGAGAAATATCACGAAGATTGGAGGTTTCTGAAGCTAGTGTACGACGCGTAAAAAAGAAAATTGAGTCAGGGAAGGAATTAAGCCCGAAAAGAAAGAAAAGATGCGGTAGAAAATCAATTTTCATTCCACGGTCAGAGAGATGTTTGAAGAAAATTTGTGTAGAAAACAGATTTGCTACCACAAAGGTAATAAAATCACAACTCCAGGATGCTAGCGTAAATGCTTCTGAGCGCACTGTTCGAAGGAAATTGAAAGAATTAGATTTTAAGGCCTGTCACCCCGCCAGGAAGCCCAAGTTAACAGCTGCAATGAAAGCAAAGCGCCTGAAGTGGACCAAACAATGGCAAGACAAAGATGTGGACTTCTGGAGATCGGTAAGATACAGCAATTTAATCAATAATTGATACATTATTATCATTTTCAGTTAAATAAAGCAAATAAACATGGAAGTTTATATATTTTTCCTATTTTTGACAGGTCTGCTTCAGTGACGAAAGCACATTCGAAATTTTGCAGAATAAAGCTCAGTATGTGCGTCGTCGTCATGGAGAAAAGTTTCATCCTGATTGTGTCGTCCCGAGGGTTAAACATCCCACCAAAGTGATGATTTGGTCAGTCATCAGCGGCAAGGGCACTGGACGTCTGTACGTCGTCAAAGGAATAATGAGGCAAGATCAGTACAAAGAAGTATTACAAAATCGGTTGATTCCGCAGCTCAGAGAATGGTTTCCAAAGGGGAACCATTCACTTTCATGCAAGATGGAGCTCCCTGCCACACTGCTCGGTCTGTTAAAGCTTTTTTGGCAGAAAAAAATATCCCTCTGTTGGATTGGCCCTGATATGAACCCCATTGAAAATGTGTGGGAGCTGATGAAAAGAGAAGTGGCTAAAGATGTGAGTACCAACAAAACCCAGCTCCTAGAAAAGATTATTCATGTGTGGAATCATCATCCTCAAATGCAGGAGATAGTACAATCTTGCATTGATAGCATGCCGCGCAGAATTAAAGCTTTGATAGCGGCTAAAGGTGGCTCAACTAAATATTGACTTTTACTAACATTAATTTCACTTTTCTTTAAAACTTAATAAACTTATGCTTTTCTAAATTAATGCTGTTTTATTTATGTCAAATAAATAGGTAATTGATTGGATAATATAAAAATAAAAAACAAATCAATTTAAAATAATAAAACGGTACAATATCACTCGGTAATTAATATTTTACATGAAATCTTGCAGTGCGTCTAATAATTTGGCCAGGGACTGTACATACCCTCATTCGCTTAAATCCTTTTGCAGACGACTTTCACGATTATAAACACAGCATAAAAGTGTTTTTATTGATTTTTCCAGAAAAGTAAAAATTTCGTCGTTCCTTTTTAAGAAACTTTGTAATATTAATTTACACAGACGCTTATGACAGATTTAAAAATGCACCTCAAGTTTAATTCTTGAGAAAACCCCTAGATGTATTGAATAGGTAAGATCCCAATACAGTGCAGAATTAAACAAATAATTTATCCAACAAGCACATTTTTTATTTAAAATTTATTAAAAACTCATTTTAATGATATTTTTTAAATTAAACTCTCCATGTCATTTCTAAAATATTTTTTTTTATTTACAGTAAGTATTTACAAGCGTTCATTTATATATCGTTTTGCATTTTCCATGCTTTCGGCGAGTAAATTGTGCCATTCTTGCACGTGAATCTTTCTAGCCTTCATATTACAAATTGATGCTCCATCTTGTCCTTTAGAGGGTGTTGCTCGGCCTCTAAAAACGGCAGCTACAGTTTCTTTTAACCACTTTTCTGCATTAAAATTTTCATTTTGAAACTCCTGAAAATAATAAAGTTACTAAATATATCTCCCATTCCCCGATAGATTATTTTTTTATGGCTATAGCACACATGCTGCAGGGAAATCCCTAAAGCACTACAGGACCGTCACGTGTACGGAAAAGCCATTCTTGCTGGTCTTGAATCACTGCAAGTTCTACGTGTGTGTGTGTGTGTGGAAAACAGTCCTGGATAAATTATTCCAAAAGGATGAGGTTTCCCATATAAAAAACTGCTTGAAAAAGGTTGTATAAGGAGTGGCAAGCTGAACATCATACATGTATTCCTAGCATGCACCACTCTGGGAGGAATTAAGCGGACTCCATCCCTCGAACACTTTCCATGAAGGTACTTGTAGAATAATAGACTCAAGTCGTCAACCGTTCTTCGATGTACCAGGGAATCAAGGTTGCTGGTGAGTTCTGGGTCTCTAATCAAACAGTTCTGTTCTAAATAGAATCGAACAAATGCAATGTGTGATTAGAACAACGGTAGCTCGATTGTTGATATTTTACAGCCCAATATTAAATCACTAAATTTGTAACGTTGAGTCTCGAAACTGGACCTTTTAGAAGCGAGAGTATAAGTTGCAACCATTTGACTTGTAAGTTCATTTCCGCATACTGATATTGCCAGAGAATCGCTTAGCTACCACGCATTTTATATAAAGAAATTTGCATGCAAAAGCGGCGAAAAAAGATCCGAATAAGCATAACCCTATTAATGGAATGTAACAGAAAGTATCGAATGCAAGGCCAGACGGCAGTTATAGTAGAAGTAGCAGTAGAATAATAATTAGGGGTAGAATTGAAGTAGAAAACAGAAATCATTTTGACTTATTTTTCAAATCTGTCCCAACAATGTAGATTCGGGCGGAATCTTCCAGACCTTACTATAAAAGAATATCGTTCTATGCTAGGACATTTCCTCACTCCGGTGCTCTAATCATCTGAAGGCGTTATTCCTTAGTCTTCCCTATATCTCATAGGTGTATAGGAAATATGAAGAGCCTCTCCAATCTCCACACATCCCGGACACGTTAGATCACGTCAACGCCATATGAGTTTTTAGCTACAATGCGCTATTAAAATTACTATGACTCAAAATATGCCGTTTTCTTGAGAGATATAGATAGTTTGGTCTTCTTAAAGCTAGCAAAAAATGTTTGTTTTATTTTCATTCTTATGTCTATTGCCACTGTTCGTCAGAGAAATCCTTAGTGTAATGTCCATTTTAATAGCCCGCATGTTGAGATCCCCTGAAGGTATTGTTACTACCGGTACCTTATATCCTGTGGGAGTCAGGGTAACAGACCAAATATACTTTCTTCTTCTGAGGGAGTCATTCTAAAACATCGCTTTAGAATGAAGGATTTTTGTACCTCCTGAAAAAGTCTAGGTGCAGATGACAGTCCGCCTGTCTCTTTATTCACCTTGAACGCTCGGACATCGGCTGCTCAGGCGAATATCCGCAGACAGCAGGAGGTCGATCAACTTAACAAAGACCTGGAAGAAATTCTATCTTGGGGTGACAGTAACAAAGTGGAATTTAACGCTACAAAAACCCAGGCGGCAGTTTTTTCTAAAAAAGTTAACGTTGCTGGACCCGACATAGTTATGTCGGAACACTCCATTCCCCTAGCATCGTCGCTCAATTTGTTGGGCGTTAGTTTGGCAGCAAATATGTCCTGGCATGAACATGTTGCAGGTATAGCAAGGAGAGCTTCTCAAAAGTTGGGAATATTATTTAGAACCAGAAAGCTTTACACCCCACAACAACTGTTAATTCTTTACAAAGCCCAAATTCGACCAACTATGGAATACTGCTCCCACGTTTGGGGCTCCGCTCTCAAACATACACTGCATTTGTTGGATTCTGTTCAGAGAAGAGCGGTCTGTCTGATTGGGGACCCGGAGTTGACCGGCGGCCTTGATTCGCTGGAACATCGAAGAACGGTTGGCGACTTGAGTCTGTTCTACAAGTATTTTCATGGAAAGTGTTCGAAGGATGTAGCACGCTTAATTCCTCCCAAAGCGGTGCATGTTAGAAATACACGTCGCGCTGGTGCTTCACATCCGTATGAGGTTCAGCTTGTTACTCCCGCGTACAACGCTTCTCAAGCAATCTTTTATATGGAGAACGTCATCCCTTTGGAATAATTTGCCCAGCGCTGTGTTTCCCACCAAGTACAATTTACAGCGATTCAAGAACAACGTGAATCGCTTTTTCCGCACACGTGCCGCTCCTGGAGCGCTTTAGGGACTTCCCTGCAGCACGTGTGCTAGACTCATAAAAAAAAAACAACAAAAAAAACTGTAGCCCCTGAAGATTATGCTTTTTTATATCGATTCCTCGAAGTAGAAGATCAGAGCATTCAGTTGTTTTCGCTCTCTACCTTGAAAATGTGTGACTTGTTCCACCTTAGGTGAGCGCAAATTATCATTTAAAAAAATTGAAAACCCCAATTTATTTATTAATAAACTAAAAAAAAATAGGTGTTATTTAGACTCTTCTCAAAATTGATTATCCACAACCGTTTTTGACAGTTTTCTCCGTACCGTATCATAACTCGAGAAATAGCTCGTTCTGTGCTACAGTTAAGCATACCTTAATTATTTCTTTGGTATGCGCGTAATTATATAGTAACACTACAGGTGTTCAATGTTAAGCAGCTATTTTATGTACAGCGATGTAAAACCACCTGTATGCTGCTTCCTAATATAATGACGCTTTATGTTTTTTAATTGGTAATTTTTATTGTTTTTGCAAAATAATTTTTAAAACATGCAAAAGGGGGTAGTTTATTTAGTTCACATAGAAAGACAAAATTGTCCTTTTAAAGATATCATTACTAATTTTTGTTTTCCCTACCTTAGGTACACAACATCTTGCTTTAACCATACTATCTGAATATGCAATGACGATTACCGGCATATCACTGCACATTTTAGTAGCTCTTTGCAAAGGAACAGATTCCAACATCATTGAACTTCTTAAATAGTGCACCATATATTTTTTGTTTGATTTTGTGACTTCTACTTTGGACTTTAAAGCGTCTTGCATTTCCATATCTATAAAATTCCTAAAAATAATTTTATAACACAATGTTAAAAAATTGTATTCAATTAAAAGTTTACCGGAATAGGGCACAAGAAAAATAGTTTCAACAACGATCAACAATATTTACTTTTAAAGGCTTTGAGGCTCAATGAGGTTTTTTACAGAATTCCTGCGTGAATTTTTGAGAGGCTTGTTTCACACCAAAATACAACAAATTTAATATGAAAAGTAACATCACAGAAAAAAAAATGTAATAATAGACTGCTAATCGAGTACAGTTTCTTAAATGTTGAGCATCAATATGGCAACTGTTTATTCCATTTTTCTTATTTGTGGTTATTACAAATTTGCTACTCATTTCATAACTGCTTTATTGATGATGAAAATATACAGTCGGCCTTATCACGAAAGAATTGGATAAATTATCAACGACAAGGATGCCAAAAAATGTTTCCGGTGAATCTTAGTATTATCAGTATGAACAAGAACCTAAACGTCAAAGTAAGTTGAACTATACGGAATCTCCGACCGTATACTTTGATTACCCATTTACTGCTCTTAGATTCTGATGAGCCTAGTATCGACAATAATGCTGAATAATATGCAAACCTTGTACTAGCATCTTTATGTATAATAATGCTCACCTCCCTTGTATCTCGAACGGTTCAAAACTGGCTTGTTCATATGAGTTGAAAAATCTCAGAATATCCACCTTACAGTTCCGACTTGTCCTATGCGAGGATTTTCATGTTTTTGGTCCACTAATACAATCGCTAAAAGGTCAGCGATTTAATTCAGACATATATAGAATATAATAAGCCTTTTGTACTCATATTTGTGGACTTCGAAAAGGCTTTTGATTCTGTAAATCAGCAGAGATTCTTGAAAGCTCTTGCTGAGTGTCGTATCGATCATCGATATTCCAGTTTAATTAAATACATATATGAAAATGCCACCGCTCATGTTAAAATACAAACTAATCAATCAACCAGCAAATTTCGAATCGAAAGAGTGCGGCAGGGCGATACGCTCTCACCCAAGCTTTTCGTAACTCTTATAGAAAGTTCTAAAATCAATAAACTGGGAAAGAATGGGACTTAACATCGACGGTGAAAAGTTAAATCACCTCTGTTTCCCCGACGACATTGTCTTAATAACAGACAAAATACAAGAAGCACAAACTATGCTATACATGCTTCAGGAATGGTTGGTCTAAAAATCAATCTATGCAAGACCTAGTTTATGACAAATCTTGTATTAAGCGGCACTATAAAACTAAATAACGTAGAGATAGAGCAAGTGCACCAATATAAATACCTAGGACTTGAAATTAGCGTAGGACGAGATAACCACAAGAAATTCAGCAGCGAATAGGTCTCTCCTGGGCTGCATATGGTAAACTGGTCTATGTAGTTAAATCTAACATTCCTACGTGTTTAAAAAGAAAAGTATTTGACAGATGCATATTCCCCGTTCTTACGTACGGAGCCGATACCCTCACAATGACGAAGAAAAACATTTTTTTTTTTATGGGTCTAGCACACGTGCTGCAGGGAAGTCCCTAAAGCGCTCCAGGAGCGACATGTGTGTGGAAAAAGCGATTGACGTTGTTCTTGAATCGATGTAAGTTGTACTCGGTGGACAGCGCTGGGCAAATTATTCCAAAGGGATGATGTTTTCCATATAAAAGACTGCTTGAAAAGCGTTGTACGCGGAGTAACAAGCTGAACCTCATACGGATGTGAAGCACCAGCGCGACGTGTATTTCTAACATGCACCGCTTTCGAAGGAATTTCCATGAAAATACTTGTAGAACAGACTCAAGTCGCCAACCATTTTTCGATGTTCCAGCGAATCAAGGCCGCCGGTCAGTTCCGGGTCTCCAATCAGACGAACAACTCTTCTCTGAACAGAATCCAACAAATGCAGTGTATGTTTGGGAGCGGAGCTCCAAACATGGGAGCAGTATTCCATAGTTGGTCGAATTTGAACTTTGTAAAGAATTAACAGTTGTTGTGGGGTGTAAAGCTTTCTGGTTCGAAATAATATTCCCAACTTTTGAGAAGCTCTCCTTGCTATGCCTGCAACATGTTCATGCCAGGACATATTTGCTCACAAACTAACGCCCAACAAATTGAGCGACAATGCTAGGGGAATGAAGTGCCCCGACATAACTATGTCGGGTTCAGCAACGTTAACTTTTCTAGAAAAAACTGCCACCTGGGTTTTTGTAGCGTTAAATTCCACTTGGTTACTGTCACTCCAAGATAGAATTTCTTCCAGGTCTTTGTTAAGTTGAACGACCTCCTGCTGTCTGCGGATATTCGCCTGAGTAACCGATGTCCAAGCATTCAAAGTGAATGAAGAGACAAGCGTACTGTCATCTGCAAAGCTGTAGATTGGGTTCTCGGTCTTTTCCAGCAGATCGTTAATGTAAATGAGAAAGATAGTAGAAGACAGTATGGAGCCTTGGGGCACACCGGCGTTGATAGTGAAGGTGTTACAAAGAAATCCGTCGACCGCCACTCGTAAAGAACGCTCTCTGAGGAAACATGAGAGCCACAAACAGAACTTTTCAGACACACCACAAGAGCGTAGCTTAGCCAACAGTCCAGCGTGCCAAACACAGTCGAATGCCTTGGATATGTCAAGAGCAACCGCTCGAGATTCTCCAAAGTGTTCAATTGCGTTGTTCCAAACATGTGTTACATAAGTCAGAAGATCTCTTGTTGATCTATGTTTACGAGAGCCATATTAGTGATCGCTAATAATATTGAATCTTTCAAGATATTTTAGAAGATGCTGATTGATAACCTTTTCCATGACTTTCGATATTATTGAAAGCAGTGCGACTGGTCGGTAGCTATTTAGCAATACCTTTTTTAGGTATCGGCTGAACCGTGGCACATTTCCAACAGGATGGAAATATTCCCTTTCTGTAGGATAGGTTGAAAAGTCTACAAAAAACTGGTGTTAGTTCCCTTGCACAGTTTTTAAGATCTTACAGATCATATCCCCAAATGACATTATCGGGAAGAGAACGAGCGTACAAGACGCAGTCAAATTTATTCTACATTTTAAATGGAACTCGGTTGGGCATGTTGCTAGGTTTAAGAATGGGCGATGGACAAAGAGAATCGTAGAGTGGCGACCAAGATCGAAATAGAGGTAGACCACCAAGTAGGTGGACTGATGATTTGAAAAGAGTGGCAAGACTTGAGGGAGGCTTTCGTCCAGTAGCAGACAGTATAAGCTGATGATGATATATTATTTTCCGGATGCAGCAGTAATAACTAATGATTAACACTTGATCCATCCAAATCTATACGGCGGACATTCTTCATAGTTATCGCTACCCTAAAGGGACAAATCGGCAGATGGAGAAGATAAAAAAAATGCCCTAACTCAGGGAAGTGTCTTTGCACCAATGATCTCGTAATAACTGTCCAAGCTTCACAACATGTCTGAGTATCTTAATTCAACCAAATCCAATCCAATGGAAACTTAGATCTCTGCTTTCCCCAAGAAAAGCAAGGCTACATGTTGAATGAGAAGAAAATATTTTACAACACGAGGATCTTCTAAAATATTCGGGGGCTGTGCTAGACAGATCTTACATTTACAAAATCCACTGTTGTAAGACCAGACAGACACAAAGCTACCACCCAAAATTGCCTGCTTAAAAAACTCTGTGGAAATAAATGGGGCGGGCGCAAAGTCGACAACTCTTAAGGACAACCGCACAAGCCTTGTGTTTCTCTACCAGCGAATACGCTTGCCTAGTCTGGTGTAGATCTGCTCCTCCTAAGCAAGTCGATATTTCTTTAAATGAGACCTGTAGAATTATTACTGGTTGCACGAAAGCTACGCCACTAGATAAGGTATACAGAGCAGCAGGGTTTGAAGCTCCCCCAACACGTCGAACTCAGCTTCAATATATAGAAAAATTCCGTCAGTCTTTCTATCACCGACATTCCCTCTGTGAAGTACTAATGTCATAAAGTCGACTGAAGTCCCGTAGAGGTTTCTTTAACACTATAAACGTTGAACTACTTACTAGACAGCTTCCCTCTAAAGCAAGAACTGCCTACAAAAATCCATCAAGAATGGAAAACTTGGAATAAGAACCGGCTTCGCCCCCGTGAAAACTAATTTAATACGATGGGGTATTAAACAGGGTGAAGATGTGCTTTGCGAATGCGGCACAAACAATGGAGCAGCTTCTACGGTGCAGAAATTGTCCGTATACCTGCAGTCCCGAACATTTATGGCTCGCAAGAACGAATGCGATTAACGTAGCCTGGGCTGAAAAAGTTTGAACCTGTACAACCCGCGCACGAGAAATAAAGAAGAAGATCGTTGGAAAGTATTCACGATATTCTCACATGTATTTATTTTCTTGTTTATACACTTATTACAGAAATAACTCATTATGTAAATAAAATAACTGTATAACCAGCTCTAGTAACTAAGTATCAAGATATAAATATTGTAAACTTACTTTAAACTATCATTACTTTTCTCTTTGATCTGCCTACTAATTTCATTTAAGTCTTCTAAAGTTTTATATTTAAATACATACGGTAATATAGAATTATCGGCTACATCAAAATTCAGTCTTTGTTTTAAGGATAATATACCCATATCTAACATATCCGGCTAAAATAAATAAATAAATAAATATAGATATATATATATATATATATATATATATATATATATATATATATATATATATAAATGTTATATATATATATATATATATATATATATATATATATATATATATATATATATATATATATACGAGGCTGGTTTGAAAAGTCCGTGCAAAAATAAAAACTACTTATGTGTTTGGGTAAACCTTTTTTATTTTTCGACATAGTCTCCTTTTAGGCTTATACACTTCGTCCAACGATGTTCTAGTTTGTTGATCCCTTCCGAATAACAGGATTTGTCCAAGTCTGCAAAATATCCATTAGTGTCTGCAATCATCTCCTCGTTTGAATAAAATCTTTGTCCCGCCAGCCATTTCTTCAAATTGGGGAACAAATAGTAGTCCGAGGGAGCCAAGTCTGGAGAATAGGGGGGATGTGAAACGAGTTGGAATCCTATTTCCATTAATTTTGCGACCCCAACTGCTGAGGTGTGTGCTGGTGCGTTGTCGTGATGGAAAAGGACTTTCTTGTGGGCCAATCGCGGGCGTTTTTCTTGCAGCTCGGTTTTCAAACGGTCCAATAACGATGAATAATATTCACCTGTAATAGTTTTACCCTTTTCCAGATAGTCGATGAGGATTATCCCTTGCGAATCCCAAAAGATAGTCGCCATACCCTTTCCGGCCGAAGGAACGGTCTTCGCCTTTTTTGGTGCAGATTCCCCTTTGGTAAACCATTGTTTAGATTGTTGTTTGGTCTCAGGAGTATAGTAATGTATCCATGTTTCATCCATAGTGACGAAACGACGCTTAAAGTCCTCCGGATTCTTCTGGAACAGCTGCAAACCATCTTTGCAACATTTCACACGATTCCGTTTTTGGTCAAGCGTGAGCAATCGCGGCACCCATCTTGCGGATAGCTTTCTCATGTCCAAATGTTTATGCAAAATATTATGTACCCGTTCAGTCGAGATGCCCACAGCACTAGCAATCTCACGCACCTTAACTCTTCTGTCATCCATCACCATATCATGGATTTGATCAATGATTTCTGGAGTCGTAACCTCCACAGGCCGTCCAGAACGTTCAGCGTCACTTGTGCCCATATGGCCAGTCCGAAAAATTTTGAAACCATTTATAAACTGTTCTAATCGAAGGTGCAGAGTCACCATAATATTTATCAAGCTTCTCTTTAGTCTCCTGAGGCGTTTTGCCTTTCATAAAGTAATGTTTAATCACCACACGAAATTCTTTTTCGTCCATTTCTTGAAAATCACTCGACTTCCTTGATTCACACGAATGCCAAACACAAAGAAATAGACCAATATGGCTGAAACTTGGTGTGCGTTCATTCAAGAGATGCTACTAACTAAACATCACCTCGATACGCGCCGGTGGTGCCATCTCTCGGACTTTGCACGGACTTTTCAAACCAGCCTCGTATATATATATATATATATATATATATATATATATATATATATATATATATATATATATTACTCAGTATATATCACCACTACACCAAAGTATCATTGTGCCAAGATTCCACATTCCCAACTTTATATATATATATATATATATATATATATATATATATATATATATATATATATATATATATATATATATATACCTGAAATGGTTAAAAACATCTCGTTAATTTTCTTTCTGCATAAAACAGATGAAATTTATGCTTGCATTATTATAGCATACAAGTCGTGGTAGTTACAAAGATACTTGACAAATAGAGAGATCCATCACCTGTAGCCTCGCTGAATCTTTCCGGTCTCGCTACGAAAGTTAAAATGGTAATCCAAGCAAAGTTGGTAACTTCCTTTCTCATTCCGAATGACCAACGATTTGAATACATCATGCCTAAATATTTCCATTGCCTCACAGATGCATATAAAATAAACAGATGTTTTCGCTTCCTCCAGACATTTCAGACACGTCAAATCTACTAACCGTGAGCGGATAAGCCTTTTTAGATAGAAGTGGCCCGTACGGCCCCACTAGATGGGCTTAAGACACGATGATTCCTTATTAAGAGCCTTTTCAGCTTAGCTTTCTCGAATTCTTGGACAATGTCTATGGATTCGGATTAGTCATACGAGTTTTCTTTGGGATAGTCCCTCTAAAGCATTGCCCTTTTTTACACAAGCTGCTCTTGGTCTTCATATTCATTTTAGGGTAGTTTGGCAATCTGAGTACATAACATCTGTCTCGTGAGATTTTCACACCCCATGATATAATGCTGCTGCCATCAGAAAGTTATTACTCCGCCTGGAAAAACGTGGTGAAACTTCTCAACGGAAAGAATTTTTAGAGGTTCATTTCTCCAGGCTTCTGAAGACTAAGCTTTATGTTATCTAGAAAATGTCAAGTTCAGATAATTTTTACGTTGGCAAATCTGATCACATTTTTTTTTATTTCTTGAACATCCTGTATATTTTTCAGTCAAAATCGGTTTTCCTTAATGAACCAATTTTTAGTGAGAATTGTAAAAAATTGTTAAAAAAGTTTTCGTTTGTGATGTAAATATCACAAAACTGACCGTGAAGAATCGAAAAGATAGATGCATAATTCATCTTAGAACTGATATTATATTATTATATATATATATATATATATATATATATATATATATATATATATATATATATATATATATATATATATACACACATATATATTTATATATATATATATATATATATATATATATATATATATATATATATATATATATATATATATATATATATATATATATATATATATATATATATATATATATATATATATATATATATATATATATATATATATATATATATATATATATATATATATATATATAAATTTTCCTGTACCTTATCTAAATGTTCTCCTAAAGATTTTTTAAAAACAGTTATATCTTCTTGCAACTCTTCAGCGTTTTTCCTAGCTAATTTTGCCCGCTCACCAGTAACAGCAAAAAGTGATGAAGTACTCCTTCCTAGAGATTTTAAACTTATTGTACAAAAGTCCTCGAGATCTTCAGTGTTTAATATGTGAGTTCCGCAGCATGGTTCTCTAAAAAATCGTTAGTCTAGTTTTTAAAAATCGTAATGTTAAGATTACTTAACTAAGGATAGATTTAATAATTTGGCATTAAAACCTAAAAACATCATAAAGTTGAACGGCTTCCTAATTAATTAACAATTTTTTTTAATCGATATACTCAAATTCGAAATATCGTACTCACTAAAATAAGCGCCAAGTCTAGATAGTTTACAGCGTTATTGATTATAATTAGACTACCCCTCTAAATCGCTTATTTGAATATTTAGTTGTACCGTTTTTAAAGAACGGAGTTAAAACAGAAATAATTCCGCATCGTGTTTTTGACATATTACACAAACGTTATATTTTTAAATCTAACACCATATATAATATTTTTCACTTGATGCAACGTAACTATGCTGTTTATGCTAAAACGTTAACAGCAGTAATTTAAAGCTAAGTATAAAAATATTTTTTTGGAGAGCGAAAAAAAAAAAACGGGATATATCTGAAATATTTATTAAAAATAACACTGCTAATTAGGGTTTTTTTTTATTACTTGGGCACCACCTATTTCATATGTGATAACTGTGCTTGTCTGGAAACCCTCGGTCTTATAACTATGCTAAATTAAACAGAACTGGTGACTTATCGAACTAGACAATAAAACAAAGAAATTTGAGATAAAATAAAACATCAACTTATTTTCACCTAGACTTCAAATATATCTTCTTAGTCTTGTAGTAGTAGTAGTAATTACAGAAAAACTTCTTTTTGGCACGCGGCGAAAAAAAACAGGTAGACAAAATAAGGATAAAACTGCTAGCGTAGTGGACAGTTTGCCAAGTTGATGTCGGCGATCTTGGCCAGAAACTTTACCTATAGTACTATTGAAACTGGAACACAAATAAGAACCTAGGCAAGGCAAAATTGATATATAAACGAGTCCACCGACTAGTGAATTAGAAAAAAAGAAATATTGCGCCCAATTACGTCATATCGAAAACACCAGGAAAAATATATTCGAGATAGCAAAACAAGGAACATTATATTGAGGATCTGATCAAATGAGAAGTGGCCATGCTATTATTAAATTTCTGTACTATTCTAGTAAAACTCAGTAGCGTGATGAAAATAAAACCTACTGTAAAAAATAAACGCTACAATATATACAACATTTTATGGTAGGCAAAAAAATCCTTACTTAAATACACTTCTAAAAACATATATAACCTCATCTTGTTGACGTAAACGAACAATGTTAAATGTTCAACATGTCCCCCATTTTGTTCCTAGCATTTTCTATAAATTTGTTTTTGTCTTTCTACGGCTGTGAAAATAATTCCTTGACTGTGTTCAACAAATTTTCAACAGTTTTTTTCAAACTATGTTGCCCCATTTAAACTACTAGAAAAAAATATTGTTCCTATTACTCTGTTTTTCAATATAGCGCTCCAAATCTGAACAGGCTGACTGCCAGAGTGAATTATTTCTTGTATAGCTAGAAGATTTTCGTTAGCTCAAGAGGGAACATTTCTTCTATTAAAACGTTGGCTGTTTAGAAAATTTACATATCCGTCTAAATAATTTTAAACCGTTGCGCATTTTGTTACATTGTCTCCGAATAAAAGCCTAAATGTAATTTTTTATTTTTTTGGATTAAATGCTAGCAGTAAAACTTTATATGGCTAATAACCATATTTCTGTTAAGTATTTTGAATTCTGAAATATGTATTGCCTTCAATATCATCTGTTATCAAAACTTCTAGATTTTCTAAAATCAAAAAGTATTATATTGGTTTTCGTTAGGTTTTTCGCAATATAACGTACTTGAAGGGGGAGTTCTTTTCTTTCGTTTAAATGTTTTTTCTTGACAATGGATTCTTCTT
>CM032446.1:141379387-141391887 GCA_019049505.1 Pachyrhynchus sulphureomaculatus
ACCACTGAGTCAACATAAAATATACTATTATTTTTAAAAACAATTTTTCCTTTTTGTCCGATTCTTGGCCCCCAGCCTCACTATAAAAGTTAGTTTTATCTAGTATTAAAGAGCAATTGCAATTTTCTTTTGCTTCAGGAATAAAATTATTTTTTTCAATAATTTTTACTACTTTGGTTTTAAGCTCAGGAAAAATATATCCTTTCTCGTTTCTACTGTACAAATATTTGTCAGAGTCATCACTCTTTGGCAGATCATTTTCAGCTAAAGAGTTAATTAAACTATCTACATAAATTTGGCGATTTCCTTTTGATCGTAATTTTATCTCTTCCATTTTCCGTGTATAATTTTCAGGATCAAATTTGATTCGTAAAATTTGAGAAAGTTGTTCGATAGAGTCTGCATCTAATCCGTGGGTATCGTATAATTTAAATGCCAATTCACCATCTATTTCTTTAGGTTTACTATTACTGAGGTATTTGAAGGCGGTAATAAAACTTGGCGTTAATTCAATAAGATCGATATTTTGAAGATTTTTATTCTCAGACGATAACTTATTCCATTCTTTCTCTGCTGATTTCCTTATCGAATTGTAGATATTTTCTTCAAAATCAATTATGTGTTGAATCTGTGAACGAAAAATAAATACAGTATTATTTATAATCACATAAGACAAGGTGTAAATTCTATTAAATTAAAGTGATTTGGTATACCATTACATTTAACAAAAAGTAAAACATCAAAATAGTAACCCAATTTTGAGGACTATTGTAGATTAACGATGTTAAACTAATATAATATCAACTTGAAATAAGTTTTCTAAATTTACACTTATATTAATGAGTAACGGCCAATAAACAGCCAGTTCAAATTAAGTATAATGAAAGCAAATATTACTATAAAACCTTTACCAGCTCTTTGAATACCCTTAAAAAAATAAACTGCTGTTGTTTGTGCAACAGAAAAATGTAACTCCATATTTATTGAAAACTATATATAAATTAAATCACTAAATAAAACTGTAATTGCAATGTACCCTATCAAAATTTATCAAAAAATGATTTTTTTTAATATTCAGAAAACCAAAATTGTTTGTTGATGAGTAACGAGTAGATGGTGATACTGTCATTTGACTAAGATTTATTACTGGAATGGTTTGACAGCTTTATTAACACAGATATCAAAAATACCTCTTTTGGCTTACTCTATTACAGAATCTGTTACTTTCTATATAAGGGAAAATAGTAAAATATTTTTCTTTAAGAATTCACTTATTATAGATTAATTTGATTTCAACATATATTTTTAGTAAACTATAACGTCACGGACCTCATAAATTTTTAGATATATTTTTAGGTCAGATGTAATTCCAATATCTATTTAAATTCGTAGTAATACCTGACAAAATGTAAATGTCACTTCGAAAGTTGAACTATGGTTCCAGGAATCGTATTCATAATTGACGATAATGATATTTTTATCTCGTAACATTTAATTGTGTTTTAACCAGGGATTAGTGTCTGAACATAATATTAGCATTCGACAGAAAGAATAATTTTTTTATTAAAAAAAATGTATTAGGTTAAAAGTGTAAGTTTTGGTGTCATTTATGTTCTGTCTGGGTTTTCAAGATATTTAGTCGAGATAAAATTATAACTGGACACATTACCACGACTTTCTATGAATAAAATAAAACATAGTTTAAATGTAACTTTAACCACTTAGTAAAAATGCTTCTAATTAATCAATTTTACGTATTTGTTTCTGAGTATTTTTTCATTTCATAGAGACCTTACCTGCGAAATATTTTTTTCCATCTCTGGATATACCTCTCCTAAATTTTCGACTATGTAATTTGACAGTTCCTTTACTAAACCCTCTTCTTTTTTAAAAACTTTTTCTGCTAATATGTAACATTTCCTTAATATCCGTCTAAGCTTTTGGCTACAAAATGAAAATTGTATAGTATTACTTGTATGATGACATTTTATCAAATATGACAATCAAATTGGTATTATTTTTTATATTAAATTCAAGTAATATGAACATTATTCGCGAGATGACATAATTTTCAGATTTATTTCAAACATTCTAGTTCTAGACGTACACATTTTTTTTTGTTAATTTACTTGGACTCTTCCTTCTCCGGGGTGGTGAGTGTATCTAATTCTAAATTTTTGAGTCAGGATAGACCATTTGTGTATATGTAATTTTTGATGACGTTAAACTTGTTTATGTTAAACTGGTACTATTACAAAAATGAACGTTAATTTTACATATACAATCCAATTTTCAACGAAATTGGTTCAGGATTTTTTTTAAAGAAATCCTAACAAATTATAGCGTTTATAGTTTTTTCAGTATATAACACGTAGGCTGAAGTTTTTGGTCTAACTACTTAAAACACCTTTTTTTGCAAAATTCAACTTTATTCATCAATATAGTCTCCTTCAAGAGTGATACAATCAGTCCAATGCTTTTCTAACATTTCTATACCCTTCTTGTAGAAGGATTTGTCTTTACCTCGAAAATAAGCCCCAGTTTCGGCGATAACTTCTTCACTGGAGCCAAATCTTTTTCCTGCGATCATTTTTTTGACGTTTGCGTGTAGATAGTAGTCGCTGGGGCCAAATCTGGAGAATACATTGGATAAGGAAGCAATTCGAATTTCAATTCATGCAATTTTGATATCGTAACCATTGACTTGTGACAAGGTGCATTGTCTTGATAAAAGAGCACTTTTTTCTTGTTCATTTGGGGCCGTTTCTTTACGATTTTTGCCTTCAAACACACCAATAACTTTATATATTATTCGCTATTGATACATTTTTCCTTCTCAGCAAAGTGGATGAAAATCATTCCCTGCGCATCCCAAAATACAAAAGCCCTTCCCAGCCGACTGTTGTGTCTTTGGTCGCTTCGGGCGGCTTTCACCAGCTGCTGTCCCCTCAGCTGACTGCCGATTTGATTCCGGTGTGTAGTAGTGGATCCATGTTTCATCCACTGTCACATATCGCATGAAAAAATCCTTTTTATTGCGTTTAAACAGTTCCAAACAGCGCTCAGAATCATCATGTTTTCCGGTGTAACCACCTCATTTGGGCATCCAGAGCGTTCAGCATCATTTATATCTGTACGACCGCGTTTAAATTCAGCATACCAGTAAATGATGAGTGATTTTTCCAGGGGCAGAGTTCCCGTAATACTTATCAAGCCATTGCTTTGCTTGAACGGTATTTTTTTCCCACCAAAAAACAGTTAATCAACACACGAAATTCGATTTCTTCCATTATTTTGAAAATATCAAAAGTAGCGTCACTAAAACCACGGTAATTTGAAAACTAATCGTCGAAATGTCATGCAATTTTGACCCGTATTGTTTGAAGGTTGGTACTTCCTAAAAATCATATGGATTTTTTTGAAAAGGGCGACATCTATGTATCAGACCAAAAACCTTTCAACCTACATATTAGTAAGGTTTAGCTAAGGTTGAGATTAACATATTTGTTTCACTCATTGATCAGAACTCGAAACGGAATTATTAGGATAGAGAAACAAATTATGTATTCTTCATTCAATAATATTCCATTAATTTAGAAACTTCAACTTACTTTTGTTCAGGAATAACTCCATCCGCTAAAGAAACTGTAATCATTCTCATATGATCAGCCAAGATTCTGTATGATGTGTCAATTTCATTCCAATCTTGCTCACCAAATTTTCCAGAGTATTTTGGCACGTTACTACAATTCTATGAAATATTAAAATCGTATTAAATGAAAACTACACGGCAGTGACCAACTAACCATTAAGATAGATACTAAATTAAAGTTCTAACATAAAGAATACCAGAAGTACTTCGAGTTATAGTCATCAAATTATTACTAAACCAAAAACGCGGTTACTTTAAGACCATATTACAATAAAAAAAACAACGCTATAAACAAATGAACTTAAAAAGCTTATAAAATAATTTTAATTAAATGTCTTGAAAGGACTTTTAGGTCAGTTTTTTACAGTGTTTACGATAGCGATTTCCTTAATTTGAAGTGATTATAGAAAAATTAAAACTAATAATTACTTTGACCTTTAAAAACTTAAAGCGGCAAGTGTAAATTGAAGACAATTTAAGACTAAAATAAAAGAAATTACACAATGATATAAACTGGCAAACTAAGTATTCAATTTTACTTAATATTTTCTAGTAATCATAATTACATGAACACCTAATATGATATTCTGTTTTTATGGATTTGTAGTTCCCAATCTTGCTAATTCGTCAGCTTTTTCATAACCTTTTATCCCCGAATGGTCCTGGAACCCACAGTAGTTCAAACCTGTTGTTCCTGGAGAATAGTTCTAAACGGTCACATTTAGGCTTCATTGTGATCTTGGGGTTGGCCTGATAAGACACCTAAAACCTTTAGAGCAGCTTGGCTGCCTAAGAATTTATATTTCTAGTCCACTCTAATATTCCCGAAAACACGTACTCGTATTGTGTGAATTTCTGCCTGAAATATTGTTGCACTTGTCTCTACTGGAATATTAAAGCTCTACTTGGGCTTTTCTGCACGTATACCAGCACTTACTCCGCCCGAAATTTTTGATCCGTTTGTATAATAGATCAGACCCATAAATTTAGATCATACCCAATTTTATATGGTTTTTCGAAATTATATGATGTAAAGTCAGATTGCATATCCACGAGTTTGTCGTTGATTAGCTCCATAATTCTTGTGTTCCCCAATTGTACAGGGTGTTGTTTCCATTCCTCATTCGTCCTTATTCGATAGGCGCTATTGATAGCTTTACTTTTTAAGTATATATCTAGGGGAATTAGTCTTAGAATTTTTTCTGTGGTGGAGGTACCACTTATAGCCTCGGTGGAACACAAGCAAGCCAACCTCAGCAGTCAATTTAGCTCCGTGGTTGTCGTTCTCTGCTGTTTTCGTCCACCATACTGCAGTTCCGTATATAACCATGGGTCTAATAACCGTGACGTAAAGCCACAGCACCATCTTTACTTTAAGGCGCCAGGTTTTACCAAACAAACACCTGCATCTTATGAGACACCTTTTTGCTTTATTAAAGTTCTTTGTAATTTTGTTCTACATTAATTTCGTGTCTAGTATCAAACCCGTATATTTGTTCTTATTAACGGTTTGTATCCTTGCTCTGAAGATTCTCAGGTTGCTATAATTGCCTTGATTCTTTTGTTTTGTGAACGGTATAACCGCAGTCTTTGCAACTTTGACTTTCAGGTTTACTTCCTCCCACCTGCGTTGTACATTATCCAGTGCTCTCTGCATAAGCTCTACCACAGTAGCAGCATGCTTCCCTTGTATGATATAACGATATCATCAGTATATGCTTAGGTGTAAAAGCTCTGTGAGTTTAGCCCAGTCAGCAGCTCATGCTCAATTAAGTTCTAGAGGAGGTGCGATACAACAATATCACCGCAATGAAAACAATTGTTTAAATTATAAACATAAATGAAACATTGATATTACTACAAATGTATACTAATTACAATTTTACAGTCATTTTTAGTGTTCCGTACGGAACACTTATAAGATCACTTCGGTGTCTGTCTGTCCATACGATTTTCTTCCGAAACTATTTAACATACAAAGTTGAAATTTGGCACTAATATAGGAATTGATGACCTCGTCAAAGCCGTGTAGTTTTGAAAGTTAAATTTTGACTTAAGGGGTTAGTTTTGGGGGGTGAAGTCGGAAGTGAAAAAAAATCACCACGTCATTGAGTAGGTTGTCAAATGAAAGCTTGTGAAAACACGAGTTCAAAAATATATACGTGGTATGTCTCAAAAGTAATTAAAATGAGTTTTTTACGCTCAATGTGGCAACACTGCATCAGGCTGGAGACGACTACATGTGAGTGGAAGGGGTAGGTACGCAACCAGAACAGATGCAGTCCACTCAATGTAGTGTTAGCGGTGTGATCGTTAGTTGTTTACGGTTGCGTTTCAATACCGCGTCACACGAAAAATGCAGGCAAATATCGAGCAGCAATATGCAATTAAATTTTGTGGTAAACTGGAAAGAACTGCTTCAGAGACACTTCAAATGTTAGGAACAGCATATGGAGATGCTGCTTTGTCTTCAGCATAAGTTTTGAGATGGTACAAGGCTTTGAAAGAGGGCCGCAAAAACGTTGAAAATGAACATCGCTCCGGAAAGCCGTCTACATCGAAAACCGATGAAAGCGTGTCGAAGGTGCATTCTGTGTTAGCACGAGACAGACGGTTAACTGTCAAGATTATCGCACGTGAGGTAAACATGAGTAAGGATACTGTTCATCGAATGGTGACAGAAGGGCTAGGCCTGAGAAAAATTTTTGCAAAGCTGGTGCCCAAGATCTTGCCTGATGAACAAAAAGAAAATCGCCTATCCATTAGCCAAGAACTGTTGAATTGATTGACAACCGAACCCAACTTCACGCACAGAGTGATCACAGGTGACGAATCATGGGTATTTGAGTATGATCCTGAAACAAAAGGACAAGGCGCAGAGTGGCACACACGATCGCGGCCGAAGAAAGCTCGCATGAGCAAATCGCGAATCAAGTGCATGCTAATCATCTTTTTTGATTGTCGTGGAATTGTTCACAAAGAAATCATACCTCAGGGCCAGACTGTGAATCAAATATCGCAAGGTCCTTGAACGTATGCGACCTGACATTGCCATCTCTTGGATTTTGCATCACGATAATACCCCCAATCACACCTCATTATCGGTTAGAAAATTTTTGGCAGAAAAAGAACGTTCCAGTACTCCCACACCCACCCTACAGTCCAGATATGGATCCATGTGATTATTTTCTTTTTCCAACGCTTAACCGGAAGTTGAAAGGTCACCATTACGGAACAATAGACAACATCCAAAGAGTTACGACGCAGGTTCTAAACAGCTTAGCGGAATAATGGAAACGCTGTGTGCATTCCCAAGAAGCATACTTTGAAGGGGACAATATTAAATTGTAGATACATTCAATAAAAAATTTAAAAATAAATCATTCACATTACTTCTGAGACATACCACGTATAATGTAATACTTTTTTTTGTATTATTTTTTAAAAATTGCGAAAAATCGCTGTCCCCCCCTTATCCCAAAAATTTTTGAAAAAACTCTGGTATATTCTCCACAGGGTGTAGATTGAACGAAAATTATTACGCGTACATTACCTTTAATAACTTATCTGGTATATAAAAAAAAAGGAAAAAAAATCAAGGTCATCAGTTCTCAGTAAAGATCGGAAAAAAAAACTTTGTTGAAAACTCATTTGGGGTGTGTTTTGTGAAGTCATTGATCATTTTATGCCTCCATACCAAAAATTTTTATTTTAAAAGCAATCAATGTACGGAACACCTAATTGCACAAGTCCGACATACGATATCACAAGAGGTTACATTACTAGCAATTAGATTCAAGATTAAAATTTATTTCCGTATAAGTAACACGTTTGTCGCCCTTTATCTTAATAAAAATTAAACAAGTAGCATTGCCAACATCTCTCTAACATAAAAATAATGCAGTGAAGTTTGAGAATCCTATTAGTCTTTAATAACATATTTTAGCCACAAAATGTTGGAAGCTTAAGAAAAAGACAATAACTAACACATTTTTATTTTTTGTCTTTTGTACGCGATTTATTTTTTAAAATTATCTACCTAGCCCGGAAAATGACGCCATACAAAAAAAACTGCTGGTTGTCAAATTCTTCCTATTCTTTAGACGACTGTCATTCAACTTTGGACATAGGCTTCTCCCAAATCTCTCCATTTGCCCCTATTTTGAGCAATTGGCTACCAACTTTTGGCCTCCGACTTTTTTCAAATCATCCCCTCAACGCATTTGAGGTCGGCCTGTGGCTCTCCTTCCTAACCAAGGTCTCCACTATTGTATCATCGCGTTCTATCGAATATCCATCTGTCTGGCACTGTGGGCCGCAAAACTCCATTGAAATCCGGCAATCCGTTCTCTCACATCAGACATTCCTGTAGTCTGCCTAATCCGTTCATTTGTTCTTCTATCAGATAACTTTATGTTCAACATCGCCCTACCATCCATATGTCATGATTGGTAGGATGCACTGGTCGAACACTCTACTTTTCAAGAATTGTGTCATTCTAGGACCTTATTCATCTTACTACCTCAGCTGTTTGGTTGTCTTTGCTCAGCTTCAAAATATCAAATTACTGCCGCTTTTTTAAGTATCTACTTTTAACGAAATTTTGTACGAGTTCGTTGCGTTTTACAGTTGACATTTTTCTTTTTTCGAAAAATGAGTAAAAGTAATTTGGAGCATCGCGCAGTAAACGAGATTCTGACCAAAGGAAAAAAAAAAATATGCGGTTTTAAAAATCAATTAACAGTAGAGAAGAATAATTTTTATAAGTATACTTAACACGTAGGCTGAAAAGTTTTTGGTCTAGCTACTTAAAACACATTTTTTTTGCAAAATTTGACTTTATTCATCAATATAATCTCCTTCAAGAGTGATACAATCAGTCCAACGCTTTTCTAACATTTGTATACCATTCTTGTAGAAGCATTTGTCTTTGCCTTCAAAATAGGCCTCAGATTCAACGATACTCTTTTCACTGGAGCCAAATCTCTTTAACGCGAGCATTTTTTTGAGGTCTGCGAATAGATAATAGTGTCTGGGGGCCAAATCTGGAGAGTACGGTGAATGAGAAAGCAATTCGACCTTCAATTCATACAATTTTGTCATTGTAACCATTGACTTGTGACACGGTGCATTGTCTCGATGAAAGAGCACTTTTTTTCTTGTTCATTTGAGGCCGTTTCTTTGCGATTTCTGCCTTCAAACGAACCAATAATTTTATATAATATTCGCATCCCAAAATGCAGGGGCTAAAACCTTCCCAGCCGACTGTTGTGTCTTTGGTCGCTTCGGGCGGCTTTTACCGGCTGCTGTCCACTTAGCTGACTGCCGATTTGATTCCGGTGTGTAGTGGTGGCTTCATCCAAAAAATCCTTTTTAATGCACTTCAACAGGTCCAAACAGCGCTCAGAATCATCAACACGTTGTTGTTTTTGGTCCACTGCGAGCAAACGCGGTACCCATTTCAGGGCAACAGAGCTTTCTCATGCCCAAATGTTCATGCAAAATATGACCAACACGTTCTTTTGATACCTTTAGGGTATCAGCTATCTTACGCAATTTCATTTTACGGTCATCGAAAACAATTTTGTGGATTTTTTTGATGTTTTCCGGTGTAACCACCTACTTTGGGCATCATTGTACGACCGCGTTTAAATTCAGCATACCAGTAAATGATGAGTGATTTTCTAGGGGCAGAGTCCCCGTAACACTTATCAAGCCGTTGCTTCGCTTGAACGGTATTTTTTCCCATCAAAAAAACAGTGTTTAATTAACACACGAAATTCGATTTTTTTCATTGTTTTGAAAATATCAAACGTAGCGTCACTAAAAGCACTGTAACCTGTAAACTAATCGTCGAAATGTGAAATTTTGATACGTATCGTTTGAAGGTTGTTACTTTCTAAAAATCATATGGATTTTTTGAAAAGGACGATATGTATGTGTCAGACTAAAAATTTTTCAGCCCAAGTGTTATAAAATTATATAATTGTTGCCAGTTCTCTAATAATTTTTAAGATATTAATACTTTTGATATTTGTAAAAGTTGCAAGGTCATGTTAAATTGTTGAACTAAACTGAAATTCAGCATCTCTTAAGGGAAAAATTAGGTACCGCCTTAAATCAAGACAATACCTAGCATAAATACCTTATGAATAGCATTTATAAGATAATCAAAAAGATCAGTGTCATAAGTGCTCAATTTTCCTTGCAAAGCACAAGCCAATCTTTCTAGTCCCAATCCAGTGTCAACGTGTCTTTTCGGAAGTGGTAATATTGACCCATCAGGTAACCTAAAAGTTTTAAATTTCATTGCTATTAAATAATGAAAAAAATAAATTGTCAAATACGAATTGCACTCGCGCAATTGATACTGATTTCTTACACATATGCAATTAAAAAGCTGAATTCTAATCGTCTTAAACCATTTTCAAAACGGAAAGAAATTGACAAATTGGACCTTTTTAGTTTAGTCAGTGGTAAAATATAACACAGTAACTCTATGTACACGGAATACTGGGCATTCTGTATACACATGTCTACATTATATAAGCTTTGTTTTGTCCTCTATATACTGGTTACTCTAAAATGGACTTACCACTATTAGTAATATGAGAAAAATGGCTACGATGAACGGATACTAAGTTGATTTAACGTATTCCATTTTTAATGAAATAACAAAATATTTATTTTTGGGAAGCTACATCTACCGTTACACAAAATTCAGGTGATTAAAATTTGTAAATATCTATTTTTGAAAATTAGCAATTTCTGTTGGAAATTCATATTGTGAGAGCTTTAGAGTACCAATTTTCATTCCTTGTTTACGAATAAAATATAAAAACTTTTAATTACACAGTTTTGCATCTTAGACTTTGTCAGTCATCACGATATAATTTTTCATTTATATATTAAAAAGTTTAGAAAATTAAAAATATTTTTGAAACAGCTCTACAAATTTTAATCAAATATGGGATTGTGACTTCAACTTGTAACACAGATTTAATAATAATATTAACTACCATAAATAGTATTTTACATGTAGTTGACGAGTAAGTTTTTCTGAGACTCTCTGAGAGCTAACCCACAGAAATGTCACGAACAAAAAAGTATAATTTTTTTTTATAAAAAACTTATATCAAAGAATTCTTGACCAAATGAAACAATCAACTTAAAACATTACTGGACAAGAATTAATCATCAACCAACAACTAATTTTAAATTGATTTAATAGGTAAAACTTAAATTATGCAAAAAGAAATAAGATTAAAAAAACATACCCCAAAGAACACAAATTCAGATACTCAAGTTGTCCCGAAAAACGAAGGCTCTAAAAAACTAAAAATAGTCGTACGGGCATTCCGTGATGTATGAAAAGGAATGTTAAAAAATTTCCACGTTGTACAAAAGAATAGAATTTTTCCGTACAAGGAATATTATGGTACACACCAAGACGAAATCTGATCTTTTTATGAAGGCATGCGCAGTCGTTTGGCAAATTACTGAAAAAAAACTATGCGAGTACACTCAGTTCTACCGCATGCTAAACCCGCAAATCTGCTTCAGTTTGTGACCAGATTTCTCCAATATACATATATATATATATATATATATATATATATATATATATATATATATATATATATATATATATACATATATATATACATATATATATATATATATATATATATATATATATATATATATATATATATTTATATATACATATATATATATATATATATATATATATATATATATATATATATATATATATATATACATATATATATATATATATATATATATATATATATATATATATATATATATATATATATCGCTAACAAATGATTGTCTATACATCCGAGAAAATAACTCATAGGCCCTAGATGGGGTCACAGTTATTAAGATGTGAGCGTTCCAAGTCATACATAAGCTTCCTGTTGAGAAAACGCCTATTTCAAAATACCAGTTTTATGTTTATATGCTCCTTTTTTAATATCTGCATCACATTATCTGAAAACCTAAGGCCTGATCTTTTCATGGGTACAACTGCAAGAAAACCCCCCCCCCCCCCCCCCCCCCCCCCCCCCCCCCCCCTAAAGTATTACGGGAGCTATGCGTGTGCGGTAAAAGCGATTCACGTTGGTCTTGAAGCCCTGCAAGTTGTATTCGGTGAGAAACACAGTCCTAAGAAAATCATTCTGAAGGGCTGAGGTTCTCCATATAAAACAATTTTTGAAAAGGGTGGTAAAATGGGTGACAAGCTGAACCTCATAAGGATGTGATGTCTTATCGCGACGTGCATGCACCTCTCTGGAAGAAATTTAGCGGGCTACCTCCATGAAAGTACTTATAAAATAGGCTCAAGTCGCCAACGGTTCCAAGTGAGTTCTCTCTCTCTCAGGCAGACAGATCTCTTCTGAACAAAATCCAACAAACGCAGTTTGGGAGCTAAGCTGCAAACATGGGAGCAGTATTCCATTGTCGGTAGAATTTGAGTTTTGTATAGGATTAAAAGTTATGTAGTGTAAAGCTTTCTAATATGGAATAATATGCCCAGCTTTTAAAAAGTCCTCTTTGCTATGCAAGCAACATGTTCATGCCAAGACATATTTGTTCCCAAGTTAAGGTCCAGCAAGTTGAGTAACGATGCTAGAGGAGTGGAATGTCTCGACATAATTATGTCGGGTTCTCCAATGTTCACTTTTTTAGAAAAAACTGTCGCCTGGGTTTTTGTAGCGTTAAATTCTATTTGGTTACTGTCACCCCGAGATAGAATTTCTTCCAGGCCTTTATTAAGTTGAACACCTAAATCGGGAAACAAGCGTATTATCATCGGCAC
>CM032446.1:141396887-141444387 GCA_019049505.1 Pachyrhynchus sulphureomaculatus
CCAAATCCACCATACCGCCACTCACACGGCCAGATAATTCTATTGCAACGACACCTGTTGAGAAAGCGAACTTGTTGGCTGAACTCTTTGCTTCACATTCTACTGTCGATTTCCAAGGAAAAACACCACCTACTATTCCCATAGTGCAGTCAAGGATGCCCGATATTGTCTTCAGACAGCGTATCATAAAACGTATTTTGATGAAGCTAGACACCAAAAAGGCTTCAGGCGCTGACGGAATACCTGCCATAGTTCTCAAGAACTGTGCGAGGAAACTAACACCAGTTTTCTGTAGACTTTTCAACTTATCCTACAGAAAGGGAATATTTCCTTCCTGCTGGAAATGTGCCACAGTTCAGCCGATACCTAAAAAAGGCAAGAAGACCTTGCCAAATAACTACCGACCAATCGCACTACTCTCAATAATATCGAAAGTCATGGAAAAGGCTATCAATCAGCATCTTCTAAAATATCTTGAAGGATTCAACAATATTAGTGATCACCAATATGGCTTTCGTAAAAATAGATCAACAGGAGATCTTCTGACTTATGTAACACATGTTTGGAACAACGCAATTGAACACTTTGGAGAATCTCGAGCGGTTGCTCTTGACATATCCAAGGCATTTGACCGTGTTTGGCACGATGGGCTGTTGGCTAAGCTACGTTCTTATGGTATGTCGGAAAAAGTTCTGTTTGTGGCTCTCATGTTTCCTCAGAGAGCGTTCTTTACGAGTGGCAGTTGACGGATTTCTTTCTAACACCTTCACTATCAACGCCGGTGTGCCCCAAGGTTCCATACTATCTCCTACTCTCTTCCTCATCTATATTAACGATCTGCTGGAAAAGACCGAGAATCCAATCTACAGCTTTGCAGATGACAGTACACTTATCTCTTCATTCACTTTGAACGCTCGGACATCGACTACTCAGACGAATATCCGCAGACAGCAGGAAGTCATTCAACTTAACAAAGACCTGGAAGAAATTCTATCTTGGGGTGACAGTAACCAAGTGGAATTTAACGCTACAAAAACCCAGGCGGCAGTTTTTTCTAAAAAAGTTAACGTTGCAGAACCCGACATAGTTATGTCGGGGCACTCCATCCCTCTAACATCGTCACTCAATCTCTTAGGCGTTAATTTGGGAGCAAATATGTCCTGGCATGAACATGTTGCAGGCATAGCAAGAAGAGCTTCTCAAAAGTTGGGAATATTGTTTCGAACCAGAAAGCTTTACACTCCACAACAACTGTTAATTCTTTACAAAGCCCAAATTCGACCAACTATGGAATACTGCTCCCATGTTTGGAGCTCCGCTCCCAAACATACACTGCATTTGTTGGATTCTATCCAGAGAAGAGCTGTTCGTCTGATTGGACACCCGGAACTGACCGACGGCCTTGATTCGCTGGAACATCGAAGAACGGTTGGCGACTTGAGCCTATTCTACAAGTACTTTCATGGAAAGTGTTCGAAAGATGTGGCCCGTTTAATTCCTCCCAGAGCGGTGCATATTAGAAGTACACGTCGCGCTAATGCTTCACATCCGTATGAGGTGCAGCTTGTTACTCCTCGTACAACGCTTTTCAAGCAGTCTTTTATATGGAGAACATCATACCTTTGGAATGGTTTACCCAGGACTGTGTTTCCCATCGAGTACAATCTACAGCGATTCAAGAACAACGTGAATCGCTTTCTCCGCACACGTGTCGCTCTTGTAGCGCTTTAGGGACTTCCCTGTAGCACGTGTGCTAGACCCATAAAAAAAAAAAAAAAAATATATATATATATATATATATATATATATATATATATATATATATATATATATATATAATTTTGAAGCAACTGAGGATCTACAACGAAATTCTGTGCCCCAAAAGTAGGTAAAAATGCGGAAAAAAAAGCGGTTTTTCGCGTTTGTAACCATTTTCCCCCACCTCTACAAATCTGAAAAAATTCACAGGCATAGTTTGACATAAAATACACAATATATATATTTTTTGAGCCTGAGTAAGTCCTAGTTTCTTTTTAATTCAATTTTAAAAATTTAAAACGCTCAAAACAATTTGAATTTCGCGCCAAAATTTTTTTTAAAAAATAGCATGTTGTAGGCAATAAAAAAATCCTACAATTTGAAAAAAAAGAAGTTTCTAGGATGAATAGAACCGGAGATATCGCCAAAAAAACGAAAATCACGTTTTATAGATTTTTGAGGTTATGGGAAGGTCTAGAGGGCTGAAAATTTCAGGAGTCATATTTTTTTATGTTCTACATGAAGATATTTTTTGTTTTTCAAAAGCGCTGGGGGCATTTTTCACCATCTTAACCGCCTAGACCCTTTCTATGTGTTTCCAAGTAAGATATTAACCTATCATACATGATTTTTAGTGTTCCGTACCGAACACTTATAAGATCACTTCGGTGTCTGTCCGTCGGTCTGTCTGCCTGTCACACTCGATTTTCTCCGAAACTATTTGTCATAGAAAGTTGAAATTTGGCAACAATATAGGAACTGATGGCCTCATCAAAGCCGTGTAGTTTTGAAAGTCAAATTTTGACTTAAGGGGTTAGTTTTGGGGGGTGAAATCGGAAGTGGAAAAAAAATTTTTTAGTAGGTCATCCAGTGTGGTGTCAAATGAAAGCTTGTGAAAACACGAGTAAAATATATATATATATATATATATATATATATATATATATATATATAATGTAATACCTTCGCACACTTTTCTTTGTATTATTTTTAAAAAATCGCGAAAAATCGCTGTCCCCCCACCTTATGTGTCTGAAATAGTTAATAGTTTAATTTAATTTAATATTAATAATATTTGTTTCATGACCCTTCCTGCACCCGGACGGATAAGTTAGTAGTAATTTGTTACTTTTGACATGCTCCCTAAACTGAGTCTCTAAAAACTGCAATTTCACCTGGGGTTTTTTTTTGGGAAAGGGTATCCCCAAATGCTATATGCACTGGTTAATTAGACTGGTAACGTAGAAGAGTGAGAAAGGCAGATAAACCGTTATTATTAAAATATTTATATTGGTGGTATTATTTTAATTTCTGAAATTATGTTTAAGACATGAAGCTCACAGGCAGTTTTGAAATTAAATTCAATGCTCTGATAACATGAAATTTGAATTCCATAAGTATACAGAGTAAGTTATATAAGTATGATCAACTTTTTAATTATAAATGGTACATCTGTAGTTTTCAATGCAGATTCTATAAATAATTAATGAGTCTTAAAAGTTCTTCTCTTGGTTCTCCTTAACTTAAATAAGAACAATTCACCATATAATGCTGCTACAATTACCTTAATACATACTAATATTATATTGTTGCGTACCTATTATACTGTATGAACACTAAATTCCAAATTTCAGTTAGATCATGTAAATCCTTATTAACAAATTTTGACCTATTAATATTTCCTACATGATCAAAATGTATTTCTGTGCATGGTCCGCACGGACCTGTTAATCCCATTTCCCAAAAGTTGTCTTTTATTCCAAAAGGAAGTATTCTATCTTCTTTAATTCTAAAAAAAATAAGTTACTAATAAAAATAAGTGAACAAGTATGATATTAAGTTGGTGCTAGCACAACCTATAAAGGATATACAATTATGAGGTAGGTGGTTAAGTGTGTGCTGCATTTTAATAACCATAAATTAAGTAAGCAGTAAGACATATAGAATTCTGTTATCAGATGTGGATATGAAAATACCTGTTTTCAATTGATTTTTGGTAGCTAAAGCCGAATGTATAGTTAGTATTTTTCCACCCCTACAAATTTTAGAAATATGTTCATACAAATGAGCAAGACTAATCATTATTAACTCTTTTCAGCTAGGGGCAAATAATGTGAAAACGTACGGAAACAATCAATTTGCACTGAAGTGCGAGGTGTTTACAGATACCTCTAATCATGCCGGGATATATAATTAAAGATCGAATCAGTATTATTTAAAGCATAAATAAGTATAATGTGGTAATCAATACCAGTTCTTTTTAATTCAGTTTTAGTTTGCTAAAACGTTTCAGAAACACCTATTTTTACCTTGATATGCGAAACCTTATAAACCTAGTTAAAGATGGTTTACTATTCAACCCGAGACATATTCTTTTTCATCTTCTTCCTCCTCATTTGTATAGACACAACTGTCTGTTTATTACCGACTATCTATATGTTTGTAAATAATAAGAATGATATAATTGGAGCTGTTGAAGTCTTCTAGATAAAATTATACGCATCCCAGTCGGATAGACAACAAGAAAACATCAACATTATGAACGTAGGATCTGAAAAACTCACAGATATCACATAGGAGGAAACACAAGCTGCACTGAAGCAGATAAAAAACAACAGATGTCCTGGAGAAGATCAAATCACTGTAGAAATGCTGAAATTGAGCGGTAAATTTTTGAAAGATGCTTTAAAAGTCCTACTAAATAAATGTCTCTATGAGGGAAATATTCCAACAAAATGGTGTTATTCGGAGGTTATACTTCTCTTTAAGAACGGCGATAATACTAATATTGAAAATTATCAGCCCTTATCTCTTCTGTCACACTTATATAAACTCTTCACTAAAATCTTAACAAATCGCCTAACAGCAAAACTAGATTTCTATTAATCTGTGGAACAGCCGGGCTTCAGAAAGGGATTTAGCATGATCGACCACTTCTATACAGTACATACTGTAACAGAGAAATGCACAGAATATAAGGTACCCATACATTTGACCTTTACTGATTTTCATAAGGCATTTAATACGGCTGAAATCTGGTCCGTTCTAAAGTCCCTGGCGAATGCAAGAATAGATTCCAGATATATAAAAATAATAGAGAACATCTATAAAGAAGCATCTATACATATTAAAATTGACGAAACAACTATCAGTAACAACATACCATTAAAAAGAGGAGTGCGACAAGGAGATACTATCTCACCTAAATTATTTACACTGGCCCTAGAGGACGTCTTTAAGGAATTAAATTGGGAAGAGAAAGGCATCAACATCGACGGCACTAAACTGACCTTAGGTTTGCAGTCGACATGGTCGTGATAGCTAATAACATCAATGAGCTACAGGAAATGTTGAACCATCTGAATGTTGTCTCTGCAAGGGTGACTAAATTAATGAGCCCTGAAGATAATAACATACAGATAGGAAATAACTCCATAGAACGCGTTGACGAGTATATCTACTTAGGTCATACTATTAAGAACGGAAAGGAGAACCAGCATGCAGAAATTACCAGGCGAATAAGGCTAGCATGGGCAGTTTTTGGAAAACTAGGACATATCCTAAAAAATAGTACAATATCCATGTCTTACCTGTCAGCACATATGGACTGGAAATGATGTACCTCAGTAAAGCATTTCCTAAAAAGCTCATAACTTCACAGAGCTATGGGAAAAAGCACGCTTGGTATCTCCCTTAGAGATAGAATTCATAACGAGCAGAAAAGGAGACGAACCATAGCTCTGAAGGCGGCAAAGATGAAGTGGCGATGGACGGATCATGTGACTAGATCATCCCGAAAGAGGAAGAGGCGTGGTACGTCCACAGATACGATGGGTCGATGACATAAGAGTAGTAGCCGGCAAGCAGTGGCAAAAGATAGGGAAGCATGGAAGTGATTAGAAGAGATCTACGCGCAGCAGTGGACAAACTTTGGTTGACAAGATATGTTTGTTCCTTTCAATCTTTTCATTTAACACTTAGTCATTCATACGCGCTCTATTTTTATTTGGAGAATTCATTTTGTTTTTTTATGTTTCGAGTCCACTGTTTACGTTAATATAGGTCTAATTGTGGTCTTGCAAATTCGAGATTTAGTATCAATTCCTAGGTGTATGTTTCGCCATATTGCATTATTTAAGCATGCTGCTGTTTTCGTCGACTTTGTGGTTTGGTTTTTCACTTTTGTGTTGATATGCTAAAACTAGCTATATCTATGGCGAGAGATTTAAACTTCATTTCTTGCTGTACACAAGGGTTTTGGATGTTGTCATGCACTATGTTTTTATTGCAGTAAAGTAACTTTTGAAGAACGTCTTTGTTGTCTACTATCAGCACGGCATGGTCAACATAACTGCATAATATTTTTATTTCTTTATTTCCAGTTCTATAGCCTCTCAATGTACGAACACTTATAAGATCACTTCGGTGTCCGTCCATCTATTCGTCGGTCCGTCCGCCTGTCTGTCACGCCCGATTTTGTCTGAAACTATTCGTTATAGAAAGTTGAAATTTGGTACAAGTATAGGAATTGATGGCCTCATCAGTTGCTTTGAAAGTTAAATTTTAAATGACATTATACAGAAAATTGCTTGATTGTCAAATTACAGACGCTACCTCAAGTACTTTGACGGAATTTTGCACGAGTTTGTTGCGTTTTGCAGTTATTACAATTTTTGTAATTTGAAACATCACACAGTGACACAAAGTTTCTCGCCAAAGGGGGAAATGGCACAAACGTTTTTCATGAAAGAACATCCCAGGTTTAGAGCAATGATGACCTATCTCATTTTCAATGTCCTGCTACATTAATAACTGCACACCCGTTTAATTTATTATTTATCTAAAAAAGTGCAAAGTGATTTTAAAAGAGGTATTACCCACACAGAGGAGTGGCCCCGGGCAGGAGGTAAAAAGGAGCATATGAACCCCACTCACTCTTATGGGTTTAGAAAAAAGCCCTATTCTCCCGACGAGCCTTTAATGTCCCTGTTTTTCAAAAATAAAACTGACCTTCACACTCATCTATCCCACTTCTAGAACTTGCCTACACCAACGTACATACCTTGTACTATGTACATTACCTAAATAGTTATAAAATACACCATTCAAAATATTTACCCTAGATTCCTCCATATCTCTTTTGTTTCTTCATCACTTGACAATCCCAACTTTTCATCACCTCCGAAATAAGTGATATACAATCTGGAAGGAGAAATTCTATAAACTTCTGTTAATAATACCCATGCCATCTGACATGCATCCTCCTACAAATACCTTATTCATTATTTAAAATAAATTAAAAACAAGTTTAACTTACTTTAAAGTAATCTCCAAAAGACCAATTTCCTAACATTTCAAAAAATGTATGATGATATCCATCTTTTCCAACAATATTCAAATCATTATGTTTTCCTCCTACTCTAATACATTTTTGACTATTTGCCACTTTTGTAAAATGTGGTGTCTGGGTACCCAAGAAAATTCCTTTGAACTACAAAAAACAAAAAGCATACTTATGTTAGTTGTTAAAATGTAAACTATGAAATTGCGTAAGACGTCATAAACCCTACGCGCCAGAGAATTTATATTGTACTTCCGATAGATAAATATACATCTCCTATGGTTTCATAAAAAAACTTCTTATAGGTGTATTGTCTTTTTCTTGCAGAATTGGTTCATGGTTCAGTTTTTTATTAATTGTAAGAGAACAATCAAAGATAGATCTAACAAAGCTTATATTGTTGAATTTGTGTAGAAAAAAAATGGTATCGACTGGAAGATAATTTTCTTCTGCTTAATATTATTATTATTTTATATTGGCTTATGACCATTAACAAAAAATTAAATATTATAAATAAGTTACAGTTCTGATTTCGGAGACCCCTAACAAAGGACGTCTCTCTAAAATGGGGAATATAATTTTATAATTATGAGCTTTATACTGCGATGCAACACTGCTCCCAAGTTTGGGACTCTTATTTCAAACATACACAGCATTTGTTAGGATATATTCTAAAAAGAGCTATTCGCCTGAGAACCTGGAACTCACCAGCAACTTTAATTCTTTAGAATACATACTAAAGAACGGTGGGTCACTTGAATTTATCTTATAAATACTTCCACTATAATATGAAGTATGTCATCCCTTTGGAATGAACTGTCCAAGACTGCTTTTCCCACCGAGTACAACCTACTATGATTGAAGACCAACATGAACCGTTATTCCCGCGCACGTGCCACTTGTATAACGGTTTGGAAATTTCCCTGCAGAGCATGTGCTATATTCATAAATAAATTAAAGTAAGTAATAAAAAGAATTTAGATGTATCGAAAGATAATTTCTTCAGGTAGAAAAAATATTTTTTGGTTCCCTGTAAATGTTAGCCTTTATTTTCAGGAATCACTAGCAATTTAAATGCTCTAAAACTTCTATACTTTTAATTAATTAGAAAGAGACTGGAATATGTTTAGACAATATGGTCTCCCTTTTACAAGAAAATACTTAAGGGCTGTAGAATAAGATGAAAACTTCTAAAATATTTATATTCTAGCCAGGCAGGAAACTATCCACTGAAAAGAATTAGAAAACAGAGAATAATTCTACTATCCACTTGATTTTTGTACAAGGTAACTAATGGGACCAATAATTGATCATCTCTTTTGAATGAAATAAGATTAAGATAAGAATTAACAGCAAATATAGTTATAGATTATTTACCTACTGCTCTCCAGTGCTAATGCACTTTATATGATACCCTGAATTAACAACAATTTAGTCTTCTTACATACCTCAATTTTAGATTTTATGTTATCTTCTTAGTTTTATAAATCTGGTATGATATCACATTGAGTTCAAAACAACCTCGACACTGTCTGATGCAAAAATTTCCATGTCTTTCTGTCATTCCATTGGCTCTCTCTTAGTTCCATTAAACTCATTGCTTGGGGGATTCCTTCTTTCTAGGTCTTCTTTGGTCTGAAATTTGGGATTTCCATTTCATAACTCTTTTAGGTAATCTATTTTCCTCCATTCACTCTACATAACCGTGCCATGTTAGATATGTTGGTTCAACATCCATCATCATTGGACTATGTCCTTTCTAGATATTCTCATCATCATACTCCATGACTCTGAACCATAAATCAGACCAGTTTTAATAACTGATCATATACACTCGCTTCTTTTCGATCACATAGTGCCAGAGTATGGCCTTTAAACAGCTTATTGTGTTTCTTGCATATGTTATTCCTTTAATAATCTCTATATCACCTGTTCTTGTTGCATTGCAATCTGCTTTTAACCATTATCATCATTATACTAAACAATTTAGTTGGAATCATAAGAAGCAAGAGTTCATAAATAAAGTGTTTGGTATAGATGTGGCTACTATGGGTACTTATTGTGTTTTTGCATGTCGAGTGTTAATCTCTGCATTAAATATTCCTTTTGTAACTTTCCTGCAATATATTCCAGATTATCATAATCATTTGCTACAATAAGTTGGTCATCAAAGAAGTGGAGGGTATATCCGTTTGTTAAAATCATAATATCTAAAATTTTTGAAGAATAATATATGCTAACATGGTCAAGTTTTTAATAACCTCTTCTCCAAATATCAGTTAGTTTTACACAGAACAACAACTGTTCTGGCAAATATGACAGATGATATATTGCCAGATTTCAGCAAGCAGTTTGTTACTATAAGGTATTAGCTGTTCTGCAACAAGCTATTATTGTTTCTCAAATGAAGTAACTGAACTACTACAGACCAGAGGTAATTTGTCACATTAAATGATTTGGCTTTACAGCCCAGGACCATAGACAGAGGTGTACCTCGGGATTCTATACTGAGGCCATTAGTTTTTATGGTATATACCATGGACTTAGCTAAATTTGTTGGCAGCAATTTTCAATTCATCAATCTGCTCATGATACATAGGTCACATACAGCAAGGAGAATGTTAAACAAGTATTTGACAATTTAAATATTACATTCAAAAATACTCAATCATATTTTATTAAGCACAATCTTAGGCTAAATTCATTAAAATCAGCTGTACTCAATTTTGGGAAAGCACTCGCTGTACCAAATTTGGATGGTGTTTGGACTCTGTCTTGACATTTGTTCAGGTTTTAGAATTCATAAAATTGAGAACTCCTCTATCAGGTCTGTTTGTGGTTTGCAAAGGAGGGATCATGTCTTTCCATCGGGAATGTACACATGATGTGACTATTTGAAATCTCCATCATTTGGAAATGTCTAGGCTCAGAAAAGCGATATTACTTATGCTTAGAATACACTACCTCTTTGTATTTGGACTAAGTTAATTCACAGTTTTAAAAAATCTTCTCAAAGCCTTCTCATTAAAAGACCTATTTTTTGAAGTTTGTTTTAATCCTATCTATTCCTTATTACTGACTTTCTTTGTAATTAGCTCTCAATCTGTATTATTATGTATATGTACATTATTCATTTTTTAAAATTTTATATACTATTAGGGTTGTGTATTTTAAGTAACTATACTTGTTTAAGCCTAGCAGTACTTTATATTGAACTTCGCCAAGTCAAAAATAAAGACCTTTTATTATTATTATATAAACGTGGTTCTCCTAAGTCAATATTCATTCCCCCTCTTTCTGTAGATTTAATGTTCTGTTGACCTCTCATACAAGTTTTTAAGGATATTTAATGTACCACTATCCACAACTTCTTAGCAGAAATAGTGTCTTAGGCTTTATGAACATAAGGTGTGTCTCTTGGTTTTTCTATTAGTTGGTTTAGAGAAAAGACATTGGAACATGTCTGTCAGTTTTGAAACACAGACGGTTCTACTTCTTGCTGTTTATATTCCAACTCAGTTAAGTTAAAGTCTTCCATATAGAGAACTAAAGGTACTGGTTACTTTTATACTTTTGTAATTGGAGCCATCTAATTTATTTCCCTTTTTGTATATCTATGCATGTGTTTAACTTTCCATTCATCCGGTATAAGAACATCATTTAGATAATGATTTATGAACCAAGTTATTCTTTCAGAGTTTTGTTATGCTATATCTGATTAGTTCTGCAGGAATTTGGATTTGCATATAAATCTACATATAGTACATAATTTGTATTAAATAAATAAGTATATAAGTATACATCAATTGTAAAAAATACCATACTGTTAGGATTTAAATTTTTGACAGCCATAATACAATAAGTATCAATATGCCAAATACTTGCAAGATTTTTAAAGGAAGTACATGAAACATTTAAAATTTAAAAAGGTCTGTGACTAATAGTTTTGATATATGAAATGTAATTTACCAATACTTGTATGGGTCTTTAATAAAACAATTTGATAAAGAGGTTTCAGTATTTTATAATGATTGGACATATTAACTCCGTTTAGAAAAAATATAAACTAGACATTTTCATTTTAAACTGTCAATATCAACAACTCTATATATTTTTAAAATACTACTATCTGCAGAGTAGCTGTTAAGACAGTTGTAATCAATTATTGTGTGACAACTTACTAATTAAATTATATTTTGCTCTTAATTTTTCTTTGTTCCTCTCACCATATTTATTATAAATTCCTATAAATATATTTTAAGAACACGCAATTTTACTAGTATTTTCTCATTTGTGAAATCTCACTGATTAATATGAACAAAAATTATCAAATACTAGATTAGTCTGAAACTACATTTGCTATACATACGAAAGTAGCAGAATTCAATACGTATCATACTCGTAAATTATGAGTAACTCTTAATACAAACTATTTATGTTTTGGTATGTGTAAAGTATTTTGGAGTGGAATATTTTCCTATAAATATTGTGTATATAATTAAGAAATTTATTTCTCTTTTAAGAGATTTTTTAACTAAAGTAAATTACAGTTTTGGCACTTGATTAACTGATTTCCTAGCACTCATTATATTTCATTGACCTATATGCAATATTCCATTACCTAAATGACTATATTAGCATTTTCATGAATTCCTATGGTATTAGAATTAAAACCTTCTACATACCTAAAGACTATAAAATTCTCTCCAAAGTAACTCAAGTTCCTATCTTTTTATTTCAAACCTTACAGGCATAGTTTGGGATTAAAATTAAAACATTATATCTAATCAAAATATATTCCATATTGGCTTTAGAAAATTTTTGTAATCAACGATATTACAGTTATTGCATTTTATGCTGAACTTTATGTTTTAAGAAATTTACTTAGATTTTTTTTTGTGCCTAAAAGACATTAGTGTCAAAAAATATTAAAACAGAATTTATTTGTTTTAGTTTAACCTTATTATGACTAGCTTATCTGAATAAACCAACAGTTGGAACGCGCGATAACATAAAAGAACTATGAATTTTCTTGTCATTACAGAATCTGCTTATGTCAGTATTATTAGCATCCCAATAAGTAAATAGGTATACATAAAGGTTTATAAAATTCTTAAATTCTCTTTATGTATGTATGTATGTATTGTGAGCACATGTTAAAAATATTTTGTGTAGAAAAACGAAACCCACATGATAGTCTTGACCTTAGATTAATGATATATGAATTCTTAAGTATTTTAACTCTGACTTTACCTGATTCATCCCAGCATTAACAAAAGGTACTGTAGGGTCACAGAATGGTACCACAGGACTCGATTTTATAAAGGCATGTTCATTTTTCTTTATAAAATAATCTAAAAAGTTTTGCCTAATGGCCTTCGATGAGATATCCTTATGAAGGTATTTGCTTATTCCACGTGCCACTAGATAGTATTTTATATTTCGGTTGGTATACAATAATCTTGGGTAATTTTGAGATATCATTATTTTATAGGTATTTCTTTTATTTACAAAAATTTTGAGTTTTGAGAAACTATCCTTCTTACCGCTTAACCTTAAAAATATTTACTTTGAAAGTTTATGCGGTTTTTAAAAATACTTATCATAAAAAACTAAAATACGTAGAAATGTGAGAACAGAAATTATGGAAAATGTAATTTGGGGCTTAATGTCGAACCGTACTAAAAATAACGTTCGGTAATTAGATTAAAAAAAGCGAGAACGAGCGCTAGGCGAGTTCGATAATTCTCGCGAACAAAATTTCGGTCAAATAATAGCCAAACTCCCTTCCACAGATTAAAACCCGGAATATTTACATTAAAACACTATCACACATCTAATGCGTCTTGAAATTAGTTAGCTGGATCGAGTGCCAACAAATCAAACAAAATCTGTCAACGAAATAAAAATGTTTTTATTTTACAAAAAAGTTTAGACAATTAATATTCCAAACCTCATAAACAATAGAGATATTAGAATAGATCAACAGGAGATCTTCTGACTTATGTAACACATGTTTGGAACAACGCAATTGAACACTTCGGAGAATCTCGAGCGGTTGCTCTTGATATATCCAAGGCATTCGACCGTGTTTGGCACGATGGACTATTGGCTAAACTACGCTCTTATGGTATGTCTGAAAAGTTCTGTTTGTGGCTCTCATGTTTCCTCAGAGAGCGTTCTTTACGCGCAGTCGACGGATTTTTTTAACACCTTTAGTGTTAACGATGGTGTGCCCCAAGGCTCCATATTGTCTCCTACTATCTTTCTTATTTGCTTTAACGATCTGTTGGAAAAGATCGGGAATCCAATTTACAGCTTTGCAGATGACAGTACGCTTATCTCTTCATTCACTTTGAACGCTCGAACATCGGCTGCTCAGGCGAATATCCGCAGACAGCAGGAAGTCATTGAACTTAACAAAGAGCTGGAAGAAATTCTATCTTGGGGTGACAGTAACGAAGTGGAATTTAACGCTACAAAAACCCAGGCTGCAGTTTTTTCTAAAAAAGTTAACGTTGCTGAACCAGACATAGTTACGTCGGGGCACTCCATTCCCCTAGCATCGTCACTCAATTTGTTGGGCATTAATTTGGGACCAAATATGTCCTGCCATGAACATGTTGCAGGCATAGCAAGGAGAGCTTCTCAAAAGTTAGGAATATTATTTCGAACCAGAAAGCTTTACACTCCACAACAACTGTTAATTCTTTACAAAGCTCAAATTCGACCAACTATGTAATACTGCTCCCATGTTTGGGGCTCCGCTCCCAAACATAAACTGCATTTATTAGATTCTGTTCAGAGAAGGGCTGTTCGTCTGATTGAAGACCCCGGACTGACCGGCGGCCTTAATTCGCTGGAACATCGAAGAACGGTTGGCGACTTGAGTCTATTCTACAAGTATTTTCATGGAGAGTGTTCGAAGGATGTAGCCCGCTTAATTCCTCCCAGAGCGGTGCATGTTAGAAGTTCACGTCGCGCTGATACTTCACATCCGTATGAGGTTCAGCTTGTTACTCCTCGTACAACGTTTTTCAAGCAGTCTTTTATATGGAGAACATCATCCCTTTGGAATGGCTTACCCAGGACTGTGTTTCCCACCGAGTACAATTTACAGCGATTCAAGAACAACGCGAATCGCTTTTTTTTTCCGCACACGTGTCGCTCCTGTAGCGCTTTAGGGACTTCCCTGCAGCACGTGTGCTAGACCCTTAAAGAAAAGGAAAAAAAAAAAATAGAGGAGGTAAGTTCTTGTGAAAAGCGTGGTGCTCATAGAAAGAGAAATAAATCATATGAGATTCATTTTGTCTCTCTTACTCTGCGCCGGAATTCAGCTCTCAAGCGCAGAGTAAGAGAAACAGAATTGTCTTATATTATTTCCTTCTCTTTTTAACGACTATACGCTTTCGCTTACAGCAGACTTTCTCTCCTCTATTCTAATATATCTATGTCATAAACTAACGCATAGAGATATTATTAGAATAGAGGAGGTAAGTTTTCGCGAGAATCGTGGGGCTCCTAGAAAGAGAAAGAAATAATAGTAGTTATTTTGTCTCTCTTACTTGAAGAACACCCACAACACTAAGGTAAAATGCGTCCTCGTGCGAGAATGTTATTCGTATTCTTCTACGCTCGCTCTGATACGAGAGACATAATAACTTATACTATCTCTTTCTCTTTTTTGACGACGCCACGATTTCGCTTACGGCAGGCTATATACTTTACCTCCTCTATTCTAATATCTCTATAGCGGCCCGCACACGGTCAATAATATTGTCAATAATTCACACGTCAATACTATTGTCAATATGCAAGTCAATAACGACAGATCGCACACTGATCAATATTATTGTCAATAATTTCATTTTGCCTCTAGTCGTTGCATCAGGCGGATCACACTGATTTATTTTTTTTTTTTACAATGAATAAAGAAAAAGCGTGTATTTCTCTTTTAGTGTTTTGTGCAAGCAAACGTACAATTATTCGTAACGGTAAGACTGGATCAAAAGAAGGGAACATTATTCTCATGTAACATTACTAAGAGAAATTTCTCTTAGTGATTCCACAGACAATTATTTTCGAATGGACATCCACACGTTCTATACTCTCAAAGATATGCTTGAACCTCTACTAAGACGCCAAGATACGAATATGAGAGCTGCTATTAGTGTAGAAGATAAATTGGCAGTTACTCTAAGGTACTTAGCGACCGGTAGAAACTTTGAAGATCTAAAATTTTCTGCACTAATAGGACCAAGAACAATAAGTTACGCAGTGATGGAGACTTGTGAAGCATTAATTTACATTTTAAAGGATTACATGAAAGTAAGTGTACCCATAATTTTTTACATTTTTTTATTTTTATACATAAGTAAAATTAAAACGTAAGTTAAAGTATAATTAAATGTTGGTAAAGTTGGAAATGTACAAAGCTGCCGTATCTTCTAATTATTGTGAACGAAACATATACGAGTTTTGTTCGGATGATATACTTTCATGGATTGTTGCCGCCTGTGGCGGTGGTGGCGATGTTATCTGGGAGTTACTGCTCGACTCTGGCGAATAAATATTAGTATTTCTCGCAGAGTATGAGGGCGATGTTATTTGGGAATGGATGCTTGACCCTGGTGAATATATATTATTTGGCATTTGCAATGTATTCATGCTTGCCTGAAAGAGTATGTCATTAATTGCCTTTTCCGCAAGCAACATTTGTGTTTTCTCCAATTCCCTCAATTTATTCGCCCACACTTTAGCAAGGCAATCAAATTTGTCATTACTTTCAGTAGGGTTTGGTTTTTTCAAGATATTTACATGCAAGTGATAGTAGCTCGTTTTGCCTTGCCATGAGACCTTTCATTTTTTTTCTTGGTATAAATGTTTGTGGTGTTATTGAGGAAACAGACGAATTTCCACTGGTCTGAATTGTACGGGGTGCTGGTTCTCCTGGCGAGTTCTGCGTTTCTTGAACATCCTGAAAAACAATTACCAATAAAATGTTGAATAACATTAAAATAAAATGAACTAAAAACATATTCCTATAGGGTTTACATTAATGTTCTTTTAAATGTATTTGTTTTAGTTGCCATCCTGCCCAGAGGAATGGTTAAGCATTGCTCACCAATTTGGAGAGAGGAATCAATTCTGGAACTGCCTGGGGTCAATAGATGGGAAGCATATAGCTGTTAAAAAACCAGCACAGTCTGGGTCTCAGTACTATAACTATAAAGGGTTTTATAGTATAGTTTTACTGGCACTTGTGGATGCAAATAGAAAGTTTATAATGATTGATGTTGAAACTAACGGTAAAGTATCAGATGGCGGGGTGTTGTTATACTCAAAATTTGGGAATCTTCTACTTCATAACAAGCTCAACTTGCCAAAACCCACTGTTCTGCCTAACACATCACAAACTCATAATTTTGTATTTGTTGGTGACGAAGCTTTTGCACTGAGACCCGACCTAATGAAGCCCTACTCTCAAACGAAAGTTGATTCAGCAAGTCAGGAATTTAATCTGAGGTTATTCTCTGCTAGAGTATCCGTAGAGAACTGTTTTGGAATACTTGCCGCTAGATTTGGTGTATTCAATAAAGCCATCTACTTGGAACCTAAAAAAGCCAGGGTAATAACTATGGCATCCTGCTACTTACACAATTATTTAGCAGCAAGAGTTACTGCTTACTTGCAACGTGATACTCAAGATGATGTGGCTAATTCCCATATGACACCACTACAGTGTACCATGTCCAAAAATAGCAATAACTGTTCCAAGGTGGTCAGAGATAAACTTCGTGATTATTTTAATAATGAAGGTAAACGAATTTAACCCAAACATTTTATAATAACGTTATTATGAAAAATATAATATATAATTAATGATATACCTATTTGTAAATTATGTAATAAATTTTTTTGCTATCTTACCACTGATTCATTGAAATCCACCTCGAAATCCACAGGAACTTCACTGTCGCCCAGAAATTGAAGGGCATGGAAAACCCACGAAGTTGGTGTATATACTTCATCTTTGCCACAACCAGAACGCCTAGATGTTATTATCTTCTTTACTTCTTTTCGGTAGTTGGTTCTCAGAGCGTTAAATTTTTTTTTCGTACTTCCGCCTCATCTGCGTTGGGTTTAAGTTTTTGATAGATTGGAATTAGTTTTTGTATTGCTTTTTTGCGACTGTTTCTGTTCTTGTAAGCTGGTAAGCGTGGATTCCATAATTCTGGGAGAGTCTCATAAACTTCAATAAAATGTTTTAAATATTCAGTATACGTTTCACTTAAATTTTCACCAACTTCAGAATTATCACCAATTTCTTCTGTTCCATTACTCATTTTTTAAAAAGATAAATAATAATTAATATAAAAACACTAAAGTTACCACTGTTTATAAACATTGCACAAGGCACTCAAGAGACAGAGAACTCAGAGAAGGTTATTTAAAATCAGGTTCTACTTTGGCTTGTAAAAGAATCGACTTCTTTTTTAAAAATTAAATTTATAAAACAAATATAACGATTAAAAACTAGTTCCTACCTCCACGAAATTTTTTTTGAACTAAGTATTAAAGAAAGTATTGATAAGCCACCGCACATTATCAATAGTATTGTCAATATCCCTACCACTTTGCAGTATTGATGTTTGAATATCAAAAAATTTAGATTTTCGTCAATACAAAATTATTTCATCAATACCAACTTCAATACCTACCACACACGATCAATAGTATTGACAATACTATTCTATATTGACAATATTATTGGCCGTGTGCGGGCCGCTTATGATCTAATGTCGCTAATCATCGAATTTCAAGGTGAGACTTTTTGTTGGAAGTAAGCGACCAAAATGTATATATGTTTCTGACTTTTCGGGTAAATAATAAAAATAAAGAAATGTTATAATTATAAACATATCCATATATTATATGTATAAAACCATGTAGCTAGTTAAATATTTAAACAAAAAGACCATGACTGATCAATTTTATAACAATTAATTATATATTATTCGATATCCAGAATAATAATAAATTCTCATTTTTGCTGTCACACTATGACTTATCGATTAAACATAATTTAAAAAAAAAATCAATGATAGTATCTTTTTGTAAACTTGGTCATAACTATTTCAACTCAACAATTTTTTTTTGAAGTAAACTTAGGTAACTCATCTAAATACTGCAAATGGTTTTTACGAAGTCTGCGAATTATTAAGTTTAAACCTGTTTTACAATATGTAGACACGTACTAATTAGGGATGTTACGGAGGTTCGACTCCGACTCCGAAAAGTCGGAATTTCCGATTGATATTACACCTCCGATTCCGACTTCGGCTTCGATACTTTTAAATCGGAGGTTATAATTAGAGGCAAGTTTATGCTTGTCGCTCGGGGAACCCCCTCCCCACGTGCTTTCTGTCGTTTACTCTTTCACTTGTTTCGCATTTGGGATCGGATCATTTGTTTTGTTTTGTGCGTTCGCGCTTCAATTAAAGTTATCCGAGTTTTTGATGAGTGACAAATTTATTTGAATTGAACAATGAAGCCAAAAAAAGTGTTATTTGGAACTACTTCAATGAAGTTTGTGCGAATACGGCAAAGTGTAAACTTTGTGAGAAGATATATTCACGAAATGGAGGTACGACTACTTCGTTAAAAGGTCATTTAAAGTCTGTATATGCAACTGAATACGAAGAATTCATTAAATTAGAAACTGAAAAGAAAAATACAGTACAACCTTTGACTTCAACGCCTCTTCAAGAAGCCAAAAACAAATTACTCTCAAAGACACTTTGTTGAAGAATCAAAAATGGTGTAGTTCTAATCCTAAATCAATGGAAATAGATAGATTGATTTCTGAAATGATTGCTTTGCTAGATCTTCCCTTCAATTTCGTGGAAGGTATTGGATTCCGACGACTTATGCAGTTCATTGCTCCGAATTATCAGTTATGGGGAAGACAGTTTTTTACCGAATATATTTATGGTAAGTTATATGCAACATTAGCAAAAAAAATAAATGATTTGCTGAAACAATTTGACAAAATCTCATTTACAACAGGGAGCGAACCAAGTTCGTACGTATCGTTATTAAGTCTAACAGCGCTCAACAGAAATGAAGATTTTAACAGGCTAAAAGTTATTTTAAAATGTCACACATTCGACGGAAGACATACAGGAGACCTAATCCAAGAAAAAATTAATGAAATGTTGATGGAATGAGGCATAGAAAATGAGAAAATTCACTGTTTTATTCACGATTCTGGATCTAATATACGAGCAATGAGACTCGCCGATATACCTGATGCCAATTGCACTGTACATCAATTAGAACTATGTTGGATTATGATGAAGAAATCAAAAACTTATTAACGAAATGCAAAAAAATTTCAACGCATTTTAATCATTCCGAAATTGCTCAAACTGAACTGCATAAAATACAAAAGGAACAACTTAACAAAGAAGTTTTAGGCGTGGTGCAGGAATGTTGTACGCGGTAAGTTGTAAAATTATTATTTTTTTGTTTTTTATCCAGAGATATTTTCAAAGATTCATCCAGCCACAATAATAATATAAATCCGAAAGAGTATGTCTGTCTGTTAATCCTGGCGGCCAAACCACTGAATCGATTTTGATAAAACTTGGTTTGGTACATGCACGCGAATTAGATCGCGTGTATTTAGTTAAATTTGATATTTATTTATTTGTTATTTAAAATTGTTAAAATTTAAATTAAATTAGAAATTATTACTGTTAATTAATTTTACTTTTTTACAGGTGGAACAGTACATTTTATATGATGGAACGCATGATTAAAATACAGGATTCACTATGCCTGTATGTAAGTAAACATGATATCCCACAAATATCTCCTTAAGAATGGCTGGAGCTCAAAAAACTAGTAACCATACTACATCCTTTTGAAAAGATTACCCAAAATAAGAGTGACAGTAATACTAGCATCTCATTAGTAATTCCATTAATACATACACTAAAGCATACATTACAAATAGAAGACAGCAAACGAGACACAAATGAAATATTTAAAACTATAATAAAATGTACCATTGACCAATTAAATTCAAGATTTGAAGACCTTCATTTTAAAAACATCTTCGCAACAATTTGACAGCAGACAACAAAAGTTGTTTGTCCCACGCTTGAGCGCAATTTTCTTGCAGCCCCGCTTTAATTTCTGAGAAGGTATTGCGTGAATAATGATTTTAAAAGAACTAAAGAAATTAAACAAACACTAGCTCAGTTTTCCTTGGTAGAGAAATATGGGTAAGAGATAATTGTTGTACGTCTTTTTGGAATTATTTTTTTATGATTAAAAACTTTAGTTGTACCATTTTTTTTTTTTGGGCACCATTCATTTTAAAATAGAAAGGATCTAACTTCAGCTAAAAAAATGAAAAAACACTGAAGTGTTGTATAGTTAAAAAAAAGAATCAGTTTGGTACAACCCTTCTTATCCTGAAAAGAAAGATAGGTGTACAGTGAAACACTAGCTTTAATCAACAAAAAGAAAATTTATTCATGATTTTAAAATAAAAGTTCCAACCCTTGCAGTTTTAAGAATTACAAAAATTCTAGCCTAAACAGTAGGTATTAAAATTAGAGTTCCTAAATCAGACATTTTACTTCTAAAACTTTACTACACCCGAAATCGAAGAGTCGTGATATTCACTTCACGATTTATAAGTTCAAATTGCTGTTATAACACTTATTTGCGGGAAATAGATCTACTGATGTATGTTCTGGTGACTTACGGTTTTCCTACGGGCTTCTTGGCCTTAAATTGAACACAAAACCGCTTTCACACATTCCATCACTTATGAGAAGAGCCTACTTTGGCTACTTCCTGTAGAAAAAACACACAAAGCCCACTACGGCTTTACGTTAAAAACTCGTACTTAACTTGGCTCTCGTAAATATTGTCATAAGCCTCTACTGCGGCTCGGTGGAAATAAGCCTCTCGGCGGCTTGGTGGAAGTAAGCCTTCTCGGCGGCTCGTTGGAAATCAGCCTAAACTTCTCTTACTCTGCTCTCATCTCCCTTCGCAAGCTCGCTAAAACTTTTGAAAACGACATGGCGACATTTTGTACCGTTTTAAATTTTGGTTGCCCCAGGCTCGGGCGCAGTTTTGTAAGGTGTTAACTTGCCCGCTTTTTGCGGCGTCTTGTACCCTGTGAAAATTGTTTTTCCCACGCTTGGGCGCAATTTTCTTGCAACCTCTTTTTAATTTCTGAGAATGAATTGAGTGAATAATGATTTTAAAAGAACTAAAGAAATTAAACAAACACTAGCTCAGTTTTCCTTGGTAGAGAAATATGGGTAAAAGATAATTGTTATACGTCTTTTTGGAATTATTTTCTATTTTTAAAAAGCTTCAGTTGTACCAATTTTGGGCACCATTCATTTTAAAATAGAAAGGATCTAACTTCAGTTAAAAAAATGAAAAAATACTGAAGTGTTTTACGGTTATTACTAAAAAGAATTATTCTAGTACAACTTTTCTTATCCTGAAAAGAAAAATAGGTATTCAGTGAGACACTAGCTTTAATCAACAAAAAAGAAAATTTATTCATGATTTAAAATAAAAGTTCCAACCTTTGCTGTTATAAAAATTATAAAAGTTCTAGCCTAAAAGTAGTTTTTTATAAATTAGAGTCCCTAAATCAGAGATTTTACTTCTAAATCTTGACTACACCCGGAATCGAAGAGTCGTGATATTCACTTCGCGATTTATCAGTTCAAATTGCTGTTAAAACACTTATTTGCGGGGAATATATTTATTGATGTATGTTCTGGTAACTTACGGTTTTCCTACGGGCTTCTAGGCCTTCAATGGAACACAAAACCGATTTCACACTTTTGAGAAGAGCCTACTTTAGCTACTCCATTTAGAACATTCATTTTTTCCTAGATTTTAAGACCATATAATGTTACTGATTTTTCACTTTATAATGTACCTCTTTTCATTTTTCTATCGAGCGGTATATTAATCAGAAATTCCTAGCCGCTCGTTATATAGTGTGCTGTGCGGGTTTGCGACCGAATCTATCGATACGCCGGGATTGGACAAATGTTTGTATCCGGAGTTTTGGTTCCGGCGTCGCCATATTACAGACAGAGTGCTCACGGCTTATTTAAGGGTCCGGAGGACGCGAATCTTGGCTTAGTAACATCGAGCCGCAGCCAGGCTTAGTACCATCAAGCCGCAGAGAGGCTTAGTACCATCAAGCCGCCGAGAGGCTTAGTAACATCGAGCCGCAGCCAGGCAGAGTACCATCAAGCCGCCAGGCTTAGTACCATCAAGCCGCGGAGAGGCTTAGTACCATCAAGCCGCAGCCAGGCTTATTTTCCACTGAGCCGCAGTAGAGGCTTACGACAATATCAACGAGAGCCAAGTTAAGCACGAGTTTTTTTTATCATAAAGCCGTAGTGGGCTTTGTGTGTTTTCTAAATGGAATAGCTAAAGTAGGCTCTTCTCAAAAGTGTGAAATCGGTTTTGTGTTCCATTGAAGGCCTAGAAGCCCGTAGGAAAACCGTAAGTTACCAGAACATACATCAATAAATATATTCCCCGCAAATAAGTGTTTTAACAGCAATTTGAACTGATAAATCGCGAAGTGAATATCACGACTCTTAGATTCCGGGTGTAGTCAAGATTTAGAAGTAAAATCTCTGATTTAGGGACTCTAATTTATAAAAACTACTTTTAGGCTAGAATTTTTTTGTATTCCTTAAAACTGCAAAGGTTGGAACTTTTATTTTAAATCATGAATAAATTTTCTTTTTTGTTGATTAAAGCTAGTGTCTCACTGAATACCTATTTTTCTTTTCAGGATAAGAAAAGTTGTACTAGAATAATTCTTTTTAGTAATAACCGTAAAACACTTCAGTATTTTTTCATTTTTTTAACTGAAGTTAGATCCTTTCTATTTTAAAATGAATAGTGCCCAAAATTTGTACAACTGAAGCTTTTTAAAAATAGAAAATAATTCCAAAAAGACGTATAACAAGTATCTCTTACCCATATTTCTCTACCAAGGAAAACTGAGCTAGTGTGTGTTTAATTTCTTTAGTTCTTTTAAAATCAGGATTCACTCAATTCATTATCAGAAATTAAAAAGAGGTGCGCCCAAGCCTGGGGCAACCAAAATTAAAACGGGACAAGCTACATATCTGGATCCTTGTTATAAAACGAAATTTTTCAACAAAGTGATTAAGGAGAAGGTTGAATCCGAATTGATGAGTTTACTTGATGATGGAGATAAATCTGCAAATGAGGCTGAAAATATTGACGTTCCTGCGGAAAAACGGGCAAGGTTGGCATCACCAGCAGCTGGTCAACCTAGCAATATTAAAAGTAATATTCAAACCATTTTATCAAATATATTGTTGAGTAGCGATGATGACGATGATAATACCACATCCGACGAACATGCAGTTTTGGACAAATTTCTTATATTGAACGGTTTACTTAATGAGTACAATAGAGAAAAACGTATTCCTATCAGTGACGATCCCTTATTATGGCGGAAAGTGAATACAAATACAAAATATCAACCCCTGAAATCGATTGCCCGCCAATATTTGTCGGGTCCACCAGGCTCAATAGCAAGCGAACAACTTTTTAGTGGTGCTGGCCTAATCTATGACCCGTTGAGAAATAGATTGGACGGAGATAAAGCTGCGAAGCTGTTGTTCATTGAATACAATTTGTTACTTTAGGAGTCACTTCATTTGATTTAATTTATTACTAGTACTGTTTAAGCTTTAAGAACATTTGATTTTGATTTTCAACGCCTAGGGAGGTTTATTATTTTTTTGACTGAAATTAAATAGGCTGAATAATGTTTGTATTATGTTGTATATATATGTTGTTATTTTATCAGACCTACCCTTAACACATTTCTCTCCTGCCTACTCCTCCGACTCCGACTCAGATTCCGGTTCAGACAAGCCAAATTTAAATACTCCTACTCCGACTTCGGTTCCGATAAAACCACCTCCGTAACATCCCTAGTACTAATCATTTTTTTCTTTATTAACTTATCTTTTAATACCAAATAAAATTATGCTTCATATTATTTTTTTATGGGCATAGTACACGTGCTGCAGAGAAATCCTCAAAGCGCTACAGGAGCGACGTGTGTGTGGAAAAGGCGATTCACGTTGGTCTTGACCCGCTGTAAACTTTACTCGGTGGAAAATACAGTCCTGGCATATCATTCCAAAGGGATGATGTTCTTCATATAAAAAATTGCTTAAAAAGAGTTGTACTAGGATTGACAAGCTGAACTTCATACGAATGTGAAGTATGAGCACGACGTACATTCCTAGCATGCGCCACTTTGGGAGAAATTAAGCGGGTTACATTCATCTAACACTTTCCATGACAATACTTATAGAATAGACTCAAGTCGCCGACCGTTCTTCGATGTTTCAAGGAATCAAGGTTATTAGTCAGTTCTGTATATCCAATCAGATGAACAGCTCTCTTTTGAATAGAATCCAACAAATGCAATGTATGTTTGGGAGCAGAGTCCCAACCATGGGAGTAGTATTCTATCGTTAAATCGCAGAATTAACAGTTGTAGAATGTAAAGCTTTCTAGTTCAAAATCATATTGCCAACTTTTGAAAAGCTCCCTTTGCTATGCTTGCAACGTCTTCATACCAAGATACCTTTGCTCCCAAATTAGCGCCCAGCAAATTAAGTAACGATGTTAGAGGAATGGAGTGCCTTGAAATGTATCACCAGTAAACAAAAGTAAATAATTATAACTTTCATGCATAGTACGTTGTCATTGAGAATAAATATTGTTTATTTTCAAAATGTTATTGGTATTTTAATTAATATTTTCAAATAAATATAGTCATATATTTGGTTTAGTAGTTGCTTGCCGTGCAGCTGTGGTAGTATAAAATAACTTTGTATTTAATAGTTAACCTATCATAGAATCATAGTATTCAGGATTTTTTTTTTGTTTCAGATTATAATAAACTCTTCACAAAATATCTGTTAATTTTATCAATTAAAATTTTGTTAAAGAAAAAATGTATTTATTTATTTTAATTCATATACGAAAAATAAATAAAATATACATTTAAGAAAAATAATAAAGTCATGTTTTTAACACTGGCATTTTTGAAAGTGCTTTAAAATAGTGGCACTTCCAGTGTTCGTAATTATCACTCCTGGCATAAAGGGAAGCATATTCTCATATCCCTACTGTCCTCCACTAGCTGCTTCATTATTTGTAGTGTTCCGTACGATCACTTCGGTGTCTGTCTGTCTGTCACATCCGATTTTCTCCGCAACTATTTGACATAGAAAGTTGAAATTTGGTACAATTGTAGGAATTGATGGTCCAAACAGGGCCGTGCAGTTTTGAAAGTTAAATATTAACTTAAGGGGTTAGCCTGTAGGGGAAGTAATTTTTTTTCTAAGGTCATCGAGTACGATATGAAGTGAAAGCTTGTGAAAATACCAGTTAAAAAATACAGAACGTATATTGGTCGTAGCAGGGAAATTCCTAAATTTCTTTTATTTAGATTTTAACTTAATAAAAGCAAAAATGAATATTATTTGGCTTAACAAAGTTAGCCTTCTTTTATTATTATAGTTATAATTTGCATATATTTAGTATGTATTAGGTAATGCAGAAGATGGTATAAACACCGTCCAGCAGTAAACAGGTGCCTAAGGGAGACGTACGGTAAACAGAAAAATAATCGATGTAGGTAGTTACCATGGTACATGGTAGTATTGAATATAATGTCGTCGTCAACTCTGGTGGCCAAAGTTTACCCCTAGAAAATGAATAATCCTAATTTTGCGGTTTGTTTACGTTTGTTATTTGTTTGTTTACAAATTAGTTCCTGGTGTTTTTTTGCCAATTTTCTTGGAGTTTCTAATACATAAAAACTTAACTAAGTACAAAACTTAAAAAAATATATAACAAAGCCAACATTAACATTACACTGCAAATACATTATACAGATTTCAACTGTTACGAATATAATGGAAACTAATCCTAACCTCTTATTTTCGGTTTTGAGAAGCATTGTTTTAAAAAATAAAAACTCCATAGCTCAATGAGCAGTTGTACATATATATTATTCAACTGTGATTTCAAATGTTTAATTTGACAAATTGAATAGTGTTTGCCTTAGTAACTGCTATAACTAGTAAAAAGTTTGTCTGTCGTTTTATTTCTATAAAGATATTAAGGGATAAACATTTCGGTCAATAATTATTCTAATAGGAAATATATACACCTCTCATTAAATTTATTCACAATGCCAAAATGGTGCATAAGTTAAGTTCAACCTTGCCGTTACATGCCTAATTTCATAGAATCTTACGCGTGTGTCCAACAATGGCCACAACTAGTAATAATGTCGTTTCTGCCTTTTTTCTTTCTATAAAACGAATAAGTAATTCCTGTTCGCACTTACGGAGGACCTCCATTTTATATCACGCAGAGAAGATGTTCATAAGAATTGAAATTTGCGGGATTAATTGTCTACATCGAATGCTATTATTATTCCTGCCAAATTCTGGTTTTCATAAATATCTTCTCTACGATCTTTTGTTTACAGTGTCGTAAAATGGTGTTATTCTTAATTACTATGCATTTTCGTCGCTTCCTAATTATTTAAATAGGAAAAGAATGAGAGATATGTCTTTCGTTGAAGTAGCTGTCTGTATTTTTTGACCTAACTTTTAAAATTCTTTGGCGAGGAATCGGTTGAAAACAACCAATATTTAAATGAACAATCATAGGTATAGAGAAACCACCTTCACATCAAAACTAAGCGCTTTTCATTTTCTAGTAGAAAAATGCAGATGCTAATGTTGAAAAGAATTCAACTTTTATGGAATATGGGAATAAAGGAAAGAAGATTTTTTTGTCAAAAAAGTTGGGTTAAATTAAAGTGTTGAATGGTACGTCGAAACTTGGGCTCAAAACAAGCGTAAGATAATTAAACTTGATAAAACCGAATAAAATTTGCTTTTATTATTATTTTCTCTTTTCACAGGAAAAATACAATTATGGCTTTAAACCCAAGTACAACACTTTTGAAATCATTCTGTGGAATGTGTAATCCTTTTAAAATTTTGACTGCCTCCTATCATCCTAAAGTAATTGATCATTATGAAAATCCACGCAATGTTGGATCGCTGGATAAAGACGATAAAAATGTTGGTACAGGGCTAGTTGGAGCACCTGCTTGTGGTGATGTTATGAAACTTCAAATCAGAGTCGATGAAAATGGCAAAATTATCGATGCAAAGTTTAAAACTTTTGGATGTGGTTCTGCAATTGCCAGTAGTTCCTTTACTACTGAATGGGTAAAAGGGAAATCAATTGACGAAGCTTTGAAATTAAAAAACACTGAAATTGCCAAGGAATTATCTTTGCCTCCAGTTAAATTACATTGTTCAATGCTTGCTGAAGATGCTATCAGGGCTGCCCTTTCAGACTATAAAATTAAACAAAAGCCTGAAGCATCAAAGAAAATCTGAATGTAAGAAATGTAAAAGGTTAGAAACTCAATAGGGTAGATTTATTATGACCTAGCTGAAATCACAAATATACATTTAATATAATTTTATTATTTTGTCTTTATTAACTAACTTTTTCATACATTCTCTTTAAGGGAATATTCCAGGCAAAATGTATTTTTTTTTGAGTAATGAAAATTCAGTTGCTAACACTAGACTGTTATACTGTTAATTATTAGCAAATGTCAATTATTAGCTATCAATATGTTATCATTTTACAGTTTAATTAAAAATCATTTCTCTAGGTGGTCATATATCTATTTAATGATGTGATGTGATATTTTGGGATATAGTTGGAATAAAAGTAGTTGTATTAATAAATCATTCTAATATATAACTATAGTTTATTTTTTTATATTCTAAGTATTTGCAACTCAAAATTACAACACCATTCCATTGATAAAAATTAAAGATCACTTATGTACTTTTCCTTGTTTTTGAGCTGTTCTTATTGTAATACATTTTTGGTCCAGAAAGGTAAGTAAATCCTGAAAAGGGAGAACAATAATTTATATAAACTAAGGATTATATGAGTACATTTAATATTATGTCAAAAAAGTATAGGGTCATTTTTTGGGACAAATATGTGTATGCATTATTATATAAGCAACAAAGATTCTGTAGATCTCTACTCCAATCATCATTTCTATATTGTTATACAAGATTTCATCTTTTAACTTGCACTATCGTTAAAATGATAAATTTAAGAGATTATTTAAAGCACTAGTGAGAAAGTGTGATTAGGACAATTAAATATTATGTAAGTTTAATATTATCCTGAATGCAAAATGGATTTTTGTAGTTATCTAATTTGTCTATATTTAGAAAGGATTGATGAATCCTCACTAAATGCACAAATAAAAGACAGAACTTACAGCTGTTTTTGGCAATTTTAACTATCCAATAGAAGCTAGCAAGGTGCATCACCTTAAAATTATTCAGTTTCTGTTTTATTATATAATAATATCAGAAACTGAGGTTACACCACCAATCAGATTAAGTCGTCACATTATCATGGCTACTTCAAAACCTTTGCTCATGAAGTCAGGAGGAAGAAAAACTTAAAGGCAAAATATGACAAAATAAATCAACAATCTTCAAAATTATTTCATGGACTGGTATTGAGCAAACTTGGTATTTATTTTTACCAAAAGTAAATATTGAAGATGTGCCAAAATATACTTAAAAATCAACTAAATGAAAAGCATCAAATTAAGAGAACTTATCAGTACAGAAATGAAAATGTCACATCAGTACAGAAAGAATAGCATCAATACCAGACATATAAACAGAACTATAATGTCGCCAAAAAGATAATAAAAACAGCTTAGGCTAAACTATGACGAAAATGTAGTAAATAGCAAAAACAACAAAAATTTCTTTCATATATAAGAAGCAAATCTCAATAATGAGTCGGCATTCTAATCCTACAGAATGACACTCAGCAATTGGGAGCAGACACAAAAACAGTTGCAGACATTTTTGCTACAGAATTCTAGATAAGTTATAAAGAGGATTTGTTAATATCATGCCTAATCTTGAATATTGTCCTAGAAATGAAAATTCTTTAACATCAAATGAAATAATAGAAGAAAAATTCATAGAAGCTCTTAAATAAAACGATTGTAATGTTTAACTAGTGGATTAAATATGAATTTTCTAAAAAATGCTAACTCAGTCAGATTCTTTTACTACAATAATAAAGGCCTCCATGAATATGGGCAGAACTCTGAAACAATGGAAAATATCCATCGTAATACCTATATATAAAAAAAGCGACGACTTCAATCCTGAGACAGATTAGCCTAACTTGTAAATTAGCTCAGAAACAGAGAACTGAAGAAATGAAAAAAATTAGACTAGTTAGTGTCAGGAGGAATTTATTGCAAAAGATTGAGAATTTGTTAATTGACAGAACACCAGTAGTGAGAATAGGAGAGATCCTGTCGATATAGAGCACTGAGTAGAGTATCTCAGGATTCTATACCAAGATCCGCTCACATTTCATGTTTATATCTTTAATCTTCCAGGGATAATTAATTTCAGAATACCTTTATTTGCTGATAAAATACGAAAAGTTATAATGATCCAACAATCCAGCATGTTACCATGGTAAATGACCTAAAAAATAGTAATAATTGGCTTCTGCAATTAAATACTGAGAAATGTTCTGTTTTATGTCTGGGATTATATAATTAAAATAGGGTTTTTTTTACCTAAAGAATAAACTTTTAGTGACTGTAAGGCCTGTGAGGTCATAGCTGTAAAATCAGGAGAATTTTTCCAGAAGCTTTACCATCTATTTAAGTTAATGCTGAATCTATCAAATCCTTTAAATTAATGTGAGAAATTGATTAACTGCTTTTTAGTTTAAACGGTTGCGCCGCTTAAATGAAAAAAATAAATGATAATAAATATTTAACATAATAATAATAATAATTTATTGATCATAAAGAATACATAGTATTAACAGACACGTCGAAAGATTTAAAAACTAAAAGTGTAGATCACAAAATACTGTACACCTAAATGTTAAGGATCGATATGAACAAATAGAAACTCCACACATATCACACAACTTAAAAGGTTTGGTCTATATCTATAGTTAAATGTAGTACTTAAAATTCTCTCTATTCCTAGTCAGTGTATAAAATTCACTGAAATTATAGATAGTGGCATTGATTCTAATTTTTTTTAAGCTACTTTTAAATCGACCGAGCTGTTGCAATCTCATCTCTCGAGGCAAAGCATTAAATAATTTAATCTCTTCCATGTTTGTTCTGGCCAATCTAGTTACGGGCAAGAGCAGATTGTCTCGATTCCTGGTACCACGTGCATGAATATGCGATAATGTACAATACCTAGCAACATTCTTTCTGACATATATGAGTTTTTGGTAAATAATCAAACCATATAGTCATTATTTTTAGTGACTTAAAATAAGGTCGACTGGACTCATCCTGTTTTAAGTTTGCAATGCATCTTATAGCAGATACATAGAGTAAGTTCCTCAATTAGCAACGGTGTCCACCCCTTTTCTTTTTTTTTTATGGGTCTACCACACATGCTGCAGGGAAATCCCTAAAGCGCTACAGGAGCGACACGTGTGCGGAAAAAGTGATTCACGTTGTTCTTGAATCGCTGTAAATTGTACTCGATGGGAAACACAGTTCTGGGCAAATTATTCCAAAGGGATGATGTTTTCCATATAAAAGACTGCTTGAAAAGCGTTGTACGAGGAGTAACAAGCTGTACCTCATATGGATGTGAAGTATTAGCGCGACGTGTATTTCTAACATGCACCGCTCTGGGAGGAATTAAGCAGGCTACATTCTTCGAACACTTTCCATGAAAATACTTGTAGAATAGGCTCATGTTTTGATAAACTCAATAGAAAATGCATTTATCAGTATTTAGCTTTATATAGAATATCTTCAATAGCAGTAGCTTATGGTATATAGTTTTTACTAGACTAGACTTGCGTAATTAGTACATTGATTGCTTTTAAAATACAAATTTTTGTTACAGAGGTATAAAATGATCAACGACTTCACAAAACACACCCCAAAGGAGTTTTCAACAAAGTTTGTGTCCGATCTTTGTTGAAAACGGATGATATTGAAATTTTTGTTTTTTATATACCAGATAAATTATTGAAGGTGATAATTTTCGTTCAATCTACACCCTGTGGAGAATATTCCAAAATTTTTTGATCAGTACTTTTCGAGATAAGGGGGGCAGCGATTTTCGGCAATTTTTTAAAAATAATACACAAAAAAATGTGCGCAAGTATTACATTATATATATTTTTGGACTCGTGTTTTCACACGCTTTTATTTGACACCCCATTGATGACCTGGTAAAATTTTTTTTTCACTTCTGATTTTACCCCCCAAAACGAACCCTTTAAATCAAAGTTTTACTTTCAAAACTACACGGCTCTGATGGGGCCATCAATTCCTATATTAAGGCCAAATTTCAACTTTCTATGTCAACTAGTTTTGGAGAAAATCTGGTGTGACAGACATCAAAGTGATCTTATAAGTGTTCCATACTACTAAAGAAGTTTGAAAAAATATAGACAATGAAGTTAGTTTAAAATTAAAGGCATTTACTCATTCTATTGAAAATGCGCGGATGGATACCGCGAAACCATAATTTGCCCTTTTTTTGCTATAAAAGTGCCAGTCGAATATGTTAATTATTTTTTGATATTTCATAAGCTCACACTTGTCACTTTTTATACCTACAATCTTAGAAAATAAAAGCATTTTTCATTTCAATTTTATTAAGAGCTTTTAAACTCCATTTAAAATTATATAAGGTGGTATAAGTACACCAGTGATATTTTCATAGGATACATACAACACATAAGGTAAAAGGTATTCATTTTTGAAAGTATGCTGCTTGAAATCTCAAATCTCGTGAATGAGCGGCGCCCTCGGAAATATGCAGCTTTTTATAACAGATACTCTGTAGGCCATTTTAACTAGAATTCTCTGTGCCCCTCTGTCCAAAACATTATTATTTTTTTACTAGCGGCGACCATAAAAGTAAATGTTTGGTTAAATTTTTGAAGTATTTTTTAGTAATTATTACAAAAACAAGGCATAACGTAAATATTAACGCACCGCGTGCCCGGTAGTTTTCATTTTATTATAAGCTAAGCACTTACCTGAATGTGAAACTTAAAACCCAGCTCCTTTAACATAATATGAAGCGACTCAAGTTGAAGAGGTTCATACAAAAGAATATTTTCTTTAATATCTGGATTAGAATTTACAAGATTGTACCAAACAATTTGTAACGGTACTTTACACGACGGTATTTTTCCCGACTGTTTTCTTTCAAAAATAAAATCCTCCGGTTTTTCACTAAAATTTTTCAAAAATTAAATTTTTTTTTCCATTAATTAATTTACCTATAATACTACTACAGTTATATACACTATCAAAAAGCCAGATGACATAACTCACTTTATATTTCATTCGTTACAATTTTATCACTCTCTTGTTATACAGAACAGAAAGAAACACAAGAGGCCCAAGGTATTAGTGAAGCTGTTGTTATGAACTGATAATTTGTCATTAGAAAAATTCCCGGACTAACGCTATAAAATCTGAAGTAATTACTTTTTAAATTTTATTACTCACGCCTTCAAAGTAATATCCTGCACCCAAAAGTATCGGTCCCACGTGTTTTTCATCGTGATCGAACATTTAATTCGATTAATTTATTTGATTCATTTAAAACGATTCGGGTTGTAACTCCTCTGCCGTTTCAAAGCAGGACCCTTTAACTTCATCTTTATATGATAGAACAGCCCGAAGTCACAGGGTGCCAAATCAGGGATAATGAAGCGAATGGCGGATGATAGTCATGGAATTTTTTCGCATTTACGTTGTTGCGTACAGAACAAACTATGGGTCGGTATGTTTTCGTGAGACCCGCGTGCCCGCTTCAAAGTCGTTTCCCAACCAATAAAAAGTTCCTCAGATATGTTCAAAATTATCCGACGACGGTCTGGTGCGATGATTTCAAACATGGTGATAGTCGAAGGTTTTCTGGAACGCTCGTCGTCTTGCACCGAAATTCGGCCAATCTTAAATCATGAAAATCACTTGAAAATTTGCGTACGGTTCGGGGCTTCGTTCCCAAAGGTTTTCCAAATCATTTCGTTGGTTTTAGGAGCTTACGAGTTTAAACAAAATTTCATACACATACGCGATGTTTTTTTTTCGTATCCATTGTAAAAATCGCAGACAATTAAACCTTACGCAAAAATGCACATAGAACAAATTGAATGAGCTAGCAAGTTGAAACTTGTTACGTAGCATTGTTAGGGATGTACCTACGGCCACCTATAGGCGCGAGTCTATGCTATTTCGCGTTCTTGTTATGTAGCATTAGTCCGTGAGCTTTTAGATCGCACCACGTATACTTTTTATAGATCTGATGATCTGTTAGGTTTTGCGATTTCTTGAGAGTAGAGGTAGATTGTCAACTCTCATTCCATATTTTTAGTGGTTTCCCCGGTGGACGTTTCCCTGCTGGTTTTCCTTCCAGAGCGATCCTTGGTAGTCTGTGCTCCTCCATTCTTTTTACGTGGTTACGCCACTGTATTCTGCTTTGCTTTCTCCATCTTACTACGTCTTGAACGCAACCTTATTTCCACGGTGTCAGTATTTCGCGCCTACGGTGACGTGCCATCTGCTAACCACTCCTTCGGCATGTATGGCCGCAGCGAGTCAGCCTCCGATGGAGTACCCAGTACGAGGTACGCGTTTCTGTGGCACAATTCATTGTATCTTACTATTACGGGTCGTAAGTACTGGGGTAAGTTTTAGAAAATTCCGTTCTCTTGCTTGTCGATCCTAGCCCGACTGATGAGCCGCACCTCGGGACGCATTGACGAATAAGAGGACAGTGAGTAGACTGCTGAAATATGGGCCTTCGTCCGATTTCAGTTATTTTACATTGAACTCTATATATATATATATATATATATATATATATATATATATATATATATATATATATATATATATATATATATATATATAGTTCATCATTAGCTTATTCCATTCATAGTCGAATGTAAGCCTCACCAAGTTGTTTCTAATGAGCTCATACGGTGTGTCTATCTGTTTTCATTCATGCTTGCGATATGCCCCGCCCAATTCCAGATTAATACACATATTCGTTGTATTACATTTGTCACTTTTGGTCTTCTTCGTATCTTGATGTTAGGGATACGACCTAATAGATCAAAATGTAAGATTTGTGTTAATTTACAAACGTTCAAGTGTATTCACTATCAAACTACGTAAGCGAGAAATATTTTTTTATTTAAAAATAAAAATTAATCGAACTTTGCATCAAATGTAATTCATCATAATGTGTGAATTTTAATATTCTATAAAAAAATTATGGACACGACTTCATTTTGTTCTTAAATAGATTATAGGTGCCTAGTTTTTGACAAATTAAATGATTTAAATAAGGTTGCAATAAATCAAGATGAAAAACAATTGCCGAAATGTCAAAAAACTGTCAAAAATTCAAAATTGTAGTAGGCCGTTGAAACTTGACAAACAGATCTAGAATCACAAAATAAACCATTTTGTCTAATAACTTTTTTTAAAATTTGGCCAAATTATATGTTTTTTTTTCAAAAATTTTTACGAAAATGTTATTTTGACAGGTGACGTCATGCGTAAAAAATGACTTACTATACTTTATTTCTGATATTATTTGAAGCACAAATGGATGCCATAACCAGATCTGGGCTAAAGTGATTATTTAAAAAAAAATCCCATATGATGCGGACTTAAATTGTCACACTGTATGTATATATGAATGTGTGTATATGTATGTATGTATGTAACATATGTATGTATGTATGTATGTATATATGTATATATATATATATATATATATATATATATATATATATATATATATATATATATATATATATATATAAACAAGCAACTGTTATATTATTAAGGTGAAGTTTTAAGAATATTTTTATTTTATATACATTTAAATTCTAGAATTATTACTGTAGAAATTTTAACTAAATATTTTAATTCAACTGAACAGCGTTTTCAGAAATCATCTAAGTCCACCTATCAGTTAGGCGTAGAAAGTCATAAGAGTAAATAAAAAAACACAAAAGATTTTTTAATACAAACAAACCTGCAGATATAATTTAGCCCTGGTGGCTTCAATCTCAAGGATCAGTTTTTTTCCCAAAACTGTAATTGCATCCAAAATACTATACTCGATCGTCAAATACCATCTCGCGGTTAAATATTAGATTCTTTCCTAGTTGATGGGTTAGGATTGGCCTATGTACTCTGAATTTCTTTTAGTATAATATTAAATAGATTTTATTTACTAATTGCAGATAATACGCTATAGACATTGAATAAGTAAACTTATTCAGGGACACTTACTTTTCAATAATTCCGTTTCCTATAATATCTACTGACAATTTGGATATATGATTAAGAGAACCAGACGAATTTGATAAACTAGAAGAGTTACATTCCGAACTACTCCGCTGTCTATTACTTTTTTTCCTTCTTTTAATAAATTTCTCATCTTCATCAGATTCTGTATTATCTGACAAAACGTTTTCTTTAGAACCAACAAATGGATGAGTTGATTCATAAATGTACTTTAGTAACTTAACGCCTCTTGTACGTTTTAAAGGCTTAACGCCAACTTTCTGTAGCTCTCTATTTATTAGAGGTGTAGTCATATCATCGTATTCTGGCATAGGACTAACATTATTAGTTTTAATAATATAAGCGTCAAAAGTTGGAATTTGTTTCATCATGGTTGTTATGGATAATAATTCGTTCGAGTTAATAAGTGCAGTTTGTGGTTGCGGTGTACCTGAAGAAGCATCTTGACTGGAGTCTAAAAAATAAAATAAATATAGATTACTATAGTACAAGTATAGATGATGTTAACTATTTTTACTGTTAGAATCTAATTTTTTGATAACACATGACTGATGAACTTAACAATCGACAAACCACTTCCGTATGACAATTTTTTTTTATGGTGTTATTTTTTTTTAATAATATCTCGCAAAACAAAATACTGTATTTTTTTTAAATTTTACTAATACTGGAAATTAACTTTATATATTTTCAGCTAAATTGGTTTAGCAGTTTACAATTATGTTCGGCATTGGTGAACTTCGTTATAATGGTTTCGGTATCTTTAATGTTGTTTTAATAAACATTTATTTGTTTTTAACTTCACTTTATTATTGAACCTTTTTAACTAGTTTCAAAACTTCAACCGAAACAGTTTTTCCTAGAAATATAACAGGTAATGCTAAAGAATAAATAAAAATATATTAAAACAAACTAATAATTAACAGGTCACTTTATTGTTTTTAGTGAATATTCTGAAACATTAGAAGAATAAAAACAATCATATTTGCATGTTGTAAAATTTATTAATATCTACCAAGCGCTTTAGTTCCCTTTCACAAGTTCATCATCAGAGCTACGAGCATAAACTAAATTAAGAAACCGTGAAATTGAAAAATAAAACCAAGTTCAATAGTCATTCATCAAAGGAACCCTCAAGCCTTTAAGACCAAGATTTAGGCGGGGAAGGAGATGCGCTCTGTACATATCGTGTTTTCAGACTTCCTGGAGTCGAAGAATCTGAAAATTCTGCTATATTTCAATATTTTTAATTACTTATGGTCAAACATATAAGGGGGTTAGTGATTAGGGGAAAAAATTAGAGGGGTTGCTTCATGTATATCTGGTTATACGTCTTTTTCATGGCGCTTGGAGGCAAGGAATCTGCAAATTATGTTATTTTTTCATTAGTTTCAATTTTAACAGAAATTGTATGTAATGAAAATTAGAAAATTTCAGCTGTAAATGTCTCTGAAACACTTCCTCTACTCTACCTTTTTTACCATAAAGTACTTATCATTTAAAATATTGACTGATAGTGATTGGATTAAGTTATTTCTTAGTGTAAAGAAGTCAAATTTTAGGTACTCTGCAAGGGAAGTAATGAGTAAATCACTTTTATTTTAGGGTAGGAGGCATCTTTATATTTCATACTATTGTTCTTGAACTTTTATTTTGAAATACATTATTGCTTACTTTTAAAATTAGAACCTTTTAATTATTTTTGTTTTTTTTTTCTGGAGCGCCAATGTATGGTAGATATAACTATAGCATAAGCTCGATATCTTAAAAGTTGAAAAGAAACAATACAAAATATTATGAAAAAAGTTACCTTGAATATTGTAAAATATTATTAGATTTATTAAAAGCTTACCAGGTGAGAGTGGTACAATATCATCTACATCCTCAGATTCAACACTACAAGAATATATTGTTTTCTTCTCGATTTTATCATAAAGTCTTCTAGATGGTGTAGAAAAATGGCTGGAATAATTTAATTCTTCATCTACAATAACACTACTTTGCGAACTCTGGCCTAATGATATTGCTTCATATTTATCTTGGTCTTGATCTTGAATGAATGAATCATTACTTCCACGATCTACTTTATTAAAACTAAGATTACCTTGATTTAACATATTATTTACATAATCAGTAACATTGAGTTCAGCCGAGTCATGAAAATTTGGCTCGTCAAAAAAAGGCGATTTTATATCTTCCCATTTTTTGGGGGTGTCATCTATGCTCGAATTACTTGCTTTATCAGGGGTTATTTTTTGATTACTTGTTTCTGTAGTTCCATAAAGGTTATTTGAATCGACAAAAATAGGTTCATCAAAACAAGGTGACTTTACAACGTTATTTTCAAACCACTTTTTTGGTGTTACTTCCAAACTTGAATTATTATCACCTGTACCGCGAGAAATATTTTCTTTATTATTTGTCTCTTTAGTGTAGCAGGTATCGTTTGTATTATGAGACATTTTATTGCAAGAAGATTTTTCATATGTCTGACTTCTTTCAGATCTACTACCTAACCGTTCTTTATTATTTTCTTTAATAATATCATTTGGATAAGGCGAGCTATAAAGATCGTCACAATGGTAATCTTGTAAGGAATGATTACTTACTTTATTATTAAACTTAGAAAAAGGACTATTTTGTATGCTATGTTTACCAAGCGAGTTACTGGAGATATTTTCCTCATTCTGCTGAATATCATCAGTACCATCATCATTTTTGTTATCAATATCCTTAAAAAAACAGATATTATTACCAATCATATTATCAATAGTATTTGTTTGTTTTGTGACACCGTCATTTTCTATTGTGACTATTGTTTTCTCGTTATTTTGAGGACCATTATAATCACTGTTATCATATTTTCTATTATATAGGCCACATCTAGTTTGATTTTTTAAATCGTTAGTATATTCTTTATTTTCATTCAAATGTTTCTTATTAGATTTTAGGTCTATTTTTAAATTATCATTCTCTTCAAACTCATCTAAATTATAAATATTTAGTTTTTGTTTAACGGAACTTTTATCTGTTAGCTTTGGTATTTGTGAGCTAACAGAAGAGTTATTATAATTATATTCACAATCACTGTCAACATCATCCGTTAAGTCAATAACCTCTGTTGTCTCAACGATTTTTGAGCTACACTCTAAGTTTCTAATGGGATTTTCGAAAGAATCACTATTCTTAATAAAATTGTCATTATTGAATTTTATTTGGTTACCTTTTAAACCAAGATTTTTATTTAAAGAATGATCTATTTGGAGAATGATACTTTTCTTGGGCGAGGATAAATTTTCGAGTTCATTATTTTCAGTTGTATTTAAGACTTGATCCATTTCATCATCTGAATCAAACAAATCTGGAGACAAACTTCTTTTTGGTGAATCAAAAGAAGGAACTGTCGATTTGGTTGAACTTGCAAACGAACTAGCCATCCCACTATCTTTAGACTCAGAATTAAACGATCCAAAATATGTTTTTTGCATTTTGTTTAGGAAACTAAAAGAACAGCTAACCTCAGAAAGAGACGTTCCATGTAGTTGCTTTATAGATGACATGTTATTTAGCGCATGTTTCTCACAGTTTATGTGAACATCATTACAATTTGTAATACTAACTTTGTTTATGGAAGTTTCATTTACTTCTTTATATAAAACATTTTCTACATTCTTACAAGGTGACTTATCTCTACCAGGAATTGAGTTCCAATCTTTAAGTAAATAGCGACACTTAGAGGTATTTTGTGGTATGTCTAGGCACTTAACGTAGAAATAGTTTTTCTCATAAATATCATCCAAATTAAAAATGGATTGTTCTTTTGAAATATAATTATTTAATGTGTTACTGTGTACTATTTTTTCATAACATTTTTCAATATCTGGGTTCTTTTGGCACAGTACAAGAGAAATTTTTGAGTCTATCAGCGATTTTCTTGCTTCCTCAGTACGAACATTGAGTATTGGGCTAATGTATTTAAAACGGTTCTTGGCTTTTTTACCTGCCTGAAAAATAAAGAAAAAAATGATAATGGAATATTTTTTATGTTTGTTTGAAATAAGCCTAAAGTAACAAACAACTTATAATATAGACCTGTGACATTTACTAAATAGCAGATTAAATAACGGGCCGTTACCGAGCGTAAAAAATTAGTGTTTTTAAGAATTAATGAGATTAAAAAAATATGGAAGCCATTGCCAAACTAAGTAGATTCTACTATATATCTAATTCCAATAAATAGTATTTGGAGAAAAAAGATGCCATTCCGGAACTATAGATTTCTAGGTAAGGTAAACTAAACAAAACAAGTAAAAAGACAGAATTTACTGCCACGAGTGATAAATTAAAACAACACATTAAAATGTATGTTGTTTTAAATTTGTCGCTATAATTGTGTCGGAGGAGTCGAATAGAGCGACAAGACTAAAAGAGCGCATTTTTAATGTTATTTCAACATTGTCTACTCGGGTCGTTCGCGGAAGTCGCCAGTAGGATATGGTCCGATGCATATTTGCCGTTAAACGCGATCCAACATTTAAAATGGACACAAATTAGGGCGACTATACCGACGAGTAGTAATTTGGCTGAATGTGACTGTTGAGATTTCTAAAATTTAAAATATTAATATTTAAATAATCACCAGCTTTCGCAATATTATTAAAACTGTAAAATTATCGTACATAGTTTTGGCTAAAAAAGAAGAAAATAAATAAAATTATGTTTTTAACAGACAGCTAATTTTTTTTAAATTTGTACCTTAATAAGTTATATATAATCATAAATAACCTGCTATTGAAGTTACCATATATAAGTGACAACACACATGTGATCATTTTGGATTTTAGCAGTGTCACACGGAAGTCGATACAAGATAAGTTGCTCCATAAAACAGGGTATTTTATCCAGTGGTTTCTACCTGTCGTTACAGCACTCATTGAAGTTTGTTATAGGCCATCGATTTGAGGGGAAACGATGTTTTGAATGTTTAAGATATGGTCTCATAAGAATTTGCTTGAATACAAAATATAAGTGAAATATACTATCATTAACATCTTTCTAAGGCTCTCCTATAGGAATTTTGTTTATTGTTGCTGCTAATGCTAGAAATTAGAAATGACTTAGCAACAGTACTAGTTATTCATTTGCTATTGTCATTTATATCTGGCTATTTCCTCTTACTTTTTACTATCTTTTTTTTTCATTTACTGTGGGTATCGTTAGTGTTTCTTTTATAAGTGTATCATTAGTGTTTTTTTACGAGTATAAGGTTAGTACATGTGCATTACCAATTACGGCGGTATCAAATGACTTCAGTGTTTATGTTTAAGTGATGGATAAACTGGACACTTTGGTATATTATGTATAAAAAGAGTTAATGCTGAGTAGCTGACATTGGCCAGTTAGATTTCACTCTGTTATTAATATTTTTATACCTATTTCCTTATTTTTATTTCTTTCTTTTCACTTCATAATTAATGTTTATATTAAAATACATTTTACCTAAATTGATAACTTAAATGCCCTTTTACTAACGTTATGAAATATTGACAGATTATATAAAAAAGTAAACTTTGTTACGCCTAACTAATAATTTCAAGTGTTCATATCGAATTGATATTTGACTAAGGTCAGTTATCAATCAACTATTAAAAAGCATGCTCCGTTATTTGAACTGGTGTGGTATCGTTGATTTCAAGTGATTTAATGTGAAACTACTAAAAATAGACAAAGTTCATATTTTAGCAGTATACTCACTGTTCTCTTATTTGTCAATCCATCCCGAGACACGTCTCGCCGTATTACGGCTTATCAGTCGGACTAGGATTGACCAGTATTGCCAACCCTGTATTACTTAAAAACAGTATATTACCAGCAGAAAAAACAGTAGAAATCAGTAGATTAGGGGATATAAAACTGGAAATCTACAGTTTACTATAAAAATAATTTCTATAGAACTGGCAAATAAAAGACTTTCTTTAATCAACCTAGTTTAATCAGAATAATTATTTTTTTAACAGGAAAAGTGTAAATTGTTAGATATATAAGCATACTGTAGATGTTACATTAACTATTACAGTCTGCTTCTTCTGCAATAACTGCATCTTCATTGTTGTCAGTGTCATATTTTCTTTGAAAGGCGTACATAACTTTATTAATTTCTTTTAATGATATTCTGTGAGGTTAAATTTCAGATTTGATATGTAGAGTTCCTTTTATGTTGTTGTTGAAAGCTTGCTTCAGAGTTTCGTTTTCATCAAATAAATATGTGACGTAGCTCGTAAACCAAGCAGCAAATGAGGTTCCATCCAAATAATACCGTCTAACGGCTATTTGACAAACTATAACACGTAGGCTGAAAAGTTTTTAGCTTGACACGTAGATGTCGCCCTTTTCAAAAAATCCATAAGATTTTTAGAAAGTATCAATCTTCAAACGATACGTGTCAAAATTTCAAGACATTTCGACGATTAGTTTACAAGTTACAGTGGTTTTAGTGACGCTACATTTGATATTTTCAAAAAAATGGAAAAAATCGAATTTCGTGTGTTGATTAAACACACTCTGCCCCTGGAAAATCACTCATCATTTACTGATATGCTGAGTTTAAACGCGGTCGTACAGATACAAATGATGCTGAACGCTTTAGACGCCCAAAGACAACCTAAAGATATCAAAAGAACGTGTTGGTCATATTTTGCATGAACATTTGGGCATGAGAAAGCTCTGTTCGAAATAGGTATCGCGTTTGTTCTCAGTGGACCAAAAATAACGAGTTGATGATTTTGAACACTGTTTGGACCTGTTTAAGCGCCATACAAAGGATTTTTTCATGCTTGTGACAATGGATGAAACATTTATCCACCACTACCCACCGGAATCAAATCGGTAGTCAGCTGAGTGGACAGCAGCCGGTGAAAGCTGTCCGACGCGACCAAAGACACAACAGTCGGCTGGGAAGGTATTAGCGCCCCTGTATTTTGGGATCCGCATGGAATAATTTTCATCGACTATGCTGAAAAGGGAAAAACCATCAATAGCGAATATTATATAAAGTTACGACGGCAAAATTGCACGAAGTGAAGTTTGAATTGCTTCCTCATCTACCGTATTCTTCAGATTTGGCCCTCAGCGGCTATTATCTATTCGCAGACCTCAAATCGTCGAAACTCAGGCTTATTTTGAAGGCAAAGACAAATCCTTCTACAAGAAAAGTATAGAAATGTTAGAAAAGCGTTAGACTAATTGTATAGCTCTTGAAGGAGTCTATATTGATGAATAAAGTCGAATTTTGCAAAAAAATAATGTATTTTAAGAAGCTAGACCAAAAACTTTTCAGCCTACGTGTTATAAGACGTAGCGAAGTTGTACAGTTGTAAACCTATCCGAAAGCAAAGAGACGAAATACTAGTTGGCATTAGATTTTTATTTGCCCCTATAACGATAGGGAAAACAGTAGATTTGGATGATAAAACTAAAAATTGGGATATATATGAAAAACAATAGAACTACAATTTATACAGTAGGGTCTGCAACACAGGGATCGATAAGCAAGATAACAGAACTTACTAGTTCTTATCCAGGAACTTACGGAACGTAATGGTACGATACGAACGATTTATATCAAGTACGCACACCTAATACTCCATCGCAGGCTGACACAAAGCCACAAGCCGCATATGTGCTTTAAGTAAAACTACAGAAAACAGACAAAGTCCATGAAGTGTTGATTTTGTCAATCACTCTGTCTGTGGCTGTTGTGTCAGCTTACGACGGAATATTAGGTGTGCATACTTTGTAAAACTAGTATCTTACCATTATGTGATTTTAAGGATTCATTGGGTTACTGCGTCCCGTGGCATTTCTTTAAACAGTCGGCAGTATAAATAATTAACCAAACGTAATCAGTAACAGCGAATCATAAAAATACAAATTATACACCAAAATAGTACAGATTTGTTTTTGTGATCTTTTTTTTGTTTACGTTATATCTGGTCAACATATTTTCTTTTTCAATTAAGCGATTTAAAGGATGGCTAACAGGATACTGCGTACCTAATTTGCTGTAGATCCTCATTTTGGGTAAATAAAATAATTTTTAAGAATTAATTGTTAAAGCGTGACTACCATTGTCCGAGGGCACTAGGTATTTTATAAAGACTACTTCACGGAGGATAAAATAAATTAATTTTTTATGTTAATATTTACGTTATACTGGACACTATATTTATGGATGTACTGTATAAAAAATAATAAATTTATCTTAAAGGCGATTTAGAAATTCGATGCTTAGAATTAGAAATATTTAAATTTTGAAAATTATTTATGTTTGGGCAATATGTGAAAAAACTCAAATTTTGTTTTTTATTTAAATTTTGAAGCATTATGTAATGGCGAGCATCAAAGTGTGTGTTTGTAAAATGTGATATAAGTGCCAAACTAAAAAAAATTGTTTATTCTTTTTTACATTGGTTTCATACGTCGTTTGTCTGTAGGTTGTGATGGAGGATAAAATTATTTATTATAAAAGAATGAAATCCCATATCCACTATACGAATTAAGTGATAATTTTATATTTTATTTTTAAAATTTTGTACAGTTTGTTAACTTATGTTAATTAGCTAACAAAACAATACTAAAATGCGATTTTAATGTTAACGTTAAATAATGTGAGTATCTTCAAGTAAAGGTCTGTGCAACTTTAGTAAGACGCAAATGGCCAGAATAGCAAGAACTTCCCAAAATATAAAAAAATATAGTCAGGTTCATGTAAAAAAAAAGCTCATTGATATATTCAAGTAACTTAGAAGTTAATAAAAATTAAAATCATTTGAAATAAACCTGCACACAACTATGAAAAAAAGCAAGAAAGTATCCCGTATTTGCAACAGGTAGTTCTTAAATAAATACTGAAATTGACGTTCTTATAATAAAAAATAACTTAATTTGAACATTATAAATCGATATTTTATATGATAGGTATTTTATGAAAACATATTAATTGCCAAAAGTTAAATAGAGGAAGAGTTTCAGAGATACTTACAAATGAAACCTGATATTTTCCTCAGCAAACTAGTTATATATAACAAGATATATACGAGGCAACCCCTCTAACCTCATTAATCCCTTGCATGTCTGACCAGTTGAAAAGTATGAAAAAGTAACATAATTTTCAGATTTATCGACTCTAAGAACCTTGAAATGGACGTATAACACAATATATTCAAAGAAACCCCTCCTCGTGAAATCCTTAGATGTTTGACCAATTGAAAATAATGAAAAATAACCCAATTTTTAGATTATTTGTTTTTAATAACCCTAAAAAAGTGCTATAATACGATATATACGAATCAACGCATATAACCGACTGTCCGACTTCATTAAGTGGTTAATGATATTTGAACAATTGAAAATAATGAAAAATAATAAAACCTTCCGATTTTTCAACTCAAATAACCCTGAAAAAGACACCCCCTCTTTCACCTCTTTAATACTCTGTTTGGCTTGTTTAAATTTTGTTCATTATCTTAACCAAAAACCAAGAAAAATTACCAATATACTATTTTTGCGACCTTCACCCCTTAAAACAAATCGTTCAAAAACTAAAGGTTTGATCCTCATTACGAGTACCACATCGGTATCAGATTTGAAATTGACATTTCATTTCGTTTGGAGTTCTGCTCTCAAACATATACTGCATTTGTTGGATTCTATTCAGAAGAAAGCTGTTCACCTGGTTGGGTCCCAGAACTGACTAGCAACCTTGATTCCCTGGAACACCGAAGAAGGGTTAGCAACTTGAATCTATTCTACAAGTATTTTCACGGAGTGTTCTTTAGATGTAACCCGCTTGATTCGCCCCAAAGCGGTGCATGCTAGGAATATAGGTCGCGCTAATGCCTCACGCCAGTATAAAGTTCAGCTTGTTACTTCTTGTAAACCCTTTTCAAGCAGTCTTTTATATTGGGAACCTCATCTCTCTGGAATGATTTGCCTAGGACTGTGTTTCCCACCGAGTAAAATTTACAGCGATTCAAGACGGTTTAGGGATTCCCCTACAGCACATGTGTTATGTCCATAAAAAAGGCGTTATCGTGTCAACAGAACTACCGACTGAGAGACCGATACGTTGATCGACGGAAATGGAAAACCATGTTTCCATCCCTTGTTTCGTTTCCGTATAAAACTTACCTCTGACATCGATGTGACTCTTCTATTTTCAACAGGTAATGTTAATTTATCAGAAGTAAAACCAAACCTTTCTAAGAGAGAAAGTTTAGAGTTTTTTAATAAATCACTAATATTAAGTTTTTCTTCTTCTGGTGGAGAAGGACAACTGGTACCACATTCAGCTTCATATGTAGACTTAGATAATGCTATAGCCATTTGCATATGTTCCTCATTCTCGCCAAAATACTTAAAATGATCTGTAATAGTTTTTGTTCCAAAATTTCTGCTGACCATTTGTTTATTAGTACTTTTTTTATTACTGCGTTTAACGGAAATTTTACTTTTTGACTGACTTGTCTGAGTAGGTTTTTTATCTAATTTCGAAGATGTAGGTTTTCTAATGAGAAAAGGTGATCTAAAATCTGCAGCATCACCGGTAGAATCGTTTAGTACTATTTTTGTATCAATTTTAATAAGATTTTTGTATGGGGAAGCAGAATCAAGATTTGTTTCTTCTTCTTTCATATTCTCTATTGTTTGTTTTTCTTCCTTTGGAGATACTTCTCTTTGGTCAATTTGTTTAATAAAATATTTTGATACTGATTCTACCTTAGATGATTGCTTTTTGGATGTACTGGAACAAAAAATAAAATTAATTAGGCTAAAATTAGTGACTGTCAAATATTGCTTACATAAAAGTTAAAAAATAAAGGACAGGGCCTTTTAAAATTACAGGATAGGGCCTTTTTAAAATTATTTTAAATGTAACACTGTCCGGAAAGAAATTTCTAGTATTCCTTTAAAAGATCGTTTTTTTTTTTAATTATAGGGACCGTTAACAAGTCTTCATTTACTTTTGTTTCACTACTATAGAAAAAATATTAACTATTTTCTGCACTTCCCTATAAAAATGGCATTACATTTTAAAATGTAAAGTTTTTGATTAGATTTGACAAGGTTTAACGGTGTCCTATGTTAGGACTTTTTTAATAGGTTATGGTACCCATTAAGTTTTTAAAATTCTTAATCTCAACTTAGTAAAATTTAAATCGGGTCATTCCCCCGGATGTGTTCTGACTGTTAAACTATTTCAACTGCAAGTTTAGTTGGCAATTTTTTTAGCAATAAAATTTTTTTAATACATCGTTCATATATGAAAAGTCAGCCTATTTCATACGCTAATATTTCTAAAACGATTGAGGTTTTTAATACAAAATGTTTTACAAGAAAAAGGTCTAAAATAATGAGGTGACTTAAAAAGGGACTTGGTTTAAATAATTCAAAAAACCAAATTTCCCACATCTTAGTATAGTGAGTAGAGAATATCGTCTTGAAATTGCGGACAAAAATACATTCTGTGTTACAGACTTGTAAATACATTAGGCAGTACTCAACTGCTTGCAAGAAAATAATACGCATTTTGTCAAGGTTTCATTTCAATAAAAAATCAATATTTTATTACCAAAGAAAAACTGACAATTTAAAACACGTGTATCAAAGTGTCTTTGAAATTCAAAAATGATCAGTAGTGAGACAAAATTTTTGAAGCTTTCTAGTGAAGTGAATTGCGATTTATAATGTTTACTTTTTACAACTTTTATTACAGATCTTATATATAATTAATAAATAGTTAAAATTTTAGATATTGGGTGTAACATAAGATATTT
>CM032446.1:141449362-141571463 GCA_019049505.1 Pachyrhynchus sulphureomaculatus
ATATATATATATATATATATATATATATATATATATATATTCAGGTTTGCGGTCTGTGACAATTAAACACTCTCTATATTTCGTTGTACTTTACAACTTCATCAGGAGAAACTATAATTTTTAGAAAAAACAGTGTCAGGAAATTTTTTTATATAAATAGTTATTTTTAAAACTTACCAACTAAGAGATGGTCACAACATTTGTAAATACAAAAGAACATCGACTACATTAGATACATAACATGAGCAGAAACAAGCAAAATACTTATGTACAAACAGTTAAAAATGAACTATCCGAAATCGGACCAAACAACGAAAAAACTATTTATTAAATACAGTGGTTTAGTTATTTACAAGGTGGTTCAGTTATTGGTAATTGTTTTTTTTTTATTTAAGTTTAAAATAATTACAATATATTACACTTAATTTACTGGTATCTGCCTTATAATTAACACAGTCCTTATGTTTGTTTATGTGACACATTTCAAAAAAAAAGGCGATCCTTGTAATCATTTACTCTTTCCAAAACTTCCATATTGGTAAAATCGAACTGATATCCCGTTTTTTAAAACAAGGTTAACAAAGGCATATGACCTCTTATTTATTCGACAATCGCTTTTGTGTTGTGTTATTCCACTGCGATGTCTTCTCCCGATAAAGTTGTGAAATACAACGAAATATAGAGAGTTTAACAGCAATCGAGTGTTAATTGTCACAGACCGCAAACCTGAAAAAAAAAAAACTCCCCCTTTTTTGCTATCAAAGTACGGTCGATAAATCTACATTTATTTATTATGTATATATATATATATATATATATATATATATATATATATATATATATATATATATATATATATATATATTTATATGGGACGATCCGCGTCAACCGGATCAGAGCTACAACCAAAATTAGAAGCAACCAAAAAACTTGACCAAGGGCTCATTTTAAAGCTAGAGCGTCTACTTTCAAATGCCGAGTGCGCCTTTGAAAAATCCAATATGGCGGCCGGTAGCCGGAGAAAAATCAAGTGTTCAGCAAAAAAAGCTTGTAAAAATAAAAATTCGCAACTGTTTGGGTCGTTTTTTGGCTGGCTGATGGACGCCCCAAAAAATTGGGATGGTAAGTTGACAAAATCCAACATGACGGATCCAATATGGCGGTCAAAAATCCAATATGGTGGGCCGAATTTTCGCAAATGAACCGATTTGCACTAAATTTGGTAAACGGGGGTTTTTAGGGTCGCTGATCACGAATCCGAGGTCTGATTTGCCAAATTCAAGATGGCGGATCCAAGATGGCGGATGAAATTTTCGAAAATCTATCGATTTGTACCAAACTTGTTATACGGGGGTTTTTGGGGTCGCCGATTACGAATCAGAAGTTCGATTTTCAAAATCCAAGATGTGCAGACCCAATATAGTAGATTGCCTTATTCAGTTTCCACCATATTGGGTCCACCTTCTTGAATTTTATAAATTTGACTTCAGATTCGTAATTAGCGACCCCAAAAATCCCCGTATGCCAAATTTAGTGCAAATAGGTTAATTTTTTTTAAAAAACGTCCACTATATTGGATCCGCCTTCTTGAATTTTGCAGATCCGACCTCAGATTCGTAATCAGCAACCCCTCGAGCAACCCCAAAAATCCCTGATACCAGCTTTTCCGTAAATCTGGTATATAGATGCTTCATTTTTTATTCAACAGGTGGCGCTTTGCCAACCACAAATAAGTTTGGGTATAGAAGGTAATAAATATAGGTGGAAAATATTGATGTTTTAGTTTAGATTTTTTTTAATATATGCCAAATATCATCGTTGGATTTTCTCTCTATTTTGCTGAGGCATTATTTTCTTTATCTGAGCCCTTTGTTTTCAGTGACGAAAGTCCTTTTCAGAATATTTGTTGTTCTGGGATATTGGGAGTTCTTATTACATTGGCGAATACTCAATAACGGTCCTTTTTAGAATAGTTTTTGAGCTTTTTTTCAGGTGGTTGCTAAATAACACATCGGTTGTAAATTTCCAACAGTCCTTTTCAGGATAGCTGGGGAATTTCTCATCTTCTGTATCTGGGCTCTTTATTTTCAGTGACGACAGTCCTTTTCAGGATAGTTGTTTTTCTGGGATATTGAGTGCTCTTATTGAATTGGCGAATACTTGGTAACGGTCCTTTCTAGGATAGTTGTTGAGATTTTTTTTTCTATTTCAACTTTTTTTTTTGATTTTTTTTTTTTCTTTTACGATAGTCTTATAACATCGACATATAGTCAACAACGGCCCTTTTCTCAAAAATGGCAAATAAAAATTGCAATCAAGAAGTAACGCAAAAGTTGCATTCAAAAAGGTGTGCGAATCCATTGAATGTAGATAGTCATGTTGGCAAAGACTTAAGGAATATTTCCAAAAGTTTATTGGAAGTTTTTCCAAACTTATATGAAAAATCCAAAATATGCCAAAAGTGTAGGAAATCAATCACAGAAAAATGAATCTCGTGGTAGTAATGCTACTGATTCTAATTATTTGGAAGATGTTTCTGAAAACGATTCTGAATTCGAACATGAATTACCCACCAAGAAAGCTCGAATATCTAGAGAGGATGCTCTTAAAGAACTTTTAAATGGATTAAAGGAAAAATTCAGAGAGAATAGTCCTATGCGAAAAACCATACTTACAATCGCACCGGAGTGTTGGACTGCTCGTGAAATTGCACAAGAATTTGGTTGTTCTTATAGAATGGCACTTGAATCTAAGACTTTGAAAAAATCTAGTGGTGTATTAGCTACCCCTACTTTCAAGAAAGGTAAGAATTTGGACGCAGAAGTGGTCTCAAAAGTAATTGAATTTTATGAGTCTGAAGAAAATAGTCGGATAATGCCTAACAAAAAAGATACTGTTATAGTCAAAATCGAAGGTCAAAAATTTATTAAAGAAAATCATTTACTTCTTTATGATATTAAGGTGTTACACGAAATGTTTAAGGAAAAGTATCCAGAGCATAAAATTGGATCAACTAAATTCGCTGAGCTGCGACCTAAATGGTGCGTTATTGCTGGAAGTTCAGGAACGCATAGCGTTTGTGTTTGCACCATACATCAGAATGTAAAAACAATGATCGATGCTATAAACTTGAAGACGCTAACAAAAGGTTCGGAAATTGAATTAAATGACTATAAAGATTGCATAAATTACATTTTATGTAGGAAGAGTACTACTGATTGTTTTTTACTTAACTGTCAAAAATGTCCTAAAATGGAATTTTTCTGAACTTATTACTGGATTACTAGAAAAAAATAAAATAGAACAGGTAATATTCAGCACGTGAGAATCTACAGATCGATGCACTCTTATACAACAATGTCTTTCCACAGACGATTTTGTTGAAGAATTGTGCAATCCTTTAAAATTGCTTATCCCTCATAATTTTATAGCAAAGGCTCAATCTGAATTTTTAACCAATAAAAAAGAAAATTTACGTGAAGATGAAGTGTTGGTATTCAGTAACTTTTCAGAAAATTTTGCTTATGTAATACAGGATGCAGCACAGGCATTCCACTATAATAACGACCAGTGTACAGTATTTCCTGTAGTATTTTACTATCGCTCTAAAAATGAAATAAAACATAACACCATAATATTACTCTCAGATTGTACCAAACATGATGCAGCAGCAGTTCATTTGATGCAAGAAAAGGTCATACCAGTTATAAAAAAATTATGTTCAAAAGTAAAGAAAATTTATTACGCATCTGATGGCGCTAAACAACATTTCAAGAATAGGAGTCAAATGAACTTTTTGATGCATCATAAGCAAGATTTTGGTATAGATGCTAAATGGCACTTCAATGCTACTGCACATAGCAAATGTTCATGTGATGGAGCTGGAGCATGCCTGAAATCTGCAGCGACTCGTTATAGCTTACAAGCTCATCCAAATGATGCCATTTTAAATTCAGTTTCACTCTTCAATTGGGCAAAGTCAAGATTCCAAAACATACATTTTTTTCACTATACCAAAGAAGATCATCAGCTTAATAGACTATTTCCTGACCCACCTGCTGTGCCTAAAATTTAAAGCAGTCATGCATTTATTCCCTGTGCTGGAAATAAACTTAAAATTAAGAGGTTCTCTAATGCAAAAGATGCTAGTTTTTACGCTATATTAATTACTTCATAGGTAATAAAAAAACACTCCTCAAAAAAATAATCATTACAACACATATGCTTCAGTGATTTGCTAAAATGTCAATACTGTTGAGCAATAACTAATTGAATTTTGAGCCATGAATGAGCCTCGACCTTCAATCTGTCAAAATTTTTAAATTCTTATCACAGATATATGATCAGCGACCTCAAAAACCCCTTTACATAAAATTTGGTGTCAATTGGTTGATTTTCGAAAATATCGCCGCCATATTGAATCAGCCATTTTAGATCCGCCATATTGAATTTAAGAATTTTAGAAATTTGATTCGTTATCAGGGACCCCAAAAACCCCCGTATAACAAATTTGGTACAAATCGACAGAATTTTCGAAAATTTTATCCGCCATCTGGAATTTGGCAAATCAGACCTTGGATTCGTGATCAGCGACCCTAAAAACCCCCCCGTTTACCAAATTTAGTGCAAATCGGTTCAGTTGCGAAAATTCGGCCACCATATTGGATTTTTTGACCGCCATATTGGATCCGCCATATTGGATCCGCCATGTTGGATTTTGTCAACTTACCACCCCCAATTTCTTGGGGCGTCCATCAGCTACAATTTGAGCCAAAAAACGACCCAAACAGTTGCGAATTTTTATTTTTACAAGCTTTTTTTGCTGGACACTTGATTTTTCTTCGGCTACCGACCGCCATATTGGATTTTTTCAAAGGCGCACTCGGCATTTAAAAGTAGACGCTCTAAGCTTTAAAATGAGCCCTTGTGGTTGCTTCTAATTTTGGTCGTAGCTCTGATCCGGTTGACGCGGATCGTCCCATATATATATATATATATATATATATATATATATATATATATATTATATATATATATATATATATATATATAAAGAAGCATATACTTTTGAAATATGAAAAGGACGTTATTTAAAAATATTAGGTAAAAAATTATGGGAAAAAATAACGTATAACAGATAATGTATAATAATTCCAATTATATAATGGACACTGATTTTTTACAGTTTCTAATATAAATTTATGTGTACATTTAACTATTTTATGTATATGTATTGGGAGGCTATGTGTTAAATATTTATTTAAAAAACATATTACCTGTATTGGGCAAGAAAAAGGGCACTTTCTAATACCTACAACGGTCGATTTGTATTCATGGTTAGTTCGATGGTTAAATTAAACAAAATTTGTAATTATAATTAGAATACCTGGGTGAAATGTTTCTAGAAGATTAAAGAAAATTATCGAAGTAATGTATACAGCACGTTAAGGGTAATTTTTTTTAATTTTAACACGTTATAGTATTCATTAAAATAAATCCATCTCCAAATATTTCCTATAAAAAAATTTCGAGAACTTGTTTTAAAAAACTCATATTAAGGAAAGCATTTAAAAATATCACCTTTTATTATCCGCAGTTAACCCCTGGGCGAAATAAAAACAGAATCTAAAAGGGAAGTATTTTAACATTACCAAGATTTAAGAGTTAAAAATTAAAATAGATACTATATGGAAATGTTACAGGTCCGAAGTTAAACGCCTTAAATGGATGCACTTTCTTTGCTATTTAATCTTTGTATAGAAGATTTGGTAAAGTGATTTATATTAGTAAGTACTATAATCTATTATGTCCCAGTGTAGTCATATTACTCCTTATTGCCAAATTTGCTGAATTTTGTCAAATGTGATGACAAAAATGTTAAAATAGGTTATAATATGAGAGCATATCGAACGAAATTTGTCAGGAAATTAATTGTTCATTGACGCATTATCTATCACTAATTCATATATGTTCGCCCAGCAACTCGTCTATTGTATTGCTTTATACTTTTGTGACGTCAGTGTCACTAAATAAGACCTGGATTGACAATACTTTATTCGACCTCTGACATCGATTTAATGCGTAATATATTCTCTGTTGCTCACAGACCGCCCAATACACAATAGAAATTTTAATATACCCGAATATAATATAATCTCATTTATGTACTACAATAATATTTCTTTGGTCCACTTTAGAGGCTACTGCTCATTGTTTGGAAGTTTCCTGGTTTTCCTCTAACAAGTCGACTTTTAACCTTCCATACATCCTAAAATAATAAATAATCTCGTACCATGTACAATTTTTGTCTTGATAGAATGGAATAAAATAAACAAAAATACTGGGTACAAAAAAATATGTTGTCTAAAGAATATTTCATATTAATTTAATTTGATGTTGGCCTTCCAAACTCTTACAAGTCATACGTTTTCAATTACTCGTATGTTCTAAATAATAGTATATGAGTAGTTGATCGTAGCAAAAATTCATGTTGAACATTTATCATAGCCAAAGTTTTGGATGTTTTTTTTATGGGCCTAGCACACGTGCTGCAGGTAAGTCCCTAAAGCGCTACAGGAGCGACATGTTTGCGAAAAAAGCGATTTACGTTGTTCTTGAATCGCTGTAAATTATACTCGGTGGGAAACACAGTCCTGGGTACTGCTCTGGAAGGAATTAAGCGGGCCACATCCTTCGAACACTTTCCATGAAAATACTTGTAGAATAGGCTTAAGTGGCCAACCGTTCTTCGATGTTCCAGCGAATCAAGGCCGCCGGTCAGTTCCGGGTCTCCAATCAGACGAACAGCTCTTCTCTGAACAGAATCCAACAAATGCAGTGTATGGTTCGGAGCAGAGCCCCACACATGGGAGCAGTATTCCATAGTTGGTCGAATTTGAGCTTTGTAAAGAATTAACAGTTGTTGTGGAGTATAAAGCTTTCTGGTTCGAAATAATATTCTCAACTTTTGAGAAGCTCTCCTTGCTATGCCTGCAACATGTTCATGCCAGGACATTATATATATATATATATATATATATATATATATATATATATATATATATATATATATATATATATATATATATATATATATATATATATATGTACATATATATATATATATATATATATATATATATAATATGCGGATATATATATTATATATATATATATATATATATATAGATATATAACAAGTATGAAATGCGGATTTCAGACAACAGATGGTGCACCAATGCAGTTTGTGCTATAAAGATTTGACACTGCGCCATTTTGTTGTGCCATCAACAAGTATCAGACGCGCACGAGTGATAAGTTAGAAAAGTGTGTGCATAGTGCTGTGTTCAATTTGTCGAAATTATACCGAACAAAGAGCATTCGCTGTATGTATGCGACAGCATTCATTTATTGTTTTCATTTGAAGAAAACTGCTGTTGAATCGTACCGATTACTTCGAGAGCTTATGGTGAACATGCTCTATCGCAAAATACGTGTGTTGTAGACAAGGAACGTGGAAAACCGCCAAAAAACTACGAAGATGTGGAATTGAAGATTGTTGGACGAATGATTTGCAAGCATTGTTGGACGAAGATGATTCGCAAACACAAAAACAACTCGCCGAGCAATTGGGCGTTAGTCAACAAGCTGTTTCCAATCGGCTACGAGAGATGGGAAAGATTCAGAAGACCGGTAGATGGGTACCACATGAGTTGAACGACAGGCAAATGGAAAAGCGCAAAAACACGTGTGACATTTTGCTCGCTCGGTACAAAAGGAAGGAAGTCGTTGTTACAGGGGATGAAAACTGGATTTATTTTCAGAATCCCAAGCGCAAAAAATCATGGATAGACCTAGGCGCACCATCCACATCGACCGCAAGACCGAATCGCTTTGGCAGAAAGACGATGCTCTGTGTTTGATGGTACCAGAGGGGCGTGGTCTATTATGAGCTGTTAAAACCTGGGGAAACGGTTAATACTAAACGTTACCAGCAACAACTGACTGATTTGAACCGTTCGCTGCTTGAAAAAAGGCCAGAATACCGAAAGAGGCAACACAAAGTCATTTTTCTTCATGACAATGCTCCATCACATACGGCAAAAAACCAGTTCGCGAAAGGTTGGAAGCACTCAGCTGGGAAGTTCTACCCCATGCGGCTTACTCACCAGACTTGGCTCCTTCCGATTACTACTAGTTTGCATCCAGGGGTCACGCACTTACTGAGCAGCGCTTTGGTTCGTACGAAGATGTGAAAAAATGGCTCGATGAATGGTTCGCAGCAAAAGGGGAAGATTTTTACTGGCGTGGTATTCACAAATTGCCCGAAAGATGGGAAAAATGTATAACAAGCGATGAAGCATTCTTTGAATAAAGCATTTTTTATCATTCTTCCGAATTTAACATGTTTTTCTAGAAAAAAAAATCCGCATTTCATACTTGTACACCCTATAGGATATAATATTTTTCATGGCTAAGCTTTTAAAAGTATCTTAATAAGTAATTTAGGCTAACATGTATACTATTTGAACTGTTCATATATCTTAAAGAAAGTGATTTTTTGTAGTCGTATCTGGACATAAACGATCATTTAGGAGATAACTGGAGTTAAAATTCGAGGATTCCTATTGCTCATTCATTCTTAAAATTTGATCTAGTTTTGAATTTTTTTATATTGATTGTTATTTTGAGATAAAACACAGAGGATAACATGAAAAAATTCGATGATCGACATCGAATGTGAATATGAGTTACGGTCTGTAAAATATAGAATGGGTCATCTTCGCACAAGACAAAAAACTTACATTTCTAATCTCGATTTTAGAAACACATTAAAATTTATACAAATGATGAATTTTTTGATGACTGAATTTTAAAAATTTTTGTTATTTCGATATTCTTTTTTATTTCGGTTATTCATGGAAAATGCTACCTTCAAATTCGTGTAATTTTTTGAGCCTACTGATACTTTATCGTTTATAGTTTTGTAGTTAGGATACAAATGTATGTTTTGTTTTTAATGGAATACCCTGTTTATTTGCTAGTGGTTTAACTTTTGCAACAACATATCTCATTCTTTATACATCGAGCGGTTGCACTTGTTATATTCAAGGCATTGGACCGGGTCTGGCCTAACGGATTGTTGACTAAGTTACGCTCTTATAGTATGTTTAAAAGGTTTTATTTCTAGCTCTCGTATTTCCTTCCTGGATTTCTTTCTGATATGTTCAGTATCAATGCCGGTGTGCCCCAAGGCTCCATACTATCTCTTATTATCTTGCTCATTTATATTAACCATCTGCTGGAAAGGACCAGGAATCCAAACTACAACTTTGCAGATGAGAGTATGCTTATTTCTTCATATACTTTGAACCCTTGAACATCGGCTACTCATGCAAATATCCAACTTAACAAATACCTATGAGAAATGAGATTACAGTAACGAAGTAAAATTTAACGCTACAAAAACCCAGGCGGCAGTTTTTTTCTAAAAAAGTTAACGTTGCAGAAGCGAACATAGGTACGTAGGGACATTCCATTCCTCTAGCACCGTTACTCAATTTGCCGGGCGTTAACATGTCTTAGCATGAATATGTTGCATGCATAGCAAAGAAAACTTTTCAAAAGCTGGGAATATTATTTAGAACTAGAAAGCTTTACACTTCACAGCTGTTAATTCTGTACAAAACTCAAATTTGACCAACCTATGCTCCCAAACAGACACTGCATTTGTTGGATTCTATTGAGAAGAAGAGAACAAGTTCGTCTGATTGGATACCCAGAATCCCCCAGCATTCTTGATTCCTTGGAACATCGAAGAACGGATAGCGACTTGAGTCTACAAGTACTTACATGGGAAATGTTTGATGGATGTAGCTCTCTTAATTCCGCCCAGAACGATGCGTGCTAGTCACGTACGTCGCGCTAATATGTTACATCGCTACGAGATTTAGCTTGCCACTCCTCATATAACTCACCCAGGACTGTTTCTCACCGATTACAATTTACAACGATTCAAGATCACCGTGTATCGCTTTTTCCGCGCATGCGTCGCTCCTGTAGCGCTTTAGGAATTGATCTGCTCCTTAAAAAATAGCATTTACAGAATAGGCTGTATATATATATATATATATATATATATATATATATATATATATATATATATATATATATATATAGCAGTTTATCAAAAAAATAAAAGATATAGAGTGTTATACGGCGCACATGCTGACGCTGAATGTTTTGAACTTTTAGTTCATCTTAATTTTTTTTAAATGGTATGTATATTATTTTATTTTTAAGTCCGACTAAAAATTCTAGATATTATTTGTCTAACATACCGTATGTCTAAATTGAACTGTTTTGGAATTATTGTCATTGAAAATTAAAAAAAAAAAATTTAATAAATTTTACAACAAAGAATTCAATATGAAGCACCACAGATCACCCCGGATTCTCTGCAAAACTCTCTTTAAGCTGTGTTTATGACAGATTGACTCATTGCCTCGCTGTTAACGGTAGGCATTTTGAGCAATTGTTACCTTAAAAATAAAGCTAGAGTATTTATTAATAGTTTGTCTTTTTTTTTTATTTTAAATTTCAAATGACAATAATTCCAAAACAATTCAATTTAGATATATGGTATGTTAGACAAGTAATATCTAGAATTTTTAGTAGCACTCAAAAATAAAATAATATAGAGGGCTTTCCATTTAAAAAAATCTAAAATGGCGTAATTTTTTCGAACTGACAGTTCAAAACATTCTATAACTTTTATTTAAACATTTTTTTGATACATTGATTAATAAATGCTGTGGAATCATTATTCCATACATATGGGGCACCCTGTATATACATATATATATATATATATATATATATATATATATATATATATATATATATGTATACATATATATATATATATATATATATATATATATATATATATATATATATATATATATATATATATATTTAAGCAACACACGAATTATCTCGACCGTGCAAATCATTTTTATAACAATTTTTTTGTTGTATTAGTATTGGGTATGCGGTCTGTCAGTAAAACTTCTCATGCGTCATTCTGTTCTCTATATTTAGTTGTACATTGACAACTTCATCGAGAGAAAAACTATAAGATAATGAACAATTATTATTTTTTTTATGTATCACCTTGAACCTACTAACAATAATAATCACTATGAATGTCAACAGATAAAATGTACATGTTAAAAAACTTACCAACTAGAGAAAATCATTCATTTAAATCCATATTAAACTATAATAAGGCGAAAAAACAAACACCGAGAGAGGAGTAAACGTATACTGTCTATTTGGTCATGTTTATTAACAAGTTGTTTACTTATTTATACGTTTCTTACCCTTCCTCTTACCTCTTTCTCCCTTCTAATCTTGTCTCTATTTGCTTAAAAATTCCTTCCCGTCTCTCCCCCTTCCTTTCCCTTGGCTTTTATTAAAGATGCAGTTAAAAAAGAAAACCAAAAAGAAAAAAACGAGAAAAGAACAAACCAAAACAAAAAAAGACCTTTACCACATACTACGTTATTAACCTATGATATTGCAATCAATGGTGCTAAGCTTATTAATATATGTCTTGTAATTAATACTGTTTTTATGTCTTTCTTGAATGCTCAGCCAATGCACAACTATTTTTATTCAACTTACAGTCACTTTTGTGTTGTGTTAACCGTTGACGTAACCATTGCGATGTTTGACCAATGTAACACGCATCACAGTCCAAACACGGCACTCTATAAATCAAATTGCCTGTCAGTAAAATTGGAGATTTGTCTTTAAGTTTGCGCAATTTGATTTATACAGTGTTGTGTTTCGACTGTGATGCGTGTTACATTGGTCAAACATCGCAATGGCAACGATTAACACAACACAAAAGTAACTATAAATTGAATAAACATAGTTGCGCATTGGCTGAGTACTCTAGAAAGACGGGACATATTTTTAAATTCAATGATGTAAAAATTTTAACGTACGATAATAATTACAAAAGCAGACTTTTTCTGGAAATGGTTTCACATTGAAAAACATAAAAACAGTATTAATTACAAAACAGATATTAATAAGCTTAGCACTATTTATTGCAATATCATAGGTTAATAACATTGTATGTGGTAAAGGTCTTTTTTAGTGTTCCGTACGGAACACTTATAAGATGACTTCGGTGTCTGTCTGTCTGTCTGTCACACCCAATTTTCTCCGAAACTATTTGACATAGAAAGTTGAAATTTGGTAATAATATAGGAATTGATGGCCTCATCAGAACCATGTAGTTTTGAGAGTTAAATTTTGACTTAAGGGGTTAGTTTTGGGGGGTGAAATCGGAAGTGAAAAAAAAAATTTTTTCTAGGTCATCGAGTGTGGTGTCAAATGAAAGCTTGTGAAAACACGAGTAAAAAATGTATATATAATGTAATACTTGCGCGCACTTTTATTTGTATTATTTTCAAAAAATCGCGAAAAATCGCTGTCCCCCCGCCTTATCTCAAAAAGTACTTATCAAAAAATTTTGAAAAAATTCTGAAATATTCTCCACGGGGTGTAGATTGAACGAAATTTATTACGAGTGCATTACCTTTAATAATTTATCTAGTATATAAAAAAAAACAAAAATTTCAAGGTCATCAGTAAAGATTGGAAACAAACTTTGTTGAAAACTCATTTGGGGTGTGTTTTGTGAAATCACTGATCATTTTATACCTCTCTAACAAAATGTTTTGTTTTAAAAGCAATCTACGTACGGAACACTAATTGCGCAAGTTCAACTTGCACTTGACCGGTTATTTTGTTTTGGTTTGTTCTTTTCTTGTTTTTTTTTTCTTTTTGTTTTTCTGTTTTAACTGTATCTTTAATAAAAGCCAAGGGAAAGGAAGGGCAAGAGACGGAAAGGAATTTTTAAGCAAGTAGAGATAAGATTAGAAGGGAGAGACAGATAAGGGGAAGGGCAAGAAATGTATGAGTAAGTAAACAATTTCTTAATAAACATGATCAAATAGACAGTATACGTTTACTCCACTCCCAGTGTTTTTTCTTCGCCTTATTATAGTTTAATATGAATTTAAATGATTGATTTTCTCTAGTTGGTAAGTTTTTTAACATGTCCAGTTTGTACATTTTATCTGTTGACCTTTACAGTATTTATTGTTAGTAGGTTCAAAGAATAATAATTGTTCATTACTTTATAGTTTTTCTCCTGATGACATTGTCAATTTACAAGAAATATAGAGAACTGAATGACGAATCAGAAGTTTTACTGACAGACCGCATACCCAATACTAATACAACAAAAATTGTTTTAAAAATATATATATATATATATATATATATATATATATATATATATATATATATATATATATATATATATAAATCTTTTTCAGAAATCTTCGAATATATATATATATATATATATATATATATATATATATATATATATATAAATTTTTCAGAAATGTTCGAATTTGAAAAAAAAAGTAAATGAAAACTGCAATAAAGTTAAAAAAAAATCTTTGTATGTCATTTCGCAACAGCCTAGTTTTGTCAGCCCTACAAATTTTATCTAAAAGAAAACTTCCAGCGTTTTTTTGAACGAACCGAAAAAAGTTTGAGATAGTATCATTATTTTTATTAAGGTGATCCGTTTTATTATTTATAATACAAAAAATATAATTGTATTACCTGGAATTTTAGGTTTCCTCCCAATTGTTTGACTCTTTGTTCTATCTCTTCAGCGATATTTTCTTGTACGGTCCCTGTTACATCTATAAATTCGCAATTGTTGTCAGCATAATGACAGGATATGGCTTTTCTAAATCCCTTCAAGATAAATAATATATAAATTTATCCGAAAGTATAAATTCTAATAATAATTTAACAATGGATTTAATTAGATTGACGCAAAAAAACATTATTACTGAGAAATCAAGAGTGAACATTTTTAAGAGTATTTTTCATGCAAAGTTATTTGTATTTTATTAAATTTTCGAATAATCTATCCAAATCCAAGTTATATTTATTAGGTGTACAAATTAATTCTGAACACTTATGGACTAAATTTGACATTTGGGTCAAAATAAGTAAAACCGGCCATCTAAAAAATTTTTTCCTCGAATTTCAAAGATAACTATGTTTTTCTATAGGGGTACAAGGTTACCCCCTAAATTTTTTTTGCAATACTTCAATTATTTTGCGAATAATTGCTAGTTGTATAGTTATGTATAGAACTTTTCATTTATTCATATTTCGGAAACAAATAGAGATAATTGAGTTAATTTTTTTAAGTTAATTTAATAATATGTTTATACTTTTCAGTTGAATTCATGCGGTTGCTGTAAAAATTTAATTTGTTAAAATCATAAACAATTTTATTAAATAATTGCTAATTAAACCATGTTTGTCGGTTTCACTCGAAAATGAGATCGCACTCTTTTAATTCGTAAAACGCCACTGAGTAAATTAAATAAAAACCGGTCAAGTGCAAGTTGAACTTGCACAATTAGTGTTCCGTACGTTGATTGTTTTTAAAATAAAAAATTTTGTTAGGGTGGTATAAAATGATCAGTGACTTCACAAAACACACCCTAAATGAGTTTTCAACAAAGTTTGTTTCCAATCTTTACTGAAAACTGGTGACCTTGAAATTTTGTTTTTTTTTCTATACCAGATAAATTATTAAAGTTAATGATAATTTTCGTTTAATCTATACCCCGTGGAGAATATTCCAGGATTTTTTCAAAATTTTTTGATCAATACTTTTCGAGATAAGGTAGGGGACAGCGATTTTTCACGATTTTTTAAAAGTAATACGAAGAAAAGTGTGCGCAAGTATTACATTATATATATATTTTTTACTCGTGTTTTCACAAGCTTTCATTTGACACCACACTTTGACCTAGTAAAAAAATTTTTTTTTTCACTTCCGATTTCACCCCTCAAAACGAATCCCTTAAGTCAAAATTTATGTTACGGTGATATAAAATGATCAGTGACTTTACAAAACACACCCCAAATAAGTTTTCAACAAAGTTTATTTCCAATCTTTACTGAAAATTGATGACCTTGAAATTTCTGTTTTTTTTTATATACCAGATAAATTATTACAGATAATGCACTCGTGATAATTTTCGTTCAATCTACACCCCGTGGAGAATATTCCAGAATTTTTTCAAAATTTTTTGAAAAGTACTTTCCGAGATAAGGCGGGTGGACAGCGATTTTTCGCGATTTTTTAAAAATAATACAAAGAAAAGTGCGCGCAAGTATTACATTATATATATATTTTTTACTCGTGTTTTCACAAGCTTTCATTTGACACCACACTCGATTACCTAGTAAAAAAATTTTTTTTTCACTTCCGATTTCACCCCCCAAAACTAACCCCTTAAGTCAAAATTTAACTTTCAAAACTACATGGCTCTGATGAGGCCATCAATTCCTATATTACTACCAAATTTCAACTTTCTATGACAAATAGTTTCGGAGAAAATCGGGTGTGACAGACGGACAGACAGACAGACAGGCAGACGGACAGACAGACGGACAGACACCGAAGTGATCTTATAAGTGTTCCATACGGAACACTAAAAAGAAAAAAGTTATTAACCTCTTATATTAAAGAAGCTCGTGGACTCTAACGCGCGAGCTGTTGACGCTGATTCCCTCGAAACTCATTCATTTTTAACGAAGGAATCATAATAGTAATATCAAGACCTTTTGCATTTATTATTTAATGAACAATTAAGTTACTGTTACTGTTTCTTTAGTACTAGAAAATATTTTGCACATCAATTGATTATCTCTGATCAGAGAACGTGAAACATTCAGCGGCTTCAGTTGATTTGTATAATAAGAAATTGATTCAACATTTGAAGGCTATATTCGGCGACTCTGCCATTCGAAAAATTGATTATTTGTCTGACGGAGCTGGATCTCAATATAAAAACAAGTTTAATTTTTCTTCTCTACTCTCGCATGAATCTGAATGTGGTATTAGGCAGAGTGGCATTTTTTCGCCACTTCCATTGGAAAAGGGGCTTGCGATGGAATTGCTGGATGCGTTAAAAGTGCGGCGAGAACTGTAAGTATTCCGAGAAATAGTAAAAATCAAATAACATCTCTCAAACGCTTGTTTGATTGGCAGTTAATTATTTTAAAAATGTAAGCTTCGATTTTTGTACAAATGAAGAATGTTAGGCTAACGAAAATGTTTATCAATCGAAGCATCGAACTTGTAAAGCTACATATATCTAAGACTCGCCAATTCCATGCGTTTATACCGAAAGAAAATAACCAATTGATGTGCAAAATATTTTCTAGTTCTGAAGAAGCAGTAACAGTTAATGTTTGAAATATTTTAATATATATTGTATGATTTTTACTTAATTGTTCATTAAATAATAAATGCAAAATGTCTTGATATTGCTATCATGATTCCTTCGTTAAAAATTAATGAGTTTTTCGAGAGCGTCAGCGTTAGTGGTTCAGGCTTTAGTGTTCACGAGCGCGTTGGAGGTCGCTTTAATATAAAAGGTTGCTAACTTTTTTTAATTTACTCAGTGACCTTTTACACATTAAAAGAGTACGATCTCCTTTTCGAGTGAAACCGAGAACATAGTTTAATTCGCAATTGTTTAAAAAAATTGTCTAAAACTTTAACAAATTAAATTTTTACAACTGCATGAATTCAGCTGAAAAGTATAAACATTTCATTTTTAAAAAAAATATCTCTCTTCGCTTCCGAAATATGAATGAAAGGAAAGTTCTATACATAAATATTCAGCTAGCGATTATTCGCAAAATAATTGCTGTACTGCAAAAAAAATTTAATGAGAAAAAAGGTATTTGTACCTCTATCAAAAAACACAGTTATACTTATTTTGACCTATTTTCATTTTATAAAAAAAAACTTTCATTTGTTTTAATCCAGGTTTTTTTCAACCAGTTCAATTGATTTAAAGAAATCGGACTAAGTGGAAATCTGAAGCCCCTAGTACCGCCCTTCTCCCACTAAAAGTAAACTATGTTTTTTTTTGCCTTATGAGTCACTCATTCGAATCAGTTGTTATTGGTAGAGCTCAGAAGTGACGGTCGGAACATTTGATAATGGATCAAGCTCCTGTGATCCCGTTAAATGCATACCTTTCTGCATAGATTGCGGTAGTCACTGATTATGTGTACAAACCATTCATTCAACCTGCCTTAATCACCTTTTTAGTTAAAATGCTTCTCAAACGATATAACGTCTAGGATTAATTTTTTAGGTTATATTCATAGTAGGATTTAGTTTTATACCACGTTTTTTTAATCCAATTTGAATAGGTCTTGTAGTTAATGAAAGATGAGAGCCGAGAATTAATTTGTACTAATAATAAATCAGGAAAAATAATCTGTTATTTTTGTTGATATAACCAGAAATACTTAAAAAGTATACATATGTTTTTATAAATTTCAAAAGTGAGGGAAGGAATAACTTTGCTTGCCCATTTCTTCGGACTACTGGATAAAACGTTAAACTGATAGCAAATAACTAACTTACTTTGGTCTTGTTTGGCCCTGATCCATGTAATAAAAGTGGATTAAAAAATACAGTATCACCTTTTTCCATCACCACGTATGTTTTAGGAAGATGATCCATGCCATGAATTCCGTGATACATTTTGTTTTTAAAACCCTAAAATTGTATTATTCATTCAATAATTGTATAATCTGGATCATCTCGTTTTATAGGATATATTATTTATTTATTTTATACAAATTTTACGGGAAACCCCATTGCAGTACAATTTTAAAACAGGTACAAATGCAGATACAAAAATATTAAAAATGCATTACATGAAATATATATAAAATTTACAGCAGAACCTAAATTTCAATAAATATGTAAGGGGATTTACCAAGATTCACAACAACACAGTTCTAAAATTAACACTCAGTTTAACTTTCTTACACCAATGTTTAATTTTATCCAAACATATATATTTTAAATGAAGTACACTTTATTATGAGGTATTAATCATAAAAAAAGTTGACTGAAGTCTGATCTTTTATTTTACAGATAATTTCTATAAAAAATGGGAATTGAGAAAATACAATTTTCAGTTTTTTTCGACAACTTTGAAAAGCACGTATAATACGATATATTCGAACCAATCCCTTTAATTCCATCCCACGTTTCTTTCATCCGTTTTATGTTGAACTTTTGTTAATTACGCATAAAATTTATTTATTATCGCAAGTAAAAACCATGAAAAATTCTCATAAAACTATTGAAACTATACAAATATTAAATAAACGTATTCCTTTTCCTGTTTTTTTATTTCGTTCAAAAATTCTACCTTCTACTCCAGCAAAGGAAGTAAAAGAACCAGTCTAAACCTATTACTTCACCCTAGTTTAAGTATACTAATATTAAAGAATACTCGACAATTAACGTTATTTCGCCATTATTCCAACCTAGAGCCTGAAAGATTCAACCGAAACTTAAGAATGAAAATTCGCAATGTTTGTCTTTATAGCGCCCAATGGGAACAATACGTAATTTTTACCCAAATTCATTTTCTAGCCGCAATTTTCAAGGAATCTCAATATAATGAATGTAATGAAAGACTAATATTGTCAAATTTCCACTTTCAGTTTCACTGAAACTGTATGACGCGTTTTGCTATACTATAGCTTCTTCTGATACAAAATGATATTTGTATATATATTGTATATATATCATTTTGTATCAGAAGAAGCTATAGTATAGCGAAACGCGTCATACAGTTTCAGTGAAACTAAATAAAGTGGAAATTTGACAATATTAGTCTTTCATTACATTCGTTATGAATTTCCATCAAGTAACAGCCACAACAATTCAAAATCTCAATATATATTTTTTTTAAAATCTTCGTTCTTGACTGCTCTGGCTGAGCGGATTTTTGATTATTTACCATGATTTTTACTAATTTATCAATATATATTGCTTTTTTTCGAAAAAAAACCTTTTTAAGCAATAAAATGAGTCTCAGTCACGCAATTCTCAAGGAATCTCACTCATTGTTGTCTTATAATTTTCGTTTTTGGTTTCTCTATCGACGTGTCTGAGCGGATTTTTGATTATAGAGGTAAAATGATCAGGCGAACGTTTCCTAAACTTTAGGCTTTTAAACCAGGAATTCAAAACCTAACATAACCTAATATAGCGAAGACCAAACCCAACATAACCTAATGTAGCGAACTTCAAACCAAACATAACCTAATGTTGCGAACTTTAACCAAATTTAACCAAATTACCGAACGTCGCTATATTAGGTTAAATTAGGTTTTGAGTTCTTGATTTAAAAGAAACAAGTTTAGGAAACGGTTTTTTTCTTTGCAAAGGGTTATGATCGGTTTGATGTTCTTGGTGTAAATGGCTAAAAACTTATTTATTGAAAAATGAGTTCGAATCATGGCCAGTATAGAGAAATCAAAAACCAAGATTATGAAAAAAAAATTATTGAGATTCCTTGAAAATTGGGTCACTAAGACTCATTTTATTGCTTAAAAACGGGTTTTTGGAAAAAAAGCAATATATATTGATAAATTAGTAAAAATCATGGCAAATAATCAAAAATCCGCTCAGACAGATCGATAGAGATATCAGGAACGAAAATTAAAAAAAAAGTTATTGAGGTTTCTTGAAAATTGCGGCCAGAAAATACATTTAGGTAGAAATTACGTATTGTTTAAGTTTTCTGATAGAATGAAATAAATTAAAATTAAAAAAGGTATAACATAATTTTGCTATACTATTTCTATTAAGCAAAGGTCAATATTAGAAATGATAAGAAAGTAACTGCTAAATATTTTTACACTAAATATGTTGATCTTAATAACAAACAATACTCTTAAGTGTTTAAATAATATTGTTATTAACAAGTTTGAAGGATTTTCATTATTGCCCAATTTTATGTAGTTCGTATTATACAGGTTGAAAAAAATTTTGTATGTTCATGGTGATGGGAAAAACAAACCGCTGATGGGTGGACAAAGGTTACTATTGCACTGTTAGCTACGCCTTTGTAAAATAATTTTTACTACTCATCGGTGGTACATTGTCGTTTACTTCATTATTAGATACGAGTGTAAATTTATTTAATCGGTATGATAGAGGATGGTCTCTTATTTGATTAGTGTAGTTTACCTCGGGATATGTATGTTTATACAATGGACCTTTATGAGATCCTGGAACAACAAACAGACAACCATTTTTCTCATCTACACGTTCCACAGCTGTCCAAGAAGCTACAATTTTATTGGCAGGTCTAAACGGAAAGTAATGCAGGTCCTACAAAAATTTAAAATACAGATCGTTTATATATTTATATAATAACCATTGTTAGTATACTATAAAGCCGGGTGAATAGAGTCATAGCGTGAGCAGAGGCTAATATTAAACCGTTGTAGCGATAAACACCAAAAATAAGATAATTTATTAGGGAGTGATTTCACTATAGCTTTTAAAGATTGACACTTGACACTTTTGTTTGTCATATTTCAAAATGTTGTTGGATAGTCTGTTCATATTTATTGAGTTTTGGTAAATATTTATTTTTTGTAAAATCTGTATTTGAGGGGTGAAAAAATGATCATTATATATTGCGAATATAGTTTGATGGTGCATTATCGATGTTACTATCCACCATTGGCTCAAGTAGACTGTAAACCCAGTGTCGCGTTCACTAAAAGTAATGTCTTATCGTGTATGTTCTTCCACTTCACTATCCTTTATACTGCAGTGTCACATTGCTAATCCACAAGTGAAAGCAATTGACCATTCTCAGTTTAAGAAATTAAAGGATTTTTCAAAATAACGCAGAGTGGCGCGATTCTTGTGAACGTAGAAGAGTAAAGCAACAATAAAAAATAGTCTGCAAGTTAATGTTATTAATTGGTAACTAGGTATAATAATAAATACTTTTAATTTTACCTGGTGCATTGGATGTAAGGAAGCTCCTTCATCGCCAAAGGGTGGTTTGTTAATAAACATTGAGTGTGCAGCCGTTATATTTGGACCTATTATGGCTTCAACAACATCTACTACATTTTCATCGGAAATATATTTCCAGAAAATCCTATCATGCACGAAATCTTGAAGCTAAAATTGTCGACTTGTAAAAAAAACACTCTGAGAGAAGTATGCCATTCGGAAATATGCTGATACGATGTGGATCGGCAAAGAAGGATAATTCTTGAGACCGAAAACAAAATCGAACTCCAAAAAATTTTATTTACACAAGCTTATTTTATTATACCCATAAGTATGAATAACATTCTCAAATATCTCCTGAACTCCATGGACAATCAACTTTGGCATTTTACTAGATTACTCTACCTAAAACCGCAGCTTAAAATCTGACCACAGTAACGGAAATTTTTTTTTCTGTCTATTTTTCTTTACTGAGGTTACTATATAATTAAACGATTTTTTCTCGGTGCAACCGCTTTTTGCCTAACATTTGTTGTCTGTTTGTCCATCTTTGCCGGTCTAGACTGTAAGCCACACTTATTAAAGAAATTGTGTAGCTATATCTAGAACGTTTTTTAAGAAAGTTTAGTTTTCATGATTTTTTCCAAAAAAAAAAAAATAATTATAAGAAATGATATCGCTTGACAAGCAAACTTATTTGGAAGGACCATATGTCTGGATCAAACCATGCAATAAGGAATTGGTTCATATCTTAGTCTAAGACTAAACACTTACACTGACTGACAATGAACAGTAAAAATATTTTAAATGTCTTACAACACAATTTAAAATTAAGTTGCCGCCTTACTGTAATTAAGTAAATTTGATAAATATTTGTGATATCCTTGGAGTTAAAAATATAGAGGTATATATATATATATATATATATATATATATATATATATATATATATATATATATATATATATATATATATATATATATATATATATATATATATATATATATATATATATATATATATATATATATATATATATATATACATATATATAATATATATATATATATATATATATGCATATATATATATATATATATATATATATATATATATATATATATATATATATATACATATATATATATATATATATATATATATATATATATATATATATATATATACATACATATATATATATATATATATATATATATATATATATATATATATATATATATATATATATATATATATATATACATATATATATATATATATATATATATATATATATATATATATGTATATATATATATATATATATATATATATATATATATATATATATATATATATATATATATATATATATATATATATATATATATATATATATATATATATATATATATGTACGTACATATAACACGTAGGCTGAAACGTTTTTGGTCTAGCTACCTAAAACCCATTTTTTGCATTTTTCATTAATATCATCAAGAGCGATACAAGTACTCCAACGCTTTCCTAACATACCTTTCTTGTAGAAGGATGTGTCTTTGCCTTCAAAATAGGCCTCAGTTTCGGCGATAACTTCTTAAATGGAACCAAATCTCTTTCCCGATAGCATTTTTTGAGGTCTGCGAATAGATAATAGCCGCTGGGGACCAAATCTGGAGAATACGGCGGATGAGGAAGCAATTCGAACTTCAATTCATGCAATTTTGCCATCGTAAACCATTGAGTTGTGACACGGTGCATTGTCTGGATGAAAGAGCACTTTTTTTTTGTTCATTGGGGGCCGTTTCTTTGCGATTTCTGCCTTCAAACGCACCAATAACTTTATATATTCGCTATTGACGACTTTTCTCAGCAGAGTCGATGAAAATTATTCCATGCGCATTCTGAAATACAGAGGCCAAAATCTTCCCACCTGACTGTTATGTCTTTAGTTGCTTCAGGCGGCTTTAACCGGCTGCTGTCCACTCAGCTGACTGCTGATTTGATTTCGGTGTGTAGTGGTGGATCCATGTTTCATCCATTGTCACATATCGCATGAACAAATCCTTTTTATTGCGCTTAAACAGGTCCAAACAGCGCTCAGAATCATCAACACGTTGTTGTTTTTGGTCCGCTGTGAGGAAACGCGGTACCCATTTCGAACAGAGCTTTTTTGTGCCCAAATGTTCATTCAAAATATGACCAACACGTTCTTATGATATCTTTAGGGGGTCAGCTATCTCACGCAATTTCACTTTACGGTCATCCAAAACAATTTTGTGGATTTTTTTGATGTTTTCTGGTGTAACCAGCTTATTTGGGCGTCCACAGCGTTCAGCATCATTTGTATCTGTACGACTCCGTTTAAATTCAGCATATCAATAAATGGTGAGTCATTTTCCAGCGGCAGAGTCCCCGTAACACTTATCAAGCTATTGCTTTGCTTGAACAGTATTTTTTCCCATCAAAAAACAGTGTTTAATCAACACACGGAATTCGATTTTTTCCATTGTTTTAAAACTACCACTGTAAATTGTAAACTAATCGTCGAAATGTCATGAAATTTTGACATGTATCGTTTGAAGGTTTGTACTTCCTGGGGGCGACATCAGACCAAAAACTTTTCAGCCTACGTGTTAAATATGTTTTAAGACGGTTGCAATTACTGTTGCGTAATTACCGGTTTAAACATGTTATTAATTTTTGTGGTTTGTTAATGTTAATTATTTAAAATTTTAGCCTTTACCAATCATAGGCCATATCGTTAATTACCGTCAATGCTTTATAGAACGCATAAACATATTAGGTTAGGTAATTACTAGTGGCCCGCTTCAAATCAGCTTCAGGCATTAATTTACTGGAAGTTGGCGTCGCGGCAAATGTCCATCAACAATTTTAAAATTAATCTTAGTGACAAAAATGATAACCTATTATTTATTATATATTTTTAGACTTTACTAATCAAAAACAAATTGTTCATAAAACCCAAAAACAAAAAATTAGGGGCGCTATTACCGGTGATGGCCATAAGTTATATTAATATATGTGTGGCACATTTTTACATTAATTTTTGATTTTTATATTCCGTAGTATTCATGGTGTAATGGCATTTTCATAGTAGTTTATAAAATTTAAATGAACGTAGCTATGTAGATGATTTAGTAACATGGTGAAGTGAACATTTCAGTGTAATGCAAAAAACCTATTTTATTGTGGCCTTTATTTTAATTTTTTTATATTTTAATAAACATAAAATATTACTTTACTATACTTTTGAAGCTGAAGTAATTTATGTCCAATATTATATCTTATTTTATGATAAAAAAATAAATCGGCCGCCATATTTAACCGTCATATTTTTTTCGGAAAACGAGATGCTAGCCTCAAGAAAGTGTATTAGCAGTAGCGTAAGGGACACAGACTTATACAAAGAGCGTGTCTTTAAAGAAAAAAGAGAACATTAAAGGCGAACCAGCTTATAAGAAAGAAGGATGCCCACTGAAAACCGGAGGCAGAGCCTCTCAACGAAAAAAAAACTCTTGCACTGCAACTCTAAAATTTAGATTTCTCCCAACCCAGTAAATTTAAAATCGGCGACCGCTGGGGGTGGACTTTTTCCAAAAAAACAACCTTTTTCAAAAAAGAACTCTTTTATATAGTGTAACTTCAAAAACTCACACCTAATTCACCCCATTTAAAAATTGACGACTGCTACAGGGGGAGGTGATTTTTTCATGACGAGCTGAGCTTCCTTCGAATACTAAGTATATTTTGTGACTAATTTCATAGCCCATTTCGTAAGTATGGGGGCGAATAAATATGAAATATGAGGGGGTCAAAGTTTTAATGTTAAGTATGTGGGACCTATGTATGGGAGTTAGTTCTGATTAGTTTGTTTTTTTGTTATATCCAATCCGATACAAAGCATCGCCCCATCCTACTACGCTTATGTTATTTTATGTTTAGGGTATGTCTCGGTTATAACCAGTTTGGCGAGAAGGGTTGACCTATTCAAACTTTGACTCCCATATTTCGGCCCCTAGTGGACGAGAGAACTTACTTTTTGGGTCATTTAACTAATCTGTCGAATGAGGGGTCATTGTTTAAATTGGTCGAGCGGATTAACTAACATAACTTAAACCTCTGTTTCTAAGAGGGCGTTATTTTCTATATCCGGGCCGGCGGAGGGGGGCATGTGCCCCCTTGGATCCTCAAACAGTACGTCATTGTATATAAGGTATCTCTTCCAAGTTTTATGAGTTCAGGAAAACCTCCAAACAAGCGTGAGGAGAGTTATATTTATAAATAGACTAAAAAATATTTCGAATGAATGAAACCAAGGAGTTTCTTAGATGAAATATTTTAATATTTATAATTATTATAACAATGTTACTTTATTATGCTTAAAGTATATCTTTTTAAGTTTCATTTTTAGATTTTCGTTAACATTAGGATATTTTTTTATGTTCATTTTATTTAAAGCGAAGTGAGGTCAGTCCTTTGTCATCATTTATGTTAAGTCAGGAATATGGAATCTTTGGCACAATGACACTACTCAGTATATATCACCACTACACCAAATACTTTTATTTTTACACTCAACACGCCTTTCGCCAACCATGTTAGTTTCATCAGGAGCGATAATTGACTTAAGTCACAACAAATAAAGTGTTTGGTGTAGTGGTAATATATACTGAGTAGTATCATTGATGTTGATATATAAGGTTACATACACCTCGAATTTTCAAAAAATTTTTCTTTTTTTATGGATTTTTATTCTCTATACTTCTAAGAATTATTAAAAAAAAATTAAGAAAATTCCATTACAAGGTTATAGCATTAAATGTGACCTGGTGTCAGATTGGGAACGCTACCTGTCTGCAATATTACTCAGTCAATTTTTTTGGTCAAAAATTGCATTCTAAAGTTTGAAACACCGTAAATTTTTTACTTTTGAAAAAAAATCCCTTCGACAATTTTTAACTCTTTTTTTTTACAAGATTAGTTTTTAATTTTGCACATTGGATTATTTTTGTGACGTTTTCATCAGTGGTCCATTTAATCCGATAAAAAATTATGGTAACGTTTAAATCATATTAAAAAAAAAACTCTTATAGTTTAAAGTTCAATAAAAATATATAATCGCTATTCTTTTGTATTATTCACTTAATAACCTTCGAAATATTTTTTTAAATATACATTCTTTTTGCAGCGCCCAGGTATATGTAACCCTAGGGTGGTCACAAAAAATCAGTGCTCCAATTTTTTTTGGGAATCCTCCTAAAAGTTGCCAATTGACTAAGAAATGAGATTGGTAAAGTTTCAGCTCAATTGGATAACGTTAACCCGTGCCTCATCAAGGTTGAAGTTTTGACTTTTTACGAAAATTTATCTTTTATGAAAATGTCTAAAAATATTCAATTACTTCGGCTCTTTAGATTTTACTTTATTTATTTTTTCAATATGTACATAAAAAACTGTTTTCAAAAGTAAATAGAGCAAATTTCAAATTGAAAAAGGAGGATTTAGGAGAAAAGGAAAGCAAAAAGGTATAACAATGAGAAGAAATAATGTTCAAATGCATCTTATTATTTCAAGTTTAGTTATAAAAAAGGAAGCAATATAAAGGAAAGAAGTTATTATTATTTACATTTACAATTTATTATCAGATTAAGGTGGTAATGGCTTAGATAAGGTGGCCTTTGCAGAGTCGGGAAAAATTTTCCTACATTCAGATACAACTTGTAACAGAAACTGCCGTTATTCTTCATCCTTCGTCAAGCAGAAATTGAAATCTTAAATTAATTTTACACCTCTTTCGGCTGTGTCATTGACAACCTTAAAACTGTTTTGTTAGCTTTTAAATAGTGTGAATTGTCACACCATTCATCGGGATCAGTATTTAAAAAAGTTTGTATCAATTTCAGATCTCTTGAACAAATTTAGAGTTTGATGAGAAACAAAATAATTTTTTTGTCCCATAAATCATCCACTTGATCGAGATTGAGCATCCCTATCATCGTGACTTTTTTCTTCAACCGAAATTAATTTTAGACATTTTGCAGCCATGCTTGTTTGACATCAAAAAATGAAAATGCGACTAGCTCCGAATTGAGATACCACAGATGATTTATCATTTTAGACAGTGCCTTGTCTGCAACTTCTTTATGACGTCTTCATTGGGGGCCAAATTGGGTTTGGGGGTGTTGAACCACGCTTTTACATAAATATTGATTATAAATAAACAAATATCTGTGACTTGAAAGCTTCTACTTTTTTATTTTGCGCTATGCTTTTAGATTTTTTAGCATTTTTTTGCAGTTTTTCTCCACTCTTCGTACAGTTTTTTTCTAATTTTGCAACAATCTTTCAAATGTCTGGTTGGTATCTTAGCTTTCTCCCAAAAAATTAAAACTTCCTGTCTTGTAAGTCTTGCAGCTTCTCTGGCGTTTAGTTTCATTTGCCGTATATTATAAAATAAAGTGCCTAAAACTTGACAATTAGATGGTAATTTGCTGCCACTGATTTGATTAAATACACCATTTCTTTCTGCCTCACACAGAAAGTCACTAAACAAACGTTGTTTAAATGTTCACTGCTTGAGAGGCAAACTTAAACTAAAACTCTCTGACTTCTCGCCGGGCATCTCAGACAAGGACCAAAAAGGAAGGGGTGTAGTTGATGACACTCCAGGTAGAATTCTCTGATAAAAGGTTCCTTAGCGATAGCTTTTTTGTAACAAAAACAAACCTTTTAAAGAATAGAACTAAATATTAGGTAGGTACCCACTACCTTGCAATTCGTAAAATTATTTATAAAGTTAAAACAAATGACAATTTTATGTCTTATTATATATTGTATAATAATGTATTTGTATAATTGTTTATAATACAAAGGAAACAAAAAATGGTCAAAAGTTAGTTATCTCTGTTGCCATTTTTCATTTTCGAGGGTCGAGGATTCGAATCATGTCCGGTCTTGGATGATGAATATCTTCAAATATAAAAGTTTTTAACAAAAAAGTGGTAGGAGTAAAACTTTAAGACAATAACATTTCCTATGAAATGAAACAAGATTCTGGTTTCTAGGACGATTGGTTTTTCATTTTATGAGGGAAAGACGCAAAAAATCGAATTTTACAGCTTTAACCTCGATGAGACACCGATTTAACGTCATCTAATTGAGCTAAAACTGTGCAAATCTTATTTTTTAGACAAATGGCAAATTTTAGGGGGGTTCCGCCAGTATTACGATGAAAATATTTTTTTCCCTTTATACCCTGTGACCACCCTAATGTAACCCCTTATATGAATAACATTAAACATATATGTGAAGGTAAAGACCGATTTAATTTAGCGTGGTGGGGGACAATTACATCAGTGTTAGATTTACTGTTACTTATTTAGGTTTTACCACATGCTGGGTTTAGTTTTTTATTTATTTTTATAGAGGAGATAGGTTTTATGTTATTTTATTACAAACTTCTACATTACACAATCACATCGTAATCTTTTTATAAGACAAGGGTAGGTAAAAAAGAAAGGATGACATTAATCAAATTTAACATCAATTTTTTCGAAGAATCGAAAAAATATGAGACAAAACTTTCTCAATGCAGTTTCAAAGATAATAAACATGTAAGTTTTTCAAAACAATCCAATCATCAAACTGTATAATTTTTTACGTATTATATTAATTTTTGGACTTATCTTTGAAATAAGCCAAGTTCAAGTCAGAATTCATATAAATACCACCTAAAATCGTCAATCATTTGTAAATTTTAATTGTGGAATATACGTAAATTTTTGCCTTGGAAAAGATATAATTACACAATTACATACATCAATTATATTATTTTTGTGTACGAATGTATAACAAACTAATGTTATATACATACATACATATAAAATCACTTCGGTGTCTGTCTGTCCGCCTGTCACACCCGATTTTCTCCGAAATTATTTGACATAGAAAGTTGAAATTTGGCACTAATATAGGAATTGAGGGCCTCATCAGAGCCGTGTAGTTTGAAAGTTAAATTTTGACATTGGGGGGTAAAATTGGATGTGAAAAAAATAACCACGTCTTCGACAGTCGTCGGAAAGCTTGTAAAAATAAGAGTTCAAAAATATACATGCACATACTTTTCTTTGTATTATTTTTAAAAAATTGCGAAAAATCGGTTTTTCCCCTTATCTCCAAAATCAAAAAATTTTTAAAAAATTCTGGAATATTCTCCGTAAGGTGTAGATTGACCGAAAATTATCACGGGTGTATTACCTTTCATAATTTATCTGGTATATAAAAAAACAAAGATTTCAAGGTCATCAGTTTTCAGTAGGGATAGGAAAAAAAACTTTGTTGAAAAGTCATTGTGTGGGGTGTGTTTTGTGAAGTCATTGATCATTTTATACCTCCGTAATAAAATTTTTTATTTCAAAAGCAATACGGAACACTAATTGCGCAAGTCCGACTTGCACTTGGCTGGTTATTATCGCTTGATGAGAGAACAGCAATCAATGTTTCTGTTTTTGTTATTTTGAATAGATTTTAAATGCATTTGAGAAAATTTTTTTCAGTTTATTTTTGACTTACGAGAACAAATTTACTACATAAGGTAAAACTATTTTATTGTGGACCTCCATTAAAGATATTGTTCAAGTAGGGTGACAGTAGGTTTCGGTTAAAATATTATTTTATGTTGTAAAATAAACTACTTTCAGTACTTTAGGTCTAGCTTATCAATGTCAACTTAACGGCAATGAGCCCTTATTATTTATTTTTCTTCAAGTTGTTTACCTTATTTATTAAATACTCTCCACTAACGCCTCTATTTCTTAATGATGGGTCTTTCATAATGAGCCCAACACCATGATCTGTTTCTCCATTACATATATCGATAAAACGTTGCCTACAAATCACCAAATTGTTTCAGTACAATCAAAGTGTAATTATAACATTTTCTTTTAAATTTAACCACAAGGGTGTTTTTTAAATTATCTACCTAAGCTTGAAAATGACAATGTACCAAAAAATAATTACTTGGTTGTCAAATTACTGTCAAATTGCAGTATTTTGACGAAATTTTGTAGGAGTTCATGACGTTTTACAGTGTTTATGATTTTGTCTTTGGAAAAATGAGTGAAAATAATTTAGAGCATTGCGAAGTGATAAAGTTTCTTACTAAAAAGGGAAATAGATCAAAAACTATACATGAAAAAATGTCCCCAGGTGTACGGCAATGATAGTTCATCTCCTTGTCAAGTAAAATTTTGGTATAAACAGTTTAGATGGGCTCGAGACTTAATTCCGGATGACCGGTTGAGGCAAGAAGTGAGAGATCAACGAATGTAGATCACAGAGCTTGTGAAAGAAACTGGAGAACTCCGGAACTATACTTTTTAAAATTGTGTACGAATATTCAGGGATGAAGAAAGTTTCTGTACGATATATCTCCAAACTCTTTACACCAGAGCAGAAACTGGCGAGAAAAAAAAATTAAGAATATTTAGCCGCTTTAAGGAACGATCAGAGTTATTTCTCGCGAATTGTTCTAGGGGTCGAAACCTTTATGTTCTGCTGGAATCCTCTCACGAAGCAGTAGTGGATGTAATATCTTCACGAGGGCTCTCTACCTCCAAAGAAAGCGGAAACTCAGTCTTCTTCTGGAAAGCTGATGGCGACCGTTTTTTTGATTATGCTTATTGAATATATAACACAGACTGAAAAGTTTTTGGTCTGACACATAGATTTTGCCCTTTTCAAAAAATCTATATGATTTTTAGGAAGTGCCAACATTCAAACGATACGTGTCAAAATTTGACATCTTTACGATTAGTTTACAAGATATAGTGGTTTTAGTGACGCTACTTTTGATATTTTTAAAACAATGGAAAAAATCGAAATTCATGTGTTTATTAAACACTGTTTTTTTGATGGGAAAAATACCGTTCAAGCAAAGCAATAGCTTAATAAGTGTTACAGGGACTCTGCTCCTGGAAAAGTACTGGTCATTTATTGGTATGCTGAATTTAAACGCGGTCGTACAGACACAAATGATGCTGAACGCTCTGGACGCCCAAATGAGGTAGTTACACCCGAAAACATAAAAAAATCCACAAAATTGTTTTGGATGACCGTAAAATGAAATTGCGTGAAAGAGCTGACACCCTAAAGATAGGAAAAGAACGTGTTGGTCATATTTTGCATGAACATTTGGGCATGAGAAAGCACGTTTGCTCATAGTGGACCAAAAGCAACAACGTGTTAGTGATTCTGAGCGCTGTTTGGGCCTGTTTAAGCGCAATAAAAAGGATTTTTTTCATGCGATATGTGACAATGGATGAGCCATGGATCCACCACTACACACCGGAATCAAATCGGCAGTCAGCTGAGTGGACAGCAGCCGGTGAAAGCCGCCCGAACAGTCGGCCGGGTAGGTTTTGGTCTCTGTATTTTGGGATGCGCATGGAATAATTTTCATCGACTATGATGAGACGGGAAATACACTCAATAGCGAATATTATATAAAGTTATTGCTGCGTTTGAAGGCAGAAATCGCAAAGAAACGGCCCCAAATGAACAAGAAAAAAGTGCTCTTTCATCAAGACAATGCACCGTGTCACAAGTCAATAGTTACGATGGTAAAATTGCATGAATTGAAGTTCGAATTGCTTCCTCATTCACCGTATTCTCCAGATTTGTCCCCCAGCGACTATTATCTATTCGCCGACCTCAAAAAAATGCTCGCGGGAAAGAGATTTGGCTCCAATGAAGAAATTATCCCCGAAACTGAGGCCCATTTTGAAGGCAAAGACAAATCCTTTTACAAGAAAGGTATAGAAATGTTAGAGAAGCGTTGGACTGATTGTATTGCTCTTGAAGGAGACTATATTGATGAATAAAGTCGAATTTTGCAAAAAAAATGTGTTTTAAGTAGCAGAAACTTTTCAGCTTACGTGTTAGAACAAGAATTTACAATTAGTGAGAAGGTTCTATATATATATATATATATATATATATATATATATATATATATATATATATATATATATATATATATATATATATATATGTATCTCTTTGAAGATAGCAGGAACCCTTCACATAATATTACTGCACATGATGGAATAGATATCACTAAGGTGGAACTCGTACACTCTATGTTAAATGCAAAAAATGGAAAGACGCCAGGCCCAGATGGAATACAAGTAGAGCTGTTAAAAAAGTTGCAAAAAAATGGGTCCCTCACACTTCTGCTAGACCTGCTCAACCGTATATACAGGACCGGTATAATCCCTAAAGACTGGCATAAATCAACTTTCGTAACCTTGCCAAACAAGGCTAACAGCAAGTTTTGCAAAAATTATAGAACAGTTTAATGAGCCATGTACATCGGCAAGTCTCAGGTTGGCTTTAAGAAGGGACTTCGGTATAAGCGGGACATTATTTTAGCATCCAAGTTTTAATACAGCGATGTGGAGATGTAAACGTTGATGCGTATGCCTACTTTGTCAATTACAAGAAGGCATTCGATACGGTTTAGCATGATAAGTTAATACTGAACAGTATAGGCTTGGACGGACGAGACATTCGAATAATAGCAAATCTAAACGACCAGAGTTGTGTGCTCTCTCCCCTTTTTGTTTGCTTTGTATATAGCCTCTGCTATAATAGGTAACGGAGTAGCCACTGACAACTGAAGATATGCTGATGACACAGTCCTTTTAGCAACAATTAAGACGTTCTACAAGCGCTCTTATCAGCAGTGATAGACCTTAGCCAACTAATGGGTCTACATTTGAATATAAAGAAAACCAAATGGATAGTCATCAGCAAAACAAAAATATAGTTAAGAACTTAACAGATATAGGATAAATGAGGAAACAGTGGAGAGAGTACAAGCGTATAACTATCTGGGCTGCTGAGTGAACGAAAAATGGTACTTAGCCCAAAAAATAAAGAGCAGAATAGAACGAGCAAGAACATCATTTAAGAAAATGCAAAATGTGTTAACTAACAGAGCTCTAAAAGTCCACTTAAGAATACGGTTATTACATTGCTTTGTCTTCAACATTCTATTCTATGGGATGGAAGCATGAACCGTCACTTAAGCAAAAGGATTGACACTTTCGAAACGTGGGTTTACCGCAGAGTGACCAATGAAGTAGTTTTACAACGCATTAACTAAGAAAGAGAAGTGATTGATATCATAAAAAGAAGAAAGTTGGAATACTTTGTCCATATAATGAGAAACCAGAAGTATGAGTTGCTCCATTTAATTATTCAGGGGAAAATAGAAGAGGACGTAGTCCTGACCGCCGGAGAACATCCTGTCTTAAAAATCTTCGCCAGTGATATAAAGTAAGTATCACGACTATAAAGTAAAGATTGTGCGAATGATCGCCAGTGTTCTTAGAGGACAAGGCACTTGAAAAAGAAGAAGAATAGGTTTACGGAAGGACGATCGCAAAACGTGAAATAGATCCATAGAAAAAGATGTCAGAATTCATGGAGAACCAAAACGTTTCTTTTGCAAGCCAACTGCTGGATCCACAAGGCGGCACAGTTTAAACCATTACGAAAATCTATGGATTTACCGAATGACATGCCGTCCTGAATTAGAGCTCTGCGACCTTTTTTGTTTAAACATCTGAAAAAAGATCTCATGGGTTTAAAATTTTTCTCAGATGATGAGTTGAAAGCCACTGTAGTCTTGTTTTTTGAGAAGCAAAGAAAATAATTTTTTGGGGGAAATCAAACAACTCGAGACCAAGTGTATTAGCGTTATATCGAGAAATATTTTCTTTAAGCTTTGTGTGTTTTCCTTCATAGCTAGGTAGATAACTTTTAAAAAACATCTTCGTAATTTTATATAATAATATAGAACAGATTCAACATCGTCATGTCTCCCCTTTCAGGTAATTTATATTTTTAATTTTTTGGCAAATTGGTTTTGCCAAGTACCGATAATAAAAAAGGAACAGAAGAGAGGAGGTCGACTATAAAAATATTACTGTCGAAGGATCATAATTTTGGATTATTCGTTTTTCATTTTTTTTTTGTGTATTTTTTGTCTTTTGTTATTTGATTTTTATACGAGTAAATCAAGCAAAATTATCCAAGAAAAACAAATTTATAAATGATTTATCTAATAATATTATAATGTTTAAATAATTTAATAATTTAATTTAAATTACGTTATTTTTTTTTTTCATTGTTTTCACCCTAAAATCTATAAAATAAAGCTCTTCATTTGTATTTTTTTTTTCATATATTCTTCGGAATCCTGCGGATTTGTTGACTAAATGCCAGTCAGCCTATTAAGGGGCGTTTACTGATTGTAGTTTATTAAGGTAAACTGAAAAAAAATATTAAAAGATGAAATGAGTGCTTAAAAAGTTCTAACCAAAGAGAACTTTTCTCGGCGATTGGTTATGGATTCTTGACACACTTGTACCCTAGAATCAAGTTTGCAGTTAAAATTTTTTATTGCTGTTACTTTTTTTTTGGTCACCTCGTTTATTGAATATTTTTTTAGTTTATGTGCTTGAAATTTAAATTTAAATTTTAAAAATATAAATTTTTAATAGCATCTTTATTAGTTGGAAAATACAGTTTTACTAATTAAGAACGAAAAAAGAAAAACATTTATAACTGATAACACAGCCCCACAAAACAATTAAAGTTCATTACCACGAACCGATATAAATGGATCTAGTATATTTTTCGACGCTGCATTCGAATCCGTAATTAAAAAAAGATTTATTGTGTCAGTTTTTTTTTATTCCTTGATATGGGCTAAAATTATATTAATAATGTAATGACTCTTAATGAAGTATGAAAAATGGTAGATATTTAATACTCTAAAGAAGAGAATATGCATTTAAACCACAGCAAGCTATTTCTATTAACTAAACCAAAATCTGCCGTTATAGGGGGTGAAAAGTACACCTAAAATTCAAATAACTCCCTTGGGCTTAAATAACATGTACAAAGGACAAATTCTTGTAGCTCTTAGGACAAAATATCTGAATCTGGTATGACAACCAGACATTACTCTCACCCCCTATAGGGTGTAAAAACCACCCCCACCTATAGAGGTCTCTCATAAATTTCAGTAACGACTAAAAAAGTTCAGGCTTTTGTAGTTTTAGGCAGGGCAGACAAATAGGGAGTAGATTCACTTGATACACCCATACATGACTATAAACTGCTTTTAGAGGGGGTAGAAACTACCCCTACGCTCTAATGATGCACATGGATGTTATTGAAATTCGGAAACGATCAAGTACTTTTTCTCATTGTGCCAAACATTCAAAACAACCAGATCATCTTCTAATAAGGTCGAAAATCATCCCTAGGAGGGTGAGGGAGAACTACCTCTTGGGATTGATGGATCTTAGAAGTTCTAGCATCTGAGAAAAAAAAATACAAGCTGTATTTGTCCAACCTGCCTAAGACTACGGAAGCCTGTATTTTTTTTTCTCAGATGCTAGAACTTCTAAAATCCATCAATTCCAGGGGGTAGTTCCCCCCCCCCCCTCCTAGGGATGATTTTCGATCTTATTAGGAAGATGATCTAGTTGTCTTGAATGTTTGGCACAATGAGATAAGAACTTGACCCTTTCCGAACTTCAATAACATCCATGCGCATCATTCCATATTTGTTCACCCTGCCCAAAACTACTAAAGCCTGAACTTTTTTCGTCATGAAAAAACTTATGAGATACATCCGTAGGTGGAGGTGGTTTTTATATTCCTACAAGGGTGAGTCTCAACCTTTTAAGAGTAATGTCTGGTTGTCACACCAAATTCAGATATTTTGTCCTAAAAGCTACAAGAATTTGTCCTTTGTATATGTTATTTAAACTCATGTGCGTTATTTGATTTTAGAGGTACTTTTCAACACCTATAAGAGTGGATTTTAGTTTAATTAATATAAAGAGCTTGCTGTGCATATTCTCTTCTCTAGACTATAAAATATCTACCATTTTTCACACTTTCCTAAAGTCATTACATTATTACTCTAGTATTAGTCCATTTCAATGGATGTTTTTGGCCAAAAAAAAAGACACGATAAATCTTTTTTTAACTACGGATTCGAATTCAGCGTCGAAGAATACACAGATCCATGTATTTTGGTTCGTGGTAATGAACTTTCAGTTTTTTTGTGAGGCTGTGTAACTAACTTAATTGACTATTAATTAAAATAACCTCGAAATTCCTTAATATATTTTACTTACTTGCATTCGTCCAATAATTCATGGCTAACATTATTTTTTATAAGGATGAAACCATTTTCTTCGTAAAATATTTTTTGTTGGGTAGTTAAAGTCGGCAAACCTCGTCTAAAAAATATTGCAAACAATCAAATTCGCTACAAGGCGCAGTGACATAAAGAAAACCCCTAGAGTACCCAGATAAGGATCAGGGCTGGATATACAAACTCTTAAATATCAGAATTTCTCTCAGTTTTCATAAATTCAATTTTATTGGTTAGTTTTAAAAAAATGTACGCTAAAGTATAATATTAAGTTATATACAGAATGAACACTTTTAAATGAAAGCAATTCCACAACAAAAAATATATGTCACGCTAACAACTATTTGATCTGTGAATTTTCGTGGATATTTTTCTGACAGTGAAATCATCGATATTTTATTAAGACAAAATGTGCAATTTTTGATTAGATTTTTTTATGGGTCTAGCACACGTGCTGCAGAGAAATCCCTAAAGTGCTACAGGAGCAACATGTGGCTGGAAAAAGCGATTGACGTTGGTCTTGAATCGCTGTAAATTGTACTCGGTTGCAAACACAGTCCTGGGCAAATTATTCCATATAAAAGACTGCTTGAAAAGAGTTGTACGAGGAGTAACAAGCTGAACCTTATACGGACGTGAAGTATTAGCGCGACGTGTATTTCGAACATGCACTGCTCTGGAGGAATTAAGCGGGCTACATCTATCGAACAACTTCCATGAAAATATTTGTAGAATAGACTCAAGTCGCCAACCGTTCTTAGATGTTCCAACGAATCAAGGCGGCCGGTCAGTTCCGGGTCTCCAATTAGGCGAACAGCTCTTCTCTGAATAGAATCCAACAAATGCAGTGTATGTTTGGGAGCAGAGCCCAAACATGAGAGCAGTATTCCATAGTTTCATTTTTTTATTTAGGAATATTTCAAAAGGCAATAAAATTTCTATAGCACTTTTTAGACAGGACGGCTTTACGCCGTCCACTGTCAATAGCGTGTATAGGTGAAAGAATAGAGATAAAGAACACACCTCCTTTTGCAGGGAAGGTAATAATGAGGGAACATAGGAAATGCCACCATTTTCAACTGGTTGAAAAAACGTTTAATTTTAAAAAAATAATCTCAAATTAGATTTTTTATCTCTGAATGTTTTAAAACTTAGTTTGCAGCATGCCTCAAGTATCTATTATTCTATTTTATTTTATTTTCTATTAGTCTCGTACGCTGTATGGTACGTAGTTGCGACCGCATATAATCCGACTAGAGCACAGTCAAAACAATACAACAATGTATTTTTTTTCTAATAAATTTTAACGAGAACACATTTTAATATGTTATTTTAACCTTCATCGTGCAATAACTATAATGAAATATAGAAGTGATTACAAATTGCAGTGCATTTTTTTTGTTGATTTGAAAACTTGTTTTTCTAGAATTTAATTGCTTGCTAAAATTTTTAATTTTTAAGTGAATCAGATATGCCTGCATGTTACTAAAGAACAAAACCTTAATTTTTCATTAAAAAAATTCAAGTCTTAATATATTTCGAACGTTTTACGAAACGAAAAAAAATCTTTATAAATCACAAAAACTGGAAAGAAATATACAGGGATACTATAAAACGTACCAAGAAAAATACAAAGTCATTACCACTAACAGGGATTCCGTTCGGATTAAACGCCTATTGTCGGCATTCTTGTTCCTTTTAGACTCTCGTGACGAAGGAAGTCTGATGCCGGATGACATCCGACGTTTAATATGAAATTAGTTGCTCAATATATTGATCTAAAGTTTGGAACTAACAAAGTTGTTAAAAATGGCCGGCATTTTCAATATACTAGGATTCACACACGTCCATATCTATGACAACTAGTTATTTAATAGATAACAACACAGAAAATTAAAATTTTAAAATAACCAGTTGCACGGGTATTAATATATATGATATGCCAGGTAACCAACACTCTGTCGACGGCGAATTTGAGCTTTGTACAGAATTAACAGTATTTGTGGAGTGTAAAGCTTTCTGGTTCAAAATAATTTTCCCAGCTTTCGAGAAGCTTTCTTTGCTATGCTGCATGTTCATGCCAAGATATATTTGCTCCCAAATTAACGTCCAATAAATTGTGTGAAGATGCCAGAGGAATGGAGTGCCCCGACATAACTATGTTGGGTTCAGCAAAGTTAACTTTTTTTAGAAAAAACTGCCGGGGATTTTGTAGCGTTAAATTCCACTTGGTTACTGTTACCTCAAGATAGAATTTCTTCCATGTCTTTGTTAAGTTCTTCCTTAAGACTTCCTACTGTCTGCGGATATTTGTCTGAGTAGCCGATGTCCGAGCGTTCAAAGTGAATGAAGAGGTAAGCGTACTGTCCTCTGCAAAGCTGTAGATTGGATTCCCTATCTTTTCCAGCAAATCGTTAATGTAAATGAGAAAGAGAGTATGAGACAGTATGGAGCTCTGGGGCACACCGGCGTTAATAGTGACGGTGTTAGAAAGAAATCCGTCGACTGCCACTCGTAAAGAACGCCACAAACAGAACTTTTCAGACATCCCAGAAGAGCGTAGCTTAGCCAACAATCTATCGTGTCAAATAGGGTCGAATGCCTTGGATATATCAAGAGCAACTGCTCGAGATTTTCCAAAGTGTCCTTCAAGATATTTTAGAAGATGCTGATTGATAGCCTTTTTCATGAATTTCGATATTATTGAAAGTAGTGCGACTGGTCGGTAGTTATTTGACAAGGTCTTCTTGCCTTTTTTAGGTATCGGCTGAACTGTGGCACATTTCCAGGAGGAAAGGAAATATTCCCTTTCTGTAGGATAGGTTGAAAAGTCTACACAAAACTGGTGTTAGTTTCTCTCGCACAATTTTTGAGAACTATGGCAGGTATTCCGTCAGCGCCAGAAACTTTTTTGGTGTCTAGCTTCATTAAACTACGTTTTGTGATACTCTGTCTGAAGACAATATCGGGCATCCTTGACTGCACTATGGGAATAGTAGGTGGTGTTTTTTTTCTTGGAAATCGACAGTAGAATGTGAAGCAAACAGTCTCTGATATTCTTCCATTATTTTATTCTCTTCCCAGAAATGTGACATTTATTCAATCGGTAGTATTAACTTGTCTAGCACAAGAAATTGAAGATGCAAAAATGATATTTTTCCATTTAATATCCGTAAATTCTGGGTACTTAAAGAAGAAAAAAAACGTCATTTATTATATCTCAATTTAAATTTCAGATATTATTTACCGTAAATTTAAGGTGTGGTATAGGTACTATCATCTAATCAAAAATTTATATTTCATTTGAAAACATACCGTTGAAGCCTCTATTCATTCATAAATAATTGTTTCCATCCATTCTGTATTGTAAAGATATTATTAGCGTGAATTTGACAAGTTTTGTATGAGTATCAGTGGCGTAGCATAGGTACTGCCTCTCGCCTATATAAGCCGAGAAATAGATACACCCTTATAAGTAGCTAACGTGTATTATTAGTGTTCCGTACGGAACACTTATAAGATGACTTCGGTGTCTGTCTGTCTGTTTGTCTATCCGTCTGTCTGTCACACCCGATTTTCTTCGAAACTGTTTGTTATAGAAAGTTGAAATTGGTAATAATATAGGATTTGATGGCCTTATCAGAGCCATGTAGTTTTGAAAGTTAAATTTTAACTTAAGGGGTTAGTTTTGGGGGTGAAATCGGAAGTGAAAAATTTTTTTTTTACTAGGTCATCAAGTGTGGTGTCAAATGAAAGCTTGTGAAAGAAAACACGGGTAAAAAAATGTATATAATGTAATACTTGCGCACTCTTCTTTCATTTATTTTTAAAAAATCGCGAAAAAATCGCTGCCTTATCTCGAAAAGTACTTATCAAAACATTTTGAAGAAATTCTGGAATATTCTCCACGGGGTGTAGATTGAACGAAAATTATCACGAGTGCATTACCTTTAATAATTTATCTGATATATAAAAAAAAAAATTTCAAGGTCCGCAATTTTCAGTAAAGATTGGAAAAAACTTTGTTGAAAATTCTTTTGGGGTGTGTTTTGTGAAGTCACTGATCATTTTATACCTCCGTAACAATTTTTTTTTATATTAAAAGCAGTCAACGTACGGAACACTAATTGCGCCAGTTCAACTTGCATTTGATCGGTTATATATTTTAATCCTACTCTGAAAAACGACCTGATCAATTTGACTCGCCCCCCTCCTTTGGGCCTGGCTACACCACGGCCGACATTCAAGAATTTAAAAGTCTTCCGTAAACCAACAATGATAATTATAATTAAACTTCCATCAAACTTCTTAAAGGAAAAAAAATCGGAATAATTTTTTATTATTATTTAACGGTGGGAATGGCAATATAGATATGAAGTTTCTATCCTCGGCACCACAATTAAATGACATTAGATAGAGAAAGACAATTTGATACAGTAAGATAGTCACAAACTATATAGAAACAATTAACTTTTACTTCTTGTTACATCAGAAACCTGATATATCTTCTTATTTTAAATAATTTAAAAAATTTCCTACATATTATCGAATTTTTAAAATCTACGTGAAATTTTAGACAGTTTTCATGCAATATTTCCTACATAATTGGTTTTGAGATAATAGTCAGTAGTAAAAAATTGGCTAATTTCTTCCTCTTGCGTTATTTCTTGTTATAATTCTAATACGATCAAAAACTAATATGCTATTGTAAATTTTCTAAATTTAACAGCTTAAATGCGATAGTTGTTTAAGGTTCCAAACACGAGCAATTTTAATTTAAAACAGCTGCCGCAATTATTTTAATTACTTCATTAGATAACATGTTATAGTAGAATGATATTATTTAATTTTTTATTTAGTTCACTCGTCAAGCGTTATCTTGAAAAGTCCTATGATTTGGCTGATATTTAGGAGTTCGTTAGCTTAGAAACTATTAACATTTGTTACATTAGAGTTATCGAGAATTTTCTCTTTTTAAAAAGTTAATAATGTATAGAGTATCTGTTTCAAATAAATGTACTAGAAATCAATATCAACTACTAAAATTGAGCAAAGCCTATATTTCAGCAATTCTCTGTGACCTTAAGCAGCCCCCGACAAGGGGACGGATATTCCTTCAAAACTAAGCTTACATCAGCCAAAGATGCTAATTATTGCATCTTACTTATAATTGGTAAGGTTTCCGGTGAAACTGGAAGTCGATTGTTTTTCTGTATAGAATTCAACCGTGTATGGCGCAATTGTGATGTTAGGTATAATAACTTCATGGCGACCCTATATGTTCTTTTTTTATATATATTTTTTTCAATTTTTAAAATTCAAAATATTGATAACATTGTTGTTGCATTTTTAACATCAATTTTGGAGGTTAATTAAAAAATTGTGCCAGCAAAATTCAAAATTTTAATTAAGCAATAATTAATAAATAGGACCTTAAAACGATATTAGGAATGTTATATTTTACTTACATTCTGGCTTTAAAGTGGATTTCTTATAAAGTCTTAAATTTTTAATTACAGAAAATGTATAGTTCATATTAATGACAAATCTGGTTTTAAATTCTTTCTAATTTCAGAAACTACTCGCTATTTTATATTTTGGTAATATTTCGAATATAATTCCCTTTTTTTTGGCAATATCTTCCAAATCTCCTGAATTTAAACTATTTTAAAGCTGTTTTGCGATGAAATACTAGTTTTGGCATAATGCTGCTGACCGATAGAATCAAATTTTAATATTACCAACATAAAATTTTTAGAAACTTGATAGGCTTTATAGACTAGGAAATGCTCCCTCTCAAAAAAAAACATACTTTTACTCAAAATATTAAAAAAACCTTTACATTACTTACTTAAAAAAGGAGTCTTATTAACATAAGCAGCCAAAACTTATTTTTCTCTTGCTCAACTTGTTTAGTTTCTTTAAAAAGTGACCATAATTTTAGTGGACATTTGATTACGAGAGGAATAATTACATAATCTGCAGTGACGTAGCCATCGCCGGTAGAGTGACATATACATCCCCCTTTCCCCATAAGTACAAAAAAAAGCTCCCTCCATAAGTGGCTCTACCTTTTTTCCTAAAAAAGTCATTTTAGTGTATCCCCTTTTGCCCTTAGAATTTGGTTACGACACTGACGAGTATGTAAGTAATTAGCGTTTATTTTAGATTTTCTAATAGTTATTTTATAATTATTAGAAAATATATATATATATATATATATATATATATATATATATATATATATATATATATATATATATATATATATATATGTATATTTATATATATATATTTTCTCCTTCGTGAACTAATGTAAATTTTTTAAAATTTTATTTCATGATAGTTATACAAACCTCCATATTTCAGCTACTTTTCCACAAATTGCTGCAACTATATTCCTTGTAGTATTAGCCCTGTAATAACTCAATTGAATTTGAATGTTACAAAATGTGTATTTTGTTTTGGGCAAAACCTATTTAACGATAATTAATTATTGTTGTAGATATATTTTTTTTTTCTGGCAACTGAAATAATGTTCTTTTAATAATTACAAAAAGAGGCAATTTCCAAGTGACTCGATGATCGCTGGTTCGAATACGGCGCTAGCGGCTGGGTGTTGGGACGTCCCGGATTTTATATCATATATAAAAGCTAAGTTTGTGAGGCCAATAAAACAGAAAAAAGGTTTTTTTTATTAAATAACACTACGTATAAGATAAATTAGTCGCTATCCTATAAATACAAAATATTACTTGTAACAGTTAATATTTAAAGTGTCCGAGCCCACTAATTTTTTATAAAATTGCAATAGTTTATTTTTGGCAGTTTTACGATGCTTTCAGAAAACTACTTACCTAAGTTGACTTAGTTTTAAATCCTATTCGCGTTTGGTTAAATTTACATGTTAAACATGTCTTTGATATTTAGTACACGTTATGTTAGGTGGTGATTACGTTAATTTTTTTAAAACTTTTCTCTTTAGTTTATGTATTAAAAAGCGTTATCGTTAACCTTCATTTTTATTTGGGTCAAAGTCCGAGATGAAATTACCATTTAGTATCCTCCATCTAGAATTTTATAATAAATTATAGAACGTATTGGACCTTAGACTTAATTATTTATAATTATTGCTTCTGTGTCTTATCATTGAGTATAATTCTGTCCATTTTTCTAACAATAAAATCGTTTAAGATTATAATCATAACGATTTTATTTTTAAGAAAAAACAATGTCAAATAATTTACATTTACATATCGAAGATGATATCGCAGGCGTAACCTTGAAATTTTAAATTTGGGATTTTTGAACTTTAGCATTGCTACTCCACATGTCCTGATAAAATCTTCAAACTTATGTCATTCAAGTCGGACTTGCGCAATTAGTGTTCCGTACGGTGTTTGTTTTTAATATAAAAAATTTTGTTGTGGAGGTATAAAATGATCAACAACTTCAAAAGCTCGGATTGGACCATCAGTTCTGTGCCAAATTTCAACTTTCTATGTTAAATACTCTTGAAGAAAATCGGATGTGACAGACGGACAGATAGACACCGAAGGGTTAAGTGTCCGTACGGAACACTAAAAATATAAAATTAGCGATTTATATATTTAATATCTTAACAAAACGGAGTGCCTAGAGTATGACAATCTAACGTAGATTTATATTTCTGATAAAAAGTGCAAGTCTAGATGCTATACAGTGTGTCCCAGTATTCCGTGTACATAGCGTTACTGTGGATTTCTGGGATGAAAATATGACCATTTAAACCAACTTACCTTAGTCCAAAAATTGGTCATTTTTGAGATACAGGGTCTCAAAAAATCTGTCTAAAAAGCTCTCTTGGTAAATGTTGCTCCGAGCAACAGTTTCTGAGATAATGAGATGTTTGTTTCCATTTTTAAATTCCATTGTCAAATTCACAAATGCGTTTCTTCACACTTCATCCAGGCTTAGGGTAGGTCCAAAAGAATAGTCTTTGAAATTTAGAGCATGCCTAAAGACTAACAGGTTAACAACAATAATAAATTTAAAGACCAACGGACCAACAACAGTAAGAATGTAAAAACCAACTGTCTAAGGGCATAAAAGATTACCCATAAATTGATAAATTCGAAAAAAGTTTAATCGCTCAACTGTAAAGGTATTGGTTTCACAATAAATATTTAATACGGCCACCATCTTCGTTAATGCATAAATTAATACGTCGCAGGAAATTTAAATGTACTCTTCTTAAAATGTCTTCATATCGTAAAGCGTTAGCAGCATTTTGAATCCTGTTTTACAATTGTTCAATGTTGTCAATTTGAATTTAATAAACTTTCGATTTCAATGCACCACAAAGGAAAAAGTTGTATGGATTTAAGTCTGGGGAACGAGGTGGCCAGTGAATAGGAGTATCTTCACCTCTTCTGATCCATTTATCTGGGTAACTTTGGTTCAAAAAAATTCTCACATTACGCTCAAAATAGGGTGATGCACCATCGTGCCTGAAAACATGTCGTGACGTAAATTAATGGGTAAGTTCCAATAATTCAGGAATAGTTCCACGGATGAAATTCAAGTAAATGTCACCATCAAACCGATTTGGTAATCTAAACGGCCCGATTAAATAGTTCGCGACAAATCCCATCCAGACATTAATACTGAATTCGCGTTGAAACTGTCTCTGTTGCACAGCATGTGGGTTTTCTTCAGTGTAAACATGATTATTATGCATATTTGTTATACCACGTCGAATGAAGCGTGCTTCGTCTGTAAACAGAATTCGATTTGGTAATCTAAATGGCCCGATCAAATAGCTCGCGACAAATCCCATCCAGACATTAATACTGAATTTGCATTGAAACTGTCTTTGTTGCACAGCATGTGGGTTTTCTTCAGCGTAAACATGATTATTATGCATATTTGTTTTACCACGTCGAGTGAAGCATGCTTCGTTTGTAAACAGAATTTTAGTGTGAAAAGCCAGAACAGTCGCTATGCGTGCTCGAATAATTTATGAAAAATGCGAATGAGATCCAAGATCTGGAGGTAAGAGTTCCTGAACGGACTGTATATGAAACGGGTGAATAATTTGTTGTCTAATGATCCGGTTAGTTGTATTTTTTGATATTTCCGTTTGACGTTCAATTAAACGAGTGCTGATTCCAGGATTATAGTGTACAATTTCAAGGATTTCCTCTTCAACATCGCGTACTCTAGCTTGCGAAGGCCGCCCAGCATCATTCCTGATCGGCTTAAATTTTCCAATTTGTCGAAATCGCCTCTCAATATTGGCAAATGTCTGATGGTTAGGAGTCCGACGATGCGTGATATACGCGAGCACTTTTGCGACCGTTGCCGTTACAAAAACCAAATACTAAAATCATAAAAGTGTACTCCATAATAATCTAGATTTTAAACACTGTCGAGCTTGAGATACTCATTAAAACTTGTTTGATATCTGTCAAAAATTACTTTCTGTCCGTATTACTACAAGCCAGTTAAGACATAGAACATATGATATCTTACATCATTGTCAGAGTTGATTTTTGAGCGTTGCCAAGTAACTATACAATGTGAAGAAACGTGTGAAGGAACGCATTTGCAAATTTGACAATGGAATTAAAAAAGGGAAACAAAATCCCACTATCTCAGAAACTGTTGCTCGAACATTATTTACCAAGAGAACTTTTTTAGACAAGAGAAGGCGGAGAATACGAATATTTAATTAAAAATATCATACAGAGCAGTATAAAAAAGTTATGACAATTTAAAAATATACACAGTGCAATAAGTGGCGCCCCCTACAATTTACAACAAAACTGTGAGCTGATTTCGATTTCTCATCACAGAAACCCCTTAGCACCTAATCTTGTACAAATAGTACAATTATTTAGAAAGCTACTTAAGAAAAACTAAAATAAAAGTATAACCTTGACACCCTGTATCTGTACTAAGGTCAGTTGGGTTAAATAGTCATATTTTCATCCCAGAAATCCTCAGTAACTCTATGTACACGGAATATTGGGACACCTGTATAAGTAAGGATTATTTTGAGATTAGTAGATGTCTTTGCATTATTAACATTTAGGTTCCCTCATCATATCTATTCCGGTGGAAAAATAATGATTTCTGATGAGATGAAAATAGTAAATAAAGTAGTTTAGAAACCATTCATATGTTGTAAAGTTAGACCACACAGTATTTAATTACTTTGTTGAATTCTACATTAAATTTTGAATATTTATATATCATATTTTATTCAATATAAAAATTGATACTTTGAGAATGTAATAAGCTATATCTTCTAACTGGTAAGTTGCTGTACACAATAGCTTGCGTTTTTCTATCTCAGTTTTTTTAAATCTTCTATCCAAGAACAATAATTTGCAGTTTAATCGATAGTGAATTTGAATGAAATTCGTGCAGCATGAAAAACTTATTTAAAGTTATTTTTATTAGTGTTCCGCACCAAACTAATTGACATAGAAATTTGTCATTAATATAGGAACTGATGGCCTCATCAGGGCCGTGTAGTTTTAAAAGTTAAACTTGTAATTAAGGGATTAGTTTTCGGAAGTGAAAAAATTTTTTTTACCGGGTCATCGAGTCAGACGAGTTTAAAAATATTTATAATGTAATACTTCTGCACACCTCTCTTTGTATTATTTTTAAAAAAAGTGCGAAAAATCGCTTTCTCCCCCCTTATCTCGAAAAGTACTGACCAAAAGTTTTGAAAAAATTCTGGAATATTCTCTACAGGGTGTAGCTTGAGAGAAAATTATTACGAGTAATAAATTATCTCTGGTATATAAAAAAAAAAACAAAAATTTAAAGGTCATCAGTTTTCAGTCAAAAACAGAAAAATACTTTGTTGAAAACTCATATGGGACGTGTTTTGTGAAGTCACTCATTTTATACTTCCGTAACAAAAATTTTTATTTTAAAAGCAATCACGGAACACTAATTGCGCAAGTCCGGTTATATATATATATATATATATATATATATATATATATATATATATATATAATAATATACAAAATGCAACGTCTCTCTGTCTGTCTGCCCGTTAGTGCGCTTATCACTGGAGAACCACTTATCCGATTTACATACTTTTTTTTTAAAACATACATATGTTCTCTGGCCAGGTTATAGGCGATATTTTATTACGATAGGTAACATAGGGAATGAGCAGTGACGATAATAGTGAATGAAGTCCGAAAAAAGTTTGCCGCGCGTTCCCTTGCAATACACAGCCTAAACCATTAAATTTGGAACAATATTATGTAGCAGAGAATATCTTTAATATATAATCTATAATATATAAAATGAAATGTCTCTCTTTCTGTCTGTCTGTCCATTAGTGCGTTTATCACGCAAGAATCACTTATCCGATTTACGTGTCTTTTTTTAAATTCATACATATATTCTTTGGCCAGGTTATATAGTAATAATAATAATTTATATCTATAATATATGTAAAAGGCAACGTCTGTCTGTCTGTTTGTCTGTCCGTTAATGCGTTTATCCCTCGAGAACCACTTATCCGATGGATGGTGATTTTTTAAATTCATACATAATATGTTCTCTGACTAGGTTATAGATATATATTTTATTACATCTATAATATATATAAAATGCAACGTCTCTCTGTCTGTCTGTCTGTCTGTCCGTCCGTTAATGCTCTTATCACGGGAGAACCACTTATCCGATTTACGTACTTTTTTTTTTTAAACATACATATGTTCTCTGGCCAAGTTATATGCTATATTTTATTACGTTAGATAACATAAGGAATAAGCAGTGACGATAATAGTGAATTAAATCGGAAAAAAGTTTGCCACTAGCGCGTTCTATTGCAATACACTGTCTAAACCATTAAATATGGAAAAATATCATGTAGCAAAGAATATCTGTAATATATATAAAATGCAACGTCTCTCATCTGTCTGTCTGTCCGTTAGTGCGCTTATCACTCGAGAACCACTTATCCGATTTACGTGTTTTTTTTTAATTCATACATGTTCTCTGGCCAGGTTATATAATAATAATAATAATCTATATAATCTATAATATATATAAAATGCAATGTCTCTGTCTGTCTGTCTGTCTGTCTGACTGTCTGTCTGTCCATTAGTGCGCTTATCACTGGGAGAACCACTTATCCGATTTACGTACTTTTTTTTTTAAACATACATATGTTCTCTGGCCAGGTTATAGGCTATATTTTATTACGATAGGTAGCATAAGGAATGAGAAGTGACGATAATAGTGAATGAAGTCGGAAAAAAGTTTGCCGCTAGCGCGTTCCCTTGCAATACACAGCCTAAACTATTAAATATGGAACAATATTATGTAGCAGAGAATATCTATAATCTATAATATATATATAAAAAATGCAATGTCTCTCTGTCTGTCTGTCTGTCTATTAGTGCGTTTATCACGCGAGAACCACTTATCCAATTTACGTGTCTTTTTTAAATTCATACATATATTCTTTGGCCAGTTTATATAATAATAATAATCTATATCTATACAATATACAAAATGCAGCGTCTCTCTGTCTGTCTGTCTGTCTGTCCGTTAGTGCGCTTATCACTGGAGAACCACTATTCCGATTTATGTGTTTTTTTTTAAAACATACATATGTTTTCTGGCCAGGTTATCTATCTATAATATATATAAAATGCAACGTCTCTCTGTCTGTCTGTCTGTCCGTTAGTACGCTACGTACTTTTTTTTTAAAACATACATATGTTCTCTGGCCAGGTTATAGGATATATTTTATTGCATTAGGTAACATAAAGAATAAGCAGTGACGATAATAGTGAATCAAGTCGGAAAAAAGGCTACCGTTAGCGCGTTCTCTTGCAATATACTGCCTAAACCATTAAATATGGAACAATATCATGTTGGAAACAATATAATATATATAAAATGCAATGTCTCTCTGTCTATCTGTCTGTCTGTTAGTGCGCTTATCACTTGAGAACCACTTATTCGATTTACGTGTTTTTATAAACTTATACATATGATATGTTCTATATAAGTCGATATAAGCCTAGATAATGGGAGATAAGGTGAGATAATGGGAGATAGGTATAAATAATGGGAAATAAGGTGAGATAATGGGAGATAGGTATAAATAATGGGAAATAAGGAGAAATAATGAGAGATAAGCAGAAATAAGTCTAAGTAATGGGAGATAAGGAGAAATAATGGGAGATAAGGAGAAATATTGCGAGATAAGTCGAGATAAGCCTAGATAATGGGAGATAAGGGGAAATAATGGGAGATAAGGAGAAATAGTGGGAGATGAGCAGAGATAAGCCTAGATAATAGAAATTATGTAGAGATAATGGTAGATAAGGAGAAATAATGGGAGATAAGCAGAGATAAGTCTAAGTAATGAGAGTTATGGTGAGATAATGGGAGATAAGGAGAAATAATGGGAGATAAGCAGAGATAAGTCTAGGTAATGGGAGTTATGGTGAGATAATGGGAGATAAGGAGAAATAATGGGCGATAAGGAGAAATATTGCGAGATAAGTCGAGATAAGCCTAGATAATGGAAGATAAGGTGAGATAATGGGAGATATCGAGAAATAATGGGAGATAAGGAGAAATAATGGGAGATGAGCAGAGATAGGCTTAGATAATGGAAATTATATAGAGATAACGGGAGATAAGGAGAAATAATGGGAGATAAGGAGAAATAAGTAATATTTTATTACGTTAGGTAACATAAGGAATAAGCAGTGACGATAGTAGTGAATCAAGTCCGCGCGAGCGGAGCCGCGGGCACGGCTAGTATATATATATATATATATATATATATATATATATATATATATATATATATATATATATATATATATATATATAATATATAAATATATAAATATATAAATATATATAAATATATAATATATATATATAATATATATATATATATATATATATATATATATATATATATATATATATATATATATATATATATATATTGTATATATATATATTATATGTTTTATATAATACTTATTTTATATATTGTATATAGTAAAGTGGGTTATTACATTGTGGCATCTGTCAAATTTGTAATATGTTGCAATGTAGCAGACAAATATTTGTAATATAATGTGGCCAGAACAGAATATGACTTCTGTGTGAAATAATATCGTAACTCAGTGTAACGGCGATTTTGGAGGTTGCGTGATCCAGTATAACTTTATTATTTATGAACGCGAAATAATTAAATTGTAAAGGAGAAATTGCTTAAAACTTCATAAGAATGATCATGATTACTGTGGTATCCATAGGTTGTTGAATTTTGTCGATATGAACACTTATACCGGGTGAGTTACTACTCATGCACTCATCGTTAAACTATTTTAGACAGCAAAATAAAATTTTGTATATCAATATAGTTAGAATAAATACCCACAGTCTCTCTAGATGGGACTCCCTTGCTACATTTTTCTTAATTAAATCTTAAATGCACTTCCTTATGAATGGATAAATTCGATAAAATATATAATGTACACCTATTATACGAGTACATACAAATTTTTTTCTTTAAAAGGAAAGTATTAAATAATTTATTTATATTTATAAACTTTCTCAAACGTTATTTTTATAACTGATGATGAACTTAAAACGTTATTTTATTACTATTAGATCTATAAGTATGCTTAGAGACTATATAGTTTTTGTTATTCATCATCATCATCATTAACTTATTCCATCCATAGTCGAATGTAAGCCTCCCCAAGTTGTCTCTAATGAGCTTTGTTGTTTACTTTTTGCATCCAGTCGTGTCCTACTAATCTTTTATATCATCCGTCCATCTTGTCTGTGGTCTACCTCTGCATTTTTTGTGTTCTCTAGGCCTCCATTCAACTACATGGCGTGTCAATCTGTTATCATTCAGCCTTGAGATATGTCCTGCCCAATTCCACCTTAATATACATATTCGTTGTATTACATCTCTGGCTCTTGTTGTATTTGGGATGTCCGACTTAAATGTAGATTATAACCTTCCGAACGCAAACCAAGCTAACGAGACTCTTCTATCCGAATCAACCTTTAAATTATTTTTTGATATTTCGATTTTTTGTTCTAAATATATGAATGTTTGTACCTTTCCTATTCTTTCACCTTCTATTAATAGTGCCTGGCTGTTATCTTCACTTTAGTTATTCAAATATTTGGTTTTGGTGATATTTATTCTATTTCTCGAGACTTGTTATTTAATTCCACTAGCATTTCTTGTAACTCTTCTTTTATGCTGGCAAATAGAGTGATATCAACTGCGAACCTTAAGTGATTTAATCGTTCACCGTCTATTAGTATTCCTTTATTTTCCCACTTTAGCGATGTGAACATGTCTTCTAGAGTCAGAATAAACAGATTTGGGGATATCGAGTCGCTTTGTCTAATTCCTCTTTTAATTTTGATTTTATTCGTTTTTTCTTCAAGCATTATTTATGATGTGGCATTTTTATATATGTATTCAAGAAGAGTTGTGTACCTTTCATCGATTCTGCTGTTACTTAAGGCAGCGTTTCTCAACCTTTCAGTATTTGCGACCCAATTTTCAAACAAAATTTTCATCGTGCCTCCCCCCCTCTCATACAATAACAATGCATCCAATAATAATGTATTTTGATGCTAAAGCTACACTATGACCTTAATTACAAACCTTACAAACTACCAAGAATAAGTAAATTTATTCATATCTGGCAACACATATCTGCTGCGTTGACAAAACTAGATCGATGCCTCTCTATTGCTCTCTGTCACGTCCACCATATCGGTGGTTGGTGGAGTTGTCTCGAACATTCGGAAAGTCTATCCAAAAGTCTGTAAATGCTATATACCTCGTTCAATTATAGCCTGTCTCAGTCGAGTATCGGATTTATCGTGAATGTGTATGTTGTAATTTTCGTGTTAATTGAAATTCAAGGTATTAAGTATTCACGGCAGTAAATTTGTACAGAATCATGGATAAATTTTTAAGTGGGCGTAAGCGAGCATTAAACGATAGTGAAGCATCAACAAGTGCACAGACGAGCGTGGTTCAGAAAATAAAATCAAGAAAATATTCTCAAGAATACTTAAATTTAGGGTTTACTAGTACTGAAGTAAATAAAGAAGAAAGGCCCCTGTGTGTTATTTGTTCAAAAATCTTGGCAGCAGACAGCATGAAACCAAATAAACTTAAACGACATTTGGAAACGCTTCATAGTGAGTACCTTAACAAACCCCGAGAATTCTTCGAATTAAAATTAAAATCATATGTACAGCAGAAATCATTTGTTAAAAAAACTTTGTCTATGAATGAAAAAGCTTTACTAGCCTCTTACAAAGTTTCATATAAAATAGTCAGATGTAGAAAACCTCACGCCATTGGTGAAGAGCTTGTTTTGCCAGCAGCAATTGAGATTGCCATAGCCATGTTGACAAAGAATTTTAAAAAGTATTTTCTTACTGACGACAACTTGGTAGCAAGTTACGAGTGGGTTAGGGATTCATTTCAAAATACTCCCGAAGGGCTCTCAACTTCCGAAGAAGAAATCATCATTGACTTTACGGCAAGTGGCGAAAACAAAAGACAATTTAATAATAAATCACTATTTGAATTTTGGGCAGGGGTGAATGATAAGTTTTCTGCACAGAAAACAAGAGCATTTCGTATCCTATTACCATTTTCAACATCCTACTTTTGCGAAACCGGATTTTCTGCGGTGGCTGCTTTGAAAACAAAATATAGATCTCAACTAAATATAGAAAAAGAACTTAGAGTGTCTATTTCTAATATTAAACCATCCTTCGAAAATCTTTGCTCTGCAAAATAGGCCCAAGGGAGTCACTAATAATTATTAAACTTGTTTTTAATTTAGTATTAATATGTTAATTATTAGGTAAATACATTGTGCAGTACTAATATAATCCTATTTATAGGTGGATTATATCAGCGTAAATGTGTATTTTATTTTTTATTAAGTCAGAATGTATTTTGTTTTGCTTTCCTTTCAATAAATTATATTAAATGTTTTTAATGAATGTTTTTAGGAATAATTTCTTTTCGATACGCTCGCCCCCCCTCAATAGTGTAATCACGCCCCCCCTAGTAGGGCGCGCCCCACAAGTTGAGAAACGCTGACTAGGGCGTTAAGGACTGCCCGTATCTCTGCCGAATCAAATTGCTATCCACAAGGTGACCTTGTATTCATTTGCTTTTTCCGCTAGTAATCTAATTATTTGAAGATGGTCCAAAGTGCGATCTAACCCGTCTTGTTCACGTGGTTGATAACTGTCTAATTTGTTCGTTAATCTATATATGATTCTAGTGAGGATTTTGTACAGTACCACCGATAACAGGCTGATGGGTGTGTAATTCTCCAGTTTAAATTTGTTTCCATTTTTAAATATAAGCACAACCAAGACGTTTACCCAAGGTGTTGGTATTTTACTTCCTCTGAGGCACTTGTTAAATAGAGTTTGAAGAAATTGTATTATGGATGCTCCTCCATACTTTATCATTTCTATCGTTATTTCATCGTCCCCTGGTTCTTTCTTGTTGTGCATATATTGTGGGGCGTTGATTATTTCATCGGTTGTTACAACGGGAATTTCTTCAGATTCCACAGTTCTTACTATCATTCTATTTTGCTATTTATTTCCTTCTTCTTTCCCGAGCGGTGGCGATGTTTTCGTGTCATATAGTGTTTAATCATATTTCCCTGTAGCTTCCTTTATCTTTTTAATTTGTGCGATCTCTTGATTATTGTTATTTATAAGTTTCATTATTTAATGTCTCCCTTCATTCATTTGTTTGTTTAGGTGTTTCAAACTTTTTTCCTCTTTCAAAGTTTCTTCTATTTTTGAGTTTCTGTACTGTCTGACATCTTCTCTGACCTTTTTCTTTATCTTTTTTTGTCTATTTCTGCCAAATCTAATCTGAAATTTGTAGGATTACTTCTTAATAATCGTCTCTGTTTCATGAGATTTTGTGTCTCTTTACTTAATTTTTGTGTTTTTTCTTTTTTCGATGTCGCTATTTATTAAGTAGTTATGAGTAGGCTTTTGATTATTTGTGCGTTTAGTTCATCAAGTTCTGTTTGGTAGTTTATGGGTTTTATATGATTTTCTAGTGCTTGTCGATATTCCTGTGTTTTGCTTTGTTATTCTTGTTGGAGTCTTTATTTTTGTATGCGTTATCAATCTACGTCCCTCCTGCTTCAGATTTATTCTTATTTTTGCTCTGTCGCGTCAATTGCAATATATTTGTCATTTGATAACACATAATCAATTTCGTTTCTTGTTATACCATCTGAGCTTTGCCATGTCCATCGTCTATGTACTGGCTTTTGGAAAAATGTGTTCATTTATAACGTACAAGTTATTTTCGTTTACAAAATTTGATAACATTTCTCCTCTGTTGTTCTTCGTACCCAAACCAAACTTCCCGACACTCTTCTCATTTATATTCATTGGTTTCCCTATTTTGCCATTGAAGTCGCCGATTATTATGACATATCTTGTTTTATGATGTAGTAATGCTTTGTTTATATCTTCATAGAATTGGTTAATATATTCCGCTTCACTGTCTTTTGTTATTACTCTGTATATAAAGATAGATAGTTTCCCGATAAAGTTCCTTTACATAAAAAAGAAAAAAGATTCAATAAAAGTTTTCAAAATTTTTTTTTTTAATTTTCTTATAGACGATATTTCAATGTTATAAGTCAATTCTTAACTTTTGAGCCTTCGTATTATCACATGTAAAGGACATTATATTACTGTTTTGATTAACTTGAAAAAGAGTCAACAAGATATGTTAAAAATACTTACAGAACGAATCTTATTTTTATCATCTTTTCAAATAAACCATTTGGTTCAAATATACGAAATACAACAAAATCAGTTTTACTCCAATATACATAGAAAGTTTTTGCAATTTTTACAATTATTATATTGTCGTCAAACGAAAGCAACTGCCCAATACTTCTCAGTTCAAAGTTTTCCATGTTCAACATTTAACAAAGGTACAAGGTATTGTAGTTAATTTAAACTTACAGTATAACTTGTGTTATCATTTTTAATTGAATCTTACATAACCAATAACTATTTTGCATTATTGCCGTCGCCCCCCTCCAGACGAAAACAAAACGTAGTACAAATAGTATGTCGATTAATTGTAGCTCGAAGCCAAAATAATGTTACAAATGCCTAACGTATAGTAACAAAGTTAAATTCCATTTATTAGTTATAACTAAGACAAGTTTTTGTTTTTTTTTTACTGCGCAAGTACTCTAAAATTTGAGTGTATTTTGAAAACATTTTTTGAGACTTGTTAGATCGGAGGTATAAACAAGAATATCGTAAGGGATATGAAATTATAAATTTTACTTTCAAATAATCAAAAAAAAGGTTAAATGGTAACAACACCGCGTATCCCATAAGTTGTGTCTTATTTGCCTTAGTTTTTTTAGTAAAAATGCATTCTTTTTACATCAGATTACTTGTTATGAGAGGTCTTAAAGAATCACTCACTTAAATCAGTGGATATAATAAGCGAGGCGACCGGATATCTTGTGAGCTCAAGCTACAACTTAGTTAAGTCCGCTATCTGGGGTAATAGTTTAAGTTTATTGCTATTTATAACAGTTACTTTAATATAAACTATTTTCAACGTCCTATTATAAACTAAAAAGTTAATTCCTATTCCTTAGGTCTTAAATAAGCCGTAAAAATTTTCGGCCTTATTCATGAAAAAGTTTAAATTAAAACTGATCTTATGTGACAATTCGCGATGTACACTGACATGAACACCAGTAAGCGAATTAAAGTTATGAAGCAATACAAGCCAAAAAATCATTTTAACTTATGATTGAACCGACAAAAATGAAAAAAAATATGTTATAAGACTGAACATTAATTCCGCATTTTTATTTTAAAATTCAATATTCCCTAATGTTGGTAATTTTTAAAATACAAAATATCACAGCATCAAAAACAAAAGTCAACAGGATAACTAGAAATTTTAAATTTCACGGCAATGGGTTTAGGTTTTAGACATATTTATTGAACCTGGCTGAGATATTTTTGATTGCAAATGATGACATAATTCTTGCAGCGTCTAGAAGAACTAGCAGCGTTTCAGTTTGTTTAAATTTTTGCAAGAACGTTCACTGTTGTAGTGATGTAGTTTTGAATACCAAAGTAGTCGATTTTTAAATCAAGGGCATATTTTTCAAATTTTTATGTCTTACAAGTACTAACAAAAGCGCCAAACCAATGCCATGAAAAAAATTAAATCAAAAAATAGACCGCTGACACGTGACAAGGGTAAAATAGCGATTACTGTGTTTTCATTTTCATATTTTATTTCATCCTTATTTTGAATTGTGCGATTATATGTTGAGCAACTTCATGGTTGTTATTTTGCGAACGGGCAAATGCTGAAATTTTAGCTCTACTTGCTTTTAATGGTCAAAAAGATTTATCCTATAATATTTCTTTGTTTCAAAGGCACAAGTCAATATACTATAAAAATGGATAACAATATATTTAGATCTTGATTTTTTTTAGTTATTTAGGATATCAAAACATACTTTCAGTACTTTGTTATAAATGATCATAAACTCTGAATTATTTGTTGTTTTTATCAAGTTAGCCCTGAAAAAGCTTGCATGATGTCCCTCTCGTAGTTGGGACGAGACAGAGTCCTCAATTCTATTGCGGGTCGATTGGACTGTCTATCCTTCTATCACAATGACTAATTAGCAATTGTGTGATGAGATCCACTGTCATAATAAAATTTTCTAATTGCGATGGAATCGAGTCTCATTTTCTTCAGATATTTGCAACAATTAATTTTTACACAACTTAAAAATTTGATTAACCTCCTGTTTCGCACAGCAAAATATCATTTTTTCCCCTCTACATTTGTTCTAAGGTACCAGACCGCTAACCCGCTCTGTGAGCCGCAGCAAGACTGACGTCATCTATTTATCAAGGAAATAAGACCAACTAAAGCTGTTGTTAGCTGCTATAAGCAGCTTGTAGAGAAACATGGCTTAAGTAAAGGTGATCTAGAATCTAACGACTTCTGTCAAGAACACAAAACAGAAAATATACCTTTAATCTTGCAAGTTAATAGTAAAATATTTGGGTATTGAAATCCTTTATACGTACAATATTTGTTTTGTGATATTTGCAGCCGTTTTGTGTTAGGTTACTTAAATTACATACTTGTTGCGTCTTCATATTCTCATTTACTTATGTGCGGAAGCCTCACGACTTTCAAATAACTCTGAAGAGCGAAAAGTTTCGGCAAGCCAATTAATTCATTAACGCCAAATTCATCTGCGTTGAATTTTTTTTTATTTTTTGGTATCTTTTCACTAACAAATTGACTTGATGGAATATTTTGTTCTGTTGTGTTTGGGTTGATAACATGGACAGGTTCCAGGAGGTTATGCTGAAGTCATGCAGCTTCTATATCATTGTTGCACTTGTGAAAAGACACAATTAATTTCTCGTTTTTTCTTTTCGCCTTTTTAGTGGTACGCAAGTGTCCATCTAAGGTATCTTATCGATGACTTTCTGTAACCATAAGTCGAGAACTAGGAGACTAGGCAAAGATCCTCTAGCTGTATCACTTTTACAGGAACGACCGACGTATTTTAAATTTTATTGCATTATCGTTTTTTCAAGTTAAATTAATTAAAATCCGAAATAGATTAACCTTTCTGTGCAATATATATATATATATATATTTATATATATATATATATATATATATATATATATATATATATATATATATATATATATATATATATTTCTGTATATATATGTATATTTTTTCTGTATATATATATATATATATATATATATATATATATATATATATATATATATATATATATATATATATATATTTAAAGGTTATTCTTTCTAAACTGGACCCACCCACCAAGCCAAAATTCGGAGCCACGTAGAACGGTTTGCGTGGGCTCAAATTAAAGCTTAAAGACTCTAATTTTGAAAACCGTTGGGCGATTAGGATACTCGTGGGAACACTATGTTGAATAATAATAATTATAATAATGATAATGGCAGGGTGTTACGGAGGCGTACCCCTGTCATACAAACAGCTATAGCACCACCACAACAACAATCACAGACGAACCAAACAACCGTCTCAGCCGAAACTATCCCCGATAGTTTTACCAGATCCGGCATTGTAGGTGATGGAAATTGCCTTTTCCGTGCAGTGCAGACACAAAAAAGTAACTGGTAATAAACAGCAGAAATAACAGAAAGAGAAAAGAAACGTCAACTTCACTAGAAACTAATTTTTTTCATAAAAATCGTTCCTTTTTATTGGTTTGGTATGGTTTTGTGTTAGTAAATAGGTATACATGGAGCTCAATCCTTCTATGTCTTTTTTTGTGATTGAGATTATTTTTACAAGTTTTTATGTAATACATTTCCAAGAAACTTCTTCTGAAGTAATTAGTCTCAACATCCAGAAAGCTGTTGTTATATTGTACTCTGTGAGCTCTATTAATTACGTGTAAGCTCAAGCTAGTTGCGTTAGGTTTGTGTTTACTATCACTTTTGTGTAACGCTAATCTCTTAGAGAGCTTTTGTGAAGTTTGTCCAACGTAGACCAAACCACATTGACAGGGAATGCCGTAGATTATATTAGATCTTTGTAAAGTATCGGTTTTATCTTTTAAATTGGTATAAAAACAATTCATTCTTTTGATGTTGTAATTAGCAATTTTAATGTTTGTATTTTTAAAAAGAGAAGACAAGGGCTGGGAAAGGCCTTCTATGTATTGTAACTTTCCTACTTTAATGTTGACATTAGTGGTGACAGTTGGATTGATTTGAAGGGGGGGTCTTTGAAAATTCTTTTTAATTAGAGCTTTAGGATAGTAATTGTCCAACAAGATGTTTTCTAACAGTTTTACATTTTTTTCTCTAAATGAGGAATGGCATGTCTTATCTATTTTGTTTTTTAATCCTCTCATGATGTTCAGTTTCTGTTTCATAGGGTGATAAGAATGGAATGGGATATATCTTCCCGAACTTAGACCATTTCAACTATTTGAGATCCTTCGTAATTAACAATGGTGGCTGTGAAGCGGAAGTAAGAAGACATTTAGCTATGGCTAGAAACTCGACGATCAAACTCAAAGGTCTGGAAAGATCCAGCTGTCACAAAAAACACAAGGTTAAGATTGCTATCCAGCTTTATATTCTCCATAGCAATTTACGCATCGGAAACATGGACCATTAAACAAGTTGACAAAAGTGGCCATATCGAAAAATCCTCAGAATATCCTATATCGAACACCGTATTAATGTATCTATTTTGGATGGACTTTCAAATAGAATTAATAGACAGTACCTGAAACATTTTGGTCACATTATAAGGAAAGTGGATGCATGGAAAAGCTTGTAATAACGGAGAAGGTAGAAGGTAGAAGATAAAGGGGACGGTCTCCATCAAGATGTCCGACCAAGTAAGATCTCTTCTTGGTATGGGTATGTACAAGTCAAGTCAGATCGCACAGAATCGAGATGCCTGAAGAATGACTGTTGAGACAGCAATTGCATAGTATCACTGATACTCCTATTGGGGTGAACAGATTGAGTTAGAGAGAGAGAGAGAGAGAGAGTTAGTATACAATAATTTAGGTCTCTGGCTGCTGTAAGATTAGTTTTGAAGGCATGACTGCCCTCTGTCGGGTGATGTCTAAAGCTGCAGACTGAGAGGAATTGTTCAGCTAGTTTCTAACAGTTACCTCTAGGCGGCGTCAAGTGGTTAAGAGACCGGTAAAGACACTCTAACTATACCACTTTTGCAATAACGACCAGAATATTTTAAATTCTGTTACTTTCTCGTTTTTCAGAATATTTAGTTATTTAAAAGTATTAGTTTAATTTCAAAACGTAAAATTTTCTTATATTCGAATAAGTTCAATTTCCTTTTCGATTGTATATTAATAAATATAACTAAAATTACTTACCTTATATGAGACATGTCTTATATCGATACAGTATTGATGGCAGTACTATGTTTCTGCTTCACAAACAATACTTTCTCAATATATTCTATTGTTATCACTTTATCTATTTGTCTATTTGTTAGGTATTTTTAAATTAAATAACATTATATTGCTTGAAAAACAACTTTATCTCTCTATTACATTATAAGTGTTTACATGTATTTCGAGCAAGTCCAATAGGATCCAATGACGGTGTAAGGCCAAGGTTACTATACATCGTTATCCATTGGTGTAGGTTCGATATTTTATTAATGAAATGATGTTAAATAGCTACATATATATATATATATATATATATATATATATATATATATATATATATATATATATATATATATATATATATATATATATATATATATATATATATATATATATATATATATATATATATATATATATATATATATATATATATATATATACGAGGCTGGCTTGAAAAGTCCGTGCAAAAATAAAAACTACTTATGTGTTTGGGGTAAACCTTTTTTATTTTTCGACATAGTCTCCTTTTAGGCTTATACACTTCGTCCAACGATGTCCTAGTTTGTTATCCCTTCCGAATAATAGGATTTGTCCAAGTCTGCAAAATATCCATTAGTTCCTACAATCACCTCCTCGTTTGAATAAAATCTTTGTCCCGCCAGCCATTTCTTCAAATTGGGGAACAAATAGTAGTCCGAGGGAGCCAAGTCTGGAGAATAGGGGGATGTGAAACGAGTTGGAATCCTATTTCCATTAATTTTGCGACCACAACTGCTGAGGTGTGTGCTGGTGCGTTGTCGTGATGCAAAAGGACTTTCTTGTGGGCCAATCGCGGGCGTTTTTTCTTGCAGCTCGGTTTTCAAACGGTCCAATAACGATGAATAATATTCACCTGTAATAGTTTTTTTACCCTTTTCCAGATAGTCGATGAGGATTATCCCTTGCGAATCCCAAAAGACAGTCGCCATAACGTTTCCGGCTGAAGGAACGGTCTTCGCCTTTTTTGGTGCAGATTCCCCCTTGGTAACCCATTGTTTAGATTGTTGTTTGGTCTTAGAAGTATAGTAATGTATCCATGTTTCATCCACAGTGACGAAACGACGCTTAAAGTCCTCCGGATTCTTCTGGAACAGCAGCAAACCATCCTTGCAACACTTCACACGATTCCGTTTTTGGTCAAGCGTGAGCAATCGCGGCACTCATCTTGCGGATAGCTTTCTCATGTCCAAATGTTTATGCAAAATATGATGTACTCGTTCAGTCGAGATGCCCACAGCATTAGCAATCTCACGCACCTTAACTCTTCTGTCATCCATCACCATATCATGGATTTGATCAATGATTTCTGGAGTCGTAACCTCCACAGGCCGTCCAGAACGTTCAGCGTCACTTGTGCCCATATGGCCAGTCCGAAAATTTTGAAACCACTTATAAACTGTTCTAATCGAAGGTGCAGAGTCACCATAATGTTTATCAAGCTTCTCTTTAGTCTCCTGAGGCGTTTTGCCTTTCATAAAGTAATGTTTAATCACCACACGAAATTCTTTTTCGTCCATTTTTTGAAAATCACTCGACTTCCTTGATTCACACGAATGCCAAACACAAAGAAATAGACCAATATGGCTGAAACTTGGTGTGCGTTCATTCAAGAGATGCTACTAACTAAACATGACCTTGATACGCGCCGGTGGTGCCGTCTCTCGGACTTTGTACGGACTTTTCAAACCAGCCTCGTATATATATATATATATATATATATATATATATATATATATATATATATATATATATATATATATATATATATATATATATATATGTACGTGTATTGTATCGCTACGTTGTATATCTTTATTCTATATATTATATTATAAAAGATGTATTCTGTTAGACAGTAAAGATTATAATCTAATAATTATTATTATTACTATCTGAAAGAGAAAAAAAGGATCCGACACGGCAAATTCTGTAGCTCCGACCCACACGGGTTGTTAGGCGGGTTGGTCCGCAAATGATAATCGCGCCTCACGTCCATTCTGTTAGTGACCGTCGCGTCGACCAAATTCATCTGCCTGAGCAGAGAACCAGGGATAACTGCTCTCTGCATCTATATTGCTAGTGAGTCAGCCGAGGCACAGCAAGCTTGTATTTTATTAAGATTCTTTAGGAATGCCTTCTTAATTCTTCCTAAAACTCCGATGATTAGGGACACCATTGTTACTGAATACCGAGGGAACAAAGCGCGTGTGTAAATTTTTGTACTTAGAACGTTTTGATTGCTATAGTATTTGTTTCTGTAGGGGCCGAAAACTCAGTTACATAAATTTTCTTTGTTGTTTTATCGAGAAGAACTATATCCCGTTTGTTAGCTTGCAAATGTCTTGTGGTCGAAAAGGTTAAATTCCAAATCGATCTATTCCGGAAGATACGGCAATCTGGGAACGTCATCAAACCGTACGAATGTCTAGGATGGTAATATAGGACACACAACGCTACAATATGACGATGGATGTAAGATAATACAGCGTGAACAGGACACGTTGGCAGTAAATGCATTAGTGATTCTGGTTCATTGTTGCATACCCTACACTTAAGGTCGAATTGTTCCACATAGGGGTATTTCAGCATTTTAATAGACCAAAATTATTTTTTTGTTTTTAGATATTTTAAATCGGGTTATATTACTATATAGCAGTGAAAAGTTTTTGGAATTCATATTTTAAAGAAAAATACATTTTGATATAAAAAAAAACTGTATATTGAGAAAAAAAACTTATTACAAAAATAATTATTCACGATGAAGAATCCCACATCTCTTCGTCCGCGCCCGAGCTCCATTCCTCGGCAGATTCCTCCGCGGATTTCTCTTCTTCTTCGGAATTTTCGTCATTAACATTGGGTTCAGCAGAGACAAGCATTTGCATTGCTTCTTTACTAAACGACATAGATCGTTTTTTGGATTTTGACCTTATACTAGATATTAAGGGATCTGAGCTGAGCAATAATCTGTCGAGGACATCTAAATTACATGCTTCTTTTGAGAATTTTCTATCAAAATTTTGTCGGCATAGGCGAAAGTGCTTGCTTCCCGCCTCTGCTGCTTCTTCGGACAGTAATTCAATGGGCAAAAGTGCCTTTTCCATTACACTATGAATTAATATTTTGTGCATCGTAGGAGTCATGGGATGTCAAGGATACAACTCTACATAAATGTTGGCGGTCTCATATCCATAGTCTGCAAATCTTTGCAAGTCCCCTTTATGACCGATATTACTTCCAAAATCACTTTCAAGCGATTTATGAAGTTGAAGTCGACACCAGTAATTTCAGCGACCACCTCAGGATTGGCAAAAAATCTCCTACTTGTATTTCCATCATTGGTGTTAACAAATCCAGCTTTTGGCACATCTATGATTAAGCCCGTTTGCTCTCTGATTTTTGCCTGTATTTCGGCCTTTTTTTTGCTTAATAATTTCTTTGTCACTGTCCGATCTTAGCTGCAACTTTTGCATAGGAAGCTTGTATGACAAATGCAGAATACTTTCGAATAATCGGATTCTAGCGTGCAATACAGATAGGCTAAACTGTAATGCATCTGTGTCGACGTCTTTTTTACATTAAGGTAATTAAACTGCTTTGAACTAGCACCACAAATGTAGCATCGCATTGTTGAAGTAATAGAAGTAGCAACATTGCACACTTTTGCATCGACCATAGTTACCGCCATTATATATTTTATGGAAAAAAACATGACTTGTTGTACGAATTCGCTGTTTATCAAAACGTGCATGATTTTTTAGGGGCTAACATCCAAATCTCGCAGTTCTTCTTTTGTCCACTTCATTACTGTAAAGGAATAGAGAAGTACCGGTACAGTCGGCATATTGGTAGCAGCAACTTTATTACGCCCTGTTAAGTTCTGACGACCAGATCTTTTTTAGTTGTTTCTTGTACATCCTGCGAAGTTCTGTTTTAATAGTTGCTGTATCTTGCATGCGATGTTGTGTAGTGCCTAGATAGTTGTACGTTTCCTCGGCATCTAAATGGTGTAGAATGTTCCCATTAGATAACTGTATGTCCTCTGGATGTTCATGATAGATTATTATTATTATTGACATTTTTCCTAATAAGGGTGACCACATGATGGAATCCACGGACTAAAACATCAAGGCTGACGTTGAAGACTGAACTTTTAACAGGGTAGATATCTCGCACATTAAGATATAATGGGAGTTTTTCTCATAATTCGACAACTTTTCATTATTACAGATTTTTGCATTATTGTATATATGCGTACGTAGAAATTTTTTTGTAATTAATCGACTCACTGAGGTGACCACTAGGATAGTTTGTACCTGTTTCATGCGATGTATCGTTTTAAATTCTTCGCACAAATCGTAATATTTAATAATTTTCTCATTTTCCTTATGATTATTTGGGTGAGCCACATCAATGAAGAAGTCAGCTCTCCCTTCTTCCTAATCAAAGTGATATCCGGTCGGGTGGCGTCCACAGGTTTATCTGTTATTATCGGAGTATCCCAATATAACAAGTACTCTTCGTAATCCAGAACAAGTTAAGGTACGTATTTAAAATAATATTCCTTGTTTTCCACTGGTTTACATTTTTTCGCTAGTTCCAAATGTATAATATTTACCGTAAGGTTGTGCCTCCTCATATATTCATTTCTTGCCTACTGGCACATCCTGCTAATATATATATATATATATATATATATATATATATATATATATATATATATATATCCCATCAAAAACATAAAATGTAAAAAAATGCCAAGTCTCGCAAGGCAGTCCTTCCACCACAAAAAGTTGTGAGATCTCATGTTTTTTGATGGGATTAAAATATACTTAAAGTATTTCACTTAACAATTTTTTAATTACACGAAGTAGGTAAGTATTACTAAACGAATATATTTGATAAATGAAAAATATTATTAAATATAATATATTAATTAATAAATAATACAAATTATTCATAATTATGGATTTTTTAGTGATTAATTAACTTTATACGACGTATTATTTACCGGGACTCACGGTTGACCTTGCATTTTGCTATGGATGGTTGAGCGCTGAATGCTCTCCTCGCTCTATCTCAAAAACGGTTAAGCGTATAAAAAAATGTTTAGAACAAAATTTGTAGAGTATTTTATGCTCTACAATTTTCATAATAAATGCAAATATCATTGAAAGCGAGATATTTGCGAAAAAACGATTTTTGTGACCTTTGACCTTGAATATCTTAAGACGCCGATACGAGATTTTATGAGACTTTTGAGACAACTTTTAGAATGCCAAAATAAAGGTTTATAAAAGTTTACACCTTATTATCTCTCATTCCGAGGTTGATCCTCTTTTTTGGCTTAAGTGACTACAATTTAGAAAACGGGACTGAAATTTCGGGAGGTTTCAGTTTTTCCTTCCTTTATAGGCTAAACACTACTAAATTCAAAATTTGAAGTTTGTGTGTCTGCTAGAAGTACCTTAGAATTTTGATGATCGGTGAGTGTGTCAGTGACAAAATTAAAGAACTTCGACTGGCGATAGTTCGTAAACTATAAGGTAATTTAGGAATATAGCTAGTATAGTATGTCCTCTTGGTCACTGAAAATTCAGGCTTCTAGCTTTATACACAACGAAGTTACTGAGGGGTCGAAAGTGCCGTGAGTGGCTTCGAGAAAAGGATGTTACGGCTGTGCTTTCTGCTGGACTTGGCGGGGGCACTGCCAGGATGTACATCCTGCTAATATATATATATATATATATATATATATATATATATATATATATATATTAGCAGGATGTACATCCTGCTATTATATGTTCCACCGTCTCAGATATGCATCCATAAAGTCTCTGCCTATTTTGATAATCGTACGTAGGAATGACGCCATCTTGTATTGCAACCATAAATGCCTCTGGTTCTGCGTATAATTCTCCCCCTGTCAACCAGTAGCTTGACATTTTAATTTGACAGTCAACCAGTAGCTTGACATTTTAACTTGACAATGTTCTAATTTTTGTGAATATTTTCTATAAATTCTTTGCCAGATGTTCCGACTTTCTTCTAGGGTCGACACATTCCTTAAAGTTGGTTCGCTCGACAGATGTGCTCTTCCATGAAAATATTTTTTCGTGGAGCTGCTTATTATGCTGAAAGGTTATATTGGTGCACCCTCTATCTTCACATCTCCTAGGTATATACAGTCGTTCTGTACAACTTTTTAGATGATGTTTCTAATGCTCCGTTAATTCAACACCTATCATTTTAGTCAATGCTGGATCCCCTAACTATTCCAAACGAGCGGGTCACTGCTGGTGTTGCGCACGTGTTTATGGCCCTTATAAGTTTTTTTCCTATTTAATTGTGACTTTGTTAATTTTTTTTTTCTCTAGCTTTAAGTTCACTTTCGAGTTTTTTCTTGATAGACTTCGAATTAAGTATAAGATTTTGTTCATAGCCTACGTATTTTTATTCTTGTTACTCAAGTATCTGATATTACCATCTTCTTGTGGGTTTTCTTATTAGGTTTTCTTCGCCTTGTAATCAACTTTGCGCCTTTATCCAGTCCAAATTTCATTTTAATATCTTTACTGAATTAATATATCAATTTGAAGAGTTTACTTAGCTTTAAATCCGATTATGCATAGAGTTTCAAGTCATCTATGTAGAACAAAAGACTTATTTTATATTTCACGTTATGACTTTTCATTGACTATTTTAATTTCGAGCGTTGTAGGGTTTTAGATAGCGGGTTAAGACTTAAGATGAACCACAGAGGACTTAACGAATCTCCGTGGAGTGTACTACTTTTAATGTTAAATTATGGTATCTCTACTGCATGCCCACTCATATTTAACCTTAATTTGGTTTTCTACGAGTTCATACATAATTGGTCGTATAAAGTTCAAACACTCTAATCAATTATGAGTGCGGTACATTATTCAATGCTCTCTGATAATTGATCTATTCTACAGCAACATTCTGCATACGATGCTTAGCATCTTGAGCGCATATTAAGTCGATTATTAGTTATTCATGGTATTCCGATGAAGCATTTCAAAATTCGTTTTTCTCTTCTGGTACGATGTTATTAACTGTTCTTCTGTTAAGATGTTTTGTTAAAATGTCATTACTAGTATTATCTTTTGAAACTCAAACTTTTATTGGTAGTTTACACCCCCGGATATCCCGGATAGTTTTATTAAAAGGAGTAGGCGACATTATCATCTAAAGTTTTAGCTATCGTTTTGTACGAATTTTCCTAACCAAGTGGCATGTACTGGATATTAATAAAAATATTCTTATGTAATTCCAGTTTTGCCAACCTTTTTTTCATGGTTTTTAGAATGAGCCTGTAAAAAATACAATGATTAGTATCACTCTCACTCGGTCAAGTTACGACATCTGCTTTATTTCCAGTGCCAATTCTCCATACTTAGTTTGTCGTTCTCGATATTCCTACACCATGTTGTTATTAATAGGCACCGCGACATCTATCAGGTAAGCAGTTTTGACTCTCTTATCAAACCACACAATGTCGGTTCAGTTATTCGTCACCTGACTGTTGATGATATCCACCAGATAACAACAGAGTCTATATGAGTCATTTTCCCACGATGGCAATGGTTGTTATTTATAATACATATATATATATATATATATATATATATATATATATATATATATATATATATATATATATATATATATATATATATATATATATATATATATATATATATATATATATATATATATATATATATATATATATATATATATATATATATATATATATATATATATATATATATATATATATATATATATATATATATATATATATATATATATATACAGTAACACCCCGCTTAGCGCGACCCCGTTACGCGCGGTTTCACTATAACGCGAATTTCAAATTTCGCGCTCATGTAGTCATTAACTTCTCTATGGTCGCGGGGGGATCCCCGCTTTCTCTGAATATTCTCTTTGAAGAATTGGGAATTCCCTGTCCTTCGACTTTGTTCTATGGGGATTTCCTCGTTCGTTTCGTGTGTTCATTTGTTCCGTAATGTTAGTTCGGTCGGCTGGCAGTTTTGTTTTAATATTTATTGGAGATACATACATACATAATTTAACCCTACGTTAAAAATGCCGCCTGTAAAGAAAAAAGAGCGTAAAAGCGTCACTTTGGAATTGAAGATGAAAGTGTTAAGAAGAATGGAAAATGGAGGCAAAGCAACAATTGTTGGGAGAGATTTTGGACTCTCAGAATCGACTGTGAGAACGATTTTATAAAAATCGGGAAAAAATTAAAATCTCCAGCGAAGGTTCAACACCTATAAGTGCAACAAAACTTTCTCGTTCGAGATCATCTATCTTAGAAAGAATGGAGAAATTACTGTCAGTCTGGATCGAAGATTTGAATAAGAAGAACACACCACTAAGTCAAGATCTCATATGCACAAAAGCAAAATCTTTGTATGAGATGCTGAAAACAAAAGAAGGAGAAGGGAGTGCCACTCGGACTTTTGCTGCCAGCAGAGGCTGGTTCCATCGGTTCAAGCAGCGTTCTAATCTTCACAATATCCACATAACAGGCGAGGCGGCCAGCGCGGACATTCAAGCTGCAGCTGAGTTTCCAGACAAGTTTCAAGACTTCGTTAGACGAGAGAAAATTCCTGCTTGTCTCATCTTCAATGTTTGATGAGACCGCACTTTACTGGAAAAAAAAATGCCATCTCGAACATTCATTTCTAAGGAAGAACGTCAAGCCAGTGGTTTCAAAGCTGCGAAAGATCGACTAACACTTCTGCTGGGTGGTAATGCCACTGGTGATTTCAAACTGAAACCTTTACTAGTGTACCATTCAGAAACACCCCGTGCAATGCGAGGCACAGACAAGACAAGTCTACCAGTTGTGTGGCGATCAAACAGAAAGGCGTGGGTTACACGGGAAATTTTTCAAGAATGGTATTCTAATAGTTTTTGCCCATCAGTCAAATCATACTGTGACAGAAATGGGCTTGAACCTAAAGTTATATTACTCTTAGACAATGCCCCAGGACATCCAACCTCACTTGATACGCCCAGAGACTTAAAAGTGTACGTAAAGTTCCTTCCACCAAACACTACGTCAATATTACAACCTATGGACCAGGGAGCAATAGCAAACTTCAAAGCTTATTACCATCGCCGCACTTTTAGCCAACTAATTCATGAAACTGACGGGGAAGGAAGACAGTCTATGCGAGAGTGGTGGAAGTCATACAACATTATGAAGTCTATTCACAACATAGAAGAGGCTTGGAAGGAAGTTAAAATGAGTTGTATGAATGGGGTGTGTGGCGTAATCTTTGGCCAGATGTAGTGGAAGCACCTAGAAGAATTGTCCAGATGCAGAGACAAGTGCTTGAAGACGTTGCTGCAATGATTGAGGGGTCTGAACTTGAAGATGTCACGGTAGAAGATCTCGTAGAACTTGTAGCAACGCACGACGATCCTATTAGCAATGAAGATCTGATCGAGTTACAGAATAATCCTATCTACGATGAGGAAGAACAAGTAGAAGAGAAAGTTTTATCTTCAGGGGAAATACAAAATGCACTTTCAAAAATTTATTCAGGTTTGGACATATTGCAGAGTATAGACAATAATGATGACCGTGTCTTGACCGTGTGTCAAACAATTAAAAACAGTGTTGGGTGTTATGAACGTATTTTACAAGAACGTAAACAAAACGTTACCCAAAAGACAATAGATGTATTTTTCCGTAAAAAATAAGAGTATGTATTGCATAAAGTGTTCTTAGAATTAAAGTGATTGATTAAAATGATTTGTATTTTTTTGTATTAAATTTTGACTATGTTTAATCATAAACCTCGATATACGCGAATTTCAGTTAACGCGATTTTTTTTTCGGAACGTATCCCTCGCGTAAAGCGGGGTATTACTGTATATATATATATATATATATATATATATATATATATATATATATATATATATATATATATACAGTACAATCCCGATTATCCGAATCGCGATTATCTGAAATCAGGCTTATCCGAAACAAACTGTTAAAAAGCAAATTGTATTCCCATTAAACGAAAAAATCCCCATTATCCGAAACAGACGATGAGTGGTTTGCTTAACGCGTCGGGGACTCATTACGTCTATTATTATAGCAGAGGTAATAGTTTCGTTTTAACACATATTTTACAAAATCGAGCGTCATAATAATAAGCGTATACGTGTTGTTATTACCTTAAAAGAGAAAGTTGAAGCAATTCAACGTTTAGATAATGGTGAACTTCTTAAAAATATAGCGAAGGATTTAGGTGTAGCCGTGAGTACTGTTTCAGAGTGGAGAAAAAAATCGCGAAAAATTTGAAAATGGTGTAGTGTTTTGTCATCGCCCACAGAGTCACGAAGAAATATGAAAAGCGGTGGCAACCAAAAAGTGGATGATTCTTTATTTTTATGGTTTACACAGAATTGAGAACTTGGGATACCAATTTCAGGACCAATTTTAAAATATAAGGCAGTGAGTTTAAGCGAAGAGTTGTCGGTTATTGAAGCACCTGTAAATTTTTCTGCAAGTGATGGATGGCTAGACAGGTGGAAAAAAGATATGATGTACATCAACTGAAAGTTTGTGGAGAAAGATTGTCGGCCGATGTATCTGCTGCAAAACAATTTGCAGGGAATTTTGAGCAGCTTATGAAAGAACATGGTTTACAACCAGACCTAATCTAAAATTGTGATGAAACAGGCTTGAACTACAAAATATTACCGTCAAATACCTTAGCTTCAAAAACGGAAGCTGGAGCACCTGGTTACAAACGTAGCAAAGAACGTATTACTGTTCTTGCATGCAGTAATGCTTCTGGAAGACACAAACTCCCATTATTATGTATTGGTAAGTTAGCAAATCCACGAACCTTTAAGAATATTCGTCGCAATACTTTTCCTGTTTTTATAAAAATCGAAACACTGCCTGGATAAACGCGACTCTGTTTAAAGACTGGTTTTTGGAGATTTTGTTCCCAAAGTGGAACTTTTTTTAAAAGTACATAGATATCCTAGAAAATGTATTCTGTTACTAGATAACGCCTCCACTCATCCAAGTGCGGAGCAACTTGAAAGTGGGGAAATAAAAGCAATGTTTTTGCCTCCTCCTGTAACTTCTCTCATTCAGCCTATGGATCAGGGTGTACTGCAGAATTTAAAACCCAGTTACAGGCGTTTGTTATTGGAGCATACTTTAGAGGAAGTAGATGAAGGTGGCTGATTGTCTAAAAAAGATAAATTTGAAAAATGTTATATATTGGATAGCTTCAGCCTGGAATCAAGTAAAGAGTAGTACTCTGGAAAAATCTTGGTCAAGATTGATTCCACAAGAGGAAAGACATTACTCAGAGGCAGAAACAGAAGATAGTAAAAGTTTACATCAATCAAGAATATCAGGATGTGAAAGTGTTTCGAAAACCGATGTTTGTGAATGGTTAAACAGTGATAGTGTGGAGGATGAAATGACTGATCAAGAATTAATTAAAAGTTTATGCAAAAATGCTAATAAAATAGACAGTGATCACGATGATAATAACGAAGTAGAAGCCACTGACAATATTCCAGTAAAAATGTCACATTCAGAAGGACTAGAGACCCTAGAAAAAGCATTAACTTATGTAGAACAACAAGAAAATGCAACCGCCGCGGACGTTTTGCTTATCAAACGTTGGAGAGACATTGCAGCCAAAAATAGAACTAACGCAAAACGAGTGCAGTTAAAAATTACCTCATTTTTAAGACATTAAAGTTAAGAATGAAACTGTTTTATTTTCGATTTTCCATACATATACATAAAATAAGTAAACTAATCGTTATATTCTTTGTTTTAATAAATACCTTTATACGTAATAGCATATCGTATAAATGCTTTTAAGTCCATCTGCAATGTTGTATTCATTCTAAACTTCTATTTTATAAAAAAATTCGGATTACCGAAATTTCGATTATCTGAAATCACTTTGGTCTATATTATTTCGGATAATCGAGGTTTAACTGTATGCATATATATATATATATATATATATATATATATATATATATATATATATATATATATATATATATACGAGGCTGGTTTGAAAAGTCCGTGCAAAGTCCGAGAGATGGCACCACCGGCGCGTATCGAGGTCATGTTTAGTTAGTAGCATCTCATGAATGAAAGCACACCAAGTTTCAGCCATATTGGTCTATTTCTTTATGTTTGGCATTCGTGTGAATCAAGGAAGTCGAGTGATTTTCAAGAAATGGACGAAAAAGAATTTCGTGTGGTGATTAAATATTACTTTATGAAAGGCAAAACGGCTCAGGAGACTAAAGAGAAGCTTGATAAACATTATGGTGACTCTGCACCTTCGGTTAGAACAGTTTATAAGTGGTTTCAAAATTTTCGGACTGGCCATATGGGCACAAGTGACGCTGAACGTTCTGGACGGCCTGTGGAGGTTACGACTCCAGAAATCATTGATCAAATCCATGATATAGTGATGGATGACAGAAGAGTTAAGGTGCGTGAGATTGCTAGTGCTGTGGGCATCTCGACTAAACGGGTACATAATATTTTGCATAAACATTTGGACATGAGAAAGCTATCCCCAAGATGGGTGCCGCGATTGCTCACGCTTGACCAAAAACGGAATGTGTGAAGTGTTGCAAGGATGGTTTGCAGCTGTTCCAGAAGAATCCGGAGGACTTTAAGCGTCGTCTCGTCACTGTGGATAAAACATGGATACATTACTATACTCCTGAGACCAAACAACAATCTAAACAATGGGTTACCAAGGGGGAATCTGCACCAAAAAAGGCGAAGACCGTTCCTTCGGCCGGAAAGGTTATGGCGACTGTCTTTTGGGATTCGCAACGGATAATCCTCATCGACTATCTGGAAAAGGGTAAAACTATTACAGGTGAATATTATTCATCGTTATTGGACCGTTTAAAAACCGAGCTGCAAGAAAAACGCCCGCGATTGGCCCACAAGAAAGTCCTTTTCCATCACGACAACGCACCAGCACACACCTCAGCAGCAAAGGAGACTATGTCGAAAAATAAAAAAGGTTTACCCCCAAACACCTAAGTAGTTTTTAGTTTTGCACGGACTTTTCAAACCAGCCTTGTATATATATATATATATATATATATATATATATATATATATATATATATATATATATATATATATACAGTCAACACTGTTTATAGTGAAACTCTATATAGTGAAAAACTCTTTATAGTGCAATTTTTTCAAGACATACATACATAGCAATATATACGGATTTTTTCTTTATATAGTGAAAAACTTTCTATAGTGAAATTTCGGTCAACATTTTGGTCTTTCACTATATAGAGTGTCGACTGTATATATGTATATATATATATATATATATATATATAATATATATATATATATATATATATATATATATATGTATCTATACCATATATACATGGGCGGGCGTAGCTACTGAAAACACATTTTTTTGCAAAATTCGACTTTACTCATCAACATAGTCTCCTTCAAGAGCGATGCAATCAGTCCAACGCTTTTCTAACATTTCTATACCTTTATTGTAGAAGGATTTGTCTTTGCCTTCAAAATAGGCCTCAGTTTCGGCGATAACTTCTTCACTGGAGCCAAATCAAAAGATCCTGCGAGCATTTTTTTGAAGTCTGTGAATAGATAATAGTCACTAGGGGTCAAATCTGGAGAATACGGTGGATGAGGAAGCAATTCAAACTTCAATTTAAGCAATTTCGCCATTGTAATCATTAACTTGAAATGCAGAGGCCAAAACCTTCCTAGCCGACTGTTGTGTCTCCGGGAGGCTTTCACCGGCTGCGGTCCACTCAGCTGACGGCCGAATTGATTGCGGTGTGTAGTAGTGGATCCATGTTTCATCCATTGTCACATATCGCATGAAAAAATCTTTTTTATTGCGCTTAAACAGGTCCAATCATCAACACGTTGTTGTTTTTGGTCCACTGTGAGCAAACGCGGTACCCATTTCGAACAGAACTTTCCCATGCCCAAATGTTCACGCAAAATATCACCAACATATTTTTTTCATATCTTTAGGGTGTCAGCTGTCTCACGTAATTTCACTTTACGGTCATCCAAAACAATTTTGTGGATTTTTCTGATGTTTTCCAGTGTAACCACTTCATTTGGGAGTCCAGAGCGTTCAGCATCATTTGTGTCTGTACGACCGCGATTAAATTCAGCATATTAGTAAATGATGAATGATTTTCCAGGGGCAGTGTCCCCGTAACAGTTATCAAGCCATTGCTTTGATTGAACGGTATTTTTTCCCATCAAAAAAACAGTGTTTAATCAACACACGAAATTCGATTTTTTCCATTTTGAAAATATGTAAAGGTAGCGTCACTAAAGCCACTGTAACTTGTAAACTAATCGTCGAAATGTCATAAAATTTTGACACGTATCGTTTTTGGTAAAAATCATATGGATTTTTTGAAAATGGCAAAATCTATGTCAGACCAAAATCTTTTCAACCTACGTGTTATATATCTATATATATATATATATATATATATATATATATATATATATATATATATATATATATATATATATATTATATATATATATATATATATATATATATATATATATATATATATATATATATATATATATATATATATATATATATATATATATATATATATATTTATATATATTTATATATATATATATATATATATATATATATATATATATATATATATATATATATATATATAAATATATACACTCCTGGACAAAATTAACGCAACAATATATTAAATCATATAAATCTCTATAATGAATTAATTTTAATAATTTTTTATGAACATTGGTTACACTAAAAGTTAGAAAAAACTGTTCGGATACTTTAAAAGTGAATTAGCTACCAAATTTCTCTATAAGATTCGAATTAAAATTATTCTTAAGACCTAATAACAAAATCGTTGAAATTATGTAATAGTGAAAAAAATAAACTGGGATACTAGTAGCAAAATTAATGGTGTAACTGGGACACTAGTAGCGTGTGTTGCCTCCTCTACTTCGGATGACAGCGTTTATGTGCCTAGGCATGCTTCTTATTAAATTTTGGATAAAATCTTGAAGAATTTACTTCCATTCTGTGATAACTGCATTTTCAAGTTCCCTCAGGTTTCTAGGTGCAGGTATATGACGTTTCACATTTTTCTTAAGGTGATCCCATACATGTTTTATCGGATTCAGATTCGGGCTTTTTGGTGGCCATTGCATAATCGGTATATCAACTTGATTAAGATAATCGAGTTCCTCCCTAGCCACGTGAGGTCGAGCGTTGTCTTGCATAAACAGGAAATTGGGTCCCACAAAATGACCGAAAGGCATCACATCTTCTATTACAATATTCTCAAGATAATAGTCAGCATTCATGAATCTCGTACGGACACGAACTAACTCTGTGCGAGCATCAAAGCAGATGCCATCCCAGAACATAACAGAACCACCGCCGAATGGAATCCTTGCAGAGATATTGCAAGGAGCAAACCTCTCTCCTGGTCTTCACCATACTCGCTAACGACCATCTGGATGTTTTAGACTAACCCTAGTTTCATCTGTGAATAAAACTTGTTTCCAATTATCCACAGACCAGTTTTCGTGATTTCGAGCAAAACGTAACCTGGCAACTCTGTTCTCTCTAGTAAGCAAGGGCGCAGTGGCTGGTCTCCTACTGTTTAATCCAGCTTCATTTAACCGTCTTCTAACTGTTTTAGAAGAAATTGTGACATTGCGAACAGCTTCGAGTTCGTTTCTTACTATAGAACTAGTGACAGTCCTGTTTCTTAAAGCATATTGTCTTATAAAACGTTCATCTAGGTCGCTAGTGCATCGTTTTCGCCCTTGCCCTAGCCTTCTAGAATAAGTTCCTACTTCATTCAAGCGTCTTACCATACGACTTATTGTGGAACGATGTTTGCCTAACAAATTGGCAACATAACTCTGACAATATCCCTCGTCCAATTAAACTGAGGCTCGCACTACCTCGTGTTCAGTTAAACTCCTTGTTCGATTCATTTTTCTAATTCTTCGGGGTCAAAAATAAAACAGTCTATCACAAAAACGTATTACTTTGAAAAAAGGAACAATTTATAAGCTTACTTTTAAAGAAAATCTATCGCATTATTACAGAAAATTGTTTATCTTCTAAAAAATTCCTTAAAACTGTAAATCTAAATGAATTGTTTTGATTTCTGTCATGAACAACGAAACAAAATATGCATAGCCTACTATTCAAATACTCGATAAACTTTAAAAAGATAAATTAATTTTCAGATTGTTGCGTTAATTTTGTCCAGGAGTTTTTATGTATATATATATATATATATATATATATATATATATATATATATATATATTTATATATATATATATATATATATATATATATATATATATATATATATATATAAATAAATATATTATTAATTATTATTATATTATATATATATATATATATATATATATATATATATATATATATATATATATATATATATATATATATATATATATATATATGCATATTGTATATATATATATATATATATATATATATATATATATATATATATATATATATATATATATATATATATATATATATATATATATATATATATATATATATATATATATATATATATATATATATATATATATATATATATATATATATATAAATAAATATATTATAATTATTATTATAGTACTTTTCCACAGAAATTTCTGGCCTTCCAAAGTTTGGAATATTGGTCTACAGCAAAGATGATCCCCGTTTTTGATAGTCTCAAAATATTTCATTGTTTCCCAGCATCTTTCTATTTATAGACCACATGTCCAAAATTATCGACTTCTGGATTAGTAAATCTAGCTCTCATTCTTTAGCTAGTTGATTAAGACTTTTTTTAGCGATTACGATATTTCTCCTGTGAAGCCTACAATAGTATGTCCTATGACCACTCCACTCCATATTCCACATTTGTCGGATCTCATCTGCTAAAGGTAAATACATCGGTGACCAAAAAAATCGATTCAAACTATTTGGTTCCATTTAACACGGATCATAGAATTTAATGTTTATATATTTTTACGGATTCTAGTATCATTTAAAAGCCCATTCTATTCTCTTTCTAATGATACCAAATTTCATAGCATACCTCATACTTTTTACTGATTAAAATGATTGAAAGGGGAAACAAGAGAAACAAGGATTGAAAATAGGGGCAGGAGAAAGGAAAAATTATACAAATTTTAAACTAAAATCAATATTTTGTATTACCCCCCCCATAGCCCCTATTTCTACTTCTAATCGCTTTTTCATGGTGCGGGTGAGCCTTTTCACCACTGTCTGTGGGATTCTTCCCCACTCTTCCGCCAACCTTTAAGTCCTTCAGCGATGCAGGGGCTGGATTTCTGGCTCGAACCCGTTTTTTGAGCTCATCCCACATGTGCCTGATTGGATTGAGGTCAGGACTCCGTACAGGCCAGTCTAATGTGGGTATTCCCACACGCCAGGTATTGCCGCACCGATGCAGAAGCATGTGTCCTCGCATTGTTGTGCATTAGCACGAAGCTATTCCCAACAAACTCAGCGTATCGAACGAGATATTCCTGCTGGATCTTCTTGATGTACCGGTGGCAGTTAATCCACCGCTACGAGTCTCATCAGTTACGAAAACCAAACCGGTTTTCGCATCCAGTGAGGTGCCTTTCCACATCATGACAGAACCTCCTCCATAGGCGACCTTTTCAGTAATGCAGCACTACGAATAGCGCTCCCAAGGCCTCCTATAGACTCGTCTTCTTGCATCATTGCCATGTAGGCACATTCAGGACTCATCGGAGAATAAAACAGTTGACATGTTCTCGGGCAAATTTGAGTCGCGCTTGTCGATAGGTTGCTGTCAATTTGGGTTCGTTAGTTGATCTCTTCAGAGTTAGATTAGCTTCTCTAGGTCTTCTTGCTCCCAGGTATACCTTCTTCTTCCTGATCTTGGTCACAGTGTAAAGGCGCCAGTCTTTTGGTAACGTCTGTAGACCTAAAGACAACTGACTGGCTCAAGTGCAGTTGAGCAGCGACTAACATTGGCTATGCCCTTCTTGCAATAGGGCAATGACTTGTGCCATTTCTTCCGGGGTGGTATTCATTTTCCGATGACGTAATTAGTAAGCAGGTATAGCAGAGATGTTGACGGTTCAAGTTCTGATAAAAGTATCATAGAAAAATGCAGTTGTATGTGTTTTTATAGGGATGAATAGCTCGCAACGAGTACGTTCTTGAGCGAGCAAAAACGATTCTATTGAGTAAAACCGTTTTAATCAGTAAAACTTTTTGAAAATCCAAATATTTTTGTATTATTGGAAAGAGTAGAAAATCAACATTGTAATGATACCAAAAATAATACCACTGTTGTAAAATTAAATTCAAGGATCGGTGTTAAATGGAGCAAAATCATCCAGTCGATTTTTTTGCTCACCAGTTTATTTATTTATTTTATCGGCATATGTTTTGGGTGGGTGGTATTTGATGGTAGTATAACCGTGCAATCAACAATGTAAGTCTTTCTTTCTGCTTTTAGTGTAAGCACTAAATCCGGGATACTGTTGGGGATTGGTCTGTTCATTATTATCTCCAGTTTCAGTATATTCTGGCAGTGGTATCTCCGCACACACCAGAGGGTTCGTATTTGTAGTACAGGGTAGTATCCGTTAATCCCGTACATTTTGCGGACACGTCAGTGAATGATTTTCCCACCCTATCATGTTTCTCCAGATAGGATTTTGGAGCTAGCACTGAGCAACTGGCGATTATTTGTTTAAGATATTTCTGTTTTTCATTGCATATGCTGCACTTATCTTGATTGAGCTATTTACATAAGATATTTGGCCTATATACGTTAGTAGCGATAATTTAATCTTGAATTGCTATTATAAATCCTTCCGTTTTTTTTTCCGTGCATCAGTTTACCACGCCAATGTTGCACTTGCTGTTCCGGTGTTTGGATAACTATAATATTATTATAATGCTTATCAGCGAGTCTTAAATGATTACAGTTTTTGTCTGCTAATACAACCGCATAATGCATATCACTTATTTGAGATTTGTTGTAAAAGTAGCTTCGTAAGTTGTTTATAGTGCCTAGCAGCCACATCATGGATACCCCGTGCTCTTATCCTGCGGGTCAAGTTGAATCTTTCCGTAGAAGACCTCGGATTAATGTTAATTTCATTACTGTGCGCAATTGCAGATTTTGCGTAAGTGTTTACAGGTTTTGCTATTTTCTTCTCGGATAATTTAGAGCGGAGGAGAGCACGAATTTGTTTAAAATATAGTTCAGTGGTTCTATTCTTAGCGTTTACTTGGTCTATTTCTAGGTCTTGCAGGTAGCCTAAATATTTATATTGTTCCTTCCCCTACATTCCTTTAACTGGTTCTTGATGTTCACTAATTTTACAACGTCGATGGTGCATCCAAGAACCTTTTTGCATTCCATTTGTTCTACATTTGTCAAGTCCAAATTTCGTTTTATAAATCAGTGCGAATCAGGAGTTCTTCGAGATGATTTGGCCTGGCATAGGTCATTTTTATACCATAGCTGACTTATCGGTCTTTCTGATTGGGGTCCTTTTCCTCTCCGATTAAAGAGTGTTGTAAGAGGTTTTAATGCCTAACAAAATCGTAAAGGGTTTAACGCATCTCCCTGAAATATTCCACGCCTGATATCTATAATGCCTGTAACGATGAAGCTTGGGTATATTAATTGTCAGTTTTGTGATGCATTGTGACATAGCGTTCTGTAAGAAATTTGAGGTGTGCTTTTCTATCCCCTATAGCTCCAAGACTTCAGCCAACCAGGAGTGAGGAATACTATCAAAAGCCTTCTGAAGTCTTCGGTTGAAGAGAAGTAATCCCGTTTGTCATAAAACTGGTATTTGTTCTGGGTGAGTCAGCCGTTCGTTATTAACCAGATACCGTTTAATTCTACTAACTAAAGCCGGGATTATTTGCGTGAGTAGATTTAAAATTTCTACTACAATAGGTTATCTTCCTGCTCGATAATGGCTTCAGTCGCTTTAGGGGTCCTGGTACTTGGATTGAGCCTCCAACTCTGAATAAGTATTCCGATCTCTTTTCTAAGTTTGGCTCTTTGGTTTTCGAGTCTTCTATGCCATGATGGTTGGACGTTGGGTGTATAACCTTGTACAGTTGGGATCTGTGTAACATCCTACCCATTTAGAGTCAATACAGTGAACGAAGTGGAATATATTAGGCTGTGCACATTGATGAGGGACATTTTCTCGCTGATCTTGATACCTATCATGTTGTTAACTTCATCAATGAATTATTGCGTTTTAGATCTAAAAATGATCTTGGGTAATCTAGGCTTTGATAGAGGATCTAGGCCAACATATTTTAGGTTTATTTGTTCAAACTCTACTTCTGCTCTACTCAGTGGTGGTTCCACATTCTCCATTAACGCTTTCATCAATGGTTCCCCCTCATCAATCGTTGTCATACCCAAGTGTAAAGACATTTTTCGTTTTATTCTATTCATGACCATATATGCATACAGAAAATATGGTTGATCATTGATGAATGATGTTCTGAAAGGTTTTTGGTCTTACTTGTGGGTATTTTTCTAGCGTTCGTACAACCCTACGGAGTTCTTTATCAAAAGGATGCTTCTTAGCCTTGCTATTCTGTAGTAACCACGAATAATAAGTTCATTCATGTAAATCGCAATTGATTATCTTGTGTTGCGGTAGGTTGTGGCTGTGATTTCGACCCACACAGGCTGTCCCGCGGTGTGGTCTGTGATGAATCGTCATCACGTCCGTTCGGTTGGTGACCATCGACCAAATGCGTCTGCCTGAGCAATCTAAGAGAACCAAAGATAACTGCCCTCTGCATCTTAAGAACTTCTAAGAGCCAAGAGTGCATCACACGCCTTTCGATAATCTATGAAGGCCATGTTGATATTTCGTTGGGCCTGTTGAAGTTCAAGCGATTCGATTATAAGTTGTTCTTTACAACCCTGGTGATTCTTTCTACAACCTTTCTACTCTTTTGTTAATATGTTGTTAGTGCTGACGTGTTTGTATATTTTGTTTTTAATACATGATGTCAGTATTTTATATATATATATATATATATATATATATATATATATATATATATATATATATATATATATATATATAAAATACTGACATATATATATTTATTTATATATATATATATATATATATATATATATATATATATATATATATATAAAATACATGTATTAAAAAACAAAACATCATGTATTAAAAACAAAATATACAAACACGTCAGCACTAACAACATATTAACAGAAGAGTAGAAAGGTTGTAGAAAGGGTTGTAAAGAACAACTTATAATCGAATCGCTTGTACAGGCCCAACGAAATATTAATATGGCCTTGCCGCACTCTTGGCTCTTAGAAGTTCTTAAGATGCAGAGGACAGTTATCCTTGGTTCTCTCAGATTGCTCAGGCAGACGCATTTGGTCGGTAGTCACCAACCGAACGGACGTGATGTCGATAATCATTTTCGGACCACACCGCGGGACAGCCTGTGTGGGTCGAAATCACAACCACGACCTACCGCAACACAGAGAATCAATTGCAATTGACACGAATGAACTTATTATTCGAGGTTACTACAGAATAGCAAGGCTAGGAAGCATCCATTTGCTAAAGAACTCCATACGGTAAAACTAGAAAAATACCCACAAGTAAGACCAAAAACCAGTCAGAACATGATTCATCAATGATCCATCATATATCCTGTATGCATATATATATATATATATATATATATATATATATATATATATATATATATATATATATATATACATACATATATATATATATATATATATATATATATATATATATATATATATATATATATATATATATATATATATATATATATATATATATATATATATATATATATATATATATATATATATATATATATATATATATATATATATATATATATATATATATATATATATATATATATATATATATATATATATATATATGCATACATATTATATCACATTATGGACCTGTATGCATATATATATATATATATATATATATATATATATATATATATATATATATATATATATATATATACATATATATATACATATATATATATATATATATATATATATATATATATATATATATATATATATATATATATATATATATAAATATATATATATATATATATATATATATATATATATATATATATATATATATATATATATATATATATATATAATCATTTTCGGACCACACCGCGGGACAGCCTGTGTGGGTCGAAATCACAGCCACGACCTACCGCAACACAGAGAATCAATTGCAATTGACACGAATGAACTTATTATTCGAGGTTACTACAGAATAGCAAGGCTAGGAAGCATCCATTTGCTAACGAACTCCATACGGTAAAACTAGAAAAATACCCACAAGTAAGACCAAAAACCAGTCAGAACATCATTCATCAATGATCCACTATATATCCTGTATGCATATATATATATATATATATATATATATATATATATATATATATATATATATATATATATATATACATATATATATATATATATATATATATATATATATATATATATATATATATATATATATATATATATATATATATATATATATATATATATATATATATATATATATATATATATATATATATATATATATATATATATATATATATATATATATATATATATATATATGCATACATATTATATATACATATATATATATATATATATATATATATATATATATATATATATATATATATATGCATACATATTATATCACATTATGGACCTGTATGCATATATATATATATATATATATATATATATATATATATATATATATATATATATATATATATATATATATATATATATATATATATATATATATATATATATATATATATATATATATGCATACATATTATATCACATTATGGACCTATATTGTGAAGGATCTTGCGTTTTTAAACTTCTGGATAACATAAAAGTTGAGCCGAGCACTAAAAAACCCTGGTGTCTCCTCTGGAAAGTTAAGAACATGAGTCAACTGTTGAACAAAAGCTTCGTGCAATGAGTCAAATTTCCTGTACCAGAAGTTTTGGATCTTATCTACCCAGAGAGATTTCCAGTTACTGATGGAATTAATAACTGTGATATCTTCTTGACTGTGTATGGAATTGCATATTTTCTCTTTCATTTCCTATCCACCAAGTATCTCTTTTATGCTCCCAAGGTTCACTCCATATGGTAGATCAATACTCAGTTAAGCGGTGTCTGTCAGGAAACGTAGTCTGTTTACTCTGGGGACTTTTATCCAGCTCTCTGTAGAATTGCTTTTATGTCCTAAGACGTTTAGATTTCGCTTTTAATTATTGTCTCAGAGTGTTCGTGTATTCATCAAGGTAAAGTTGGTGGCTTGAATACGCACTGAATTCTTATTTCCTTGAAAATTTTTTATACTTTTATCTTAGTCTTTTATCTGGATATTCATTTCTTCGAAATTCTATTAATCTTGCAAGTTCTTGCCATATATTTTCGATTGTTCTTTCTAACGTACGCTGTTACCCAGACTTCTAGAGAGTGGTCCGTCTGGTGTCTTTATCAGGTATATGAACTTGCTGGTTATGGCTTCGAAAAACCACAACTGCCATGCAGTGTGGTTTTTCAAAGCCATAACTAGTGTGTAGCTTTTTTAGGGTATTGCAATCGGCTGCCAACTCGTTGAGCACCAGATTGAATTTTGAAATGATATTGTTGGTATCGCGATTTGTTCGCAGCTTTGGTAGTTTTAGTCGAAGTATAGGATTGCTACCCTCAAATTCTGCTAATGATCCTTGCAATTCATGCTCTACATTTCGAATCGAGTTGTCTATTATATTTTGATGTTCTGCGTCTAGTTCGATGTTTTGCTGCTCATCGCCTTCAGTCCATGTTTCGTGGATATTGTCTTCTTTTAAGTCATGGTGAGGATTGTTTTCTGTTTGTAATTTGCTGCAGAATGGGCCCAAAGAATAAGTTATTCTATTCTGGCCTCTGATCTGCAATTTGCTGCTTTACCCCAGAACCACAATCCGCCGGTTGCGAGGAGTTGATATTGGATTCCTCAGAGGTATTTATTGGGGTAGCTATACTCGACGTGACGCGGCTTCCATCGTTAGCCGAGGAAGACTGAGATTTGCTGTGAAAGTAACTTCGTAAATTTTCAAGTTGTGTCTAGCAGTCACATCCTCCCATTCTGTGGGGCAAGTGAAATCTTTCCGAATGATGCGCCAAATATTTTCGGAACTCTTCTCTTCCTTTAATATTAATTTCACTAAATTTTGTCTTAGTCCAATTGGCAACTTCAAAACTGTACGCAATTGCAACTATTGCGTAAGTGCTTACAGCTGTTGCTATGTTTTTCCCGCCTAATTTAGAGCGGTTTGAAACATACTTCATATACTCGCACATCGGTTCTGAATCACCCTACACATGACAGGACATCGTCGAGATAATATTGCCTTCTGACATATAACTATGGGTCATCGATAAATCCTAGGTGACTTATGGGTCTTTTTGATTGGGGTAGAGTATATCCCTTTTCTTGCCGATTCAAGAGTCTTGTAAGAAGTCTTAAGGCCCAACAAAACCGTAAAGATCTTAACGCGTGTCCCTGAAATATTCCGCGATTGATATTTATCATAATAGCATCGATAGAGCCTTTGGTGGTGGTTTTTGTGCGAGGATAGACTCAAAAAGTGTATACAGATTAGGAAGGTATGTGATAGGGCGGTAGTTAGCCGGGTTCACGAAGCCTTCTGTAGTTTTCGCCTGAAAAAAAATAAGGTCGCTGAGTTGTTTTAAACTGTTTGTACCAAAAGTGTTGTATGTTGTCGCGCCCAGGCGTCACTTGCTTTAGGTTAATTATCTCCCAGTTCAACATTGATCGTATGGTTGTCCGTACGTCTCTTCTCATCGAAAACCATTTTGTTTTTCTTTGGTTAGCAGGTTTGCTCGAAAGCTCTTCCCAGGATGCCTTTGGTACTTGTACGGATGGATATTTTTGTTCGTTGGGCGGATTGCTACCCTGTACGCTAAAAAGAATCAAATTTTTTATAAAAACTTTTCTCATTTGTCTTAAATAACTTATTTTGCTTGCGCCGTTCATTACTAAGCACGTACCTTTTAAGTCTACTAGCTAAAGCCGAGAGTTTTTCTTTGAGTAGATCTAAAATTTCTACTACTGTACGGTTATCATCTGATCTTTCCCTTTCGATAATGGCTTCAGTCGCTCTAAGAGTCGTGGTACTTGGTTTAAGTCTTCGCCTCTAACTATCTGCTCCGATCTCGTTTCTAAGTTTGGCTACTCGGTTTTCGAGCCAATGATGATCCGAATAGTTTTAGTTCTTAGTTGTGGTTATTTCTCTAGCATCACCCTATAAATTTCTTTAGCAAAAGCTATGCTTTTGAATTTCTAGCCTTGTCATTCTATACTAGCACTGAATCATAAATTTATTCATATCAGTTGTCCAATTGATTCTCTGCCTTGTCCTCTCTTGTGTTGCTGTGGGTTAGAGCTGTGCTGCTTCGACAATATTCACGTTACTGTTGGAAGTCGACAGTGTTGGTGTATTTGCGTCTTCCAACAGACGTCGCTCTTGTTTCGTGCCAGAGCCTGATGAATCTTCCCGCCGGTTCCGACCCAGGTCCTGCTGCCCTGGCCTGCCTGAATATCTCTTATGCCTTGTATTGATAGCAACTTAGAGAACTCGCAGAAGGGCTGCTAATCCATAATGCCGTTGTGATAGTTCTGGTTCCACGGAGAGTATTTTATTTCCTCCTCCCCCCTCAATATTGCTGGTGGCAGTGTCTATGAGTATCTTCCATTCGCAAGAGGCCGCGTTCGGTAGGGGAACCAGCGAACCCTCATGGGATATTGTTACTATAGTAATAGACCTTAATACTCAGTATGTCACATCGATTTAGGTTTATCTGACCATTGATCACACAATATAGGGTATCGATAGCACACAATATAGTTTTTAGAAGTAAAATATATTCGATAGCAAATCCTGATAAAATATATATATATTATATATAAAGTTTATAACAGGTAGGCTGAAGAGTTTTGTTCTAGGTACTTAAAACATTTTTTTTTTTTTTGGACTTCATTCAAGTCTTCTTCAAGAGCGATATAATCGGTCCAACGGTTTTCTAACATTTCTATACCTTTCTTGTAGAAGGATTTGTTTTTGCTTTCAAAATATGCCTCAGTTTCGGGCGATAACTTCTTCGTTGGAGCCAAATCTCTTTCCTGCGAGCATTTTTTTGAGGTCTGCGAATAGATAATAGTCGCTGGGGGCCAAATCTGGAGAATACGGTGGATGAGGAAGCAATTCGAACTTCAATTCATGTAATTTTGCCATCGTAACCATTAGCTTGTGACACGGTGCATTGTCTTGATGAAAGAACACTTTTTTCTTGTTCATTTGGGGCCGTTTCTTTGCGATTCCTGCCTTCAATCGCACCAATAAGTTTATATGATATTCACTATTGATGGTTTTACCCTTCTCGGCGTAGTCGATGGAAATTATTCCACGCGCGTCCCAAACTACAGAAGCCAAAACCTTCCTAACCGACTATTGTGTCTTTGGTCGCTTCGGGCGGCTTTTGCCGCTTGCTGTCCACTCAGCTGACTGCCGATTTGATTCCGGGGTGTAGTGGTGGATCCATGTCATATATCGCATGAAAACATCCTTTTTATTACGCTTAAACACGATGTTGTTTTTGGTCCACTGTGAGCAAACGCAGTACCCATTTCGAACAGATATTATTCATGCCCAAATGTTCATGCAAAATATGACCGACACATTCTTTTGATATCTTTAGGGTGTCAGCTATCTCACGCAATTTCACTTTACGGTCATCCAAACAATTTTGTGTTTTTTTTAATGTTTTCCAGTGTAACCTCATTTGGGCGTCCAGAGCGTTCAGCATCATTTGTGTCCGTACGATCGCGTTTAGCATACCAGTAAATGATGAGTGATTTTCCAGGGGTAGGGTACTCGTAATACTTATCAAGCCATAACGTTGCTTGAACGGTATTTTTTCCCTCAAAAAACAGTGTTTAATCAACACACGAAATCGATTTTTTCCATTGTTTTAAAACTATCAAAAGTAACGACACTAAAACCACTGTAACTTGTAAACTAGTCGTCGAAATATCATAAAATTTTAACTCGAATCGTTTGAAGGTTGGTATTTCCTAAAAATCATATGGATTTTTTAAAAAAAGGCGACATCTATGTGTCAGAAGTCTGTTATTTTCTCACAAGTGTACCTAAACAAAACTTTTCCAGACTGTTGTTTTATTCTTTCTAGTTATGTTTTCCTTTAATAAATCGAAGAATAAATAACTTGAGTCTAGGACTAAAAGGTTTAAAAGAAAAGATAGCTTTCTACAATGAGTTGTCGGAAAAAGCAAAAATATAAAAAAAATTTTAAATACTTCAATGAATTTACAAAGAAAAATTGAAGATCATGCGAAAATTTTCGACTCTTAAAATAAATTGAGAAAGATGTAAATGAGAAGGGACATTCAGAAGAATGACAGTTCTAGACGTGAATTAAATATTTTTGAAAATATTACTAGAATAGCCGATAACATTATAGATAAAAATTCTAAAAAACAACATTTTTCTTTGTTCTAATATATTATTCTTATCACCTATTTGGGATATAAATATAACTAATACGATAAATAGTTTTAAAAATTCAAAGTCATCTGACTATGATGGTATTTCCAACAACTTATTAAAAAAATGTAAACATGTCTTGTGTAATGTACCTTCTTAATCAATTTGTCTCTGAAAAGAGGTGTAAAATGGCAATAGTAATCCCGCTCTACAAAAAAGGAGATTCCAATGATTATTCTAATTATAGGGTTATATTGAAATTCTTAAGTGACTACGGTAGCCGTTGTTCCCTCTTATCCTTATATTATGGTAATTTTCATTCCCGCCTTTCCTATGGCATTTTAAACTAGGGGGCTTGTATTAACGCACATCGAGTTTTTTATTACAAAAATATGCATTATTTCGGATCGAGAATCTTGTCCTGAATATTCTAGGAGTTTTTATTATTTTAACATTGGCGGGAAGTTATATTTTTAAAATGTGTGGATTTGTTTAACAAGTCCATTTTTGAAGTCAGTCCATTAATTCACGAATATAATGAATGGAAATTAGAATCATTCTAATTTTAAAAATTCGCAAAATGTAAATATTTTTAAAATTAGGTTAAAACAGCTTGTTATAATATTCAAAAGTTTTTTGATTGATGTTTCAGTCGGTGTCCAGATATTTTTACTTAATCTTTATCTTCTTCTTTAACCCTCTGTCATCCCACTTTGGACATAGGTCTTTCCCAACTCTCTCCATTTGCCTCTATTTCGAGCCATGCGCTTCCAATGCAGGCCTCTTTTCAAATCATCGCCCTAACGCATTTGAGGTGCATCTGCATTTTTCTATTCCTCTATCGGAACTTGAACCGTCAACATCTCTGTTATACCCAGCAAGAGCTCCGACAAGTTCGTGGTCGGGCTGTCAGTCACTGGACAGTCAGAAGAAGACTTAGAGAAGCTAACCTAACGCCAGAGAGACCAGCTAACGGACCCAAATTGACAGCAGCCCATCGACAAGCACAACTCAGATTTGCCCGAGAACATGTCGACTGGACCTTACAGCAATGGCGCTCCATTTTATTCTCCGACGAGTCCCGAATGTGCATACATGGCAATGATGGAAGAAGACAAGTCTATAGGCGGATGCGCAGTGCTGCATTACTGAAACTACGAGGAGGTTCTGTTATGGTCGTGAAAAGGCAACTCACTGATGCGAAAACCGATTTGCTTTTCGTGACTGATGGGACTCGTAGTGGTAGATTAACTGCTCCCGGGTACATCGAGGAGATCCTGCAGGAACACGTCGTTCATTACGCTGGGTTTGTTGGCGATGCGAAGCCACGCTGCTACTGTATCGGTGCGGCAAACCTGGCGTGTGTTATCAGTTACTTACATAAACATTAAAAGACGTTGTGCACTATTTTGTAAGCTATTTTAATAATTGTTCTTTCTGTATCAGAAAGAACAATTGGCACATCTATCTTCTAATAGATTTGGATCAGATTTTTATCTCACCGTTTTTTCTTTGGAGATAACTAACTGAACGAATCGAGAATATTGTTTATCTCTTCCTACATAACACATACGGCATAAGCGGCGACACAGTATATGCAAATTTTCAGGGCAGTTGAACGATTTTTCTAGGCAATTTTTAATAAATAAAGTACTTATATAATGGCCAGCACCTGAGATAAGTAGATATTAAAATATATTTTTAAAAATATATTTTGATTCGTTTTAAATATTGCAAAGTAAAATATTTATTTAGTAAATAGTTATTAAACCTTATTAATTTCAAATTAGTACAACTGCGAAAATGGTAGTTTTAATTAGGACGAGAGTAAAAAATAAATTTTATAAGCAAGAAAATACGATATTTGTATTATTTACCCTTAGCTTGGCGAAATCTGATTTATAATTTACAAAATATCTTTGCAAAAATATGCAAAATAATTCCTGTGAAATATACAATCAAAAATTCCATTATTTTTTAAATATTTTTTCAGCAACGCTAAAATATTTTTAGTTTAATATAATACACTGGTGAGCAAAAAAATTGACTTAAACTATTTGGCTGCATTTAACACAGATCCCATAATTTAGTATATTACGGATTTTAGTATCATTTAAAAGATATTCTCTTTCTGATGATACCAAGTTTCTTAGTATATCTCATGCTTTTTACGGATTAAAATGATTGAAATGGGAAACAAGGAGAACAAGGGTTGAAAATGGGGGTAAAAGGTAAAAGTTTAACAATTAAATCTATTGATAACAACCAAAATTAATATTTTGTATTACCCCCTAGCCCTTATTACTACTTCTAGCCGGTTTCTCATCATTCATCATGGAGTGGGCGAGCCTTTTTCACCACTGTCTGTGGGATTCTTCCCCACTCTTCCGCCATCGCAACCTTTAAGTCTCCCAGCGATGCAGGGTCTGAATTTTTGGCTCCAACCTTTCTTTTGAGCTCTTCCCATATCTGCTCGATTGGATAGAGGTCAGGACCCTGCGCACGCCAGTCTAACTTTCACTTCCACCTCAGCCAGGTATTGCCGCACCGATATAGCAGCATGTTGCCTCGCATTGTCGTACATTAGTACGAAACTATTGCCAACAAACCCAACGTAAGGAGTGACGTGTTCCTGTAAGATCTCCTGGATGTACCGGGTGAGCAGTTAATCCACCGCTACCAGTCACATCAGTCAGGAAAACCAAATTGGTTTTCGCATTCAGTGAGAAGCCTCCTTACTCCATAACAGAACCTCCTCCGTAGGTGACCGATTCAGTAATGCAGCATTGCGCATAGCGCTCCCCGGGCCTCCTATAGACTCGTTTGCTTCCGTCACAGCCATGTAGGCACATTCGGGACTCATCGGAGAGCCATTGCTCTAAGGACCAGTCGACATGTTTTTGGGCAAATCTGAGTCGCGCTTGTCGATGGACTGCTGTTAATTTGGGTCCATTAGCTGGTCTCTTCGGAGTTAGGTTAGCTTCTTTAAGTCTTCGTCTGACTGATGCCTGACAGCCCGACTATGAACTTGTCGGAGCTCCTGATGGGTCTCAATACCAATCAAGGGATGGTTTCTTAGAGTTGTGTTGACAATGAAGCGGTCGTCTCGCTCAGAGGTAAACCTTTCTGATCCTGGTCTCCGTGTAAAGGCGCCAGCCTCTTGGTAATGTCTGTAGACTATAGAGACAGCTGACTGGCTCAGGTCCAGTCGCGTACCGACTACACGTTGGCTATGCCCTTCTTGCAATAGGGCAATGACTTGTACCGTTTCTTACGGGGTAGTATCCATTCTCCGATGACGTAATTAGTGAGCGTGACGTAATTAGAGAGATGATAATGGTTCAAGTTCCGATAAAGGAATGACAGGAAAATGCACTTGCATCTGTTTTTATAGGGATGAATAGTGCGAAACGAGTACATTGCTGAGCGAGCAAGAACGATTCTATTGAGTAAAACCGTTTTAATTAGTAAAACTTTTTCGAAATCCAAATGTTTTTAGTATTATTGAAAAAAGTAGAAAATCAGCGTTTTAATGATACCAAAAATAATACTGTTTGAAAATTAAATTCAAAGATCAGTATTAAATGAAGCAAAATCGTTTGAGTCGATTTTTTCACCAGTGTATTAAACTCGTTGGAAATAAAATTCTTTAAGCACTAATAATAATTTTTTCTAGCAAATAATAAAATGTCAGTAAACAAATTATTAGTTTGAGCGATATACAACAACAAAAGTCCAAATTTTAGTTGTGTCGATATCGTGGAAGGCGTAGTCAAACGATATATGGTGAAGTATTGCTTTGTATACAGGTTGTTAAGTACACGAGGTGATATTACAAAGTCAATAAAATACTTTATTCCTTTTATTTACCATTTATTGTTATAATTGACAAGCTCTAATTTCATTTTAATTACAAAGCATCTTTGCAAAAATATGCAAAATAATTTTTACAAAATGTACAATCAAAATCTGCTTAACTCTATTTAATATTTTTTAATTACAGAGAATGTATCAATTGACAATGAGTCTTACAGTATGTTAGGCACAATCAAGGCACGATTATAAAAATCACTAAAAACGTTTTAGAGATAAGTACTGCTCTGGTTGACATATTAAATGTTTCTAAAAGTTAAGTGTGGTATGACTCTACCATAAACTAAAGAAAATGGAATGATTTTTAATGGAAATTTAAAATTAACTTTTAAAAACATGTAATTTTTTTATTTAGATATAAAATACTGAAATTACAGGATACGTTGGAAGTGACTCTAACCTTATATTGAGAACAAACAACTATTGAGCAGCAAAAGAAAACATGTAAAAATTAATAACATTCAAGTGTTTCATAAAATGTCTTAAAATACCTAAAGGAATGACATGAAAGAAGTTTGGAAGCATTATTGGCAGTTTGTTTGTTGACTTCTTATTCAAACGAGTTTTAAATAATGTTATTCACATCAGTCTTAATTCAGTCCATAGATACTAAATGTAGTATTCGATCGCTAGGACCGAGGCTGCAACATAATGGGAATAAGTCATTAGTTGTAGTGCCATCAACTCTCTTATTTTATTTTGTACGGATGCTAGGGGAAATCATCACATTTGAGAAAAAGGTCTTTGGATTTAAACTGATATAAAAACTATTAAATAGTGACTCATTTCTATTTAAACACCTTACATATCGTAACTTGTGGCTGCAAAAAATCGAGTAATTAGCAAGATTATCACGTTGGTTATTAAACTTTGGGTGCTCTATAGTAGTTTCCTGGCTTCTAACAAAAGGAAGTTGTATTTTTATTTCGTTACTAGTAATATATCTGTAGATTTCCACGAAAATTCGTCTTTTAATGTTAGTATTTCGGCAGCAAACTCACAAAAACGTATTCCAAACCACGGTCAAATTTAAATCTTAAAATCTCTTAATTATTTGATATTTGTAAGTATTAAAATTTTATTTTGTCAGTTAACGTCACTATGTCGAAACTATTGTAATATAAAATATCACACAAATTTTAGAAAAAATGTGGAAGTGCAGTAAAAGATCATTTATTTATTTTTGTTTCCATTTTACCAATTTTCCTATCCAACATCATTTGATGGACTATATACGTAACCTTTATATTTAAAAACATTGCACCGAAACTGAATCTAAAAATTTAAATATTCTTTTACTAACATTACAAAAATTTGAAGTAAAATATTAAAAATTTACGTTAATAGTCATTTATGTGTGAATTTTGGAAACCAATTGTAAACAGTCTTTTATGATGGTGATTCATTACCAAAAGTTGAACGAAGCGATTCGAAGCATTGTTGCCGAGTTAAGCCTTTACTAAAATCGTAATAAATCATCCAACCAAAATCTTTACGTGAAATTTCCATTTGTTCAAAAAACTGTTTTTTTAAACGCTCCCTGTAAATAAAGTACTCGGCCAATTTCTGAGCTGTCACTGTTTTAGCAATAATAAATGTCAAATTTTACAACAATGGCACATGCACATCTTAAAAGCGCCATCTAGTGGTCGTTTGTAAAAACTTAAACTATTAACTATTATATTGAATAATTAAGATAATTATGAATTAGGAACCTCGATATGTTACATACTCATATTATTTAAAAGAAACTGAAGTGGTTCTGATTCGTTTAACATAAAATCGTTAATATGGGCTATACATTGAATTAGTCACCTGCAAGTTTCAGGAATTCTTTGTGCATTTATGCAAATTAATAAAAAAAATATTTATTGTTTAAAATACGCATGACAAATACGAAAAATTGACAAACGAGTCTAAAGATAGTGTTTCTATTTTCTGTACGTTATTGAAGAAGCACTGGTTTTCGAGAATGATACACACATAATTTTTGTAGGCCAGGTTTTCTCTTAAAATAGTACAGTATATATAAAAAATATGAAATTATAATAATAAAATTCTTTTGTTCTCAATTAAAAGTTAATAGAACACTGACAGACAAGCATCCTGTATAATAATATATGTACACATATTTACAACAATATGTTTGTTTAAAATTAATTTAATAATTGATCGGGCAACGTAAAAAAAATACTACAAAAATAAATTATTAAACTAGACAGGCTCACAGGTGTTTTAAAAAATATCTAAATCGAAAACATACAAACTAAAAATATAATAAAAAAAGTTCATGTAAAATCAGGAACAATGATACAATAAATACAAATAAAAACAAAATGTATATACATTTAAATGAGAAAATATAAACCTAATAAATTTAAATAAAGAAGTTTTTAAAAATCTAACAAATATAAAAACAAAATTTGAAATATTAAATAATATCACACTATTTATTTTATTAAACTTTTTTTCGTTTTCACCTGGTGTTTTTTTAATCACGAGATCAATTCTCCACTTTAAAATGTTCCTTTATTTATTTTTACATATAAAACTTAAGTCCTTGAGGGTCAGTTATTTATACATGAAATTCTGTACCGAATGTAATTTTATAAAATTGGACATTAGGTTTACAGCTACACTAGTGTCTTTATAAAGTAGCCAATGTAAGTAAAGATAGTCTAAAACTTATTATTATTTTTATAATTAATTTTCTCTTTTACTTACGTTATTTGTAAAACCTATAAAAAGTATTTTGTCATTGTTTCACTTCATATTACCATATATTTTTATATACAATACTTTACATAAATACTTGTTACAAATCTTTCGGGTCGGGCTTTTTCAAATATGCAAAACGATGATTTTAAAATAATTATGACCATCGATAATGATTGCTGGTCAAATCGAAAATTCAGGAACTTATTTACTAAATAAAAGTATCCATTCTTGAGAAAGCCTAGCCTTAAAAGTATATTTCATGAGAAAATGCGAAAACTATTTTAGTAGTTGTTGGCTTATTCCTATATTGTTTTTCAAACAAAGTTACCAAACCTTCTCATGCACTTAATACGCAGTTAAATATATAAAATTGTTTTTTAATTCTTAGATCTAAAATTGCACAAAAATAAAATAAGATATTGCTTCTGAGAATTTGTTGGTGTATGAATATGACTACACACATTCTAGGATTTCTTAAGATATTAAATTTGCTCAAAAACTCTTTAACTACATCCAGTTTATTTAATCTAAATATAATACATACTGTCGCCAGTATTAATATAGACTTCGTTGTTCTCTATATTTTAAAACCAATTTGAATAGTTTTTGAATATAAGTATAGTAAATTCAACGTTTGTACTCAGAACAAGCTTTTTATTTGCCATGTCGGGATTAACTAAACAGTGCGGTTTAGTGTGGCACTGAGCTTTTTAAATTACTACGGAACTCTTGCTGCAAATGTCAGCAAAGAATATAACTGGACTATTTATAGTAGCGTCAGCATCACCCGAAAGTTAGTTTTTATTTAAATTTATAACACTTTTGGAAAAAAATATTATTTGAAAAGCAGTTTAAGTGTCGTAGTAAAATAAATTAACGCTAATGTGGCAACAGTAAAAATGACTGTAATTTTCAGAAATTATTCAAATATATTATGTGTGTAGTCTCGTAAGTATTTTAACCCTCAAAATTTACGTATAATTTAACTGGCCCCCTAGACGAGAACTGTAAGCACGTCCGCACTTGCACTAGTATTCTGTTGTTGCATAGTCCTTTGTTTATTTATATTAATAATATTTTTACTGAAGTCTTTATGACCCGACGAGTCATCGAAAGCCGCCGTATTTTTTCGTACGTCTGGATTTTGGGCTTTATAAAGCATTATTTGACTGCTACGATGCGCTGGACTTAGCCCATCTAGTGTCATGCTTTCACTGAGTTTAAGAGTATTTTCCGATCCACTTGTTCCTGGTAATACAACATGGTTCTTCTAGAACCTGGACATTCAACTTCAGAAATCATTTCTAGCATTTCACTGGATCCCTCTGTTGGCAGCATGGATGATAGCGGGCGAACAACACTAACCCTAGGCATGTCAAGACCGCAGGCACTAGCTGAGTTTATGCTTGCCATGCTACCTACATCTTCTTTCAAAGGATTGGTATATCTGTAACAAGTAAATGACTTTATTAGTTCATATATTTTTACATACGCCATGGTTCCATGCACATATTATAATAAACAAGATAAGAAAAATGCAGAAAAATATAGTAACAAGTAATGGTTCGATTACTCTACCTTCTGAGATTTTCTTCGTTCTGTAAGTTGTTTGATTTTTCATCTTCATGATTTCTGTGACACGTATCTGAGGAAGGCGATAAATTCATACCACTCATTCCCAAATTTCTTCTTCTCTGTCTGAGGTACAATATTCCTGCTAGTCCTCCTGTTGCCAATCCAATTATAATAAAGCAAACTAATGCTACAAGTAACTTATTACTTTGTTGTTCCCCTGATACCAGCGCTGTTTCTACTTTTACTTCAACTATAGACGTCAAAGCTAATAGAGATGTTTGTTTTCTTGAAATTGCTTCTCCAACTATTCGGATTCCATCGAGAACCCACTCATGTCCATACTGAAACAAACAAAGTAAATATTTAGTATTGCCGACAGATTAAAAACTTATTTGTACAGGTGTCTTTGTATTTGGATCAATTTAAAAATATTTTTGTTCATGCAAGGTGCACTGAAAATTTTTAGCCCAACAATTATGTTTTTTTTTTTTTAAATGAAACAATGAATAAATTTTTGAATTCTTGGGCATTTTTCTGAAACACGGATTTCTTAAAAATGACATTTTTAGGCCTTCGACAGAGTATAGTGGACAAACAGTTTGAATGTGATTAGAGTGATCAGTTCACATTCCTATTTTAATTTTTATTCTCTACCCAAAAATGCCAACTTACGGTTGATAAAAGTTGCCACAGTATTTAAAATTAAGAAAAGGATGCGTAAGTTATTTTATTTCAACTTTCACCATATGATTCTTCTACCTTATCGAAATGTCAAAAATGAGATTTATCAGAAGTAATTATCTGGGAAACTATTTGAGTTGGGTATATGTTGAAAACATGCCCAGAATGGCAAATATTTAAAATATGTTTGGTGTATTATTTACAAGAAACAATGTTGGTCTTGTTAAAAAATTTCGTATGCTATGTATGAAATAAAGTTTTTCAATTTTCGACACTTTACAGTACACTATAAACAATTTTGTACCACCAAACAGAAAATTAATCTCTAAACTGATTTCAGAATTTTAGAAACCTTCTTTACCACCATCAAAGTAATTGAGAAAATGACAGTTAAAACAAATGAACAAAACTCATCGGTTACGATCTGCAAATTAAAAATTCTAATCGGTTAAAACTTTTAAATGAAAAGTTTTAATCAATTAATATCCCAAAAAAATCATTGGTTCTAGTCATGTTTCCCAATATACATTGATACCGTTATAAGCTCATTTGTTGTAATTTTTTTGAGGTAGACAACAGAAAACTCAGACGTAGAAAAATTATCTAAATGTTATTCCCTTATAAACGTATAATTCATCCATGCCTACATATAATAAAATCGAGCAGAAACTGTCACTGCACTTAGACTATTTTCTTTTTTAAAAGTTATTGGTAATCATTTGTAGACTTAGACTATTTTTTGTACTTCAGCATTATAAAAAACGGATGAATGAATTTAGACGAAATTTAATAAAAAGGAGAAATTGGTATTTCAGCTGGATTACATTTTTTATATTTTATACAGACAAATTATGTACAGGGTGGGTCATAAAGATAATATCGGATTGAAAAAATCTTTACTAACACAAAAGTGATGATGGCAGGATTTAGATGGATTTGATATATACATATACATACATACATACATACATATATAAATATATATATATATATATATATATATATATATATATATATATATATTATATATATATATATACACTTTCATGGAAAATAATATACAAGGTATAGACCATTTACCAGGTGTACAAGTATGAAATGCGGATTTCAGACAACAGATGGTGCACCAATGCAGTTTGTGCTATAAAGATTTGCCTCCTTGAGGCGATTATCACTTGTTTGCATCGATGGGTCATGCATTTACTGAGCAGCGCTTTGGTTCGTACGAAGATGTGAAAAAAAATGGCTCGATGAATGGTTCGCAGCAAAAAGGGAAGATTTTTAGTGGCGTGGTATTCACAAATTGCCCGAAACATATAATAAAAAAAACGTATAACAAGTGATAAGCATACTTTGAATAAAGCACTTTTTATCATTCTTCCGAATTGAACATGTTTCTTTAGAAAAAAAATCCGCATTTCATACTTGTACACCTGGTAGGGCGCAGCCATTTATAGAGGCTGGTAATAAAATAAAAGTCATATTAACTTACCAAAGTTACTTCAACTGTATCATTATAATCACTTTTAAGATCGCATAAAAGCACTAATTCATGCTGTAACCCTTCAATTGCCTGTTGATTAGCTAATAATCTTCTTAGATCTCCACATAAACCTTCAACTGTAATACCTTGGGGCAGTTTAACTCTATCTAAAAGCAATGTAAGTCTTGCACAAGAGTTGCTTAGTATGGCTTGGTTGGGCCAACAGGAACTAGGACTGGGAAGTTGAGGTGGTTTAACTCTACGACCTGAAATTGAAAAAAGTACTCTCTTAAAACACATATACAATAATGGGAAAAGGTATTTAAAAAGGTATCTAGTGTGAAATTGTTGACTAACATGCTGTATACGGCATCTTATTTTCTTTATTACAATTCTGAATTGTACAGATGATATATAGTAGTATATTTTATATCTAAGTCAACTAATTCAAGAAATATTAACATGTTTTGAAAACTACCATATTTTATATTTGATAAGCTATAGCGTTTAATAGGTAAAAATTAAAAAGTGATAAAAATGCTATTAATTTCACTTACCGCTTTCCAGTTCCCTACATTCACCATATGGTAAGCAAGGAGGGGATAAACATGTTTCAGCTGACGATGGTACGCAGACTTGGTTAAGATTACACATAGTGCTTTGTTGATTGGATGTTCTACAATTACCAAGTCCGCACCATATTTTTGTACACTTTACTATGCCACTGTGACATATACAAGTATTGCACTCATGTTGCCACGTGACGTTATTTTCTAATGTGTGACTGTTCCAGAGACAACTGCCTGGTGACGGTAAGTACGCAATGTCATCCACTAGAATAAAAAGAAAGTTCTATATATTAGTATAAACCTAAAAATTGGGATACGTCATGTCAATATCTACAAAATTTATATTTCTTGACCAATATACAACAGATAATAAAAAGACTCCTTACTTTATCATGTAGTTCCTATTCTTAAGTATGAAGTATATGATTGGCCAGAGGTAAAACTGGCCTTTAAAATCGTTTAGATATGTAAATTTACCTGTGGGAATTATCAGTGAATAGCTTTCCTGAGTTCACAACAAACCGCGAAGACAAAAAAGAAATCTTGTGACGACACTAACATAATTTTTTTTTTTTAAAGTTTAAAAAGAATAAATATATTTTTTATATACAATGCATTAATCTGGTATAGCAATATCAAAGTAAATTGAAAAAAATGACATCTAAAGCAAATGAATACAAAATAACTAAAACTTCTAAGCTGAAAATTGGTTAAACATAGAAGAAGATTATATGATCTGCTTATCGAGAGCTCAGGTGTATTTCTTACTTGTATATTTTGGAACGCCTCTGAAAACGTAAAACACCTTCTTAGTTTAAAAACTGGCACAGTACGTATGATATTAGGAAATTTTGTTCTATGTATTGTTTTTTTATTATTAAGGATATTTTATTATTTTTACCCTCTTATACTATTCACTAAATAGAGTATATTGGCCAAATATAGCTTATATAAGAAAGTTTTTAGAAAAAAGAGATATAAAAGCCACCCGGCAATTGTATAAAATTCTCTTTGGTTCAAATCAAATAAATTGTTGGTAAACCTTGCCTCAACCTGATTAGTGTTTATGCCGTATGCGATTGTAAAAAGGCAAATTTGTCTTCAGTACATAAAAGTGAAAGTGACAGTGGACCAGTTTAAGAATTCAAGGATCTACTAAAGCTAGAGAGATATCAGGATAAGATAGTTAGCGGGTGAATTAACAATGAATGAAGTTTTATAGGTCCGCACTTTAAATTTAAAGTCATTTCAAAGCCCGATATTTCCCTTAATTATTCAACTTTTTATAGAGTATATATATATATATATATATATATATATATATATATATATATATATATATATATATATATATATATATATATATATATATAAGCTGGTATTAACATATGACACTGAAACGTGGGCTTTAAATAGAAGTATAATAAATAAACTCCAGGTAACTCAAAGAGCAATGGAGAAAAGACTGCTAAATATTAGACTCTAAGATCGTATTCCTAACATCGAGATACGAAGAAGACCAAAAGTAACAGATGTAATACAATGAATATGTAGGTAGGTGGAATTGGGCGGGGCAGGTCTCAGGATGAATGATAACAGATGGACACGCCGTATAGTTAAATGGAGGCCTGGAAAACACAAAAGATGCAAAGGTAGACAACTTGGAGAGGCTTACACCCGACTATGGATGGACTAAGCTAATGATGATGATGATTGTGATATATATATATATATATATATATATATATATATATATATATATATATATATATATATATTTATATATATATATGATAATTTTAGTAACAACAAGCCTCAACTTGAAAAACATATCTTTCTGATGGTTATGTAATCGCGACTAAACAAAACTCCGGTAGTTTTCAAATAGGTGATTGTACGTGCACATATAAAAATAAATAGACTTACTGCTGCAAGTTTTTCCTCTTCTCCCGGGTGGACAGATGCACTTAAAATCCCCAATACCATCAATACACGTAGCACTATATCCACATGGGTTCGAAGCACAGTCGTTGACGTTTATTCTACAATCAGGACCAGTAAAACCATTGGCGCATTCACAGAGAAACCAATTAACGCCATCAATGCATTTTCCTCCATTGTAACAGGGTTGTGGGCTGCAATCGTTGACATCATCTTGACAGTGGTTGCCTTCAAAACCATCTCGGCAGATACATTGGTAGTAGTCACCTGTATTAACACAAGTCCCTAAAAAAAAGCATAATATTAAGTAATTTGTCAAAAATATGATAGATTTAATAATCTAAAATAACTTTTTTTTTAAATTGATGTTTTTAGGTCAAAAAGGTTTGTTATTTCTTTGGTTAATCCAGGCAAAAAATGAGTGGATAATACAATATATCATAAATATATGTACGTTCATGTTTGTTGCAATTTCAAATAGTTTCCAAACGTACAAATTATTCTCACCTCCATTTAAACAAGGGTTTGAAGTACAAGCAGTCTGTTTAGCAATATGGCAAGTCGTGCCTTCCCAATCGGGAGGACATCGACACACAAATGTAGTCCCTAAATCTTGACAAGTGCCGCCATTCTTGCAGGTTGTGTGATCACAATGGCTGTCCTTTAAAGAGCAAGTCTTTCCTTTCCAACCATTTTTACATTCACATTCAAAGTCAGCTACACCATCTACACATGTACCATTATTTCTACAAGGGTTTGGTGTGCAATCATCTGTGTCTGAAAAAAAATTACCAACTTTCACGTAAGTATTCAGAGAAGAAAGTTATAAGATAAAATATAAATAAATTAAGAACTTAGATGGTACGGTAATTATGTTTAATCTTCACTGGTTGAGTATTCTTTGTATTTATAACGTATATTTGATTGAAGAGAAAAACTTACTTATGCTGCACAGTGCTCCTTCCCAGCCCTCGTTGCAAATGCATTGAAAAGCATTTACTTTATCCACGCAGGTCCCGCCGTTTTCACAAGGATTGATTTTGCAATCATTAATATCTATAAAAGAGACTGACACATTACGAGAAAATAATTATTAGATTTAATATTTAATGAATATTAGCGAAATTATTGAGTGATTACAAAAGTTCGTGCCCGATTTTCATAGATGGCAGAAGCATGCACTTTTGACTGATGTTTCTTTTATAATCATATTATTAACTAACAGTTATCTAAATGCGCCGTGAGTTAACATAACCTTAAAAAAAGTTTATTTAAATTAATTTGTGTGCAAGGTTAATATTCAACATGAAAAACGAAAAGTTACATTTTCATCATGTTATGTTATATGAATTTAAAAAGGGAGTGAGTGTTGGAACTGCAACAAAGAATATTCAAGACGTTAATTTGGATCGTGCTCCTGCTTTTAGGATAGTGGTTTGTTCGTTTTTGAAATGGTGACTTCAATCTAAACGATAAACTTTGCTCTGGACGATCTTCCGGTATTGACAATGACTTTATCCGTGACTTAGTGAATAATAATTCACGGACTACTAGTGAAGAGATTGCTGACAGACTAAACGTTGACAATTCGACTGCATTTCATTATTTAAAGCAACTTCGAAACTCAATATACGAGTTCCACACGTTTTGCCAGAACAGAACAAACTGAACCACAGCAATTTATCTCCTTGCCGGTCAACAAAACGAACCTTTCTTGGATCAAGTCATAACTGGAGATGAAAAATGGGTTGTGTATAACAACATAATAAGAAAAAGAAGCTGGAAGCATGGAAGTGAAAGAGCAGAATCTATGGCAAAGGCTGAATTGCATCCAATGAAAGTGTCGTTATGTGTCTGGTAGAGGAATAATTCTTTACTAGCTTCTTCCACGTGGCCAAACAATAACTGCGGAGAAGTACTAAGAGAAACTCACCCAACTCAATGTTGAAATCCAAGCAAAACGTCCAAATGTGGTCAGCCGAAAAGGCATCATTTTCACCATGACAACGCTAGACCACATGTCGCTCAACAGACACTTAAGGAGTTAAAATGGGAAATACTCCAGCACCCGCCGTATTCCCCTGACCTTGCCCCTTCAGATTTTCATCTGTTTCGTTCTGTGCAAAATAATTTGAATGGTAAAAAATTTGATTCTCGCGAAAAAGTCAAAAAATACGTTACGACTTTCTTTGAAAAGAAACCACTCAATTTCTACAAAGAAGGGATTCAAAAACTTGTAAATCGATGGGAGACAGTTATATAAAATAGAGTACATTATTGATTAATAAATACTATTTTTCATGAAAATGTTGTATTTAATTTGGTTTCTAATCAGGCTCGAACTTTCGCAATCACCCAATAAAATTTTATGGAGTATCATTAACTTCTGTCACTGAGTATATAAACATACAGGTTATATAGATACTTTTAAGTCATAGGCAAAGTTATGACCTAATCTCACCATCTAACAACATGTTATCATTTAACATCTTATTTTTAATATTTAGGTTATATATTAAATACATAAAATAAAGTTCTGATCAGCTGTCAAAATAATGAGATAACGGGGTTTGGTGTTTAATACGTGACAGAGTCGCGTGATATAATTAATAATCTAAAGCTAAATATACAAACTTACTTTCATGACAATATTTTCCAGTATATCCTGGTTGGCATTGACATTTGTATCCGATCCCTGGTTGATTGACGCAGTGGCCATGTTCTCCACACAAACTTGGGGAGGAACTTAAACTTCCGCCTACAGATACAACCACACAACTATCGATACCTTGAAAAGAGAAGAAGGATTTATTTCCGATATTACGTAACCCTATATTTTAGTTTCTATGCTACAAGATGCTTAGACTAGTAAGTCATGTAGCTCTTAGCTTTTTGACTAACTAGCTATTTTCCAAATTGGCTTGAGTAAGCTATTAAATAATAAAACTACTCCTATGCATGTTTCAAAGGCTACATGTGTGATATTTTCATTTGCAGTTACTACAACTTGGAACTTTTCTAATAAAGTGATCGATTTTTTTTTTATGCTCCTTATTTGTTTCTTAAATATTTTAATCAACTAAACTATTCTCTGTTATTATAATATATAAAACTTCGGTGTTTTTTTAGGACACACATTATTTGTTTTTTTAGGACACCCTGTATAACTTATCTGAACTATATGTCATATACGCTTTTACGCTATATATTTTCAGTTTAATCCTATAATTATTAGTTTTAAGTAATCCTATAATTATTTGTTTTGTAGAGCAGTTTAATTTAATAATATATAAATATATACACTGTACAATATATCTCGATTTCTTCTCGTTTGTTTGTAAATGTTAGTAAAAAAGAACAGAAGAATTCGCGATTTCAAATCTACTGCAAAGATAAGCATTAATATACAGTGCATGAATCTCTCGGGGAATCCTTAGTTGACAGGCAATTTCAAGACACTCGAAGTGGGGAGCAAAATCTGTGGGAGTCCGAGACCTCCCGTCGTGTCAGAAATGAGACTGGACCGGTCCATCGTTTTGTTATTTGTCTGCTTCGGTATATATAGCGTGTGTAATTGACGCCGATGAGTTAAAAAAGGCTATGAGCCATGGCATAATAAAAATTCTCATAAGGTATGCCCAATATACGCTTACTGAAATTAAAAATATTAAGTGGAGCTAACTTCTCTGCATTGCTGTTTAAAATTGATAAAAAGTATGTCGATGTATAATGTTTATAAGCACTGGTTTGCATTTTACATCTGATATTTATTAGGTTGACAGTTCGACTAGTTATGTATTTTATTTAGATATTTTTATCACATATCAAACTTCGTAAAGAGCAGGTAAGGTGATCTGGTAAGAACCAATGAAACGTTGGTTAACGCATGTACTGTTTTACTATATACTGGGTTTCTACATAAAAATTATATCTTGGGCTCTTAATTTACCGCCTGTCACAAACAAAAAATTTAGCTGTACTAATGAATCATATGCTCTTTTCTCTCTCATTTACCCCCATTCTGTGTTTCTACTAGGGGGCCACCTTTTAAGTTTTTACAAAAGCAATGAAAAGAAAAAAATATTTTTTGGTACAAATCGTTTTATTGTTTCTGAAAATATTAGCCTTTAAGATTTAAACATTTTTGTATGCGTTCGAACCAATTCTCGAAACATTTTTTCCACTCTGAAATTGGTACCTCAAATACATGGTTTTGGAAGGGTTCAACAGCTTCTTGAGGTGAGGTTCACGCATTTTTTTTGGACATTCGGGAACAAAAAGAAGTCGAATGTTTTTCTCCGTCAAATAATCAATTGTTTGACGTGCTACGTGAGAGCTGGCATTGTCATAATGAAGAATGATGCGACGTTTTCGGTTGTTATTTCTGATTGCATCGATGACTTCTGGCAAACAAGTTGTTGTATACCATTCAGCATTAACTGTTCTTTGATGCTCTCTAAAGCAATGGTTGCAACATGTCCGGTATAACCAAAGAAACAAGCGATCATTTACTTGGAAGTGCTTCACGAACGAACCACTTTTGTTGGATTCGGTTCATCTTGGAACACCCAAACAGTTGATTGTTGCTTAATTTCCGGCTCATACGAATATATCCAATATTACAATGTTGTATACGGATTTTGCATTTCCTCGTTTTTGAGTTTCGGTCAAATTATGCGAAATCCTTCGGGCACAGCTGAATGTTCATGTAAAATCGAATATACTGCAGTCTTCGATATATCTAAGGATGCCTCCACCTTACAGTAAGTCACATGCAGATCCTCTTCAATCATGCTGCGCACAGCATCGATGTTTTTTAGAACAACTGTTTTTGGTCGACCTTTACGAAATTCATCGCTGACGGAAGCAGACCATGATGAAATTTTGTATTGTAAACAGTCTTTTCTGATGGTGATTCATTACCAAAAGTTGAACGAAGCGATTCGAGGTATTGTTGTTAAGTTAGGCCTTTACTAAAATCGTAAAAAATTATCCAACGAAAACCTTCACGTGAAATTTCCATTCGTTCACAAAACTGTTTTCTTTAAACGTTCACTGTAAACAAACTATTCGGCCAATTTCTGAGCTGCCACTGTTTCAACAATAACAAATGTCAAATTTTACAACAATATAATGGCACATCTCAATAGCGCCATCTAGAGATCGTTTGTAAAAACTTAAAAGGCGACCCTTGTATGGTGTATTTGTTACTCTTTTCCTTACTTCTTGTCGCTCAGCTCTGTCCGAGGTCGCGTGATTCTTATATTAATAACATTTCCTTAATATTAATTACTAGCTATTTTTTATTTTTAGGTAAAATTTAACAGAGAGAAATTATTGAGTTCTCATATTATATTCGTATAATATAATCACCCAAATATTTAAACATAAACAAGCAAAAATTTTCATCTCAATCTATTTAGCTATTATCCTCGCTGCTTTTAACATAAGTGTGCGAATTTATCTTTTATTCACGAGTCATCATGGGAAATTTATTATATCTTTGATTGGTTTAGTGTTAAAAGGGGAAATCTTGGGAGAGGCGGCAGTAATAAAGACAAATAAACACTTGGCTTATTTTTCCTCCTCCCGTGAAAAGTATATGAAATGATGGAGTTGTTCACATGGGGATAGCGATAGAAATCTTAAAATTATATTCAAACTACTTAATGTGTGTAATAACCATATCACAAAAATTAGCAGACACGAAACACACGGCGTACTTTTTCGCTTTTGTAAATGAAAAAGAATAAAAATAGGGTTAAAGAAAAAAAGAAAGAAATAATAATTATACTGCTAACCGTCTTTCCGAAGATGTTTTGTCAAAGTTCTTCAGTCTGTGATGTCATTAGTTTCTATAAAAATATTCAACTATTTTATTAACTATTCAAAGTGTAGTCTGTGTGGTTAGAGGGAAAAAATCTTTAACATTAGACATGTGATTCTTTTTTTTTAAATAGCGCGTTATAGTTTTTTACAAAAAAAAAAATAAAAATTGAAGATTTCTATAAAAAAGATTTACCTTATATCGAATTTTAATATGTAATATATTTTTAGTGTTCCGTACGGAACACTTATAAGAACACTTTGGTGTCTGTCTGTCTGCCTGTCGGTCTGTCACACCTGATTTTCTCTGAAACTATTTGACGTAGAAAGTTGAAATTCGTGACCTCATCAGAGCCGTGTAGTTTTAAAAGTTAGACTTTGACTTAAGGGGTTAGTTTTGGGAGGTGAAATCGGAAGTAAAAAAAAAGTTTTAGTAGATCTTCGAGTGGGATGTCAAATGAAAGCTTGTAGAAACACGAGTTCAAAAATATATGTAATGTCTTACGTGCGCATACTTTTCTTTGTATTATTTTTAAAAAATCGCGAAAAATCGCTGTCCCCCACCTCTATCTCGAAAAGTACTGATCTAAAAATTTTGAAAAAAATTCTGGACTATTCTCCACGGGGTGTAGATTGAATGAAAATTATCACGAGTGCATTACCTTTAATAATTTATCTGGTATATAAAAAAACAAAAATTTGAAGGTCATCAGTTTTCAGTAAAGATCGGAAACAAACTTTGAGGTGTGTTTTGTGAAGTCACTGATCATTTTATACCTCCATAACAAAAATTTTTATTTCAGAAGCAATCAACCTACGGAACACTAATTGCGCAAGTTCAACTTGCACTTGACCGGTTATTTTATTTACTTTGGAATTATATTTCTTTAGGACTGCTATTCAATTGCTCACTTTTAGACACAAGTAGGTGAGTAGAAAACAAAATGTGTATTTAATATATTTTTCGTCGTCTGATATCTAGATAACCTGGCTATATCGATAATTTTGATTCATTGTATTATTTATTATATACATACCTATATTATAGAAATCAATATATCCATATATTTTTTATTGCGTCAGTCTTAATAGACCTGAACAAAAAATATTTGAAGCTGTATAGTGTACGAAAGGTGGTCCTAAAGTTTGCGGAATGGGGGAGGAGACGGAAGAGGGAGTAGGAATTATTACTTAGTATATCACTAATTAGAAACTTATTACAGGAATCTAGATCAAATTGTAAATTGCAACTATTTAGCAAATCGTTTATTGTGCTGGAATTAAGGGCTAACATACACCTCGCCGCTGCAAATGTATGCATATTTTAAAAAAAATATTTTTAAAGGTTATTAAGAGAATAATACAAAAGAATGGCGATTATGTATTTTTATTGTACTTTAAATTATAAGAATTTTTTAAAATATGTTTTAAATGTTAACATTATTTTTTATCGGGTTAAATAGACCACTGATGAAAACTATGGCGCCTCCTTGTCTGCAGAATAACTTTGCAAAAAATAATGCAATCTTCAAAAATAAAAATTAGGCTTGTAAAATAATGTAGCAGTTTAAAATTGTCGAAGGAGTTTTTTTTTCAAAAATTAAAAATTTATGGTGTTACGAACTTTAGTATGCAATTTTTGACCAAAAAATTTATGTTAAATTATTTATAAAAAATTGTCTATTTGAAAAATTAAAAAAAACCTCTCGACATTTTGTAGAAGAAGTAATCATTAAGATTTTAAAAAAAAATAAAACATATTAAAAATGGACTGAGTAATATTGCAGAGAGGGTCTTGAAATAAGTAGAGGTACCAATTTGACGCTAGGTCACAATTAATCCTATAACCTTGTAATGGAAAGGAATTTTCTTAATTTTTTTTTTTATAATTCTTAGAAGTATAGAGGATAAAAATCCGTAAAAAAAAATCGAATTTTTGAAAATTCGAGGTGTATGTAACCCCTTAAGTTTTTTATAAAACAAGGAAAAATGCTTTAAATCATTGTGATTGAAATGTGAGCTATCTACGGGAAGAATTTCTAAACCATATTGTACAGGGTGAGTCAACGATATAGTAAAGTTCATTATCTCATTTGTTTCGAGAACGACGAAAAAATGTTAAATGCAATAGTTTTAGGGAATGTTAAGGTGCACAGTTTAAAATTATTTTTGAGTATACAGGGTACTTCAAAAAAGTGTGGCCGATATAACATATATTTTTATAAATGGAACATCCTATTTTCTAATTTATTTTTAAATTCTGCGTAAAATTTTATAATTTTTTTATTAATAATGTTATATACCTAAACTTTTTTAAAAAAATTGAAATTTTAGAAAAACTACTAGGTTTAGGTGTATAACATTATTAATAAAAAAGTTATAAAATTTTATGCACATTTTAAAAATAAATTAGAAAATAGGATGTTCCATCTAAAAAAAAACATATTTTATATTGGCCACACTTTTCTGAGTACCCTGTATACTCAAAAATAATTTTAAACTGTGCACCTTAAGATTCCCTAAAACGATTATATTTAACATTTTTTCGTCATTCCCGAAACAAATGAGATAATGAACTTAACTCTATCGTTGACTTACCCTGTACAAGTGGCTTATTCAAGCAAAGAAGAGAGTCGTCCAAGTCGGCCTGTTGAAGCCACCATTTGCAATATCATTGAAAAAGTGAAAAAATATATATTGGAACGTGTTAGTTTTAAAAAGAAACAGTTCTCTATATCCACGATCATCTTAATATTTCAAAAGTCTGTGCAAGTTGAATGTCGTCTCAAAATCAGCGGTGACTCGACGACTCAAAGCATTTATTGGAGAAGCGTCGAGCAAAATTGGCTCTTTTTTGGACAATTGTTACTAGTAATAAAATTTCAGTCCGTCCAAAAAATCAAGGATCTTAATGTCTTTAACACTGGAGATTACTACGCAAGACTCCTGGAAAACTTAAGGAAAGTGGTCACAGAGAAAACCGGGGAAAATGAACAAACAGGGTGTTATTTTTGAATGACCGCGCATCCCTTCATAAGAGCAATGTTGCGACGGGTATTCTTCACAAATATAGTTTTGAATTAGTCTGTGTGCGTTTTACTCCAGACCTAGCCCCCAGTGATTACTATTTGTTTTAATTTTGAAAAGGGAACTTAGGGAAAAGATTTTAAGACAATGAAGAAGTCACGACAGTGATTTTAGTACATCGTAATTACAGTGAACAGGAAAAATAGTTTCAGTTTCCTTTTTCTTCTACATCACCTTCATTCCGCCTCTAGTAGTACTAAATTAAGAAAGCAAAAGTTCTAACCTTTTAATTTAAATATGATAGGTTTATAATTACAAAACTGTTCTACATCCTTGTTAAATCTGAAATCTTGGATATTCAGAGTGAGAAAATTATTGCGTCCTGGTATACAAGTCGATTGATATGTTTGCATATATGCATACATATACATACAAGTACTTCCATTTGTTAAAATAATCTAAAAATATATCGAAGTACGTGGTAATGACATCGAACAGGAAAATAATTCAAGTTTTTCTTCTTTTATAACCCCTTCATTTCGATAAATTTTGGACCGCTTCTCGTATTACTAAACCGAGAAAACGAAAATTTATATATTTTAAATATGATGATATAATTTAATCTGATTGGTTTATAATTACAAAACTGTCCTATTTTCTGGTTCAATCTGAAATTTTCGTTATTCAACTAAGTAAATTATTGCTTCTTCGTGTATATATGTATATGTATATGTATATATATATATATATATATATATATATATATATATATATATAAATATATATATATATATATATATATATATATATATATATATATATATATATATATTTATATATATATATATATATATATTTATATATATATATATATATATATATATATATATATATATATTTATATATATATATATATATATATATATATATATATATATATATATATATATATATATATATATTTATATATTTATGTGGAGTGTACTACTTTTAATGTTAAATTATGGTATCTCTACTGCATGCCCACTCATATTTAACCTTAATTTGGATTTCTACGAGTTCATACATAATTGGTCGTATAAAGTTCAAACACTCTAATCAATTATGAGTGCGGTACATTATTCAATGCTCTCTGATAATTGATCTATTCTACAGCAACATTCTGCATACGATGCTTAGCATCTTGAGCGCATATTAAGTCGATTATTAGTTATTCATGGTATTCCGATGAAGCATTTCAAAATTCGTTTTTCTCTTCTGGTACGATGTTATTAACTGTTCTTCTGTTAAGATGTTTTGTTAAAATGTCATTACTAGTATTATCTTTTGAAACTCAAACTCTTATTGGTAGTTTACACCCCGGATATCCCGGATAGTTTTATTAAAAGGAGTAGGCGACATTATCGTCTAAAGTTTTAGCAATCGTTTTGTAAGAATTTGCTAACCAAGTGGCATGTACTGGATATTAATAAAAATATTCTTATGTAATTCCAGTTTTGCCAACCTTTTTTTCATGGTTTTTAGAATGAGCCTGTAAAAAATACAATGATTAGTATCACTCTCACTCGGTCAAGTTACGACATCTGCTTTATTTCCAGTGCCAATTCTCCATACTTAGTTTGTCGTTCTCGATATTCCTACACCATGTTGTTATTAATAGGCACCGCGACATCTATCAGGTAAGCAGTTTTGACTCTCTTATCAAACCACACAATGTCGGTTCAGTTATTCGTCACCTGACTGTTGATGATATCCACCAGATAACAACAGAGTCTATATGAGTCATTTTCCCACGATGGCACTGGTTGTTATTTATAATACATATATATATATATATATATATATATATATATATATATATATATATATATATATATATATATATATACATATATATATATATATATATATATATATATATATATATATATATATATATATATATATATATATATATATATATATATACAGTAATACCCCGCTTAGCGCGACCCCGTTACGCGCGGTTTCACTATAACGCGAATTTCAAATTTCGCGCTCATGTAGTCATTAACTTCTCTATGGTCGCGGGGGGATCCCCGCTTTCTCTGAATATTCTCTTTGAAGAATTGGGAATTCCCTGTCCTTCGACTTTGTTCTATGGGGATTTCCTCGTTCGTTTCGTGTGTTCATTTGTTCCGTAATGTTAGTTCGGTCGGCTGGCAGTTTTGTTTTAATATTTATTGGAGATACATACATACATAATTTAACCCTACGTTAAAAATGCCGCCTGTAAAGAAAAAAGAGCGTAAAAGCGTCACTTTGGAATTGAAGATGAAAGTGTTAAGAAGAATGGAAAATGGAGGCAAAGCAACAATTGTTGGAGAGATTTTGGACTCTCAGAATCGACTGTGAGAACGATTTATAAAAATCGGGAAAAAATTAAAATCTCCAGCGAAGGTTCAACACCTATAAGTGCAACAAAACTTTCTCGTTCGAGATCATCTATCTTAGAAAGAATGGAGAAATTACTGTCAGTCTGGATCGAAGATTTGAATAAGAAGAACACACCACTAAGTCAAGATCTCATATGCACAAAAGCAAAATCTTTGTATGAGATGCTGAAAACAAAAGAAGGAGAAGGGAGTGCCACTCCGACTTTTGCTGCCAGCAGAGGCTGGTTCCATCGGTTCAAGCAGCGTTCTAATCTTCACAATATCCACATAACAGGCGAGGCGGCCAGCGCGGACATTCAAGCTGCAGCTGAGTTTCCAGACAAGTTTCAAGACTTCGTTAGACGAGAGAAAATTCCTGCTTGTCTCATCTTCAATGTTGATGAGACCGCACTTTACTGGAAAAAAATGCCATCTCGAACATTCATTTCTAAGGAAGAACGTCAAGCCAGTGGTTTCAAAGCTGCGAAAGATCGACTAACACTTCTGCTGGGTGGTAATGCCACTGGTGATTTCAAACTGAAACCTTTACTAGTGTACCATTCAGAAAACACCCCGTGCAATGCGAGGCACAGACAAGACAAGTCTACCAGTTGTGTGGCGATCAAACAGAAAGGCGTGGGTTACACGGGAAATTTTTCAAGAATGGTATTCTAATAGTTTTTGCCCATCAGTCAAATCATACTGTGACAGAAATGGGCTTGAACCTAAAGTTATATTACTCTTAGACAATGCCCCAGGACATCCAACCTCACTTGATACGCCCAGAGACTTAAAAGTGTACGTAAAGTTCCTTCCACCAAACACTACGTCAATATTACAACCTATGGACCAGGGAGCAATAGCAAACTTCAAAGCTTATTACCATCGCCGCACTTTTAGCCAACTAATTCATGAAACTGACGGGGAAGGAAGACAGTCTATGCGAGAGTGGTGGAAGTCATACAACATTATGAAGTCTATTCACAACATAGAAGAGGCTTGGAAGGAAGTTAAAATGAGTTGTATGAATGGGGTGTGGCGTAATCTTTGGCCAGATGTAGTGGAAGCACCTAGAAGAATTGTCCAGATGCAGAGACAAGTGCTTGAAGACATTGCTGCAATGATTGAGGGGTCTGAACTTGAAGATGTCACGGTAGAAGATCTCGTAGAACTTGTAGCAACGCACGACGATCCTATTAGCAATGAAGATCTGATCGAGTTACAGAATAATCCTATCTACGATGAGGAAGAACAAGTAGAAGAGAAAGTTTTATCTTCAGGGGAAATACAAAATGCACTTTCAAAAATTTATTCAGGTTTGGACATATTGCAGAGTATAGACAATAATGATGACCGTGTCTTGACCGTGTGTCAAACAATTAAAAACAGTGTTGGGTGTTATGAACGTATTTTACAAGAACGTAAACAAAACGTTACCCAAAAGACAATAGATGTATTTTTCCGTAAAAAATAAGAGTATGTATTGCATAAAGTGTTCTTAGAATTAAAGTGATTGATTAAAATGATTTGTATTTTTTTGTATTAAATTTTGACTATGTTTAATCATAAACCTCGATATACGCGAATTTCAGTTAACGCGATTTTTTTCGGAACGTATCCCTCGCGTAAAGCGGGGTATTACTGTATATATATATATATATATAAATAAATATATATATATATATATATATATATATATATATATATATATTTATAAATATATATATATATATATATATATATATATATATATATATATATAAATATATATATATAAATATATATATATATATATATATATATATATATATATATATTTATAAATATATATATATATATATATATATATATATATATATATATATATATATATATATATATATATATATATATATGAGTGTGTCTCAAAAAGTTTCATATAAATGGAGAAAAGTTTATCTTATATATTACAAAAAAAAATTATTCTTGATAAAAAGTTCTGCATGACATGGAAATCCATAATCAAGCATCAAAAGTTTAAAACATTTGATGTTATATAGGGAAAATAAAAAATGATTTATAATTTTCAAAATAAAATGATATTAGCACAAATTTATTATGGATGTAATTGTTGCAAAGCAGATAACAAGGTTATCAAATTTTTAACAAAAATATGATAAACTCAAATCAGTGAACTAGTTTTTAATTAATTTCGTTTTTTCCTTTATTCAATAAATAATCCGACAATTACTGACGTGTTTACTGGAGTTTTTTGATTAATTAATTAGAAAGGCCACAAATCTAAACGTGAACTAAACTTTTTAGTTCCTATTAACATTTTCAATTAATATTTTGCTCTGTATTTAAATTTAAACACACCTTACTCTTCATTACGAATCATTATTTTTTATTTTCCCTGTATACAAATATTTTAAAATTCTGCAAACTTTTGAACCGTAGCATTAATTGAGAAAACAAAAGCTTGTATCTTTTAATTTAAATATAACTGGTTTATACTCGTAATTTCAGAACTGTTCTACTTCCCGGTTAAATCTGAAATTTTAGATATTCAGATCGAGAAAATTATTGCCTCCTCATGTATAGTTTGATAGATAGGCTCGCATATTTCAACTCGTAATTGTACATAATTTTAGTAATTCTTAAACTTATAATCTAATAAATTTATCTGGACTTCGCTGCGTAACTGCGTACAGAGTTAGGCCCCATGTACCGTTAATCAAGTGTACCTTATATTTTACATAAATCATTGCCTATTATAAAGATTTAATGAGTGGCTATTGGTCTTCTAATCACAAAAACCATATCTCTCCGTTGAGAGAGATAGATCACAGTCCTAATTACGAACAGTAACATTAAATTCGATTTTATGTTATTAGAACTATTCAACGGCATAATACGATACGATCTGCTGAAAAAAATTACGTCACAACAATAAAAGCGAATGAAACTATTTACTCTTCTGTTGATTCTTAGAATGGTGCAAGTCAGCGATGTTGTACCGATCACAATAACACCGATTAAAAGATACTATGGCGGCTATCATCTTATCTAGATCTGGATATAGAAAATAATTCTGGTATTGTGTAAGTCGTACACTTGTATTAATTGCATGAGTAGGTGTTTTATTATTGGTCAATATCTCGGCCATCTATTAGATTTGTATTTATTTTTTAAAAAGACCAAAATTAAGTTCATCGATATAGCTCAACGAAGTAAAATCCAGTTACAAAAAAATAACTGGTCAAGTGCAAGTTGGACTTGCGGAATTAGTGTTCCGTACGTTGATTGTTTTTAAAATAAAATTTTTGTTACGGAAGTATAAAATGATCAGTGACTTCACAAAACACATCCCAAATGAGTTTTTTCAACAAGGTTTTTTTTCCGATCTTTACTGAAAACTGATGACCTTGAAATTCTTTTTTTTTTTTTTAAATATACCATATAGATTACTAAAGGTAATGATGCACTTGTGATAATTTTCGTTCAATCTACACCCTGTAGAGAATATTCCAGAAAATTTTCAAAATTTTTGAACTCGTCTTTTTACAAGCTTTTATTTGACACACCCCACTCGATGACTTGGTAATTTTTTTCCTATTCCACCACCCTTTATGTCAAAATTTAACTTTCAAAACTACACGGCTCTGATGAGCCATCCATTCCTATATTATGCCAAATTTCAACTTTCTATGTCAAATAATTTCGGAGAAAATCTGTTGTGACAGACAGACAGATGGACACCGAAGTCATCTTATAAGTTTTCCGTATGGAACATTAAAAAGAATTGTGGGGGAAGGGATATTTTTCAAGAAGAAAAGTTAAAAACTTAAACCCCGTTTTAAAATCGAAGATTGGACGGGTGAAGATTCTTCACCAAAAATTGCTAATAAAAAACCCCTGTTTCTAAGGGGGCCACATTTTCTTGACTAGGGTGTCTTTTGACAACAGTAAATTCATCATAGGAGATTCAGCCGATATCATTTTATAAATCATCTATCTTGAAGTACATGTATTTCTTAAAATCATTAATTTTTTCTATATCGGTTACGACTAGACGAGAAATTTTTCAAGCAATTAAAATTTGATTCGGTTTAGAGAAAAAAATCTTTATTTCTATTTATTCTTATTACATCTTATTTTACTTACCATTTTCGCACAGGAGGATTATTACACACTATTTTAGCTTGGCTGCAGTTCTTTCCCTGCCAACCTTCTGGACAATGGCAATAGTAGTCGTTTTGTGCTTTAAAACATGGGGGCGCCGTTTCTGGCATGGATCGGGATTGCAATGATCGTAGTCGTTCTGAAAAAAAGTCAGGATATATAAGTATATTTTACTTTACTCAAAGTGCTTAAACTTGAACAAGTAGCTAAACTGTGTCAAATGATAGTAACAATGTAAATTTAAACGACACTGTATATTCATACTTTTTGGTTAGTATTTTACGCTGGAGAGCAGGGTAGCAAGTTTATTAAGGTGTTTTTTTTGAAAATTTACCTTTATGTTGTTATAGACGTTGGTAATTAAGAGATACACCATTTTTACATTGTAAACAAATGAGCGCAGAAAAAATGTTATACTAACCAGGATTTGGCGGGATTAACAATACTAATCAAAACAAATAATTAATCCCGACAAATTCTGGTTGCTGTAAACAACTTCTCTGCGCTTTGCTGTTTAGAGTGTTATAAAATGATGTTTTACTTCATTATCGACGTCCATAACTCTTGAAATTTTCTTGGTTATGAGCTTTTAAAAAATATCAAGTGCTTTCTAAGATTTCTAAGTCTGAGAAGAAGTCTTAGAAGTTAGTTACTTATAGAAATCTATCAAGTAAGAACGTGACGCTGGTATCTTGAAAAAATCTGTTTCGAGAACATTTTTTGCCATCAATGTATTCTTTGGTGTACTAACAACGGCGCAATTACATGGTAAGTTATCCAATCGCCCTCCTGCATCAATAATGGCCTGGCATCTTCGAGGCATACTGTCGACAAGATTTTGTGCATACTCTGCAAATTTTTCGAATCTTACGAGCCAACTGAGTCAAAATTCTCAGAGTCTTTCCTCTGAGCTTTCTCTTTACAAGGGACCAAACGTTTCAATTGGGTTGGCGTCCAGCGATTGTGAGGGCTACTCTAGTATCCTATGGTGGGCCTAAGCGAGCCGCTTCGCGAAGTGATTTTTGCTCAGCAAAGATTTCTTCAACGTGCCTTGGAATTTGATATTATGAGCACGAAGATGTTGTTGAATGGTCTCATGCGACACATTCAAACCCGATTTTCTTAATTTTGGCGCTCCTTGATGCAGCGTCAATTTCGGGTTCCGTGAAAACAAAGACACGGATTCGTCTTTCGGCTTTCGAAGTGATTTTGCCTACCGAGCCACGTTTTGGTAAGTCGTGGACATGGAAATTTTTCGTCTCGTTTAAAATGGTTTATTCACTTCTTTACAAAGGAGACCGACTTTTTAATATATTTAGCGGCCGCGGAATGTGTCATTTTAGGCCCCTTCGGATGGAAACAAAGAGAAAACTGTCTCGAACCGATGCGCAAACCAGTGACTCATTTTGGATTTTACGTGATTTCAACGAAAGTTCGGAATCGACTGATACTTTTACTAAAATGCGTCGTAGACAAAAGTTCCTTCTATACCGATTTTTTGTTAAACCACTAGAATCACATCTACTAAAAATGAATTATATTGGACACGTTCTTACTGTCAGACTTTATGAGTTTTTTTAGAAAGATTGCGCTGTATTATTGTTGTCATCTAAATTTAAAGCTGATTTTTAATTAGATTATGATCATATGTTCTTATATTGTATTAAAGTACTTGTGAAAAATGTCAGCATATGAATGAATTCATGTACCAAACCATAAAGAAGAAATAACAAAAACAGGATTATTCTATAGTTGGCACTGCACACATAAATTTAAACAAAAAATGGCTTTATGTAAAATATATTTGCTTCTTTTTAAATTAATTTTTTGTGTCAAAATTTAATTTTCTTGCTTTTCATTATATTTCGATAAGTACTGCTAGTTTTTTTCTCGGATTCTTGTTTACACACCATTAGGTAAATTTTATTAGTGGCATTTTTTAACCTAAATTTAAGCTAAATTAATTATTAACATGTTTAGATCATTTAACTTGTTACATTTTACTGTTACAGATTTAAAAACCGATCCATATAAATCTTAAGTGATTAATACTGGGTGCTCCAAGAGAATGTTACCTTAAAATTGATTATAAATATGTATAGCATAAAAGGTATTTTTAGATTTTTTTGTTTGATTCTGAAACGGCGACTCATTTATTTTTATGTCTTTTACAACTTTTACCTTGGTTCGCGGTTTTATGTCAGGCAATATGTTTTTTTATGTAGGTTGGTTTAGTTAGAACCGAGAAATTTCTCACATTTTTTAAAATTAAATATATGTTGTAAAATCATGGTCTTATATAAACTGACAAAGATATATCATTAAATAATCCGTATAATGAAGGTATAAATAAGTTGAATGAGAATATTAATTATATAATCTTTGTCAAGCGGTTCTCTATAAAAAATATCTAAATCCTGTTATTTATATTGCGCCTAATTACTAATAGGCGCACTATTGGTTTTGAAAATTTTTTATGTTACTAATTACCTATAATTTACGATGTCACATTTTTTCTAGCTAAATAATATATAATGTCAAAAAATTCAATAAATATCGAACTTGTAGTTTTAAAAATTGACAAAAAGTTTAGTACGTTAAAGAAGGCTGTTGGGTAGGAGAGAAGGCATAATAATATCAAGAATTCTGAAGTTTGGATAATGAAACTTGTACTCAAGGCTAAAAAGTTTTTGGTCTAGCTACTTAAAACACATTTTTTTTGCAAATTTCATTAATATAGTTTCCCCCAAGAGCGATACAATCAGTCCAACGCTTGTCTAACGTTTCTATACGTTTCTTGTATAAGGATTTGTCTTTGCGTTCAAAATAGGCGGAGTTTCGGCGATAACTTCTTCGCTGAGCGAGCATTTTTTTGAGGTCTGCGAATAGATAATAGTTACTAGGGGCCAAATCTGGAGAATACGGTGGATGAGGAAGCAATTCGAACTTCAATTCATGCAATTTTTGCCATCGTAGCCATTAATTTGTGACAAGGTGCATTGTCTTGATGAAAAGCACTTTTTTCTTGTTCATTTGGGGCCGTTTCTTGCGATTTCTACCTTCAAACGCACGAATAACTTTATATAATATTCGTTATTGATGGCTTTTTCCCTTCTCAGCATAGTCGATGAAAATTATTCCATGCGCATCCCAACATACAGAGGCCAAAACCTTCCCTGCCGCTTCGGGCGTCTTTCACCGGCTTATGTCCACTTAGCTGCCTGCCGATTGATTCCAGTGTGTAGTGGTGGGATCCATGTTTCATCCATTGTCATATAATCGCATGAAAACATCCTTTTTATTGCGCTTAAACAGGTCCAAACAGCGCTCAGAATCAACAACACGTTTGTTCTTTTTGGTCCACTGTGAGCAAACGCGATACCCATTTTGAATAGAGCTTTCTCATGCCCAAATGTTCATGCAAAATATGACCAATACGTTCCTTTAATAACTTTAGGGTCTCAGCTATCTCACGCAATTTCACTTTTACGGTCATCCAAAACAATTTTTTTTATGTTTTCCGGTATTATAACCACATTATTTGGGCGTTCAGAGCGTTCAGCATCATTTGTATCTGTACGACCGAGTTTAATTTCAGCATACCAGTAAATAAGTGAGTAATTTTCCAGGGGCAGAGTCCCCGTAACACTTATCAAGCCATTGCTTTGCTTGAATTTTTTCCATCAAAAAACAGTGTTTAATCAGCACACAATATTCGATTTTTTCCATTGTTTTGAAAATATCAAAAGTCGCATCACTAAAACCAATGTAACTTGTAAACTAATCGTCGAAATGTCATGAAATTTTGACATGTATCGTTTGAAGGTTGGTACTTTCTAGAAATTATATGTATTTTACATCTAGAAATGTGTTCAAAAATTACTAAAGTTATTGATCCAGTATTATCCTTTCAAATGCAAGCTGTAAAATTAAAATAGTTTTATGAGGTCACTCCTATAATCGCGTTCCTTTACATGCTATTTTTTTAAATTGAAATTAATGTAATATAATGATGTGTAATGCTAGTCATGACATATGGATCTGAAACTCTAACTCTGACCAGGAAGACAGTACAGAAATTAAAAGTAGAACAGCTTGCAATGGAAAGGTCAAGGCTAGGCGTTGCAAGAGAAGATAGAATCCCAAAGAGAATCATTAAAGATCTTACAAAGATAGTAGATATTATAAAACATATTACGGAGCTGCAATGGAGGTGGGCCAGTCACGTGGCGCGCTTGACGGACGGTGGTGGACGAAGAGAATTGTTGAGTGGAGACCGCGGCAAGACAAAAGAAGCAGAGACAGACCACCTAACCGATGGACGGACGACCTAAAGACAATTACCTAGAACTGGATAGCGAAAGCACAACATCGAGGGGACTGGAAGGATTTGTAGGAGGCCTATGTTCAGCAGTGGACGAGAGAGGCTGGATGATGATGATGATGACCATGATATATTCGAAGCAACCACCTGCTCCACCCCCTTAACTCCTTTTATACTTGACTATAAATTATTGATTAGAGTTTGTTTATTATGGTTAAACAAATACTAGATTTTTTTATAAATATATTGAAACTTTACGAACTTTGGAACATTTCCTTTGGCTAATTTTAAGCTGATGTAAATATAGGCGGGCAATGCTTAATTTCGAAGAAACACTATGTTAATTTTAATAATTTTCCGTTCTTTTTGTAACTTATTTTAAATAAATGTAAAGATGATTCGTTTCAAATTTGGTACATTCAGTAATTTCTGGTATAGGTATAGAATATTCTTATTACAATGAAAATAATGTACCGGGAAAGAATTCGGAGATTAACAGCGGGCGTGGTCCTGAAAAAAAAATCACTATGTGCCTGTGTCTCTTGGTAATCAAGGTATTGTAGGAAGTTTTGTATGTACCAAAATTAAATCAATTAGCTTTAAAAATGTCTTGAAATTTAGTCACATCCTCATTTAAAACTCTGTGTTTATGTAATTATATATATTTTTTCTATTTTAGAAAATGTTTCCAATTTTGCTTTGTTTGTTGAAATAAAATAAACACTGAAATTAGAATGCAACTTTTATAAAGGATATCTTAGGAATACTAAGGCACTGAAATAAACTTACGACTAGGACACAAAGAATGTTGTATTACAAATACGTAAGTAGGTTTAATTTATGTAGACAGCGTAAAAAAACCTATAATAAAATAACCGATCAAGTGCAAGTTGGACTTGCGCAATTAGTGTTCCGTTCATTTTTAATGTAATAATTTTTGTTATGGAGGTATAAAATGATCAATGACTTCACAACACAACACCCTAAATGACTTTTTAACAAAGTTTATTTTTTTTCCAATTTTTACTGAAAACTGATGTCTTTGAAATTTTTGTTTTTTTATATACCAGATAAATTATTATAGGTAATGCACTCGTTGATAATTTTCGTTCAATCTACACCATGTGGACAATATTCCAGAATTTTTTCAAAATTTTTTAATCAGTACAATAATACAAAGAAAAGTGTGCGCAAGTATTACATTATATATAT
>CM032446.1:141571563-141786563 GCA_019049505.1 Pachyrhynchus sulphureomaculatus
AAATGGACACCGAAGTCATCTTATAAGTTTTCCGTATGGAACATTAATAAGAATTGGAAGGGATATTTTTCAAGAAGAAAAATTAAAAACTTAAACCCCGTTTTAAAATCGAAGATTGGACGGGTGAAGATTCTTCACCAAAATTGCTAATACAAAAAACCCCTGTTTCTAAGGGGCCACATTTTCTTGACTACGCCACAGAGTCTAGGGTGTCTTTTGACAACAGTAAATTCATCATAGGAGATTCAGCCGATATCATTTTATAAATCATCTATCTTGAAGTACATGTATTTTTTAAAATCATTAATTTTTTTCTATATTGGTTACGACTAGACGAGAAATTTTTCAAAACAATTAAAATTTGATTCGGTTTAGAGTAAAAAATCTTTATTTCTATTTATTCTTATTACATTTTATTTTACTTACCATTTTCGCATGGAGGATTATTACACACTATTTTAGCTTGGCTGCAGTTCTTTCCCTGCCAACCTTCTGGACAATGGCAATAGTAGTCGTTTTGTGCTTTAAAACATGGGGGCGCCGTTCTGGCAGGGATCGGGATTGCAGTGATCGTAATCGTTCTGAAAAAAAGTCAGGATATATAAATAAATATATTTTACTTTACTCAAAGTGCTTAAACTTGAACAAGTAGCTAAACTGTGTCAAATGATAGTAACAATGTAAATTTAAACAACACTGTGTATTAATACTTTTTGGTTAGTATCTTACGCTGGAGAGCAGGGTAGCAAGTTTATTAAGGTGTTTTTTTTGAAAATTTACCTTTATGTTGTTATAGACGTTGGTAATTAAGAGATACACCATTTTATGACATTGTAAACAAATGAGCGCAGAAAAAAATGTTTATACTAACCAGGATTTGGCGGGATTAACAATACCAATCAAAACAAATAATTAATCCCGACAAATTCTGGTTGCTGTAAACATCTTCTCTGCGCTCTGCTGTTTAGAGTGTTGTAAAATGATATTTTACTTCATTATCGACGTCCATACTCTTGAAATTTTCTTGGTTATGAGTTAAAAATATCAATTTTTATGGTTTCTAAGTCTGAGAAGAAGTCTTAGAAGTTATTACATATAGAGTCTGTCAAGTAAGAACGTGACGCTGGTATTCTTGAAAAAAATCTGTTTCGAGAACATTTTTTGCCATCAATGTATTCTTTGGTATACTAACAACGGCGCAATTACATTGGTAAGTTGTCCAATCGCCCCCCTGCATCAATAATCGCCTGGCATTTTCGAGGCATACTGTAGACAAGATTTTGTGCATACTCTGCAAATTTTTCGAATCTTACGAGCCAACTGAGTCAAAATCCTCAGAGTCTTTCCTCTGAGCTTTTTCTTCACAAGGGACCAAACGTTTTTCAATTGGGTTGGCGTCCAGCGATTGTGAGGGCTACTCTAGTATCTTAGAGTGGGCCCAAGCGAGCCGCTTCGCGAAGTGATTTTCGCCCAGCAAAGATTTCTTCAACCTGCCTTGGAATTTGATATCATAAGCACGAAGATGTTGAATAGTTTCATGCGACACATTCAAACCCGATTTTCTTAATTTTGCCGCTCCTTGACGCAGGATTAATTTCGAGTTCCGTGAAAACAAAGACACAGATTCGTTTTTCGGCTTTCGGAGTGATTTTGCCTACCGAGCCACGATTTGGCAAGTCGTCGACATTTTTCGTCTCGTTTAAATGGTTTATTCACTTCTTCACAAAGGATACCGACTTTTTAATATATTTAGTGGCCGCGGAATGTGTCATATTAGGCCCCTTCGGATGGAAACAAAGAGAGACTGTCTCGAACCGATGGGCAAACTAGTGACTCATTTTGGATTTTACGTGATTTCGACGGAAGTTCGGAATCGACTGATACTTTTACTAAAATGCGTCTTAGACAAAAGTTCCTTCTACCGATTTTTTTGTTGAATCACTAGAATCACATCTACCAAAAATGAATTATCGTGGACACGTTCTTACTTGACATACTGTATGAGTAGTTTTAGAAAGATTGCGCTATATTATTGTTGTCATCTAAATTTAAAGCTGATTTTTAATTTAGATTTATGATCATATGTTCTTATATTGTATTAAAGTACTTGTGAAAAATTTCAGCATATAAATGAATTCATGTATCAAACCATACAGAAGAAATAACAAAACAGAATGATACTATGGTATAGTTGCCACTGCACACATAAATTTAAACAAAAAATGGCTTTATGTAAAATATATTTGCTTCTTTTTAAATTAATTTTGTGTCAAAATTTAATTTCTTGCTTTTCATTATATTTCGATAAGTACTGCTAGTTTTCTCGGATTCTTGTTTACACACCATTAGGTAAATTTATTAGTGGCATTTTTTAACCTAAATTTAAGCTAAATTAATTATTAACATGTTTAGATCATTTAACTTGTTACATTTTACTGTTACAGTTTAAAAAACAGATCCATATAAATCTTAAGTGATTAATACTGGGTGCTCCAAGAGAATGTTACCTTAAAATTGATTATAAATATGTATAGCATAAAAGGTATTTTTAGATTTTTTTAGTTTGATTCTGAAACGGCGACTCATTTATTTTTATGTCTTTTACAACTTTTACCTTGGTTCGCGGTTTTATGTCAGGCAATATGTTTTTTTTATGTAGGTTGGTTTAGTTAGAACCGAGAAATTTTCTCACATTTTTTAAAATTAAATATATGTTGTAAAATCATGGTCTTATATAAACTGACAAAGATATATCATTAAATAATCCGTATAATGAAGGTATAAATAAGTTGAATGAGATATTAATTATATAATCTTTGTCAAGCGGTTCTCTATAAAAAATATCTAAATCCTGTTATTTATATTGCGCCTAATTACTAATAGGCGCACTATTGGTTTTGAAAATTTTTATGTTACTAATTACCTATAATTTACGATGTCACATTTTTCCTAGCTAAATAATATATAATGTCAAAAAATTCAATGAATATCGAACTTGTAGCTTTTAAAAATTGACAAAAAATTTAGTATGTTAAAGAAGGCTGTTGGGTAAGGAGAGAAGGCATAATAGATATCAAGAATTCTGAAGTTTGGATAATGAAACTTGTACTCAAGGCTAAAAAGTTTTTGGGTCTAGCTACTTAAAACACATTTTTTTTTTTTGCAAAATTCATTAATATAGTTTCCCCCAAGAGCGATACAATCAGTCCAACGCTTGTCTAACGTTTCTATACGTTTCTTGTATAAGGATTTGTCTTTGCGTTCAAAATAGGCGGAGTTTTGGCGATAACTTCTTCGCTGGAGCGAGCATTTTTTTGAGGTCTGCGAATAGATAATAGTTACTAGGGGCCAAATCTGGAGAATACGGTGGATGAGGAAGCAATTCGAACTTCAATTCATGCAATTTTGCCATCGTAACCATTGATTTGTGACAAGGTGCATTGTCTTGATGAAAGAGCACTTTTTTCTTGTTCATTTGGGGCCGTTTCTTGCGATTTCTACCTTCAAACGCACGAATAACTTTATGTAATATTCGCTATTGATGGCTTTTCCCTTCTCAGCATAGTCGATGAAAATTATTCCGTGCGCATCCCAACATACAGAGGCCAAAACCTTCCCTGCCGCTTCGGGCGTCTTTCACCGGCTTATGTCCACTTAGCTGCCTGCCGAGTTGATTCCAGTGTGTAGTGGTGGATCCATGTTTCATCCATTGTCATATATCGCATGAAAACATCCTTTTTATTGCGCTTAAACAGGTCCAAACAGCGCTCAGAATCAACAACACGTTGTTCTTTTTGGTCCACTGTGAGCAAACGCGATACCCATTTTGAACAGAGCTTTCTCATGCCCAAATGTTCATGCAAAATATGACCAACACGTTCCTTTAATAACTTTAGGGTCTCAGCTATCTCACGCAATTTCACTTTACGGTCATCCAAAACAATATGTTTGCATTTTTTTTATGTTTTCCGGTGTAACCACATTATTTGGGCGTTCAGAGCGTTTCAGCATCATTTGTATCTGTACGATCGAGTTTAATTTCAGCATACCAGTAAATAATGAGTAATTTTTCAGGGGCAGAGTCCCCGTAACACTTATCAAGCCATTGCTTTGCTTGAATTTTTTCCATCAAAAAACAGTGTTTAATCAGCACACGAAATTCGATTTTTTCCATTGTTTTGAAAATACCAAAAGTCGCATCACTAAAACCAATGTAACTTGTAAACTAATCGTCGAAATGTCATGAAATTTTGACACGTATGGTTTGAAGGTTGGTACTTTCTAGAAATCATATGTATTTTACATCTAGAAATGTGTTAAAAACAAATGTAAAATGATGTCAAAAATTACTAAAGTTATTGATCCAGTATTACCCTTTCAAATGCAAGCTGTAAAATTAAAATAGTTTTATGAGGTCACCACTCTATAATCGCGTTCCTTTACATGCTCTTTTTTTTTAATTGAAATTAATGTAATATAATGATGTGTAATGCTAGTCATGACATATGGATCTGAAACTCTAACTCTGACAAGGAAGACAGTACAGAAATTAAAAGTAGAACAGCTTGCAATGGAAAGGTCAAGGCTAGGCGTTGCAAGAAGAGATAGAATCCCAAAGAGAATCATTAACGATCTTACAAAGATAGTATATATTATAAAACATATTACGGAGCTGCAATGGAGGTGGGCCAGTCACGTGGCGCGCTTAACGGACGGTGGTGGACGAAGAGAATTGTTGAGTGGAGACCGCGGCAAGACAAAAGAAGCAGAGACAGACCACCTAACCGATGGACGGACGACCTAAAGATAATTGCCTAGAACTGGATAGCGAAAGCACAACATCGAGGAGACTGGAAGGATTTGTAGGAGGCCTATATTCAGCAGTGGACGAGAGAGGCTGGATGATGATGATGATGACATGATATATTCGAAGCAACCACCTGCTCCACCCCCTTAACTCCTTTTATACTTGACTATAAATTATTGATTAGAGTTTGTTTATTATGGTCAAACAAATACTAGATTTTTTTAAAAATATATTGAAACTTTACGAACTTGATCATCAAACTTTGGAACATTTCCTTTGGCTAAATTTTAAGCTGATGTAAATATAGGCGGACAATGCTTAATTTTGAACAACACTATGTTAATTTTAATAATTTTCCGTTTTTTTTGTAACTTATTTTAAATAAATGTAAAGATGATTCGTTCAAATTTGGTACATTCAGTAATTTCTGGTATAGGTATAGAATATTCTTATTACAATGAAAAATAAATGTACCGGGAAAGAATTCGGAGATTAACAGCGGGCGTAGTCCTGGAAAAAACATCACTATGTGCATGTGTCTCTTGGTAATCAAGGTATTGTAGGAAGTTTGTACCAAAATTAAATCAATTAGCTTTAAAAATGTCTTGAAATTTAGTCACATCCTCATTTAAAACTCTGTGTTTATGCAATTATATATATTTTTTCTATTTTAGAAAATGTTTCCAATTTTGCTGTTTGTTGAAATAAAATAAAACACTGAAATTAGAATGCAACTTTTATGAAGGATATCTTAGGAATACTAAGGTACTGAAATAAACTTACCACTAGGACAAAAAGAATGTTGTATTACAAATACGTAAGTAGGTTAATTTATGTAGACAGCGTAAAAAACCTATAATAAAATAACCGATCAAGTGCAGTTGGACTTGCGCAATTAGTGTTCCGTTCGTTTTTAATGTAATAATTTTTTGTTATGGAGGTATAAAATGATCAATGACTTCACAACACACACCCTAAATGACTTTTTAACAAAGTTTTTTTCCAATTTTTACTGAAAACTGATGTCTTTGAAATTTTTGTTTTTTTATATACCAGATAAATTATTATAGGTAATGCACTCGTGATAATTTTCGTTCAATCTACACCATGTGGACAATATTCCAGAAGTTTTTTAAAATTTTTTAATCAGTACAATAATACAAAGAAAAGTGTGCGCAAGTATTACATTATATATATTTTTGAACTCGTGTTTTTATAGGTTTTCTTTGACACCCCACTCGACGACCTGGTTTTTTTTTTCATTTCCGATTTCACCACCCAAAAACTAACCACTTAAGTCAAAATTTAACTTTCAAAACTACACAGTTCTGATGAGGCCATTAAATCCTATATAGGTGCCAAATTTTAACTTTCTATGGCAAATAGTTTCGGAGAAAATTGGGTGTGATAGACCGACGGATAGGCAGATAGACATACACCGAAGTGATCTTATAAGTGTTCCGTATGGAATACTAAAAATACTAGATCACAGATTACTAGTAGGTTAGAATATAAGTACCTTCAAGGGAGAATTATCTTGCAAAACATATAGGATCTTTTTAATATTTGGCATTTTTGTATGGATAGGTGTTCTAAATAATGTCAATTTTGTGACTTCGTTATGCTCCTAATCGGGTCACATATTTGAAAAATAGTGACCCAGAACATAGTTATTTGCTTTGTTTTGATTTATGTCATTTAACAAAAAAATAGTTCTAAAGTAAAAGTATAGAGAGTAAAATCATCATCATTTCTAGTAACGAAAAGTAATATATAATTTGGAAATTGTTGCTTTTCAACTATATCGCAAGTCCTTACAATTTTATATTGTTTCTATATTGTTATATATTGATAGTAGACAGTATGCTTCAATGATATTTGACTATACTCAATTGCTTCGAATCTCGCAGTAGGCCAGAATCCCTAGAATCGTTTATTGCCTTACTAGGTAGCGTACAGTAATTACTATTATACAATGATTGATTAAAAAGTGTGAGTACATATTGGGTCTTAAGATATATACATTTCAGGGACCTAACTAACTTAGCCTAAGTAAGGATTTCATATAAATGTATTGGGAGAACTTATGATATTTGAACTTAAGATAGTTCATAAACATAAAACTTGTAATTAATAAGGTTAATTTAAGCTATTCTTGGGGTAGGAGATCCGAGGATCCTAGAAGTCGGCGTTGGGCATGGCTTGAAGGGGGCGGGAGGCGTTCTTGGCGGTGGGGTTGGGGTGGTGTGTAGTTTTGTCCAGGAATTTGAACATGAATTCCCGGATTGTCGGCATTTGGAGGTCTTTGTACGAACCATGGGGCTTTGGCGATGATGCGAAGGGCCTTGTTTTAGACGGTCTAGATGGTGGATCTGTGTGAACTGTGACACTTGGCACCATGCCGGGCTAGAGTAGGTCAGGCTAGCTCTGACGACCATTCTGTAGATTGTCAACTTGTTGCGAACTCGCAGTAGGCAGTAATGAGTAGTTTGTATATGGCCCATTAAACGGAAGTTCCTTCTAAACACACAGTATTAACTGTTTTATCACTTATTAGACATATTTTGTATTAATTGAATGGTATAATTCATCTCTCCTCTTCTCTATCTGACTTATGTCGAAGATACTCCACGGTGACAGCTGCTACTAACCATTTCCTAATGTGAGTTTATATGCATCTAGCCTAATCAAATACCGTTGAAAAAGAGAACTACCTCTGTCAATATATAATAATAATATATAACAATAAGGAATTATCCCAAAATTTTATGCGATTTTGTGAACCTGCGGACAAGTTGTTTGCATTATACCAATACTGCATAGTTTTTAGATCCCCTGCAATGCCAAGCAGTCATTTATTTCCGTTACTTATTTAATTTATAAAAAATGAAAATATAAATTAATGAAATCAGAATATTGGAAACAACACGGTAAGTGTGCTGTGTCCACTAATGATTAATGTTGGTATCAACCTGCCTTGACCTTGTCTTATGTGCTCATAACTGATATCTCTTTAAAACTGTTTAAAAAGTCGATAAAATAAAAATGGGTCTATAGTTAGAATCTGTTGAAAAATATACACACACAAATTTATTCTGAAATTTGAAAATACCCATACTTTTAAACGGACAAAATTCCAAACTACTAATTTTAGAACAACCTAATTGCAAAGAAATACATCATGTTTTCGTTAGGTCGTTTTCTTGATTACTTTCATTACAAATTCGTGATTAAGTTAGTTCTTTATTCATTAATCATACCTGACCCGAATTTTTATAAGTTTTCATTCGTACACTGAGAGAAATCAAAAAAATAAATAAACTATTCTTTAGTTGTGTTATTAACAGTTATATACAGGCTGTTCCGGGGCTTTCAAAAATTTAAGGGTAGGATTTACAGGGTACTAAATTAGAGAAGTTAACGGAAAAATTAGCTCTAGAACGCATAACTACATGATGGAAAATGTTGTACGTTATGTTGCATATGTATTCTTTGTGATATTTTATCATCATTATTTTATATTAATATTATGCGGGTTACATTCGTAAAGCGGATGAAATACTCCGTCCACAGATTTCCTCCAAACTGAGCATCCATTTAGAATTACGAAGCAAAACCTAATTTCAGAACTCGACTGAGGTTGTGAATGTAAATATACAGAGACGGAGCTTTGCATAATGAAATAGTTTTTTGATCCTCTCTAAAATTAGACTAGATATTAGGAAAACAAAAAATGTTTGACAACTGGTAGAGTCACAATCTCGGTGTAGTTCCAAAGCGGTTTTTTTTGCATTTTTGTCGAAACACTCACTAGTGTCACGTCTGGATTTTAAAGAGAAACAAAAAATTGTTCTACTTTGCAAATCCTGTCTCGGTATATCACAATCTCGGTGTAGTTCCAAAAGCGGTTTTTGCTTTAAACGGATACATGACCAGATGTATCTTTGATTGCTTATTAATAGGCATTTTAACTAATTTTGAAGAAGTTCTCTAAATAAAAAATAAGCTCACAACTTTTTGACCGCCCTATGTTGAAAAAAGTTTTTTTTTAATTCTAATAGTTTCTATAAGTAAGCCACGATAACTGAATTGTAATCTGTAAAATTATATTAACTTGTAATGCCTATGAATTGTTTTGTTATTTTAAGAGACGATAGTACAGGGTGAGTCAAAGATAGAGTACAGTTCATTATTTCATTTGTTTCGGGAATGAGGAAAAAATGCTAAATACAATAGTTTTAGGGAATGTTAAGGTGCACAGTTTAAAATTATTTTTGAGTATACAGAGTACTTCAAAAAAGTGTGGCCCATATAACAAATGTTTTTTTAAATGGAACATTTATTTTGAACATCCTGTAGCATCTAACTCAAATTTCTTTACATATATCTTTTTTTTCATCTCTATAGAACGCTCGTATCAATTATAACTATTCCACCTTCAGAAACAATGGCGCTACTGGCAATTTTTTACAAAACTGAAAACTAGTATTTAAAAAAAAAAAAAAAAAAAATTGAAATATTAGAAAAACTACTAGGTTTAGGTATATTATTTTTTTTTAAGAGATGGATAGTATATACTATAAATATGTATGTATGTATGTATGTATGTATGTATGTATGTATGTATGTATGTATGTATGTATATATATATATATATATATATATATATATATATATATATATATATATATATATATATATATATATATATAGTATATACTATCATCTTTTAATTTTATAACATTCATTCATATTTTAATATTTCTTAGTACTATAGTGGTTTACAAGTCTGATACGTAAATATGTAGAAATAAATGTACGTTTTATTTTATCTTATTTCTTTGTTTTATTGTCTAGTATAGTAACACCTGTTTATTTTAACAACAGTAATAGAATCTAGCATTTTCTATTTGTATGCCAGGCAAGCACAGTTGCTGAATAAGAATAGGTTGTGCCCAAAATAAATAAATAAAGCCTATTTAGTAGCGTCTTTAAACCTAGAGCGATTTATGGTGCTGTATATACATACATACATATATTTATTTATATATATATATATATATATATATATATATATATATATATATATATATATATATATATATATATATATATATATATACATATATATATATATATATATATATATATATATATATATATATATATATATATATATATATATATATATATATATATATATATATATATATATATATATATATATATATATATATATATATATATATATATATATATATATATATATATATATATATATATATATATATATATATATATATATCGGTGAAATGAACTTTTGAACGTCTCCTTGTTAACAGGGCCTTCAAAATAAAAGTAGAAAAATTAATGGTAGATGGCTTTATTGGTCTCCTATCTAAACAGTTAACTTACTTATGATTTTTAAAATTTTATGTTAGATATATCTTTTCCTAGTGTAGTTACAAGTTGTAATCAATAATTTTATACAATAAAATTGGGTGCTCGACAGATATATAAAAAATAACTTAAATAAAGAGTAAGGATACCGACTGAATAAGGATCTAGTTAGGTTAATGAGGTCTTTTGTAAGAATGATTTTAATTTTCCTTTTGGTTATTAATTCGAGCGTTATATAATTATTACAATCATATGATTCGCAAAGAAAGCAATAGCAGCATTCAATTACGTTTAAGGGAAAGTAATCAGATAAAGGTGAAGTTATGAACAGAAGTAATAATCAAGCTACGTGATATCGTAACCTTTGTTAGACCATTAAAACTACTTTTTGAGAAAGTTATATTACCATTTTGCTTCGAAAAAAGGAGGACGTTCGATTTATGCATTAAACTGTTTATAACCCTAAGAAATGGTACGTCAAAAATCTCTATCAATTTCTGAAAAATTTTATCTAATTATATTATTTATTTTATATCAATATATAGTTGAGCCTATTCTACAAGTATTTTCATGGAGAGTGTTCGAAGGATGTGGCCCACTTAATTCCTCCCAGAGCTGTGCATGTTAGAAATACACGTCGCGCTGATACTTCACATCTGTATGAGGTTCAGCTTGTTAGTCCTCGTACAACGCTTTTCAAGCAGCCTTTTATATGGAGAACATCAACCCTTTGGAATAATTTGCCTAGGACTGTGTTTCCCACCGAGTACAATTTACAGTGATTCAAGAACAACGTGAATCGCTTTTTTCGCACACGTGTCGCTCCTGTAGCGCTTTAGGGACTTCCCTGCAGCACGTGTGCCAAACCCATAAAAAAAATCTAATCAAAAGTTGCACATTTTGTCTTAATAAAATATCGATGATTTCACAGTCTGCACCATAACGACGCCACTGTCAGAAAAATATCCACCAAAATTCACTGATCAAATAGTTGTTAGCATGATATATTTTTTTTGTTGTAGAATTGCTTTTATTTAAAAGTGCTCATCTGTATATAACTTAATATTATACTTTAGCGTAAAGAAAATAGTTATTGTAAGACAACTGAAAACGGACAAAAGCCAATATTTTAACAGTTTACCCACTGTTCACTTATTCGTCAAATCCATCCTGAGACGCGTTTAGTCGTATCACGGCTCATCATTAGTCTGGCAAGGATTGACAAACAAGAACACAGAATTAGAATTTACTTGTACTTATCCAAGAAGTTACGAAATACGATGGTAGAATACAACGAATTGTAATAAGTACGCAGACCTAATAATCAATCGAGAGCTAACACAGCAGCTTTCAGCCGACAGACTGGTTGACACGGTAGTTGAGATTATTTGCTTTTTGAACGGAAAACTGATATTTTCAATTAAATAGTCCGTATATGACAAATTAGATTTCGAAAAAACAATACTTCCTTGTTTACCTGTTTATAGAATATAGGTAAATCTGTGACCAGAATACGATTCTTGACACGATGGATATTCCGTAAAAATTTCTTTCTTAGTTAACAACACAATACGCAACTCTACTGACGGGGGCAAAATGTAGTGAAAGCCAATCTAAGAACAGTACTATATACGAAATTCACAAAGAGTAATCGTCTTAAATTTTTTTTTTATTATTTTTAGGTCTGACAAGATTTGCATTATCTCTCATAATACAAGGATTTTTTATTACACCGTTAATAGGTTATAAATGCTGTAAAAATTGCACGGTTTCTAAAAATCTGATTTTGGAAAATTTCCAGATTTTTGATAAATTTTTAGTGCGTTTGTTAAGAATTTCTGTAGCGCCTTACGCAGATTTTAGGTACTTAACGCTGTCTTAAATGGAAATATGCTTATAAGTAGCAATTTTATTTGATACTATATTTAAGAATTCTTTTGTAATATACAGAAAGGTGCAATAAGACTTACGTCATTTTTTTTTTGGATAGAGCTTTTCCTGATAAAGAATAATATTAATTTCTGGCGGTAGCGGCTTTTTGAGTGGCCTCTATAATCGTAAAGATTAGTAAGGTAAGAACGCCCATATACCTAATTATATTATTACATGTATTATACAGGATAATAACCTTAGAATTTACCATTACCATTTTTCATCAATCACGAGTAAATATATTCAAAATAATTAGGTATAATTAGCCACCAATAAAAAATCGCTTTGTCAGTCAAACGAAAGCACAAGTAGCAGCTTCCATAGGCATTTGTTTTGTTTGTGCATTCATGTTTCGTGCCCAATTACCTGGTTAAATGTCGCCATGGGCAGTCGGCCGCTTGGCGTATACATTAGTAGCTAAATCGTTTTGCCTCAAGATTTACTCACGTAAACGCAACTAATTATCTTTAATATCTTCAAGTTAATATCTCTGCGAAGATTTTGTTACGATTGTTGTTCAACTAAATTAAATGATTACTTAGTTAATGTAATGGATAAGTCATTAGTTTTTTAGCTTTCTCAATTATTCGCTTGTTTTCATTTTATCTGAAAAGAAATACCAATTTATTCTCCCATAGCGTCGGTTCGCAATCTTTTAATATTTTTATTTATCTTTTGTTTACAGTTCTGCAATATAACCTAGTCGATTTTTTAAATTAATCTAAGATGTATCTGTGATTTATGAGATATTCTTTTAAAAACAAATTGATTTTCTTAAGCGCACATCGTAATTCAAACCATGTTAAATATTCATTTAAAGCGAAACAGTGTTTTATAGTCTTAATTTTAACTGATTGTTCTTGCTCGATATTAATTTTAACAATGTATACCTGGAAATGCCTCGGTACGAGTAAGGAGCTCGCAAGTGTGTATAGGGCATACTACTTGGTTGTGACCAAGATGCCGATAGGTAAAATGCAAAAACATTTTTGAACATTTGGGAAGTGAATATAATATCTTCATTGTGACGATACACGAATTGAATGAAGGTATAACTTTTAAAAAATACTGCACGAGAGCATTTTTCCTATCAATATTATCCTTTGTACACGTACCCAAAACCAAAGCGACTGAACGTAATTTTTCAATTGAAATGTGTAAATATTAAAGTTCGAGCTAAAGCAAAAGGGCTAGCCAGTAATTTTTTAATAGAATATTATAAATATTAGGACTATGCCTAGCATAACTTGAAAAATTGCCATTACATAGTTCTTATATTGAGCCTTTCATAAGTATCTCACTTGATTCCCAGCATAATGACTTATTTTTGTAGGGAAACTATCAATATGCTCTCTAACAAGAATTTTTGTATCATATGGAAGGGTATTTGCCTTGCTACCCTTCGCCCTCTGATCTTTTGGGCGTTTTCCCAAGAGGGGCAACTTTTATTTGAATTCAAATATGCTGGATTACTTTTTCTTTCCTTGCCTCTAGCCTCCGCCTCCATAATTATATTATTTGAATGCACTAATAAAAACTTTCTGGTTAAAAATTTATGAAAAGCAAAAATAAATTCCAAATTCACTAAAATGAGTAAAAAGTACAGATAAAAGTAACATCCTCTTTTATAACCTCAATCTCCTTCGCGCGCACTTCAGCTGGCCACTGTTAACATGATCAGAAGAGAAAGGAATCCGTCACTGACTGATGCTCTTTCCCCGTGGAACGAGATTATTATCACTCCATTTTCTCCTATATCAGAGCATCTGAGTTCCTTTTATCATGGATTGATAGAACTGACCCTGAAAACATGAACCGCGCATTTAATTCAATTTTGAATTTTTTTAATTAATGCCCTTTCACTGATTCAATTATAAGTGGATTTTATTAAAATGTCATATTTCGTGGATGTAAAGAGAAACTGCACATTTACTTTATACTCCGGTGACTTCAAGCTCATTTATATATATATATATATATATATATATATATATATATATATATATATATATATATATATATATATATGTATATATGTATATATGTATATATATATATATATTTTTTTCAATTTCTTGGGCTTTATGGTTCTTTTGTTTTAAGGATAGAGAAATTACATCATGTTCTAGTTAGAATTTATTGAAAACGTTTCGCCCGATTTTCAGGCTTCTTCAGTTCATCTAAAAATTGAAATTTTCTGTTTTGGATATTCAATAGGACGCACAAATTTTTTTTAATTATGAATATATAAAAAAAAATTTGTGCGTCCTATTGAATATCCAAAACAGAAAATTTCAATTTTTAGATGAACTGAAGAAGCCTGAAAATCGGGCGAAACGTTTTCAATAAATTCTAACTAGAACATGATGTAATTTCTCTATCCTTAAAACAAAAGAACCATAAAGCCCAAGAAATTGAAAAAATATATATTCAATATTCCAAGGTTCAAGAAAGAATTCAATCCAACTTATATATATATATATATATATATATATATATATATATATATATATATATATATATATATATGTATATATGTATATATATATGTATATATATATATATATATATATATATATATATATATATATATATATATATATATATATATATATATATATATATATATATACATATATATATACATATATATATATATATATATATATATATATATATATATATATATATATATATATATATATATATATATATATATATATATATATATATATATATATATATATATATATATATATATATATATATATATATATATATATATATATATATATATATATATATATATATATATATACAGCCCTGGCCAAATTATTAGACGCACTGCAAGATTTCATGTAAAATATTAATTACCGAGTGATATTGTACCGTTTTATTATTTTAAATTGATTTGTTTTTTATTTTTATATTATCCAATCAATTACCTATTTATTTGACATAAATAAAACAGCATTAATTTAGAAAAGCATAAGTTTATTAAGTTTTAAAGAAAAGTGAAATTAATGTTAGTAAAAGTCAATATTTAGTTGAGCCACCTTTAGCCGCTATCAAAGCTTTAATTCTGCGCGGCATGCTATCAATGCAAGATTGTACTGTCTCCTGCATTTGAGGATGATGATTCCACACATGAATAATCTTTTCTAGGAGCTGGGTTTTGTTGGTAATCACATCTTTAGCCACTTCTCTTTTCATCAGCTCCCACACATTTTCAATGGGGTTCATATCAGGGCTATTACCCGGCCAATACAACAGAGGGATATTTTTTTCTGCCAAAAAAGCTTTAACAGACCGAGCAGTGTGGCAGGGAGCTCCATCTTGCATGAAAGTGAATGGTTCCCCATTTGGAAACCATTCTCTGAGCTGCGGAATCAACCGATTTTGTAATACTTCTTTGTACTGATCTTGCCTCATTATTCCTTTGACGACGTACAGACGTCCAGTGCCCTTGCCGCTGATGACTGACCAAATCATCACTTTGGTGGGATGTTTAACCGTCGGGAAGACACAATCAGGATGAAACTTTTCTCCATGACGACGACGCACATACTGAGCTTTATTCTGCAAAATTTCGAATGTGCTTTCGTCACTGAAGCAGACCTGTCAAAAATAGGAAAAATATATAAACTTCCATGTTTATTTGCTTTATTTAACTGAAAATGATAATAATGTATCAATTATTGATTAAATTGCTGTATCTTACCGATCTCCAGAAGTCCACATCTTTGTCTTGCCATTGTTTGGTCCACTTCAGGCGCTTTGCTTTCATTGCAGCTGTTAACTTGGGCTTCCTGGCGGGGCGACAGGCCTTAAAATCTAATTCTTTCAATTTTCTTCGAACAGTGCGCTCAGAAGCATTTACGCTAGCATCCTGGAGTTGTGATTTTATTACCTTTGTGGTAGCAAATCTGTTTTCTACACAAATTTTCTTCAAACATCTCTCTGACCGTGGAGTGAAAATTGGTTTTCTACCGCATCTTTTCGGGCTTAATTCCTTCCCTGACTCAATTTTCTTTTTTATGCGTCGTACACTAGCTTCAGAAACCTCCAATCTTCGTGATATTTCTCGGTTTGTAAATGTTTTCGCAATCACAAGGGCCTTCACTTCAGCTTTTTTACGTGGTGAAAAATCGCCTTTTCTACCCATAATGAAAATAGTCCAATTACTTTTTTAAAACACTGCATACAAAATAAACTAATAACTGAGTAGTATAAAACTGTTAAACAAACAATCACAGTCCATAAAGCCACAGAAACACGTCCGTACCTGACTCGATTCCGATCGCGACTGATACAGGTTTGTACTTGTTTACGTTCATGTATCACTTTGTCAACATAGTGTTGCCATATGTTAAAAATAAATACAAATATGTAGTCTACAACAATTCTTTTAAATAAAAATCAATAATATTGTAGTTTAAATATACCATTATTGCATAAAAACCCTTAAGAAACATAAAATTACTAAAAAAAATACAGTGCGTCTAATAATTTGGCCAGGGACTGTATATATATACATATATATATATATATATATATATATATATATATATATATATATATATATATATATATATGTATATATATATATATATATATATATATATATATATATGTATATATATATATATATATATATATATATATATATATATATATATATATATGTATATATATATATATATATATATATATATATATATATATATATATATATATGTATATATATATATATATATATATATATATATGTATATATATATATATATATATATATATATATATATATATATATATATATATATATATATACATACATACATACATACATACATATATATATATATATATATATATATATATATATATATATATATATATATATATATATATATACATATACATACATATATATATATATATACATATATATATATATATATATATATATATATATATATATATATATATATATATATATATATATATATATATATATATATACGAGGCATGTTTTTTAAGTAAGTACCGTTTTGGAATTAAAAAAAGACGTGCAAAGATATCGCTATAATTTTATTTTTACATGAAAGCCTGTACCTTAATCTACTTTTCTACATAATTTCCGTGAATATTGGGGCACTTGTCATAACGTGGCACCAGTTTTTGAATACCCTCCTCATAAAATTCTGCCGCCTGACTTGTTAACCACTGTATCACAAATGTTTTGACTTCGTTATCGTCTTGAAGACGCTGACCACCCAGGTGCTTCTTCAAGTGCAGGAACAAATGGTAGTCGCTGGGCGCCAGATCAGGGCTGTATGGAGGATGATCTAGAGTTTCCCATTTAAAAGATTTGATGAGATCTTTGGTCCGATTAGCCACATGTGGACGGGCATTGTCATGCAGCAAAACGATACCCTTACTCAACTTGCCACGTCTTTTGTTCTGGATTGCACGACGCAGATTGTTCAATGTCTCACAATAAGACGCTGCATTGATTGTCTCATTACGAGGCAGAAACTCCACTAGCAATACTCCTTTTCTGTCCCAAAAAACTGTGCACATGATTTTGCGGGCAAAAATTGTTTGCTTAAACTTCACTTTTTTGGGTGATGATGAATGTCGCCATTCCATGGATTGTTGTTTCGATTCTGGTGTGACGTAGGCCACCCATGTTTCGTCACCAGTAACAATTTGGTCTAAAAAATGTTCACCTTCATTGTGGTACCGCTCAAGGAAAGTCAATGCACTGCCTAAACGTTGGGTTTTGTGCAAATCCGTCAACATTTTTGAAACCCAACGTGAACACAATTTCCGGTAATTCAAGTTCTCGGTCACAATGCGATACAAAACACTACGAGAATATTGAGGAAAGCAGTCGCACAATGATGAAATTGTAAAGCGTCTGTTTTCTCTCACCTTTTCGTCCACTTTCTGCACCAAATCTTCATTAACGACCGAAGGACGCCCACTCCGTTCTTCATCATGCACATTTGTGCGGCCATCTTTAAATGCTCTCACCCATTTCCTTACCATTCCATCACTCATAATGTTTTGTCCGTAAACTTCACAGATCTCACGATGAATATCGATCGGTTTTACGCCTTTAGCACTAAGAAATCGTATAACAGCCCGTACTTCACAATCGGCGGGACTCACGATTGTCGGAGGCATCTGAAACACTCAGTAAACAACGTATACAATGAAGAATCAGACTGTAATGGCGTCAGTGCGTAGACATGAGATGTAGGTTACCAGCGCGCATGCGCGGAACGCCGACCGTATCGCTGCGGCGGCGGAATCGCAAAACGGTACTTACTTAAAAAACATGCCTCGTATTTATTGTAACACTCATTTTTTCCTAGATTTTAAGCTCATGTTAGGACACTGCTTTTCTCCCTATAATTTATTTTTTTTTTCATTTTTATATTTATTGGAGTGATTTCAACTTCTGAGCAGTATAGGTTAAAACAGTGTTGTGTTTCAAATTTTTGAGCAGTTGAGCGGGTTGACTTCTGGACTTAATTTGCATCGAACGCGTCTGATTGGCTAAAGAGTTGTATCCGGGAAGGAAGCCATTTTAAAGACGTTACTTTAAGGAAGGGAGAAAAATATTTAAGCGTCCGGATGGCATTGTTAAAGGCTTTTTCCCATCATGTAGCCGTAGTGGGCTTATTCTATCATGTAGCCGCAGTGGGCTTTTTCTATCAGGTAGCCGTAGTAGGCTTTTTTACATCAAGCCGAGTGAGAATTTTTGATAAAGCAGTAAAGGCTTTGTTTCGCCAGTAGGCCGTAATTTTTGTCTTCAGTACGCCGGAGAGAGTGTTTTTTTTTTAATGATGTAGTAGTGCAGCAAGTTTCTAGTTCCTAAGTTCAAGGCCTTTTTCCTTGAAATATCCTGCTCATCCTCAGACATTTCGGGTCAAAAAAGTGTTAGCAGCCCAAACATATATATATATATATATATATATATATATATATATATATATATATATATATATATATATATATATATATTTATACATATATACATATATATATATATATATATATATATATATAACACATGGGCTGAAAAGTCCCGGGCCTAACACATAGATGGCGCTAGTTTTATTGCAGTCACCTTTTTTTCAGTTAATACTAACCTTCAAAAGACAGCTGTTAAAATTTCATGATATTCTATTCATTAGTTTGTGAGTTATTGTGCTAAGAGTGACGCTACTTTTGTTATTTTCAAAACAATGGATCAAAAACAATTTCGTGTTTTAATTTTACACTGCTTCTTGATGGGAAAAAATACCGTTCAAGCGAAGCAATTGCTTGAAAAGTGTTATGGGGACTCCGCTCCATCAGAAACAACAATAAAACGTTGGTTTGCTGACTTCAAACGTGGTCGTAGAGACACCGATGATGCAGAACGCAGTGGACGTCCAAATGAGGCGGTAACACCAGAAAACATCAAAAAAATCCATAAAATCGTTTTGAATGATCGAAAAGTGAAGTTGCGTGAGTTAGCTGACATCGTAAAGATATCAAAAGAACGTGTTGGCTTTATATTGCATGAGCATTTGACTATGAGAAAGCTCTGTTCAAAGTGGGTGCCGCGTTTGCTCACTGTTGATCAAAAACAAGAACGTGTTGATGATTCTGAGCAGTGTTTGGCCATGTTTAAACGTAACAAACCGGAATTTTTGCGTCGATATGTGACAATGGATGAAACATGGATCCATCACTTCACTCCGGAATCAAAACGATCGTCATCTGAGTGCAGTGTGAGCAACTGGTGAACCTCGTCCAAAGCGCCCGAAAGCACAACAATCGGCTGGAAAGGTTATGGCCTCGGTATTTTGGGATGTGCGTGGTGTAATATTCATCGACTATCTTGAAAAGGAAATACCATCAACAGTGAATATTATATAGCGTTATTGGAGCGTTTGAAGGCCGAAATTGCAAAGAAACGACCGCATATGGCAAAGAAAAAAATTTTGTTTCATCAAGACAACGCACCGTGTCACAAGTCAATCAAAACAATGGCAAAACTACATGAATTGAACTTCGAATTGCTCCCATATCCACCGTATTCGCCAGATTTGGCTCCCAGCGACTACTGGCTGTTCGCAGACCTGAAAAAAATGCTCGCCGGTAAGAAATTTCGCACGAATGAAGAGGTTATCGCTGAAACTGAGGCCTATTTTGAGGCAAAAGATAAATCGTTCTACAAAAGTGGTATTGAAATGTTAGAGCGGCGCTGGAATGATTGCGTTGCTCTTGATGGAGATTACGTTGATGAATAAAGCTAATTTTGAACCAAAAAAAACCGTGTTTTTCTTTGTTAGGCCCGGGACTTTTCAGCCCATGTGTTATATATATATATATATATATATATATATATATATATATTTGTCGAATCCAATTTTAAATGTCTAGTTATTTGATATTTTTTGAACAACCTATCCTTTACTGGATTGTGTAAGGTGAAATATTTCTTATTTACTATTTTTTTTTTAGTAAGTTTCGATGTTTCTGGCTTAAACATGAAAGTGGGGTCCCAGGTGAGTTATAATTTATTTATTACATTTATGTTGCACGATGCTTAGCAAGTCTTGCTACATTGCCTGGTATCTATTTTTTTAGACAACATTTAGCTTACGCTTTTTGCAGTATCGAGTCACTAGTGGAGGGTTTCTGGCATGTATTTTGAATCATATGGTATTGTATTCGAGATAAGTTGTTTTTCATAAACACTGCCTCAGCTTCCAATGGCTCTGGTCTTCTTGGAAATTTAATTCTTCTAAAACTGTAGAAACATCGCTTTTACTGGCAGATATTAGATTCATTGCTATATTTTTGGCCACCTAGAGTGATCGCTATTTTCTTCAAAATCTCTTGTAAGTTTTCGTTTTTTCTACAGTGGTAACTTATTAGAACTGAGAGCCCATTTTGTGAATCGATTTTCTTTGTTTCATGCCCTGGTTTATTTGTTTTTGGATTGCATTTAAAATACCTCAAATTGCCTTTACAGTTTTTAAACAATATTTTATATTTTTGTACATATTTATGGTATATATTATATAATATAAAATAATCAGTCATTTGATCTGTTACTGATGATGTAATTTATAAAAAATAATTTTTGTCATATATGACATTTAGACCGCAGGGTTCCTTAAAACGACCCAAGAATGATAATTTTTTATATTTAAATATACACATAAGTAACGAAGTACAATAACTCTAAAATAATATAAAATTTTGCTATTCCTGTAAAAACTGCGTGTCGTAGCTCTTCTGTTTTAGGCTTAAATGCTGCATATTTAGATCCTACGAGAAGAAAGCTTGACGATGATTATTTTTCTATTCGCTAAATATAGTAAAACAACTAAATGAAAATGCTCTGTTTACTCGTGTTTGGATAACCCTGTATAAACAACTTTAAAAAAATTTCTTTCACATCTGTATTCGGACGATACACGATAAAGAATTTTAAGTTAGTGCCAGAGCGCCCTACGTCACTCTAACTGGCAACGTTGCTCCAAATACCTAATATGACACTCAAAATTAATAATATTAAGCCACAAGGCGTATTTGGCAGTTCTCTAGACGCGTTCAGGTGATGATTTGATATTCAGAATATTTTCAAATCCTGACCACGAATCTGGGAATCTGCCGAAATATCATCTAGATGCTTCTAGAAGTTCTTGTCGAATATATACTACTCACTGACTTAAAAACAAGGTATAGTGCACAGCTTAGAGAAAAATAATTTTCTATATGGGCGTAGAATAGTGTTCAAACAGAAAAGAGGTATTTTGTTTTTTTCTGTCCTCTTTTAAAAAAATCAGTCATTTACTTAATTTGTAATGATGCAATACTTACCTCACATTCATGACCCGTAATTCCAACCGGACAAATGCACCTGTAGCCATTGACTTGATCCACGCATTCCCCACCGTTTTTGCACGGATTTGAAGCACATTCATCTATGTCAGTATGGCAGTCCCTTCCTGTAATGAAGAAATGTATTTTGTTATAAATGTTATTATGTTAATAACTTTGCATTAGATTGTTGTTAGCAAATATGATAAGGTAATATTCTACTTAAATATTCTAATTAAGTATTTGGTTCCCTGTTGCATGACTTATGACTTAATATTATTTTATATAGAGTTCGTTTTTAGATTCTGTGCCAATTTCTTTAAAGATTGGTAACATTATTGTTACATTTTTATTTTGAATTTTGGTAAAATATTTTTAAATTTAGAAGTTAACTTAAAAATTGCATAAAATAAAAAAAATATATATATAAAAAACAATAAAAATAAGTAATAATCAATAACACAACCCTATAAAAAAATTTTTTGTTTTTGTCCTAAAATTTATTTTATGATTTTTCTATTCATTATGCTCCAAAATAAAGGAAGTACCCATATTCCATATAAAGTTTGCTTTTATGGTAGTTATGATAATAATACATTTTTTTGAGTTATCGTAGAAATATTAAATAGTTCTGGTATATTTAAAAATACCACGAAAAAATAAAGGGGTCGTAACTTTCACACAGTGTCTACAGATGTCACTTAAGTGATAAACAACAATTGACTGTTTTATAGAAGACTTAAAGAGGTTAAAATGTCGTCGAGAAAGTGTAAATATGATGCTGATGCATTTTGTTATATATGTGGTATACTCGTATTTATTAAAGTACGAGATATAAAATTTTATTTAAACGCATGTGAAAAGCTTTGTGAAGCCTACAAAGCCTATTACAACTGCCCTGTTCGGAATCTAGACAAGCCCTGGGCTCCACATGTTGCTTGTAGTAATTGCAAAAGATGTTTAGTAGGTAAACAATTTTTAGTAAAAAAAAACATAAATATGTTTATTTTTATCTTTATTTATTTCAGGTTGGTATCGAGGTGAGAAACGGAGTATGAAATTCGCAGTACCGAGAATTTGGCGAGAGCCAAGCGACCACCTTAATGACTGTTATTTTTGCGTAGTAAATCCAGCTAAAAGACGTAGAGGCAAAAATGCGAAACCCATCGAATATTCTGACCTTGCTTCATCTTCTGCTCCAATCTCACATAGCCCACAACTTCCAGTACCTGAACCTCCTAAAAAATTGTCTCAGTCAAGCTCATCTCAGAGTTCAAATAAAAATATTGAAGATGAAAAATTTGTACTGTGACAGGAACCACCGAAACCCAATTTTCTTACCTCAGAAGACTTTAATGACTTAATAAGAGATTTGAATTTGCCGAAGAGTAAGGCAGAGCTTTTGGATTCTCGTTTGAAGCAATGGAATTTGCTTATTGATGTCAAAATAACAGATCAACGAAGTCGGCATGATACATTTGCTACGTTCTTCACCAAAGAAGATGGACTTTGCGTTGTAACGATATAAGAGGTTTGTTTGAAGCAATTAGGATGCCTTTTTTCTAAAGTTGTCAGAAGCAAAGGCTGGAATTTTTGTTGGTGTACAAATTAAAAAAAATTTTGCCAGTGAAGAATTTTCAAAATTACTTACTAGTGCTCAAAATAAAAGTTGGAATAGTTTTAAAGCAGTAGTCTCTGGATTTTTAGGGAATAACAAATTTGAAAATTACCAAGAGCTAGTTGAAAACATGTTAGAAAACTTTAAAACCATGGGTTGCAGAATGTCTCTAAAAGTACATATGCTGCATGCTCATTTAGATAAATTTGAAAACAACATGGGGGCGTACTCAGAAGAACAAGGAGAACGTTTTCATCAAGATATTATGAACTTCGAACAACGTTATCAGGGCCAATACAACGAAAATATGATGGGGGACTACATTTGGGGTTTAGTGAGAGAAAGTACTTATGAACATGAAAGAAAAAGTAAGGGTTCACTTTTAAACTTTTTTCCACTATTTTGTAATTTGATATGATAGTAAAAGTTGATAAAAAATCATATATAAATATATTTGTTTCGATTTATCAATAAATAAAAATTTAAACTATGGATTTTCTAAAATACTGTTCAACCGTTCTCCTGGATACAAAAGCAAACTTTTTCAGGCCATATATTTTTTTCGTCTAACTGTCAATAAATCTATGGAAATTTCATACCCTTTTATCAAAGTCAAAATTCATGTTGACTTGTGTAATCAATAATCAGGGCATTAAAAAAGTATTAATAATGCCATATTGTACTTACGTTTCCACTTTGAAGCAGATGTCTCACTAAATCTTAAATTTTTACTTACGAAAAAGGTGGAGTTTCTATTAATAATAAATTTCGGTGTTAAATTATTTTTAGCTTCACCAAATACTGTTTATTTTATGTTCTTGTCCTGAATTTACAATATAGTCCCCTTTCTTGCGAAATCTTCCATATCTTTTCTGAATCTGCACTGAACTGTTTTAAAGTAGTTTTTTGATGAAATTATAGTTTTGACATTGATGGGCAATATCAAATTTCAATATGTACATAAAATGTTTAGGAACTTTTGATAGGCTTGACAGGCTAGTAATCCGTCCCTCAAAAATTTGACCTTGGCTAGGAATATATATTAAAAATCAGACTTTAATATACGATGATAGTTATATAAAGGCTATAAATCGGTAGACTGAATGAATTTGAAGGGGATAGAGCGCATCGACTATTATGGTCATTTAGCGCCCGATATTGGAAATTTATATTGAAATATTTATTTTATTTAGGAATTTTATGATTTGTTTATGCATAGTTTTTTATGAACGGATGATAGATGTCAAGTTAGGCGGGATTCGAAATTTTACTCGTGATTCAGAATAGTGCTGGGATTCGAAGATGTGCTTGATGGTGAGAGGAGATTGATATCTAGGACAAGAAGGGGGTCCTCGTTTTTTAGAAGATAGGAGTGGTCTGGTTTGTATGTCCTATGGCAAGTCTTCTTAAAGTGATAGTTTCCTTTCTCTTCAGAGAGTGGAAATGTAAAGGAGGATAGACTGAAGGTTTGATCTCCCAGAGTTTGTTATTGGGTCCTCTAGGTCCTACTGCAATTGAAATGCTTTCCTGAATTCGAGTTTTAGATGATTAATGAAATCCTTTGGATCATTTTCGTCCATTTCTTTTGTTGCCAATGTGTTGTGGTATCCGTAAAAATGAGACTTTTTTTGTCTGTGACTGGTAATATATAATAGATCTTTGATTTGCCTAAAGTACGCTTTCTTCAGGTTGTAGATTGGATAGATTTTAATGCACTCTGTGAATCAGATACAATTAGATATTTGAAAGAAAGAGATGATGTAATCGCGAACCTAAGACTTTCTTTAATAGCAAGAAGTTCTGCAGTGGAGATAGAAGAGTGACTTGGTAATTTGAAAGTTTTTGAGAAGTTTCGGGTAACAAATGCAGCACCAACCCCTATTGGTGTTTTGGAGCCATCAGTGAATATTATTGTAAAACCCGTGTGAAGATTGTTTAGTCTTTCGATGAACAGGGTATTAATTATATTTCTTGGTGTGAGCTCCCTATTGAGAGTGCTCGTAGAGAAGTCAATGGAAGGGCATAAGGAGAGCCACGGAGGGAAGGAAGTGAAAAGAGAATAATCAAATAGAGGGGGAGTAGAATTATAGAGGACAATTAGTTGTCTGATTCTGGTTGGAATAGAGTTTGGAGGGAAGGATGTGGGGAGAGAGAGCAATGTACGGAGGATAGGTTTAGCGAAGGATTGAAATGAGATCGATAAACTGAGTTAGTATAAAACTTCATGGGAGAGAGTTGTCCAGTTAGATAGAGAGGAGGTATAAAGGAAACGCACTGTAAGCTTGAAATTGGGGAGGTTCTGAAGGCACCTGTGACCAGCCGCAAAGTATGGTTCTGAATGGTATCGATATTTTCTTTGATAGAGGGACTAGCAGAATCATAGATAAAATCGCCATAATTCAGTTTGGGTAGGATGAGAGATTTAAAGATTGACATTATTGAACTGAAATCAGAGCCCCATTTTGTGTTTGCTAGAGCGCGCAAAGGTTGAAGTCGTGAGCTGTGCAGGTTCTCGGAAGGTTAATGTGTGAGTGCCAGTTCAATCTCGTGTCAAATGACAAGCCAGGGATGATAAGTGAGTTTTGAGAAGGAAGCGTTGTGTCATTCATTTTGAGGGGATTGGGTTGAGAGAATGATAATCCATCCAATCGGTAAAGTTCTTGTACTACAACAGTAAATGTAGTTAATTCTTCCCATATCTTTGGTGTGAGATATAATATTTTCTGATTTTCTTAAAGTGTAATAATTATAATGAACAAACTTTATTATTTTAAGTTTATATATTTTTGTAAAGCCATCCTTAGACCCGTTCGCTGAATCACAACTCATCAGCAAGACTAAAAACTAGTCTAGTCGTTAGGTATTAAATTCAATAAAACACATTTGTTTATATAAAAAATAGAACAAAGACGAATTTATCCCCGTAGTTTTATCCATGTTAATTAACAGGGTTTAAATAGTGTCATTTTTCTGTGTAATAGTTCGTATTTTACAATACTTACTTCTCAAATATATATTCATATTAATTCTTATAATTGTCCTTCTCTATCTGTTTTAATTATTAACATATCTGAATGTCTTCGTGAAATATTTTAATTAATTTTCTAATTTTATATTTCCTAACATTCTTACTTCTTTTATATATATATATATATATATATATATATATATATATATATATATATATATATATATATATATATATATAATACCTAATCGTTCTAGTTCCTTCGCACTAACCCGAGTTTTAGTTTCCGGATTGTTTTCGAAAAATCAACAATTCACAGACATTAAGACTGGCTCAGTATTTTATTTCTACATTCTTATTCAAAGAATTCAAGTATGCTGTAGTTAACCATTTGATTTAAACAGGCTGTTTTATTTATCTGGATTGGACGCTGACATACGTTGTCTACGAGGATGTAAAAGTGAGATGGATGTCTGATCGCATAAATTCCGGAGATTTTTGGAAGACAACATTCAGATATATATTTTAAATTGAAATTGATGAAGAGAATATAAAGGACCGTCAAGGGTAGACATAAATATTTTAGGAAAGTAATATTGGAAAAATATCAAAGCGCCTCTTAAGTAGATGGGTCGCTGGGCTTATAGTTGCACGTTTTTATCGATGGTATGATGAACATGAAGTAAAAAATCATTTTTTTTTCCTTACATATTTCTAAAGTAAGATATATTAAGAGTATACTGTAAAAATTTCAGACCGAAATTCTAAATATTTACGAAGTTATAGCATATAGAAGAGAGCGCGTCGTAGTAGCCTGCCACTCGACCCACGGCAGCTGCAACGATCTAATCTGCTCTATTTTTCTTTTGGTATCCTTATACTTGCGCTGAAAATGAAACCTTTGAAGAAATGGACGGTATACTGTATGCAGCAGGCATAGCTGATTAGTGTAAGTATAAGTTTTCTGTAAAAAATCAGTTACAAAAACTTTAAACTCGTTTTTCTCGAAACCACTTTTTTTCGGTTCGTAGGAAGCAGAGACAAAATTCTATCTATCCGATGGGGTTAAAATTTTTACACGTTGTTCCACATATAATTTCTTAATTTATTTCTTGATTTTCAACGAACATAAACACGATGTTTAAACAAAAAATTTACAAGTCTGCCATTTTGTTTTTTGTTTTTTATAAATGTCTAATCCTACGTAACCTGATAGAGATATGTTTATTGAATAATATTTAATTTGGATATTTTTTTACAGATCATTACAAATGGGTGCTTCCCACCACCCACCCATCTTTTTTTGAGGAGATCACTTTGACCGCAAACAACATAAGCAAAATATTATTAAATAAACTAAAAAAACTGTATAGTGTAAGATGTCAATAATAACATATAAAAAATTGAAAAGATTTTATTTTATTTTGTGACGAAAAAAAATCCTGAAATAAGCTTCAAATTTTAGCCGTCACACTGAGAAACTCCCTTAAACATTTTTTTGAATATATTAGCTTCTGTTAGTAATTAAAATACTTAATAATTATTGAGGTTAATAGTTATAGAAGTTATAGTTATAATAGAAATGCGTATCTAGAATTAGGTATTTTAATATAGTTTTACAGCTCAAGTTAGAGCTGTTGATTGATGTTCTGTTGTTATATTTTCTGTTAGTCGTATTGTAAAAATGCAATGAATATTTGGTATATCATTCTCATGTACAAAACTAGGACCTTTACAAAATACCTGAAAAATACTTCGAAGGGTCAAAATTAATAAGAGATTATTTAAAAGAATCCGTTAACTTGGACCAGTTTTCGTGAGTACATGACTGCTATTAAACGGCAGTAAGCTCACATATGCAAAGAGAGTAGTCGAAAGGAGTGTCTATAATTATAACCAATTCACGCGAAATCGTGAAGCACAAATGTTTGCCTCGCATGCACAAATTTTCAAACAGTTTGCATATGATGCCGCTTTTTGTTAGTAGTGATTGAAAAAGCTTTAACATGCAATAGTATCTGCAAAACCTAGGACTCTAGAAAGGTTGGTTAATTTATCATATAGTACTGTCACGTAACTAATAAGACAGGAAAATTCATTGTTCATTTTCAGTTAAAATATATATTGGAAAATAGTATTGAGCCTGATTTCTAAACTGAGTTACCCCATTTTACTTTTTTTTTATCAGTTGGCGGAGTATTTACTTAGGAAGGATCAATAATTTGAAATAGACTAAACGGAGGTTGCGATTTCGTTCGTGACATTGACACATGACACTTTATCTCTTTACACTTTCTTTAAAGGGCGGTATAAATTATTAATAGTTTTATAGTTTCACTCTTAAATATTCAGCTTCGGAAAATATTAATTTAGTGTTATTTAGAAAAAATAAAGTTTATACAAAAGGAATGGGCTTGATATAAGTTCATTTTTTCGGTCAGAAAGTAGAATCACGGATTGAGTTTAGCAGAGGAGCGAGGAGAATGAATTTAAGGACCTATAGGTTTTATCTGCTTTAAACTTCACATTGTACTCTTCTTCCCTATGACTAAAAATGGAATCGAGAGATGAATTTACAACGTTAAGATAAAGAGAAATTTGAATCAAAAATTCAATATATTACTACCCATCTTCTCCAGTTAGAAAATTGTCAGTATGATGGATGGATGAATAACACAGAAGAAAGTCAGATGAGAGATATATAGTTCATAAGAAGTTAAAGCATAATTTTGTATATCTATTTTAACACTGTCCGGCTTAACACAAAAGTGGAAATACTGAAAAGAATATGTTGTTGGGACCATGAATGAAGATGAATTCGAATATGAATTTCGTAAAGGATCAGTGTTCGGTTAAATCATAAAAAATTAAAATTAAAAGTTTGTTTCTCTTTACGTTCTTTGGTTCCTTAAGTGATAAGTCATTTCCAGTTTAACTGGAATAGAACCTTATTTGGCGGTTGGCAGACCGTCAAAAATTCGAATGTAAAGCCCGTTTGTCTGTATTTCTGTTGGTTCTTAAATAAGCTACTTCCACTTTAATTGGAAACAGGAAGGTATAAGGAGGGCCAAATTTAGGGAGTTCGCAACATGAGAAAATCCAATCTGAAATCAGTTTTTTTTTTTTTTAAATCTTGGTTCTTAAGTTATAAGTGCAGACTGATAGATAAACAGACAATGCAGTACCGACACCGTCCTCTATTAATTTCGGGGGTCGCTACCAGGTATACAAGTATGAAATGCGGATTTTTTTTTGTAAAAAACATGTAAAATGCGGAAGAATGATAAAAAGTGCTTTATTCAAAGTATGCTCCATCGCTTGTTATACATTTTTCCCATCTTTCGGGCAATTTGTGAATACCACGCCAGTAAAAATCTTCCCCTTTTGCTGCGAACCATTCATCGAGCCATTTTTTCTCATCTTCGTACGAACCAAAGCGCTGCTCAGCAAGTGTGTGACCCATCGATGCAAAACAAGTGGTAGTCGGAAGGAGCCAAGTCTGGTGAGTAAACCGCATGGGGTAGAACTTCCTAGCTGAGTGCTTCCAACGTGTCGCGAACTGGTTTTGCCGTATGTGACGGAGCACTGTCATGAAGAAAAATGACTTTGTGTAGCCTCTTCCGGTATTCTGGCCTTTTTTCAAGCAGCGAACGGTTCAAATCTGTCAATTGTTGTTGATAACGTTTAGTATTAACCCCAGGTTTTAATAGCTCATAATAGCCCACGCCCCTCTGGTCCCACCAAACACAGAGCATCCTCTTTCTGCCAAAGCGATTCGGTCTTGCGGTCCATGTGGATGGTGCGCCTGGGTCGTCTACCCATGATTTTTTGCGCTTGGGATTCTCAAAATAAATCCACTTTTCATCCCCTGTAACTATACGGAAACAGCTTGTTGACTAACGCCCAATTGCTCGGCGAGTTGTTTTTGTGTTTGCGAATCATCTTCGTTCAACAATGCTTGCAATTCCACATCTTCGTATTTTTTTGGCGTTCCTTGTCTGCAACATCGAAGTCACCACTTTTGAAACGCCGAAACAATCGTACATACGTATCTTGCGATGGAGCATGTTCACCATAAGCTTCTCGAAGTAATCGGTATGATTCAACAGCAGTTTTCTTCAAATGAAAACAAAAAATTAATGTTGTGCGCGAATGCTCTTTGTTCGATGTAAATTTCGACATATTGAACACAACGCTATGCACACACTTTTCCAATTTATCACTCGTGCGCGTCTGACACTTGTTGATGACAAAATGTGTTGATGTCAAATCTTTATAGCACAAACTGCATTGGTGCACCATCTGTTGTCTGAAATCCGCATTTCATACTTGTACACCTGGTAGAAGTAGTGCTACACTAGATATGTAAGAAAGGCCAAGCTACAAGCCTGGTTCTCCTTGACCGGGTCTGATACGTCAGTGTTGAAGGTCCTCTCATGGTCATTTTTTATAAGTGACAAGTGATTTTGTTATTTTTAGAAACAATTTTCTACAATACAGATTTTACCATTTGCCCGCTATATAAAATGAATGTAATTTACCGTTTATATGTAGCTAGAGTTAATTAAAATAATTTGAAAAAAGTGCGTAAAAAATCTCCTTCTAATCCAAAAACGACTAAAGATGGAACAAAAAGTTAAATATTAATTATAATATGAAGTTTACTTTATCATATTTTTGCACTTTAAGCACTTTCCTTTCATCTTAAATAAAACATTATATTTTTTTACTATATTTGAATTCTAAAGCAACCCCATACATATAAGATATTATCTGTTAAAACAAATTCAATTGCTATTAACATTTAAAAAGTACCATATTCGATACTCTTTATATAGTAAACATGATAAGTGGGAAATGAGTTGTACATTCTCATTTTAGTCTTTTGTCTGCCTGCTATCTTCTCTTGTATCTTCCCGTTCTGCTGTAAATAGATTTTTTACTGTATTCCTCCCTGGTCCGTTTTTTTTTTGGTTCGCGTCTATTAATTGTAAGTCTCCTTGGTATTTCCAGTAAACTCCTTCAGTTTTTTATGGAGATTAAACGAATCATGTTAATTCAATTCCTCCATTTCTCGACAGTTTTCCTCCATCCATGTCTGTTTAGCTCTCCTTATGCAATATTCGACCTGTTGCTTTAATTGTAAGTATTTCTCTGCATTGGTATTTTTGAATTTACGCTTTTCTTCTATGAGGTTTATAATTTTCTGGGTCACCCATGGTTTTTTCGCAATTTGTTCTCTCTCACCCACAATTTGTTTTCCGGAATTCGGAATTGTTGATTTAATTTTATTCCAGGCAGTCATTTGCAACTGAGTAGTTGAACCGTGCTTGGTGGTGTTCTTCCTTGAGTCTTTCTTTGCTTATTCTTTTTGGTTTTATTATTCATTGTAGTTTCCTAAGTCTCACTTTCACTTTGGATGCAAGCAAATTATGGTCAGTCTCACAATCCGCACCCTAATACGTTTTTAGGCTATCAAAAAATGACAATTTCAGCTTGTGACCAAAGTGACTAATCTTTTGAACTGAGAGGGAACTGTGGAATTTCTATCCGAAATTCTTCATCGTAGGATAGGGAAAAAGTTTATAAAGTACTAGCTGTAGTTAATAGGTATTTGGCCTGCAAATCAACCATCTTACTTTTTTACAGAACGCAATGACGATTGTGCATATTTTGCGCAAGTTCACGGGCATTTTCAATTATCCGGCCCAGTTATTGTATTTTCATATAAAGACGATGTTGCGTTTAAGCATATTGGTAAATTGCTTCATACTCACCAGTAAATCCAGGTTGACAAGCGCAATGGTAATCGTTAACCAAATCGATACAAGTCGCCCCGTGCTGACATTGTCCTACACAGTCATTGATGTTTTGATCACAGTTTTTTCCCATCCATCCAACACGGCATTTACAATGATAGTCTCCGACAAAATTCGTACACGATATAGCGTTAATACAGGGGTTTTGAGCTTGACATTCATCGGCATCTAAAAAAACCAAAAAACTATAATTTCCAAAAAAATGTTTTAAATACTAATACTGAAGTCCTTGTTTTTAAATGTTTCAACACTATTTCATGACAAAGAATAAAAAAAGAAATATTTCTGAATTCTTATGCGAAGTTTGTAGGATAAACTCAATATGTTTCTAAGCACAATATGGTTATGCCAGGAATATTAAGTTGGGGATGTGTTACATGAAAACAGTAGTCAGATATGATTATAGTATTTTCAAGAAATAGAGGGCAGCTATTTAGAGACTTAAGTACTGCAGTCGTAGCGCGAAAGGACCTAAGACCCTTCAAGTAGTACGATTTTTAATAGATCTGTTATCTTTTCGCGGATATGTAATACCATGTACTAAAGATTTAATTGCTATTCAGCAGTTTCTGGTAATACCGCACAGAAAACGTTAGAAATCCCTGTCTTAACATAGTTGTCATATGTTATGAAAATGATCTATTAGTATGCAGTGGAGTAGAATATATCGGAACAAATAGGATCCACCCTATAAATTAATTACATCATAGATTTTATGTACAAAAGTAATCTTATCACTCCCCCTACCAAAATTTAGTTATATTCAGTTTATTTGCTAGCATTTTACAACAAGAAGTAATCAACTGTATACATAACCCACTAAATCTGACATAAATACTACACGAAATAAATTATTCCGAGGACGTACTTAAATGTAAATTATAAAACTTACCAAACTGACAAAGATCACCCTCCCACGCGGTCGGACAATCGCACCTGAACGCATCTTCCAGGTCCACACAAGTCCCACCGTTCTGACAAGGAGCCGATGCACATTCATCAATGTCTGAAACAAAACATTCGAAATTAAGTATAAGTAGTAACTATGGTAATACTTAAAAAGCAGAGACGGAGCTTAAGTGAAATATGTATATATATATATATATATATATATATATATATATATATATATATATATATATATATATATATATATAATATATATATATATATATATATATATATATATATATATATATATATTATATATATATATATATATATATATATATATATATATATATATATATATATATATATATATACATATATATATATATATATATATATATATATATATATATATATATATATATAATATATATATATATATATATATATATATATATATATATATATATATATATATATATATATATATATATATATATATATATTATATATAAGGACACCCAAATATGCAAAGCGCATATTTATGCATATTTTGCATATTATATGCATTTTTCTAAATATTTGCATATATGTGCATATTTAAAGGAATTTATAATAATGTAGGTCTTTAGCAGGCGTTTTCATTCATATTTCGGAATAAGGGTCAATGTTTAGGCCGCCGCTGCCCCGCCGGTGGTTTTCCCCCAAAATAAATTTTATTATTTTATGGTCAGTAAAAACCAGTCAGTAAACCCCAGACGGCCATCAGAGCATACTTGTATATATAAAACAACAACTTTCCTTTCTTAAAACAAATTATAGCTTTGTTTCTAAAACCATAACTCAAATGGAGGAATCTAATTTGCTATTAACCCGAAGTGTTCAACTAATAAAACAATGTGAAGTCGCTTTTGAAAATGTCGCAGGTAAAATTGGGAATAAAATTTTTCAAAAATTTCGGAATGTTATGGAAAAGAATAATGGGTTTCAATTTGTCAGCCAAGTAGCTAATGTTTTAAAGGGGGATTTTACTGCTTCCATTGATTTAGATCCTATGCTATTAAATAATTTTAAAAACGCTCCTATTACATCAGTCGATGTAGAAAGGAGTTTCTCAATTTATAAATTTTTATACAACGATAGAAGCCAAAACTTTTTAATGGAGAATTTTGAGAAACATTTAGTAGTTTATTGTTTTTATAACTAACGGCGACACTGTCTTTTGCAATATTTGCATATTTCCGGTTATATTTATTTTTTATTTTGTATAATATTATATTTAGATTTAGTTCATTCGCCCAGTATGTTGAAAATTTAAAATGGGTTTTTTATTGCTACATTTGTATAGTACTCGCATCATATAATGTGACACAATAAATTTACATTTTTCAAGTCTATTTCGATTTTTTTTACTACTACATATTTATAACATGTATGTGCATATTTTGAGAAAATTATTTGTATATTTTAATGTTTTTCACTTGCATATTTGGGTTTCCTTAATTATATATATATATATATATATATATATATATATATATATATATATATATATATATATATATATATATATATATATATATACATGTTGAAATTAATTAAAATAAAACATTTTATAAACACACAACACTTAATAATAAAAAAAAACCGGGCAAGTGCAAGTTGGACTTGCGCAATTAGTGTTCCGTGCCGTGATTACCTTTACAATGAATTTTGTTCCGGAGGTATAAAATGATCAGTGATTTCATAAAATACACCTTAAATGAGTTTGCAATAAAACAAAAATTCCTGACATGTATATGTATTAAGATCCAATATATATTTTCATGTTTAGTTTAGGTTAGTTACAGCATCTTAGCTACCTGAGAGGCAATAAATCAATCTGTCTCAATCTAGAATCTAGTAATAAAAGTGTAAAACATATATTTACTACCTAAATATTTGTTTAATTATAAACAAATAAAATAAAATTATTTTTTTTTCTATACCTATCCGTTGTACACCACTGTGTGTACTAAAAAATATATTTAAAAAAAACCTCCACCATATTGTCAAGTCCAATAGTTTCTTTTACCAGATAAATTATCAAACGTAACGCACTCGTTTAATCTACACTTTATGGCAAATATTCCAGAATTTTTTTTAAGTTTTTTGATTAGTACTTTTCGGGATAGGAGGGACAGCGATTTTTGGCAATTTTTTAAAAATAATACAAAGAAAACTGTGCGCAATTGTTACATCATATATTTTTGAACTCGTGTTTTCACACGCTTTCATTTGACACCCCACTCGATGACCTGGTAATTTTTTTTTCACTTTTAATTTCACCCCCCAAAACTAATCCCTTAAGTCAAAATTTAACGGTTCTGATTGGACCATCTGTTCCTATAGCAAGCATCTAAAAAGTAGAGTCCCAACCAAAAAAGTCACACCAAGTATATTCTATACCCTGTCTAAATTGCCCTAAAAATATATTGAAATAACAACACGATACTTAGATAATAGATTAAATATACAAAAATTGCGTTTACACCCTTGCATAAGCACGAATCAAATAAAATGAAAATCACGAATTCAGCTTTCCAAACACTATAAAGTTATTATCTAAGAAAGATATTATCGCTAACTTATAACACATGGGCTGAAAAGTCCCGGGCCTAACACATAGATGGCGCTAGTTTTATTGCAGTCACCTTTTTTTCAGTTAATACTAACCTTCAAAAGACAGCTGTTAAAATTTCATGATATTCTATTCATTAGTTTGTGAGTTATTGTGCTAAGAGTGACGCTACTTTTGTTATTTTCAAAACAATGGATCAAAAACAATTTCGTGTTTTAATTTTACACTGCTTCTTGATGGGAAAAAATACCGTTCAAGCGAAGCAATGGCTTGAAAAGTGTTATGGGGACTCCGCTCCATCAGAAACAACAATAAAACGTTGGTTTGCTGACTTCAAACGTGGTCGTAGAGACACCGATGATGCAGAACGCAGTGGACGTCCAAATGAGGCGGTAACACCAGAAAACATCAAAAAAATCCATAAAATCGTTTTGAATGATCGAAAAGTGAAGTTGCGTGAGTTAGCTGACATCGTAAAGATATCAAAAGAACGTGTTGGCTTTATATTGCATGAGCATTTGACTATGAGAAAGCTCTGTTCAAAGTGGGTGCCGCGTTTGCTCACTGTTGATCAAAAACAAGAACGTGTTGATGATTCTGAGCAGTGTTTGGCCATGTTTAAACATAACAAACCGGAATTTTTGCGTCGATATGTGACAATGGATGAAACATGGATCCATCACTTCACTCCGGAATCAAAACGATCGTCATCTGAGTGGACAGCAACTGGTGAACCTCGTCCAAAGCGCCCGAAAGCACAACAATCGGCTGGAAAGGTTATGGCCTCGGTATTTTGGGATGTGCGTGGTGTAATATTCATCGACTATCTTGAGAAAGGAAATACCATCAACAGTGAATATTATATAGCGTTACTGGAGCGTTTGAAGGCCGAAATTGCAAAGAAACGACCGCATATGGCAAAGAAAAAAATTTTGTTTCATCAAGACAACGCACCGTGTCACAAGTCAATCAAAACAATGGCAAAACTACATGAATTGAACTTCGAATTGCTCCCACATCCACCGTATTCGCCAGATTTGGCTCCCAGCGACTACTGGCTGTTCGCAGACCTGAAAAAAAAAAATGCTCGCCGGTAAGAAATTTCGCACGAATGAAGAGGTTATCGCTGAAACTGAGGCCTATTTTGAGGCAAAAGATAAATCGTTCTACAAAAGTGGTATTGAAATGTTAGAGCGGCGCTGGAATGATTGCGTTGCTCTTGATGGAGATTACGTTGATGAATAAAGCTAATTTTGAACCAAAAAAACCGTGTTTTCTTTGTTAGGCCCGGGACTTTTCAGCCCATGTGTTAGCAAAAGAAATGATTTATATAAAAAAAAACAATGTATTGTCAGTGACAAACAAGACATCAGCAATTTATCTCCGACGTATTATAATTTAATACAATAAATATAGTCCAATTAAAAAACAAACTTTAACACAACTCGGTATAAATTCGCGTTCTTTATTAATTATACAACTAAAAGTATCTATCCCTACAACATAAACTCTTTGGTGCGGTCAAAACTCTTTAAGACCCTTTAAGAATAAGGTGCGTAACTTATTTTAATATTAGAAATTCATTAAATATAATACATTGTTTATTATTGAGTACTGTGTGTTTATAAAATGTTTTATTTTACATCATTTTTTATTCAACATCTTTTAATATTGTGTATAATAAAATAAAATATGTTAAAGCCCAATACAATAGGCGAAACGTCATTAAAATCGGTGTTTTTATAATATGAAGATAACCGCAAACAAAAAAATCCAAGAATAAACCACAAAGAAAAAGGTTTAAAACAAATGTTTATATATATATATATATATATATATATATATATATATATATACTCGTATATATATATATATATATATATATATATATATATATATATATATATATATATATACTCGTATATACTATATACGTATATACTCGTATATATATATATATATATATATATATATATATATATATATATATATATATATATATATATATATATATATATATATATATATATATATACCTTTTTTCATTGCAGTTCTTTTAAGATAATAAATGTCGTGTCGCCTGATTAGTACAAATTGACCAAACTATTGGGTAGTATACTGAGTATATACAGGGACATTTTTTCAAGTGTGTTACCTAATTCACTATTTTCCTGTCGAATATACCAAAAACATTTTTTAGTATTCAACTTATTTGTTCATGCCTAAGCTAAACATGAATTTGCAACTTCTCAAATTTGACAGTTTGTAAAGCCAACTAGTATTTTTTTCAATGGTATCCTATACATATGGGGACACTATTATGTAGCATTTTTCCATCCATTTACAAAAATATATAACCCTGATCTTTATTTTCTGACGTTATCGTTATACAGGACATTAAATTTATTGAACCGAATTTTAACTCGATTTACCCTTTTCTATTTAGCCTATGAAATAAATAATTTTACCAATATACTTAGTTTTTTTCTGTAAAAGCCAAATATGATAACAAAAACTTTTTAACTTATTAAATTTGACAGGTTACAAAGTCAACTAGGATTTTTTTTAAATGACCTTCTACATATAAGCACTCCACTAAATAGCATTTTTCAGTCCATTTACAAAAATATATGTCTTGTTCTTTATTTTTAGTCGCTACCGTTATACGGGGTATTCACTTATTGAACAGAATTTTAACCTTTAAGTTACTCGCCCAATTTAATTGTTTCCTAACCAGTATATCAAAAAAAAAAATTCTACTAAACTTAGTCTTTTGTGAACATGATAACAAAATAGTTGACATTTGTCTAATTTGACAGATTTCATAGCCAACTAGATTTATGTAAATGACACCCTCAACATATGAGAACGCCAATAAATAGCAATATTTCTCTTGATATTTATTCTCAGCCGTTATCGATATACTGCATTCAAGTTATTGAACCGAATTTTAATTTTCGTGGGTGTGTGTGGCGCACCTCATTTACTATTTTTCTATCTGTTATAACAAAAAATTATTTTAGTAGTAAACTTACCTTTTTGTGAGAATGTCAAATATGATAATGAAAAAAAATTTTCATATGTCAAATATGCAAATAGTAAATCGAGTGAGTCACTTAAAAGTTAAAATTCCGTTCTATAATCTGAATGCCCCGTATAACGTACCGGTAACGACTTAAAATAAACATCAATAATTATATATTTTTGTAAACGGACTGAAAAATGCTATTTAATAGTACACTCAGATGTAGAGCATGCATTTAAAAACATCTTCGTAACCTGTCAAATTTGACAAGTGATAAATTTGTTGTTATCATATTCGGCTTCCCCACAAAATATTAAGTTTAGTAGTGAAAGAAATTTTTCGATATGCCAAATAAATCGGGTGAGCCACTTAAAAGTTCAAATTTGGTTCAATAACTTGAATATACTGTATAGTGGTAACGACTGAAAATAAATATCAAGAGTTCTGTAACTGAATAGTAATATTTAATCGTGTGCTCGTATGTAGGGGATGCTATTTAAAGCAATCCTAGTTGACTCTGTAATCTGTCAAATTTGAGAAGTGACACGTTGTATATATATATATATATATATATATATATATATATATATATATATATATATATATATATATGTATATATATATATATATATATATATATATATATATATATATATATATATATATATATATATATAATACAATAAAATTGTGGGTTTCAATCCGTTCGTCTAACAATGAATTTGCACGACGTTTCGCAAAAATCTTTATTGGAATTTTTAAGTGCCCTTGCTGCTGCTGCTATTCGATACTGTGATCTTGCTGCTGCTACCGGTCGAAGCTAACTGAAAAACCGAATTGCGGTCGCCGTCTTTTATAGGTCGGCGTCTTCGCAGATTGTAGGTTGGGAGATTGGGAATATTCGTTCGAGCATCGGTGTTTGCCGGTTGGTTGCCCGTATCAATGGTAATTACGGGTTCCAGCGCTATGCTGACTGCAGCCTTCTCGATGTTTTGGTTATTCTTTGCTTTAGCTAGTAGACCCTTCCATATAGTGGAGATATTCAGTGCATCATCCCGCTTATTTAGCTGTCCATTCTTTTCGATTTCTATGGCTTCTCTGACTATGCGTGTTTTATGTGAAATGGAGGCTATTTGTTGAGATCCCTCAAAATTGATGTGACCAGATTATATATATATATATATATATATATATATATATATATATATATATATATATATATATATATATATATATATATACTTGGTAATCCTATAACTTTTAAATAATATTTTATTTTTTGTGTGTAAAATTTTCTATATTTATTAATATATTATAGTTATTATAAAGAACAATATTTTTCCAAGAGCAAAAATATAAAGTTCAATTAAAATATCAAAGGTTAAGTCTAATTATTTTCCTTTAATGGGCCTCTCCAAAATTATAAAAAGATGGTAATTTACTTTAGGTGCGGCTTTTGTAACATCTGAATTAACTTGCTGCTTCAAGGTGTTTAAACTGTAAATTTAATTGTTTCTAACGATAAATAAATGGAATTATGGGTAAATCCAAATAATGACTGCAAAAAATATGATTTTTTTTCATGAATAATTGAGTTTTTTTATTTAAAAATATGAAAATAAAAAAAAATCATTAAACAGCTAAAAACAACACACCCAGCTATTTTAGCAGGTCACGGATTGCATTTAACTTATTATTATCAAATTATGCAAAGACAAAAGGGCGTTCGTAAATTTTTAAATTATGAGATGTAGGGTTTCATATAAGAAAAATTCCATTTTTGATCATGCAATAAACGAAAAATGACCCCTTCCCGTACTACCATCTTTATATCTCGTATATATCTCGGCTTGTGCTACTTTTTAAGTACAGGCCTGTTCTTTTAAACGGGAACTAACCGACAATCTGATGGTATGCCATGGCAAACCATATACATCAAGCAAAGACAACTTGATCATCTAATCTATACAATCGCAAACGAACGCTTTCAAATTCCTATCCTTCGTTTATCATAATCAAATGATTTATGTGCCTCCCGTTTAAAATATTTCCTTTCATTTTTCAGATTTCGTAATTACATTAAATAGCGGGCGTAAAGCATTGTTTTAAGTGACTTATTGCTTAAAAAATTCGAAATTTCTACCTTGTGAAACGCATTTATTTAAAGATTAATTTAGACAAAATAAAAAATGTAGGATGCGAGTAGGTTTTCTACAACAGTATTCCCAAAATAATCAGTCAAATATTATACGAAAAATTATATTAGGTCATTAGTTTGGGCTAAGACCACTGCTATTTACAAAAGTATTGCAGTAGATTTTTTAATATGTAAAAACTATTTCTCCAACTGGTGTAAACTTTTTGCGGGAAATAACGAATTGAAGAATAACACTAAAGGAATGTGCATTTTTTTTTAAATAAAATTAAAATTCAAACCGTCTGTTAGTCCTTATTTTGGAAAGTTGCAAGAAATTGTGCAATAATGAGACATTTCAATGTGCTATAAAAGTTTATAGTGCAGTTAAAAAAGGACAAAATAATGATGAGGTAGGCATAGTTTAGATACGGCAATATTATGATTTTATCCTCTCTGGGGCAGTACCAGGAGTTTTGGAGCTCGAAAAACTTGTGCTCTCTTGTTTCTTGTTTTCAAAACCCATTTTTTGAGCTTAAAATGTGAATAACTCCGGGTATATCAGTCGGATCGAGATAAACAAAAAATTAAACAAAACATGTACATAACCTACAAAATTGATAAACAGGCACCTGTTTTTTTTTTTTCATTTTATTTTACAGGTCGACAAGTGAACTGATAGGCTTGAAACTTTCAGGAAATATTCCTCTAGTTATAGCAAAAATACCCTGAAATTTTGGTACAAAAATATTGATCCAGTGGACACAATTTATTATTTAAAATTTGAATTGCTCGCCATTTTATGCCATTTAGTCCAAAATGGATCTTTTTTTTCAAAATTTAGGTTTCGATATCAGCTTTCCGATGCCATTAAGAAAAATTTTGTTGGAGTCATTTTAACCGTTTTTTTTTTACAATTGTTTATTAATCAAATAACAACAATTGATATTTTGAAAAATTGTTAACGAAAATGATTTTTTTTAAATAAAGGTCTGGCGATTCTCTACCAGATGTAATAAAAATATTTTCTGAAAATTACAAGCCGATCGGTTCACTTAGTCGGCCCGTACAATAAAATGAAAAAAAAAACAGTTTTTTAAGAGTTTGGTTTTTTTTTTCGATCCGACATATATAACCGAAGTTATTCGCATTTTGAGCTCGAAAAACGAGTTTTGAAAACTTTAATTGTTTATAAACATAAGCGCACAGGTTTTTTGATGTCCAAAACTCAGGACAATACTCCCGGTGATACCCCAGAGAGAATAAAATCATAATATTGCTGTATCTAAACTGTGCAATTTTAAATGCTTTTTTAACTGCACTATTAACTAAATCCAAAACGTAGACGTAAATTAATAATATCCCCCTACGATATTAATGTTTAATCAACAGATGAGTTAAAGAGCCCATATAATATCTATATACTGTATATTCTATAGGGTAATGACTATTTAGTTATAAAGAAATTTAAAAGCCCTTTTGTATAAAGCATAAGATGTTATCGTCCTTCGTAATTTCTAGGTAGTTTTTAGGCGGAACATGGAAGTAAGTCGCCGGTACTGAAGAGAACGCACGGTGCGCAGTCTTCTTCTCTCGAAACCCGTATAAATCAGCATCGTACCTGGCAATTACTTTGTACCTCGCCCCGTTATTATATCTATTAGATGCAGGGAGCGCTGCGATCGCGGGGAACTTAATTACGACAAAATGATGCTCTTCTCCACCTTTGACCCTGCATTCCTCCGGTGCTGCCACCTATTTGGCACGATTGCCATGCTGTTTATTGTCCTGTGTTATCATTGGTGACCAATCAAATTGCAAGGTTTTAAATTAAAACGTTAGAGGTTGAAACTTACTATGATTAGAAACTTTCTAATATAGATCCACGAAAGGTTAATTGTAGTTTGACACCATGAAATCTAAAATTTCTTTTAGATTTCTATCAATGATAAATAGATTTAGATGTAGTAATTTGCTTGATGTTTTTCCTTTCCTTAAAAATAAATTAAGTATATTTAGTTCAAATTTATGTAAATGCTGAAGCAGACTAGATACACTTAAATCACAAACAAATACATACTACTAAAATTCAACACATTTCATATTTCAGTAGTTATTCATTGTTCTCTCATCATTTTTCTCGGTACGCTATGAGCGTTTGTAGTGAACAGAAATTCCATTTTACAACACTGGAATGAGAAGAGCGCAGGGGAAATATCTAGAGCAACGAGAATTTGGCGGATCGGCACTACCAATCAAAACAGACAATTATTTCCGCCAAATTCTGGTTGCTGTAAATATTTTTCCCCGCGCTCTTTTGTTAACAGTGTTGTAAAATTGAGGCACCGGATTGCAGAACTGTCTCCACAAGTGACCCCTGTTTCCCTAGTAGGCAGGGGAGAGGATAACGTTGTGAACAAGTCGATTGACGGATAAAATCAATTTACAATAATCAACTCGTTGTTTTTCTGTTAATAATTAACGAATCAAGTTGATGTTTGCGTAGAAACACTCTTTAGGCCTGTGCGCTTCTTATGGATATAGTTGTTTGATAAAATTGTTTGTTTAATTTGTTATTAACAATGAAGAAACTTTACGCTGAAAAATTTCAATATGAATTAAAAAATTGGCCAAAATGAACAATGTCGACTTGTTTTTCATACATTTGCACGGGTATTATATTAAAAATTCAGGTCAGTATGTTAATTGTTGCAACAATGCTACGGATAAATAAACAAATGCGCACGAGCGCGTTTCCGTGCAGCTAATCGTAGTGAAAATTTGTTTTTTGAATGCTGTCAGCTGTCAAAAAGACATTTTTTTATTTGGTTATTTCAATTGAAAATAATATAACCAAATATTAATGGTAAGTTGTTAATTTGTCAAATCAATTAAGAAAACTAAATGGTGTAACTGTGTAGACATAAATTTTCAAAGTAAAAAGTTTAAAACGGTATACGCACGCTTCAAAATCGTTTTTTAGAATTTTTTAACGCCAAAATTCAAAAGCCAATTGGTTTTACAATTTGGCTTTTCTGTTTGGTTAAACTATTAAGAAAACCAAGTTTCACTGAGTTTCCACAAAGTTTAAAATAATGGTTACCTTTTTGAAAGTTTGGAACGAAAACTTTTTCTGTATATAGCAAAAAGTTTGGACTATTTTAAAAATTTCAATGCCCGAATCTTTTGGTATTACGCAGGAAAGGAAAAAAAAACTTTAATGCATTATCTTAGTGAGGAAGGGGAATCTTTTTTCAATGACTATTTAAGTGTAAACCAAAGAAGTTGGGAAAAGAAAAAAAGGATCTTCGTTGAATTGTATTTTGAAAGCTTTGCAACTGTATCCTAAAAGTATTTTCAAAGATGTATATGTTTTAGGATTGATAATGATGTGCAATGAGAGGGAAGTCATGAAAAAATATATTAAAATACAATATAAATTTTTGTTTTTTAAACATACAATAATAATTTATCATTACATGTTTCTTTAAAGTCTGTTGTAAGACTAAATGGTTTTTGAATTTTGGGGTGAAAAATTGTTACAACGATTTTAAAGCGTGCATATATCTTTTTATAATTTTTAGTTAAAAATTCTATATCTACATACCCTTACATAAAAACACTCAAAAAACCTAATTAAGCATATTTTCGTAGACTCAACTTGAGTGTTTTTCCTTACGAAAAAAACACTAAATTTCAGTGTTATGAAAAAAAAACAACAAAAATTTTTTTAATAGAATACCCAAATAAGAAAACAATAGGTTTTTTTTGGTAGCTGAAAGCATTCAAAAAATAAATTTTCACTATTAGCTGCATGAAAACGCGCGCGTGCGTTAAGAGCTCGTGCGTGTTTGTTTATTTATCTATATCGTTGCTGCAAAAATTAACATATTGACCTGAATTTTTGATATGATACTCGCAAATGTATGAAAAATAAGCCGACATTGGTCATTTTGGCAAATTATTTAATTAATATTGAAATTTTCCCGTGTAAAGTTTATTCATTGTTAATAACAAATTAAACAAACAATTTTATCAAACGGCTACATCCATAAGAAACGCACAAGCCTAAAGAGTGTTTCTACGGAAAAACCAACTTGATTCGTTAATTATTAACAAAAAACGACGAGTTGAGTATTGCCTTGTAAATTGATTTTGTCCGTCGATGACGCGTTAACAGCGTTATCTTCGCTCCTCCCTACTAGGGAAACAGGGGTCACCCGTAGAGGAAGTTCTGCAATCCGGTGCCTCAATTGTGGTCTCCCTTTTTTTTACAGGGAGAAATCCGCCTTATGGATACTGAAGCAGTCCGCGTCACCTTAAGGGTGTCCCAGAGTGCTCCAGGTATGTGGGGCTCTCCAACCGGAGTGATTGGCATACCCACTAAAAACTCCTTGTGAGCTGGGTCTGCGTCTCGTTACTCCTTTTACAATAGTGCGGCTTTTCCTTGTATATATTTTATAGGGTTAATTTCTACTGGCTTAATCTAAGCTACCTTAACCTACCGAGGTCTTAATTTTAACCGGCTATATATGTGAGGTAGAACCTTAACACAAGCGATGCCTAGCAGTAATTAGAAGCAACTCCCTGAACAATTTCTCTATCGGTCTGTGGCCTTAAATAGTCCCCGACCGAGGGCAGGTATTTATTCAAAACTAGGCTGATAGCAGCCAGAGATACAAATTAATGTAAGATACAACGAATTGTATTAAGTACGCATACCTATTACTCCATCGAAAGCTGACACAGCAGCTTTCGAACCGACAGAGTGGTTGACACAGTCAACGCTTTAAAAGCAGGTAGCGCTTTTTCGAGGGATCCTTCCTCAAGTATATATAATTATTGTAAAGCAACTGAAAATAGACAGAAGTCCATATTCCAGCAGCTTACTAGCTGTTCTCTTGTCTGTCAAATCCATCCTGAGACGCGTTTCGCGTCAGCCTGACTGACGCTGACAGCTAGTAAGCTGCTGGAATATGGACTTCTGTCTATATTCAGTTGCTTTACAATAACTCAAATTAATGTATTTTACTCATGATTATATACACACCTAGTGCATAGAATGTAAGAAACTGGATTGGTTAAGGTGCAGCCCAGTTTTTACGATACACATTTTTTATGAAAAATGAAACAAATATCGTTTTAAATGTATTTTTCAAGTGTTTAATAAAATTAATTAATTTTGCAAAGAAGGAACTTTGGGGAAATTCTAGAGTCATAAACAAAACCACTACTGTAAAAGTTAAGCGTAGCAAACAATCGTTCATGCCAAAGATAATTGAACGCCTTAGATATATCGAGCACATTTCACATGTTTTATGTTGTCCGATAACAATGTCAGGTATTCCTATGCTGTTGTGGAATTTTCTTTAATAAGTTGATTGCATATATATATATATATATATATATATATATATATATATATATATATATATATATATATATATATATATATAAGACTGGATAGTCGCATGACTGCGAGTCAGACAGTCAGCTATCAGTCAGAATACGACTGGCTAATGGTCTAACTTGAACCGAGCCAATAAACAAACAAAAAAAAAGATAATTTTCTTTAAGAATTATTCAAAACTTTAATTGATTTTATGAATTTTAAATGTTTTATGCTGTTAAAAATATGTCGATTGCAGTTTGTGTTCCAATTTTCTTAATTTTCATTCTTGCTCTTCACATCAACACCAGGTAAGGCCTCGAAATATGAATTCTTAAACTTCTTTACACCAAAACAAAAAAGCCTTTTTTATCCAGTATTGAATAAATATTATTGCGAAAAACTCGAAAAAAATAATTTAATAACATGACTCCATTATAAATATACAGATCATACCTACTAATAATAAACTTGAATTGAATAAATCGAATTAGGTAATTTAAAAAAAAGAGAGATGTTAAAAAAAGTTTAAATTAAAACATCATACATAATTTACATATTAAGTATAGAAAATAATCAGGACGTGTAATACTAATATTCAAAAGGAAGAATTAACCATGCAATGTAGAAACAAAGATCCATCTTTCTGTCTTATACTGATACATATAAGAATTTCATTAGGACAGGTAAAAATGTGATCTGCTTTACAACAAAGCAGGTTTTACTGTAACAGACTATGGATAGCGTTTATCGTAATAAATAATCGTTTTAAAGATAGTTGTACGAGTAAGATGTCAACTTTATTTTATTATTAATTGATCGGCCATTATAAATGACAATTATTAGAGGATTCATTAAAGTTTCTGAGAAATGTCAAGGCATTGGTCTCTTATCGCCGATAAAAAAAAGTCAGTAGAAGTATATCTCTGTTGAATCCATGAACTGTAAAAGAAAGATAGGTTATGTCTGATTTATGTTTTAAGCGCTTTCAGGATTCTACCGTGACCGGCTCTATGGGATATTTATTTCTTGAAATTTCTGATCTCGAGAAGCTAATAAATAAATAGTTGCTGTATTTATACTTGTCGAATGAATGTTTTCAATAATCCATTATGAGGAAGTAAATAAGTGATACCTATCTATGAATAGAGTACGGCGCAGCGGGAAGCCGGTGTATTAATTCCAGTTAGTTCGGCTGCAATTTATGTTTAATAACCGCACTATATTGTTTGAAACGAACTTATTAAAACTGTAACTTGGTTTTGTATTGAAATTTGTATTTGATTTTAGATATGAGATAATCTAACGACGATTCAAGGGAGTGTATTTTCCAAAAAATACACGAAAACATTATTTGTAGTTATAAATGGATATAATCATTATGAACAGCATAAAAAAATTGGAAATGCTTCTTTTTTTTTATTTTATCAAGTAAAGAACAAGTACCTGAAATTATTTAGACAATGGGACATCTTACAATGGTGTTCTGTTAGTAGCCGGTTGAAGATTTACAAAATATTTAGAACATGGCAAGCAATATGCCGAACTGACTTTATTTGATAGTAGGGCTTTTATCGTTCCAAAAATGGAAAAATAGATGTTGTTATGTGTGGTGTTATGAATTACTTATAATTTGTCGGCAATAAGAATAAAGCTTGTAAATTTTTTTGTCGATGACTTATCACAGACAACCGTTATCTTGATTAGTTACATGGATTATGTTTTAAAATATCAAATAAATAGCAAGTTAACTCATTGTCTATCGATTAAAAGTAATATATAGGACAAGAAAGATATTTGATAGATATTAAGATTGCTTTCTCAAATGAGTCAGAGGTAATTTTTAGTAGTTAATTAACTGTCATACTAGAAATGTGTGGGTAATATTGGCAGACATTTTATTGGTTCCTACAAACAAACAGTCATTCCCAAAGTTTTATTTTAAATATCAAAAGGTCCGAAAGCCGTGTATAGAACTTCTATACTTCTTTTGATAGCATTCTCGATAATCTTTTTCTCGCGCGGGTTGATATTATGGGAACCGTGAATATGGCGGTTGATGACAATTGGTCTACTGACTTAAACTACAAGTATTTTTACATGGTATATATATATATATATATATATATATATATATATATATATATATATATATATATATATGTATATATATATATATATATATATATATATATATATATATATATATATATATATATATATATTCCGGATTTCAATCCGTTCTTTCATAGATATTTTATAACCTAAAAGACAGTTAGGTGATTCACCATTTACACGTTCATTTTGACATTGACATTTGATGTTTCTCGACTTAAGTTTTATTTAGGGGAAAGTTGGATAATTCGTACTGCTAGATAAATCGTACCACTTCCTACTAAACGTTATAATTTTTCCTCATTGGTAACACTAAGGCATGCGCTAATAACGCCCCATACTCGCTGTTATTTGGTGATGACGCACGGCAAATATTTTTGGTTTGAGTGAAATAAATTACTTCGGTTGGTGTTTTATCATAATTTTGATGTATGAATGTAAGGACATAACTGTCTCAAAAGGTGTCATAATTAACTATCTTTTGGTATGGAAAAACAATTTAATTTACTATAATTCTGCAACAAAGTGGCTCCCTTGAATTTATAGGTTATGATTTTATGAGCAGTTTTTTTTTATTTGTTCAGTTGGATAAATTGTACCACGTTCGGTAAATATTACTGGTACGATTTACTTGAGTATGATTGTGTGAAATTGTTATAATTAGCACCTACTGTGAAGCATTTTAGATCGTCTATTGTTTATATTTTTAGATGGCAGATAAGAGAAAATATTATAAGTGGACTAAAGAGGACTTAGATAGAGCGTCAATAGGTTTAAACAGAAAAGATAAGAGCTTAAATAAAATTTGAAAAACTTACGATGTGTCTAAACCCACAATATATATATATATATATATATATATATATATATATATATATATATATATATATATATATATATATATAGTTTAATATGCTAAAGAGGATGACTTGTACTGCAGAAATAAATGTTTTTTTTCGTAAAATATTGCAAACTGGTACTGAATAAGTTTACTAAGTGTTTCGTCGATGTTGCTGAAGACAAACAAAAACAAAAGTGTGTATGTCATATTAAATTTTTAACCTATATTTGATGTATAGATACAATTCTTTTAGATTTCTCAGTGTCGATTGAATAAGTGCTGCAGACGTTTCGCCGATCATTCTGCCGGCTTCTTCCGAGCTTGGCCCGAGAACTGACGTCTTTGCTCTACAACAGCCAGCAGGATGATCGGCGAAATGTCAGCATCGTTTATCTAATCGACATAGAAGAAATCCAGAAGAACTATACTTTGAGACTTTGTAACCTGTGGTAGTTTCCTATCAAAAAATATGTTTGATGAGATGAAATTGCATTTTTTACTATGAGATCTGTAATCGTTAAGAAGAAACAATTTCTTACTTATTTCGAAGCACGGAAATAATGAAGTAGTTAACTGATTGCAATAGTAAAATGGGTATTGGTAAATGGTTTTTATTTCACCAGGCAGACAGGAACAGCAATGTTTTGGGTATATATATATATATATATATATATATATATATATATATATATATATATATATATATATATACAGGAGATAAATCTTGACCGATTTGTGGAATAGAAGTATCAAACTTTATTGGGGATGCGGTCCAAATGGAGGCCTAGGAGGTAGAAATTAAACTCTTGGTGTTTAATATCAAGCTTTCGATAATGTTTGTTATCTTCTTCAAAGATATGTTTCTGGAAGCAATGGTGTGTGTTAGAAAACTCATCTGCAGTACAAAATGCGTATTAAATATGCCCGTTAAAACTATGCTAACATATATAATTACTAAGAATATAACATTATGAAAAATTAAGCTAAAAAAAACATCGGAATCGCCGGAAAAATCAGCAAACTCACATGGATGATTATTGATTTACATTTCCAAAGGATGTAAGCCGTAACGAAAGTGACAAAAAAAGGTACAGACTAAAGGTAGGTTATGGTTGTGGTGACGTCACTGAGGCTAAAGGGTTTTTATTTTGTTTTACTTTATTAGGAACTCTTCCCCATATTAGTGGCCTAACTCCTAAATTGATTAATATCTTCAAAGGCCAAAATATCAAATTTTCCACAGGCATTTGCAATACCACCAAACCTCTCTTTTCTAAACTGAAATACCCAGTTCCCCTGCTTCAAAAATTCGGTGTAGTTTAAAAGATTCCTTGCCTGGACTGTAACAAGGCATATATCGGACAAACTTCCAGGTCCCTGAAAGGCAGAATTACTTCACACAAGAGTGACTGTCGTCGCAATATCCAATCTTGTGCTCTTTCCAATCATTTTACCAATCAGGACCAGAGAATCAACTTCGAATCCCCTGACATAATTTACTATAAAAATAATTACCACAAGAGAAGGTTCCTAGAAATGGTGGCGATTCATAATTTTCCAAATTCGATGAATGTAAGATCTGATGTTGAGGACCTTAGGAGTGTTTATTCCTATCTTCTACACTTGTCCAACACTTAAGACAATCGTTCATGCACCTTGTTCCCTGTTTCTTGGTTTCTCCCCTTTATTAACTTTTTTTTTCTCAGTTCCCTAGGTAATTTTCATCTGTTCTTGATATACATACAGGTTTCCTCTTTCAGCATCCTCTCTTTGGTCCCCACTTTCCGTTTATTTTTCTCCCCCTTCTTTTCCCATTGACTCTTGTTTATAGCAATACCTGCATGACGTTCATTAGTTATCACCTCTCACCATTTCTCTGTACCTCACTGGTCAATTCTAGACCTGTTCACGTACCTTCAGTAGCCACCCCTTCCCAAACCTTTTCTACATTATTCCATAGTTATCTCCACACTATTGTTCTTAGTTTTCTTTGCTTTTCTCTCTAATGCTTTTCTTAATACCCACTATTTCCCATTACAGGTAACCGAAAACATCCCCTAGTCAATATGTCTATTACTATGTCTCTTCTGTCATATATTTCTCCCATTTTGATTTCTCATAACACCTTCCCCCTTTGTGTTTTCCAATGGCTGGGTTTATCAATACCCTCCTTAACGAAGCCTACTTCAGAATCGTCACCAGGTGTATCACTCCCCATTGGATGTATTATTATCGCCTTTAAGGCACTCCCTGAGACATTGGCTAATTCTACCCCTCTCCTAAAATGGTTCGCTCTTTATGACTTTATGAATTGATACCCCCTCGTATTCATTCAATAACTACTACGGTTTTGCATGTTTGAGCCAACCTTTTTAAACAAAATAAAAATCCTTGAACCTCAGTGACGTCACCACGACCATAACCTACCTTTAGTCTGTGCTTTTCTTGTCACTTTCGTTACGGCTTACATCCTTTGAAAATGTAAATCAATAATCATCCATGTGAGTTTGCTGATTTTTCCGGCGATTCCGATGAAAATGCAATGTATTTTAGTTTAAGACTCATGTGTTGTAAGTAGTTTTTTAATTAGTTAAGTTTTTTTTAGCTTAATTTTTCATAATGTTATGTTCTTTGTAATTATATAGCACAGTTTTAAACGTGCATATTTAATTTGTATTTTGTACTGCAGATGAGTTTTCTAACACACACCATTGCTTCCAGAAACATGTCTTTGAAGAAGATAATAAACATTATCGAAAGCTTGACATTAAAACACCAAGAGTTTAATTTCTACCTCCTAGGCCTCTATTTGGACCGCATCCCCAATAAAGTTTGATACTTTCTATATATATATATAAACATATATATATATATATATATATATATATATATATATATATATATATAAAACATATATATATATATATATATATATATATATATATATATATATATATATATATATATATATATATATTTATATATATAAAACAAAGAAATTTTTAATTATCCTTAAAAAACTAGTTGAAGTTAAGCAAGAAAGTGAGTATTCTCTTGTACTTAATATAAGAACCTGCGTAAACATTTTAAAAATTCTAAGCTGCTTAAGAATGTTTTAAAATATTATCTAATCGTCTAAGAATAATTTAAAATAATAAAAAACCAGATAAACAAAGAACTTTGAGAAGTATTATTATATTTATTATTTACTTCGGAATAATTCAAAGATTTAAAAAATTCTATTAGTTAATACTAGAAAAATCCTTACTTTACTGCAGTATTAAAATCACTTTGAATGTAGAGATACTAATTTGCATAATTAAATATTTTTTACTCCTTATTAAAGTATCTACGATTTATTTATTTGGAACAAAATGACAACCGTGAAGTCGAAAATAACTCAGCTGCTTTAATGAATTTAATAACCAGTTACGGTACTTCTTCAAGTAATCGAATTGGATTAATTTTTAACTGAATAGACGTACCCGTGTGTGGCTGATAGTAGGTTTTTAATTGAAAGTTATACGTTTTTTAATTAAATTTAACGCCTACGTCTCTAGAAGCCGCTATTATGATCGCTCGGTATCTACCAAAACATTTATTATTGGTTATATTAAAACTTGATAATGCCGGCTCTTTAATCAAACTATCCTGAACAATTAAAATCGATATTTTTAACGTGTAATTGATGCCTAGTTTGATTAGATATAGCGTTGAGCGAGAGAAGCAAAAACATAAATATACATATACCTACCTTAATTATGAATATATTGTTAGGGATTGTTCAATTTCACTTTAAAGTGTACAGTCGGCGATATGACACAAAATTCCATGGTGTATATGCTATGTGAGACAACTAGCTTTTTTTCATTTGATCAAATAATTCTTTAGGTGGTTTAATTAGTTCATACTGGAGAGATTTTGTAGCGCTTATTTTGTCCATGCTTTTGTCCTTATCCTTATCTCAAGCATGCGCAGTATTAACCCGAAGGAATTGCAAGGTTAGGTTAATATTCATCTTCTGTAAATCTAGGGGGATTTTTTTCATTCATTTCATGGTTAGGCACACCGGTTATTAGTATTTGATGGGTCAACATAAGTTTCTAAATTAAAGCTGGGTCTAGCATGTTTCTATCATTTTCTTCAATATTTCCAAGGTCATACTAATGTGTGATAAATAAAATTTAATTTTAAATTAGCACTACACACACTGTAATGACATTGTGCCAAAGATTACAAAATCTCAACATAATCTGAACTTGTACGCATATGGGGCCACATATTCACTACAGTTCAAAGACATAAACAACTTGGACATATCCCTGCATATTATAAAACGCAACATTTTTCTGTCTGTCTGTCTGTTAATGAGCTTATCACTCGAGAACCATTTATCCGATTTATGTATTTTTTTAAATTCAGACATATGTTCTGAAGTCAGGTTTAGTGTAGTAAAAAAAAGGCAAAATGATGATGAGATAGGCATAGTTTAGATACAGTAATAATATGATTTTATTCCCTCTGGGGTATCACCAGGACTATTGTCCTGAGTTTTGGACCTCGCAAAACTTGTGCTCTTTTGTTTATAACCAATTTAAGATTTCAAAACGCGTTTTTTTTAGCTTAAAATGTGAATAACTTCGGTTATATCAGTCGGATCGAGGCAAACAAAAAAACTAAACTCTTCGTAATGAAATTTCCAATAAATCCTCGTTGGTTTTAAAACGCTTAAATGTGTATATAACCTATAAAATTGAAAAAAAAAAACAGGCAAAAATCTGTTTTTTTCATTTTATTTTATAGGTCGACTTGAAACTTTCAGAAAATGAACCCAGTGGACACGATTGAATTTGTTATTTAAACTTTGAATTGCCCGTTATTTTATGCCACTTAGTCCAAAATGGATCTTTTTTTTTCCAAAATTTAGGTCTCGCGTCAGCTTTCCGAGTTATTTTCACCTTTTTTACATTTGTTTATTAATCAAGACACAATTGACATTTCAAACAAAAAAATTGTCAATGAAAATGATTTTTTTTAAAATAAAGGTTTCGCGATTCTCTACCAGATGTGATAAAAAATTTTCAATTTTTTTTTCAAAATGAACGAAAAAACGCATTTGTTTTTATTTGATTAATAAACAAATGTAAAAATAAAACGGTTAAAATGACTTCACAGTTTTTTTTAATGGCATCGCAAAGCTGGCGTCAAGACCTAAATTTTGAAAAAAAAGATCTATTTTAGACCAAATGGCATAAAACTGCGGGCAATTCAAATTTTAAATAACAAATTCAAATGTGCTCACTGGGTTTAACATTTTTGAACCAAACTTTCAGGGTATTTTTGCTATAACAAAAGGCATATTCTCTGAAAGTTTTAAGCCGATCGGTTCACTTAGTCAGCCTGTACAATAAAACGACTTAAAATTAACGAGAATTTGTTGGAAATTTCATTACGAAGAGTTTGTTTTTTTTTTCTCTCGATCCGACACATATAACCATAGTTATTCGCATTTTAAGCTCAAAAAATGTGTTTTGAAAACTTCATTTGTTTATAAACAAAAGAGCACGTTTTTCGAGGTCCAAAACTCAGGAGGACAATACTCCTGGTGATACCCCAGAGCGAATAAAATCATAATATTGCTGTATCTAAACTGTGCAATTTCAAATGCTTTTTTTACTGCATGAGTTTTAGTACATATTTTGCTAAGTTAGGTAACATAAGGAATAAGCAGTCACGATAATAGTGAATCAAGTTGGAATAAGTTAGTAGCCCACGCGAGCAGAGCCGCGGGCACAGCTAGTTGTAAAATAATCGAGAACAAGATGAAATATTTCGTAATGAAAAGTAAAAATTTGTGGAATTCTCAAATTTGCTATTAACAAATCACGGCGCAGGCAAATGGTAGTGTCGTCAATTAACACAGTTGCAATGCTTAATATTTTATAGAAAATATATTCAGAATTTTATGTGATCCCATTTTTGAAGTCATACAAAAGATATATGCACAAAAAAACTAACTTTATTATTTTAGAAAAAGTAAAAAATAAATTTGTATTCCAAATAAAGAAATAACCGGTCAAGTACAAGTTGGACTTGTGCACTTAGTGTTCCTTACTTGATTGGTTTTAAAATAAAAATTTGTGTTACGGAAGTATAAAATGATCAGTGATCAGTGACTTCACAAAAACATCCCAAATGAGTTTTTAACAAAGTTCTTTTCCGATCTTTAGTGAAAACTGATGACCTTGAAATTTTTGTTTTTTCTTTTATATACCAGATTAATTATTAAAGTTAATGCACTTGTGATAATTTTCGTTCAATCTACACCCTGTAGAGAATATTCCAAAATTTTTTGATCACTACTTTTCGAGATAAGGGGGGGGACAGCGCATTTTCGCATCTTTTGAAGAATAATACAGCGAGAATTGTGCGTAAGTATTACATTATATATTTTGGAACTCGTCTTTTTACAAGCTTTCATTTGACACTCCACTCGGAGACCTGGTAAAAATTTTTTTTTTACTTCCGATTTCACCCCCCAAAACTAACCTCTTAAGTCAAAATTTAACTTTGAAAACTACACGGCTCTGATGAGATCATCAATTCCTATATTAGTGCCAAATTTCAACTTTCTATGTCAAATAGTTTCGGAGAAAATCGGGTGTGACAGACATACAGACACACGGACAGACAGACGAACACCGTGTTCCGTACGGAACACTAAAAATATTATTTATCGATTAGATTCTATCGAAAATTGTTGCCTAAACTTTAAATAAGTGGAACATAAGGAGTACTACACACATATACCAATATTAATCTAGATTTATAAAATTTATTCTGGGTTGTATTGGTTTTTGTAGGGTTTTAAATATTTTTATTGCGTTCAAATGGTAATCGAATTTCCGGTACCTAAACATTCGTCTCGTGAGCTCTTCAACAGTTCAGTTGTTTGAATGCCCCGCCTTCTAACTCGGTTCCGCCAAAGTATGCTCAAACCTGTTATTTTCTCAGAACTTAAATTAATTGAGTTTTGTTAAGGTGAAACGTTTCTGCCGACTTTTATAATGAATCTACAGACGGACTTCTTCAGTAAATGGTAGTTGTCTACCGTATTTTAAATTATTATTTATTAAATTATCTTGTTTTTTGGACCATCGCCTGGCTAAAACATGTAATTTTGAAGATACAAGAAAATTTCAAAAGCAGATCGCGTATATGGGTTTTTCTGCGAATACAATTGGATCGATTGGACTAGATTGGCTTATTTTATAATGGCTGTCAAGAATTCGTTCATGTTTATTGGTTTATTTGGCCCAGTGCAAATGTTTTGCGGATGGTCAGTCATTTCAGATAGTTTAATTTTTGTTTCAGCATTGGCGAATTGTTTTACAATTTACAATGATATATAGCCCTTGCTATATTTATTGGATAATTATTGTGATTCAACAACTGTTTTGTTTGTTGACATTTTGACAAATAATTTTCTTATGTTTTTATACTTTGTCTGCTTTCTCAAGTGAATTTTTGTGATATATTGTCTTTATTGTGATGTCTTCTAAAAAACATGCAAACGTTTGACGTTTGGGTTGGGTTTTAAGTAGCTAGACCGAAAACTTTTCAGCTTACGTGTTATAAGAGCAAAGTAAAGAAAATTAGTGAATATTTTGACGTTACATTAGCTAACGGTTTTTAAGCTATAATATGTGTGTTTTTGCAGTTGTGATGATGAATCATGGTTATTGATTGCTTGGCAAGTCAGTTGAAAAAGTATCTGAAGGAAAAAAGGCAATACATGTTATGCCTCATTCTTTAAAACGGTATAATTTTAAAATTAGCCTAATTTTGCAGTACAAGATCATAAAATTTGCTTTTAGTTATGATTAAACCGTTAAAAATGAAAATTTACTTTAAAATTCTAATAACTCTAAATATTTTCACCTGTACCAAGATCTTATTTCCCAATTTTTATTAAAATTTTTTTATAAAGATATTTTTGTAATAAGATTTACCAGATAAAATATAATAGTGTCAAAAACAAAACTCAACTGGATAACTAAAAGTTTTAAATTTAATGACTAGCAAATCGTGTCTTAGTTTAGTGAATCGGGTTGTTTATGTTTTAAAATTTAAGTGGCTGTGGATAACTTTACGGTACCGGAAAAATAAATCTGTTCTAGAATTTAATCAGTTGTTCTGGATATAATATGTACAATTGTGATCAAAGAAATTGTACATGTAGTTCACAGTTTAGTAGTGCTTTTATGGGTTTTTAACATAAATTGGTAAGTTTGACTCTGAACTATCTGTACGATTGTTATGGCTACAGCGATAGATATAATATCTATAAAAGTAAAACTAATATATTTTAAATTCCACTGCAACTCGTTAAAATACCATACAACTAAAGAATGGATTCTGATGGTAAATTGTATTATTAACTTTTGAGAATAAAAAAGTTATTAAACGATCTCTTCGTGAAGGTGGTAAATTAATGGATAAATGGAAATTGTTACGGGTTATTTCGTAGCAAATCAGCGTTTCAAATTTGTTTTGGTTTGACCTGTATATTATTAACTAATTTAAAGTTTGCAGGTTGTAGAGGTTGCTTGTGATTTTCTTAGTACTTTTTGTGGTATTTTTTTTTGAGGTACTCATATTTTATTCATAAATATTGGGCGAATTTTAAAATGCCATATTTAAAGGTTACCATTTTCGAATTTTACTTATATTTATTGTTATTACTACTCCATTGCAGTTATTTACGGGCATCTTTTCTATTTTTTTTTTTAAGATAAGCGCAGTTTCATACTCTTTAAGGCGTTTAAGAATGCTTTAGAAAATGCACTTCAAAAGGTACTTAGAAATTGGCAGAATAAAATTTTTAAATACTGAATTTTGTGGAATTTTCTCTCTGTATTGTACGAGTTGTAAAGTTCATTAAATGGGCCTTCAGCTTGTTTACAATTTGTGTCAAGTTAAGTGACTGTTATCACAAAATGTTATACCTAGAAATCCAACAGTAATGTTACAAACATTTAACAAATTCTTTTTAAATAGAGTTTTAGCAATGTCAAAAAATTAACTAAAATCTATTTAAAAAATTGATATACACTGTTTTGAACCCAAATTTGTAGAATATCCTTTTAAAAGTAGTGAAAAGTTGCTTATGCAGAAAATAATATCACTTATTTTACGATTAGAATAAATTATGAAATGATTCATACAAAATATCTATGGTCACGAGAAAAAACGCAGCAAATATCCGTTAGCTATGTAGATTTTAAGGGTGCAAAATATTTTTTTTAACGTTACCTACATATTGTTACTATTATTATTATTGTTATATTACAAAACGTTCTTCCTTCTCACATTTGATCAATGTGGTTCCATGTTTGGCTGACGGGCCAGAACCAAGTCAGCACAAACGCTATTGCCATTCCGTATTAAGGAATGACCTGACAATGTTACATGTTTTCAAAATCACTGACTTCTGAATGTTTCTGTGTATGTCCGTGTTGAGTCCCAATTGCACTAAATGTGGTGTGAATGTTATTGGTGTAAGGCCTGTGGCTGATATAATGAGGGGGACAATGATGACTTTTTCCTGTCTCCATAGCCTTTTTATTTCCGTTTCAAGGTCTGTGTATTTGGAAATTTTTTCTGTGTATTTCGCTTGGATGTTTGTGTCGTTGGGGACAGCTATGTCAATCAGATAGGTGACTTTTCCTTTTTTGCACTGAAAAGTAATATCGGATCTATTGGCGGAGACTGTTTTATCTGTATGGATACCGATATCCCAGTAGAGCTTGTAATCTTCATTTTTAAGTATGGATGTTGGCGTGTATTTGTAGTAGGGATCTGTGTTTTCTATGAGTCTGTATGTTGTGGCCAGTGCTTGGTGAACCACGATCGTATAGGGATGTGAATATTTTCTATGTCTGTTTGTGACCATTTGATGATACCAAATGAATATGTGAGTATAGGTATAGCGAACGTGTTGATGGCTTTAGTGAGATTCTTAGAGTTGAGTTTTGTTTGCAAAAGTTTCGTCAGTCTGTTTTTGAATTCGGTTCTGAGCTCTGTTTTGATGTGAGTGTGGTTGAGTTTGGTGCTTTGTTGGAAGCCTAGATATTTGTATGTTTCTTTATCGAACATGTTATCGAGCGTTTTCATTGTTGATGGTTTCTGTCTCATGGTGGCACTTCAATTGGCCTTTGTTGATGTGGAGCACTTTGCATTTACTTATACCCAATTCCATATTGACATCTAAGGTGAATATTTCTGTGATTTTGAGGAGTTCTTTCAGCTGTGTTTGTGTGGCAGCGTAGAGTTTTATGTCGTCCATATATAGGAGGTGGTTTATTTTATGTTGATTCAAATTTTGGTGTCTGATATTGAAGCCATGCTCTGTTGTGTTTAGTATATTTGAGAGTGGATTGAGACAGAGGCAAAACCATAGAGCACTGAGCGAGTCTCCCTGAAATATACCCCGTCTGATGTACAGCTCTTCTGTTTGGATCCGTTCGGTTTCTGTTTCTAGGCGTATTTTGGTTTTCCATGTTTTCATAATTTGCGCGAGAAACTGCCTGAGGTGTTGATTGATTTTATAGATTTTCTAGGGCCTGATTAACCAGCTGTGGGGTATGGAGTCGAAGGCTTTTTTATAGTCTATGTAACCGATGTGAAGGTTTCTGTGTTCTTTTCTGGTTTGTCCCATAATCACGCTATCTATAATCAGCTGCTCTTTGCATCCTCGACTATATTTCCTGCATCCCTTCTGCTCTTCTGTGAGGATATTGTTGTCTGTTAGGTGTTGTTCTATTTTCTTCGAAATTGTGGCTGTGATGATCTTGTATAGGGTTGGAAGACAGGTGATAGGTCGGTAGTTTGACGGATTTGTGGTGTCTGAGCTTTTGGGTTTAACGTATGTTATTCCTTGTGTGAGGAAAGTAGGAAATGTGTGTGGTTGTAGAATGGCTTTGTTGATTTGGTGTGTGAGCGCTTCGTGTGTGGTGGTAAACTGTTTGTACCAGAAGTTTTGTATATTGTCTATTCCAACACATTTCCAGTTGTGTGTGTGTGTGTGTTTGATAGTTTCTGTAATTTCTTGTGTATTAAATGTGGTATTTTCTTGTTCTGTCACATGTTTATGTTTGTCTTCTTCGGCTTTGATCCAGGGGTGTTATTATTGTGTAGTTTGGGTTCTGACCAGATACTTTTCCAATAATCTGTGAGTTCTTGTTTGTTTGGTGGTTCAGTCACTGCTATCTGTTTGTTGTACATAGTTTTCCGGTAGAACTGTTTTTTTTTATTTTTTCGCTTCTTCGGAAGAGGTTGTTGGTGTCTTTCCTCTCATTTGATTCTTTGTATCTACGGAGTCTTGCGGCATTGCGGCATATTGTTATTATTATTGTTGTTATTATTGTTACCTATTATTTTTAGTGTTCCGTACGGAACACTTATAAGATGACTTCGGTGTCTGTCTATCTGTCGGTATGTCTGTCTGTCTGTCACACCCGATTTTCTCCGAAACTATTTGTCATACTAAGTTGAAATTTGGTAATAATATAGGAATTAATGGCCTCAGCAGAGCCGTGTAGTTTTGAAAATTAAATTTTGACTTAAGGGGTTAGTTTTGGGGGGTGATATCGGAAGTAAAAAAAAAAAATTTTTACTAGCTCATCGAGTGTGGTGTCAAATGAAAGCTTGTGAAAACACGAGCAATATATATATATATATATATATATATATATATATATATATATATATATATATATATATATGTAATACTTGCGTACACTTTTCTCTGTATTATTTTAAAAAAGGCGAAAAATCGCTGTCCCCCCCACCTTATCTCGAAAACTACTGATTAAGAAATTTTGAAAAAATCCTGGAATATTCTCCACGGGGTGTAGATTGAACGCACGAGTGCATTATCTTTAATAATTTATCTGGTATATATATAAAAAAAAAATTTCAAGGTCATCCGTTTTCAGTAAAGATTGGAAACAAACTTTGTTGAAAACTCATTTGGAGTATGTTTTGTGAAGTCACTGATCATTTTATACCACCGTAACAATTTTTTTTATTTTAAAAGCAATCAACGTACGGAACACTAATTGTGCAAGTTCAACTTGCACTTGACCGGTTATTTGATAATTAAATGAAAAATTGACACAGTAATTTTGTTAAAGTAAGGGCGAGATTAATTTAAAATATTAACTCTTGGGAATTAATTTAATCTTTTGAATTTAAATCATAATAAGTCTGCAAACTGAAGAAGCACGATCTATTGGAAAAGATGTGGGATGATTTTAATTGATTTAGAATTATTGTTATATTAACCTTATTTTTATTTTTTAATCGTTATTCTACATGGTCGATTCTATAATCAAAGAAACAAATATGTTTTATAGCCACCTCGTAAAAAATGCACAATGACAAAAAAGTGAAATCTTAAAATTGAAAATAGTAAATCGATGTAACTTTCTGCTCACATCACGAAATTAAAATTTAACCAAAAATAACTTACAAAAGTATTTCCTTTGCTACATGTAATTTCAAAATAAAAACTGAATTTGATTTTCTCACACTAAACAATAACTTAATTCAAGCAATCCAGTAACAAAAAAGATGAGCAGAGAAAAAGCTTCAGAAATATTTATATCTGAAGTCCGACATTTCCCTTACTTCCATTAAATTTGAAAATGATGGAAAAAGAACATACTTTTCAGATTCCTCGTCTCAAACAATCCTGAACAGATGGTATAATCCACTCTCTTACCTCAACAAAACCTTACATGTTTAGATATTATATTAATTAAAAAAGAAAGAAAAAATAGCGCAATTTTCAGATTCCTTGACTCCAACAACCCTGGAAATAACATATAACAAGATATATACGAATCAACCCTCAAAAGCCTTCCCTACTTCATTAAGCCTATACACGTTTTGGCATTTGACAGTAATGCAAAAAATAACAGAATTGCCATATTCACCTCTAAATATCCCGAAACAAAATAAGATATATTCGAAACAATCCGTCTAACCTACTCCCCTACCTCCTTAAAGTTTGAACAATTGAAAATTAAAGAAAAAATACAATTTTCAGGCCCCTATGGAAGGACCAAATCACTGCAGCCACCAAGAAAGCAAACTAATTCCTAGATAAGTTGTATCAAATCCCAAATAAGACCAGTAAATTGTCAACACTCAACAATTTGACAATTTACAAATAGAACACCAGGCCGGCAGCACCTACTCCAACCCAGCATGATGCTTAAAGACCAACAGATGCATCTTCCAGATAGTCCAAAACAATGCCTATCGCATTATCGCAGAAGCCACAGGTTCGTTCGCAATACCCGGATCCACCGTAACCCCCAGATTCCTACCTATTACCCCAACTCTATTGTCAAAGAAGCCTACGGTTTGGACTACAACGACAGGGTGCGCTACCTAAGACCTTCGGACCCAATCCTCCCTGATGCCTGACCAAGAACTACGTTTAGTTTTAAGTTAGTATTAGTTCATGAAATATTTTAAGACTTATGCAATATTTTAAGTTCTCCCAACACATTTATATAAAATCTTTACCTAGCCTACAGTAAATAGGTCACTGACATCTTGAGATACAAAACATATACCTCATGTAATAATATTTCATGTAATAGGCTTAGTTCTATGTAAATTGTCAATAAAGGAAATTGGAACAACTTTCAGATTCATCGGCTCCAAGAAGTCCGAGAAGGTATATATATATATATATATATATATATATATATATATATATATATATATATATATATATATATATATATATATATGTATACTAGCCATGCCCGCGACTCCGCTCGGGTGAACTTGATTCACTATTCTCGTCAGTGCTTATTCCTTATGTTATCTAACGTAATAAAATATATCCTATAACCTGGTCAGTGAACATATGTAAAAATTTATAAAAAAAAACACATAAATCAGATAAGTGGTTCTTGAGTGCTAAGCGCACTAACGAACAGACAGATAGTCAGAGAGACGTTGCGTTTTATATACATTATAATTTTTTTTTGATAAATATTAAGTTAAGAATTAGAAAAAAAACACGTAAATCGGATAAGTGGTTCTCGAATGATAAGCACACTAACGGACAGACAGACAGATAGAGAGACGTTGCGTTTTATATATATTATATATATTATTACTATTATTATATAACCTGGCCAGAGAACATATGTATGAATTAAAAAAATAAACACGTAAATCGGATAAGTGGTTCTCGAGTGATAAGTGCACTAACGAACAGACAGACAGACAGGCAGAGAGACGTTGCATTTTATATAGATTATATTCTTTGCTACATGATATTGTTCCATATTTAACGGTTTAAGCAATGTATTGCAAGAGAGCGTGCTGGTGGCAAACTTTTTCCGACTTGATTCACTATTATGGTCACTGCTTATTCCTTATATTAATTACCTAACGCAATATCCTAGTATCCTATAATCTGACCAGAGATCATATGGATGTTTTAAAAAAAAGCACATAAATCAGACAAGTGGTTCTCGAGTAATAAGCGCACTAACGGACAGACAGACAGACAGAGAAATGTTGCATTTTATATATATTATAAAAGATTATAGATAACCTGGCCAGAGAACAAATGTATGAATTAAAAAAAAAACACGTAAATCGGATAAGTGGTTCTCGAGTGATAAGCGCACTAACAGACAAACAGACAGAGAGATGTTGCATTTTATATATATTATAGAAGATTTTAGGTAACCCGGCCAGAGAACAAATGTATGAATTAAAAAAAAACACGTAAATCGGATAAGTGCTTCTCAAGTGATAAGCGCACTAACGGTCAGACAGACAGACAGAGAGACGTTTCATTTTATATATATTATATTCTTTGCTACATGTTATTATTCCATATTTAATGGTTTAGGCAGTGTATTGCAAGAGAACGCGCTATAGCGGTAAACTTTTTTCCGACTTGATTCACTTTTATTGTCATTGCTTATTTCTTATGTTACCTAAGGTAATAAAATATATCCCATAACCTGGCCAGAGAATATATGTATGTATGAATAAAAAAGCAAGTAAATCGGATAAGTGGTTCTCGAGTGATAAGCGCACTAACGGACAGACAGACAGACAGATAGACAGAGAGACGTTGCACTTTATATATATAATCTATATATATATATATATGTATATAAATATATATATATATATATATATATATATATATATATATATATATATATATATATATTTGTTAAATTACTGTTGGATTCCTAGGTATAACATTTTGTGATAACAGCCACTTAACTTGACACAAATTATAAACACGCTGAAGGCCCATTTAATGAACTTTCCAACTCGTACCATACAGAGAGAAAATTCCACAAAATTCAATATTTAAAAATTTTATTCTGCCAATTTGTAAATACCTTTTGAAGTGCATTTTCTAAAGTATTCTTAAACGCCTCATAGAGTATGAAACAGCGCTTATCTTAAAAAAAATAGAAAAGATGCCCGGAATAGTAAATAACTACAATGGAGTAGTAATAACAATAATAATAAGTAAAATTCGAAAATGGTAACCTTTAAATATGGCATTTTAAAACTCGCCCAATATCTATGAATAAAATATAGGTACCTCAAAAAAATACCACAGAAAGTATTAAGAAAATCACAAGCAACCTCTACAACCTGCAAACTTTAAATTAGTTAATAATATCCAGTTCAAACCAAACCCAACTTGAAAAGCTGATTTGCTATGAAATAACCCGTAACAATTTCCATTTATCCATTAATTTACCACCTTCACGAAGAGATCGTTTAATAACCTTTTTATTCTCAAAAGTTAATAATACAATTTGCCATCAGAATCCATTCTTTAGTTGTATGGTATTTTAACGAGTTGCAGTGGAATTTAAAATATATTAATTTTACTTTTATAGATATTATTCCATCGCCGTAGCCATAACAATCGTACCGATAGTTCACAGTCAAACTTACCAATCTATGTTAAAAACCCATAAAAGCACTACTAAACCGTGAACTACATGTATAATATATATATATATATATATATATATATATATATATATATATATATATATATATATATATATATAAATATATATATATATATATATATATATATATATATATATATATATATGAATATATATATATATATATATATATATATATATATATATATATATATATATATATGCATATATATATATATATATATATATATATATATATAAATATATATATATATATATAATATATATAATATATATATATATATATATATATATATATATATATATATATATATATATATATATATATATATATATATATATATATATATATTTATATATATATATATATATATATATATATATATATATATATATATATATATATATATATATATATATATATATATAAATATATATATATATATATATATATATATAATATATATATATATATATATATATATATATATATTATATATATATATATATATATATATATATATATATATATAAATATATATATATATATATATATATATATATATATATATATATATATATATATATATATATATATATAAATATATATATATATATATATATATATATATATATATATATATATATATATATATATATATAAATATATATATATATGTATATATATATATATATATATATATATATATATATATATATATATCTATATATATATATATATATATATATATATATATATATATATATATATATAAATATATATATATGTATATATATATATATATATATATATATATATATATATATATATATATATATATATATATATATATATATCTATATATACACTAAATAACTTCTAACCTCCTTCCCCACCTCAATATCTTCTTATATTTTTGACTCTAAAAAACTTAAATTAATAAACAAATAACAGAATTTTCAGATTCCTCGGCTTCAAGAACCCGGAAAGGAGGTTAACACCAACAAACAACTTGTCTAATATTCTCTCTCATTCCTTTAACACATTATGTGTTTGATTTCGTTCGTTATATCAACCAACAACCAAGAAAAATTCTCAAAATCATAAAAATTAAAATCAGAGTCTGAATGTCCGAACAAAAGGACTGATTGCAGCTCGTTTATAATTATTATATTCAGTATCTCTGAGATAAATGCATAATCATCATTGCGATTTCAATAGGAGGAAAAAAATTGCTCTATTTCATTTCTTGTATTTAAACTATACTATATTGTACTCTACTAATGCTAAAATTGTATATTACTCTAAAAAAATGTAAACTTTAAATTAGTTCTGAAGTGGAAAAAGAAGATTAGTAAATAATTGTTTATAGTAGAGCAGAGGTAGCTACTACTTCACACTCAAGTTGATAGATTTATTATAAGTAGCCGAGAGGTTTGTATATATAATCAAAAGACCATTTACTTTTTTCTCTCTAATATTACGGCGCCATTTGGGGTTATAAGAGGGCATGGCGACTCACATTCCTTTAAATGAAACATTTACGATAATGACTGAGTGTATAAATGGAGTACGCAATTTAGGTAGATTATTTTAGTTTTATATTATTCTGTTTTGAGATTTAAGTTAAATAATATAAAGGTATAAATATTTTGAGTACTTGAGTGAGAAAGCATTAGAAGAAAAAAAAAACGGCCAAGTGGAATTCGGACTTGCGCAATTAGTGTTCCGCACGGTGATTGGTTTTAAAATAAAATTATATCTCGGTACAAGAGCGACTCGGTTACAGTTATCTCCACCATATGTCAAGAAGCATACTTTTCATAGTTTTTTTTTTTATACCAGATAAGCTCTCGCTCAATTTATACTTTATGGAGAATATTCCAGAATTTTTTCAAAATTTTTTTCTCAGTACTTTTCGAGATAAGGATATCGATTTTTGGCAATTTTTTTAAAATAACCCAAAGAAAAGTGCGCGAAACTATTTCATTATACATATTTTTAAACTAGCATTTTCACAAGCTTTCATGTGACATCTCACTCGATGATATGGTAATTTTTTTTTCACTTTGGATTTCACCCCCTAAAACTAACTCCCTAAGTGAAAATTTAACTTTCAAAACCATACGGCTCTGACCGGGCCATCAATTCCTTTATTTGTGTCAAATTTCAACTTCCTATGTAAAGTAGTTTCGGAGAAAATCAGGTGTAACAGAATACTAAAAATAACAATAATTAAACAGTTGCATCATATATCTCAAACTGAAATTAACTACTTAATAATTGTAAAAGGAAATTCAATAATTGCACACAATTTTTACTAGATATTTCAGAACACGCTTACTAAATTGCAGAGAACTCAATGAAGTAGGTAGGTATATCCAAATTAAGGAAGATTAATAAAATAATATTTGTTGCTTAAATGAATCTCACACTATTGGGTACTTATTGAACAAAAATACACTAATAATAATAAATAAATGTTTTTATTTAGTACCTATTGACGCGAATAAAGTACCTACTACATATGTGCCTACAAAAAAAATGAAAAAATCTTAAAACTACAAATAATAAAACAACAAACCTTTTTGTCTTCAAAACTATAACATCAAGTCATTGTGTCATTAAATTTCGAGAAAACCAAATTATAGGCAAGTGAAAGACAAACACAACTACCCTCCAGCACTAGTCTGTCGATCCCCCAGAGCGCCACGCCGCGCCACGAGCGAGCCGCTTTGCGCTCGCTCGTGGTAGTTTCTTTCCCCACTGCGTTAGCTCCCTTGTGTCACAACCTTATAAAATGTAGCCTATATTCACCCCAAAAGTCCAGGCTACATACCAGTAATGTTTTTTTTTAATCGGATCAGTAGTTTCAGAAATTATCTTTGATAAACAAACAAATATACTTTGGTTCTTTATTATATTTGTGTGTATATATATATATATATATATATATATATATATATATATATATATATATATATATATATATATATACATATATATATATATATATATATATATATATATATATATATATATATATATATATATATATATATATATATATATATATATATATATATATATATATATATATATACATATATATATATATATATATATATATATATATATATATATATATATATATATATATATATATATATATTTAAATGCTGAATATTGTAGGGTTGCTGTCTGGTGTGGGGCCAATTAAAACTCTTTATTTATTGTCAAGCTTTGGAAATGTATGTATTTCTTTCTCAAGACATAAATGTGAGAATATATTTCATTGAACTGGCATTCATCACTCGCAAAAAGGAAATTGAAAACAAAACACCTATTACATTCTTCTTGATATAACTATATTTTAAGGTATATATATATATATATATATATATATATATATATATATATATATATATATATATATATATATATATATATATATATATATATATATATATATATATATATATATATATATATATATATATATATATATATATATATACAAACCTTTTATAAAAATAAATTTAATTAAATATCACATTCTTTAGGTAAATCAATAAATTGTCGTAACAAATCTAGAAAGGGCCCGGTCAGATAGGTCACATACCTTTCTTCTTTAGTTGTGAAGATGTATTTAACTAGGTGTAGGTAAAGCATTATAGCACATAAATAGAATGATTGAGTTATTTAGGTTAACAAAGAGTGTTGTAACCGAAATTAGGGTAGTTATCGCCTTGCAGACTATGCAAATTGAAAAGATTTGCATTGGTGAATTATTTAAACAGAGAAGGTGTGTAGTAAACTGATCGTACATATTCGTACGGCAATCTAATTTCCAAGCAAGGAAGTAGAAAATGCAAATGCCACCCCGTCCCATATGTAGATTTCTGTTTTAAATGTACGGATGAAGACATTAAGAAAATGTTTTTATTCGACTTGCATTCATTACACCGTGTCTTCATTTGTCGAGATATCATAGTAGTCAACCATGCATCAAGTAAATCTTGCATTTGCAAATTTAAATCACGAAGGTGTTCTATTTGAGAAAATTTAATGTTAGTTCGTTAACATTTCAAACTATATACATATAGTGCCTTACCGGACGGACTATCAGTAAGTGTTACCTTTGCAATAAAAGTACGGAATGTCCAAGAATAAGAAGCCGGACATTTCATTTTAAAGGTTATCAGCTCTTAAGTGAGACAGCAGTGTTCAGCATGTCGCGACACAATCACCAGAGCAGCAAAGATCTAAGCCTGTATCTTAAAAGAGTCAATTAACCTCAGCGACATCTGATGTGTAACCGCCAAAACTTTTAATCCAGCAGCATCCACGGATGAGATAAAAAAGGTCCTATACTACAACCAAAAATGAAGTTATTTGCCAGGAGTTCCTGCCCTTGCACGTTGTATTTTCTCAGCAATGCGTTCCTAAAGTTTAGCTCGGCAAACCTTTAGTAGGAGATTTTTACTTCCCTTGTTAAGGGAAATATTCTATTTGTGAAGAAATCCCACTTCGATATCTTTGCATGTTCGAGATTCTAGATTACGAAAAACATAATCTTTAATTTTCCTTGGTCTGTCTATTTGCCGGCCTGTCATTTCTTAACACGATAACTTTAGAATGAAACAAGATATCGATTTCAAATTTGGTACACATATAACCTCTTAGTTAAGACAATTTTTGCGTAGTCTCGTTTCAAAAAAATAGGGTAAAAGGGTGGGGAATGATAATTTTTGAATTGTTTTAGTAGTATTATATGAATTTTTCCTGGATTGTGAAAGGATCATGAACAAGCTGTAAGCAGTAGTCTTTATACACAAACTTATAAAGAGTTAAAGGTACAGTAGAGGGGGTCAGAAGGGTTGCTTCGATATATTGTTTATAGGTCATTTTCAGAGATATTAAAGTCGGAAAATCTAAATATTTTCCATCTTAATAAAAATAGTATTCAGTGTATATAATGAACCCATTATGAGATTAGTAATAGATGATTGGGACAGGGGTGTTGTCATTGGTGGAAGAAAAATAACAAATCTGCGATATGGGGACGACACGCTAATTATGACAACCTCTCAGGATGAATTAATTAACATCATGACTAGGCCGTCGAAAACAAGATCATATGAGTATAAAGGCGATAGCTGGTTTTAAAGTCATAGAAAATTTTAATTATTTAGGCTCAATAACGGAACATGTGGAATCAAACTCTCAATCGTAGACTGGGCATGGCAAGAAACTCTGTGGTAAAAATGATCATAATAAGGAAAAGTTGTGCAATCTCACAAAATACAAAGATGAGATTACTACTTTGATATTTCCTATTGCCAGTTATGTCGCCAGACTTACGGGTGGCAGGGGCTGGAATCAATACGTTATGACATTAACTAACCTGAAGTTAAAACCGGATACAAGTGGGTAATGTTAATTAGCTTGCAAGTCTGTATTCTTTTCTTCTTAGTCGTTCCTTCAGGGCTGAAGCTTCGTGATCTGATGAAAAATTTCGTGTAACAGATCTTCATTTTTCCTTATGTTGTGTGTTGTGAAGGGTTTCCTGTAATGGGACATGGGCCATTTGCTTCACTTGATCGATCCAACGTGATGAAGATCGGCCCTTGGTCTTTTGCCTTCAACCTTACCCTGCACTATTAGCTTCTCTAAACTTTCCTCGTTTTTACCGGTTGTGTTTCCAAAACATGAAAGAATTCGCCTCCGGCACACTTGTCCCTCTGTTATTTGCAGCTCGTTCAGGATTGAGATGTTGGTTCTTTTTGCCGTCCATGGAAGCATTCGCCTCCAGCACCACATCTCGAATGCGTCCACTCTTTTCTGATTTGCTGCACTCATAGTTCACGATTCAGTCCCGTATAGAAAGATTAGTGACCGAGCCAATCTTATCTGCAAGTTTGTTATTGCGTTCAGTGCTATTGAGATGCGCCGTTTTATTTCTGTTGAGCTTCCTCCGTGTGCATTTATAAGTGAGCCCAGATATACGAATTCCTCCACACGTTGAGTGTTGGGTAGCCGATTTTCTTATGGAACTGAGTCATTTCTGTCGACATCATACGTTTTGTTTAAGCCACATTAATTTCAAGTCCTAAAGCGCGACTTTCGTTAGTTACCCTCTTAAGCATTCCTTCAAGTTCCGATTCACTGGCGGCTATTAAGGTGGTATCATCAGCATATGTGAGGTTGCTAATTTTTTTGTCTTCTATGGAAACGCCCTCTTCGAAGTCGTCAAGGCTCTTCCTCATGATGTATTCACCATATGTATTAAATAACCTTGGAGACAATATATAATCCTGTCGGACGTCCTTGAGAACATTGAATGGTTTAGAGAGACTGTTTTCCTGTCGTATTACCGCTTCTGATTGTACATATAAATTACATATTAGCAGAATCAGATGATCCGGTACTCTCATTTCCTTCAAGACTGTCCAACTGTCCAGAGATGTCCCCATACTACACTGTCAAAAGCCTTAGAGTAGTCTATGAAATACAGATAAACGGTGATGTAAAATTCGCGGGACTTTTCAACTATTTGTATGATATTAAAGATTTGATATCTCGTACACCTTCCTTGTATGAAGCCAGCTTGTTCTGGCATTATTTGAGGGTGCAAGTATTTTTGTAATCTTTTATTTATTATTCTGAGTATTACCTTGCTGGCTTGTGGTACCAGAGAGATAGTTTTATAAGTTTGGCATTGCTGTGTTAAGCCTTTTTTGTGAAGTGGTATAAATATAAACTGGGCCCATTCTTTTGGCCATTCTCCCGTTATCCACACTGTGTTACATAGGTCATGACGCAATATGACACCATCTTCATCTAGAGCTTGTAGTATTTCTGCTGTGATTCCATTAGGTCCCTTTATCTTTAACCTATGGATGGCTTTTTCGATTTCGCATCTCAATATGTCAGGTTCTTGAGGTAACTCCTGAATGTTACCCGATGTGAACAGTCTAATTCGTGCTCCACCTTTTTAACACCTTTCTGCTATAAGATATTTCCATGTGTATTACGAGGGTCTTAGGTCTAAATTTTTCTGACAATAATTTCACCTTTTCATGTGTCTCGCGTTCACTTGTATTTTGACGTTTTTCGATGTCTTCACATACATACAATCTATTCGTTCTCGTCTTGTCGGCATCTTCTCTGGATATCTTTGTTGGTTGTCCTCGACTGAACGTAGTCCTTTGGTGTTGAAATTTTTGAGTCTATCTATTATGTCTAATGTTTCTGATGTGATCCAGTTATTGCTTGACAGACTTTTTTTTATTGCGTTTCTCTATCTTAGATATTGTGCTGTCTATACATTGCTTCAGAGTTTCCCATTTTTTATTAGTGGTATCGTTTTATTTTATGTTGTTCTTAAGTTCTTGCAGTTTAGGTGTTATATCGGATTTAATATTTTCAATTGTGGCTTTTATTGGTTTGTTAAATTTCTGTATTTTAACTTTAAATTTTATTTCGCAATCCGGTACGAGAAGTTGGTGATCCGAACCATTTTCCGCTCCAGGATACGTTCTGGTACTAAATACTGACGATCGAAATCAAGAACCGATCATGACATAATCTATCTGATTCCTGATACGGTCGCTCGGTGATTTCCAGGTGTAAAGTCGTCTTATGTGGTATTTAGAGCATGTATTTGAAAATTTGACAAAATTGTATCAGTCGTTGGCCACGTTTATTTTTAATGCCTATTCCGAATTTGCCCACTATATTTCTCAGATGATCGGACTCTTTAATATTTCCCACTTTTGCATTCATATCACCGATCACCATCAATACTTCTCTATTGGGTATTTGTTCTAAAGCTTATCCTAAATCGCCATAGAAATATTTTAGTTTTTGGTAAGTTGAGTCAAATGTTGGAGCGTATACTTGAGGTATGTTGACGTTACATGGTGATGAGTTAATTTTGATTCCTATTATACTCTCGCTTACAGGGTAACATTCGGCAATACTATTTTTTAAAATTCCTGGTACTAAAAAAGCTACTCCCTTTTCGCTTTTGTTTCCACTGGAGAAGTAAACAGTGTTGCCCGATCTTGTGGTGAAATGACCGGCACCTTTCCAGTATGTCTCGCTAATTCCAAATAGGGACAAATTGTAGGCTTTCATTTCATTTTTTACAATGTATAACTTTCCCGTTTATAAGAGGCCTCCAAGTCCCACGTAGCTATTCTAGTTGTTCTTCTGCTTGTATGTTTGACTGCATCTAAGTCGGTTCCTAACGGACATCCGAATGAGGAACCATCTTTACGTCCGGAACATTTAATATTGATTGAAGTAGGGACCCGGTACTTTTCTCAACCGGGTAGGGAAGGGATAGGTACACAACGAGTTGTGGGTAGGAAAAAAGGTGGGACATGGTTCTTTCTGAACATGGTAGTGAGAGAGACTCAAGGCTCGCGTGGGCAGGGTCGCGTCCCTGTAGTAGTCCTATCCCGTTGGGATCACAGAGAGTGGCTACCCGCTACTCAAAAGTCTGTATTACAATCTGTAAAATTTTTACATATTTCTATCTAATACTATGTCTGGTAATGTTTTTGTACTGTAAAAATGATATAGACTAAACAGAAAAATGCAAGTTAATTAATTTTTATAAAATTAAGTGTAGTATTTGTTCAATTTTCGTCTAATTTATAAAACGCTTTTTATACATCCAGTATATAAATTATGGCACACAATTCTGGTTGTCATAATTAAAAATGTTTTATTCGTTTGTTACTTGGAAATACTTTAACAAACTATTAATTATAAATTTTTTAATATAAAATATGATACAACTGAAATTACCATTTTAATTTGATCTTTGTAATAGACCAAGAGGGCGATCCGAAATTTTGACCTGTCGACTAACGGTCTGCCTAGTTGATCATTCTATCGGGCGAGTCGAATAAAAGCCTTTAACGTTGATCTTGGGGCCCCCGTGCCCTGGAATGCCCAGATAAAGCCCAAAATGCTACATTCAAAAATGGACTGTCCTTTAACCACTTGAATCAAGTACATAACATTTGACACTATCAAAGGGCAGACGCCGCCAAGACCAGACCCAACTTTAGGGCCCAAGAAATGTCGATTCAAAAATGGACTGTCAACCATATAAAATCAATAAATTTAGTTTTTTCTTGATAAAATAAGAGGGAACCTGCAAAAGACAAAGGCCGCCAATACCGGAGGTCGAAGCTGTACCCGCTTTTTCCAGCCAAAAACGGTCTTTTTTCGAGTGTTCGAATAAATAAGTTTTGTGTCCTACGTGTCTGCCTAAGTTATTTCTGGAAATTTAGGCCTTAATTAATAAAATATCAGTCATACTTTTAAAAAAAAAATTTGTACGTCTTTATTTAGATGAATTTTAAAGTATCTAATTAAAATTAAGTAATTTCTAAATTTTTCAAGCGTTTAATCGAAATTTCAAACATTTACTTGATCGAAATGGCAAGTTCGGATTCTACAGGTCGAAAAACATAAAAACAAATTCAGTCATCCAGTCCGAATTTTATGTAGAACCTATAATAGCGTCTATACTATCAGAATTTAGATTTTTCTTTGAAAATGCCTTGGCTTGTTCGGATACAAGCGAGGCGTCTGCCCTCGTGATATTGTATTAATTAAGGCTTAAATTTTCCAAAAATACCTTGGGCAGACGCGTAGGACCTAAAATTTGGGACTTACGGTCTTATTTATTCAAAAACTCGAAAAACGATCGTTTTTGGCTGGAAAAAGCGGGTCCATCTCCGTCATCTGGTATCTGCCTTTTGCAGGTTCCCTCTTATTTTATCAAGAACAGACTAAATTTATTGACTTTTTATGGTGAAATGACAGTACATTTTTGGATCGATGTTTTTTGGGACCTAAAGCTGGGTCCGGTCTCGGCGGCGCGGCGTCTGCTCTTTGGGGCGCTCGACTTTTTAGTGTCAATAAATGTTATGGTACTTGATTCCAGTGGTTAAACGACAGTCCATTTTTGGATGTAGCATTTTGGGCATTCCAGGGCACGGGGGCCGCAAAATCAACGTTAAAGGCTTGTTTTTGACTCGCCCGAGAGAATGAACAACTAGACAGACGGTTAGTCGACAGGTCAAAATTTCGGGTCGCTCTCTTGGTCTATAAGAATACGGCGATGAAAGCACAAGAGGGACCGGCGAAGAATTTTGAATAATTAAAATGTTTTTATCCGTCTAGTTATCCACCCAAAATTTTTGTTTCTAGGGCTAACAATAAAATTATAACTCACCGATGTTACATGTTGGTCCCGTCCAGCCGGGTGCACATTCACAACTGAAAGAACCACCAGCTTCCATACAAGTACCCCCATGAAGACATGGTGCTGGGGCACACGGGTTATCAACCACTTCACAGTTGGCTCCAGAAAATCCTTCGGGGCACGTACAGAGGTAGTTATCGGGTGCGGTATTTTCACACGTACCCCCGTTGAGGCATGGTTCATGGGTTCCGCAATAGTTGAGATCTGAAAAAGAAATACACCAGGTAATATATGTATCGTGAAGTGTGTCATGCGCCTCCTAACGACAAGACCAAGACAGTGACTTATGTGATCGCCACGATGGAAACGATGCTTTGCTGGAATTATTCAAGCGATTATAAGAAATTGGATGGAAACAAGAGACGCAGGTCTTTATATAGGGCTAAAAATAGATAAATAAGACCTAATTTAAACATCAATTAAATTTATTATTATTGTTTAAAATTAATTATCATAAATATATATAAAAACAATATTCGAATATTAAATAATTAATCAATTAATACTCTTTCCTAGCCAATGAAGAAAATATTATTCGAGATTTTGGCTTGTAGACAAGTAGCAGGGAAACAGAAACTAAGAGTATAATTATTTATTAAGTAGTTAATTTTTATATAACATGGGCTGTCTGAAAAGTTTTCGGCCTAACAATAAAAGACAATTTTTTTGACGTGAAATATGTTTTATTTTTCAATACAATCTACTGAACGTTTTTCCAATAATTCAATACCATTATTAAAGTGCCATTCCGGAAGGTCTGCAAAATATTCATCGAGGACTGCAATAGCTTCGTCATTTGATATAAAACGCTTTCCAGTCAGAAATTTTGGAAACAAATAATAGTGAGAGGGAGCCAAATCTGGTAAATACGCTGGATGTTTAAGCAATTCGTACTTTAGTTCGCTGAATTTTGCTATCGTCAACCCTGTGTGAAATTGTACGTTGTCTTGATAAAAAATGATTCTTTTCTTCTTTAAAGCAGGTCTTTTCTCCTTTAAAGCAGGTCTTTTCTCACGAATTTTTACGTCCAACTGATCCAAAAGGTTACAATAATATTCAAAGTCATTGTTTTACCTTTTTGAAGATAATCGATCAACAAAATACCTTTGTAATCCTAAAAAACTGTGACCTTCCTTGTTGATGGAACCGTCTTTGCCTTCTTTGGTGCCCTTTCATTGGCTTCAATCCATTGTTTCGACTGTTCTTTTCACTCTGGTGTATAGTGGTAGATCCAAGTTTTATCAACAGTTAAGAAACGATGCTTAAAATCTATTTTATTTTGCTTAAAACGTCTAAACAAGCTTGAGAAATATGCATTCGAATGCGAATGTTTTTGGTTAATTGTCAGCAAATGCGGCACCCATCTTGCACAAAGCTTTTTCATATGTAATTCTTCATGCAGAATATTTCCAATTCGTTCTTTCGCGATGCCTATGGCCGCACTTTCACGCGTCAATCATCTAACACCATATCATGGACTTGTTGAATAATTTGTGGTGTTGTAGCAGTTTTTGGGAGACCTTCGCGTGGATCATGTTCGAAGCTTGTACGACCAGATTTAAAAAGAGCAGTTTATTTTTTCACAGTGGAAAGTGAAGGTGATGCATCCTTATACACTTTTAACAATTTCGAATGAAGTTCTGTTGGTGCTAAACCATCGAAAACAAAGAATTTAATCACCGCACGATATTCAATTTTCTATTTTAAAAAAGTCAATGGCACGTCAATATTAAATAGCTGCTACTACTCGAATGAATTGACAGATCGAAATAAAATGTATTTATATAAACGATGGAACTTTCCAATACAATTATGGTTTCACAGTTTCTAACGCCATCTCTGTGTCAGGCCGAGAACTTTTCAGACAGCCTAGGTATCATATAGCTTTGTAAATATATTTTTTTAAGTATTTTGACTGCGGCTGTTACACTTGTTTTTTGTGGATTTCTTCTGAGCAAAATTTATATATTATACATTTTTTATAAATGCATTTTTTAAGTATTTTTATACGGTTCTCTGTTATACTTTTTTTTATGTGGATTTGTTCCAAACAAATTATGGTGATTTATATTACAATACCAGTGTTAAGTTTTTCAACAGTGGCATTTTTACTAAAAAAATTAAAATAATAAAAAACCTTACACAGTAAAACTGTGTTTTTAGTGTTCCGTACGGAACACTTATAAGATCACTTCGGTGTCTGTCTGTCTGTCACACCCGATTTTCTCCGAAACTATTTTGCATAGAAAGTTGAAATTTGGTAATAATATAGGAATTGATGGCCTCATCAAAGCCATGTAGTTTTGAGAGTTAAATTATGACTTAAGGGGTTAGTTTTGGGGGGATGAAATCGAAGTGAAAAAATAAATTTTTTACTAGGTCATCGAGTGTGGTGTCAAATGAAAGCGTGTGAAAACACGAGTAAAAAATATATATATAATGAAATACTTGCGCGCACTTTTCTTTGTATTATTTTAAAAAAATCGCGAAAAATCGCTGTCCCCGCCTTATCTCGAAAAGTACTTATCAAAAAATTTTGAAAAAATCCTGGAATATTCTCCACGGGGTGTAAAATGAACGAAAATTATCACGAGTGCCTTACCTTTAATAATTTACCTGGTACATAAAAAAACAAAAATTTCAAGGTCATCAGATTTTAGTAAAGATTGGAAAAAAACTTTGTTGAAAACTCATTTGGGGTGTGTTTTGTGAAGTCACTAATCATTTTATACCTCTGTAACAAAATTTTTTATTTTTTAAAAAGCAATCAGCGTACGGAACACTAATTGCGCAAGTTGAACTTGCACTTGACCGGTTATTATTTTTTTTATTAAATACAAAGTATTTAAGGTTCGTTAAAAATTTCGTTCTAGCTCATTTTTCCACTTCTTATGGTATATTTACAGTAACGTTAAGTTCGCATTATAGACAACACCGTATCCTTTTCCAATACAAATTGGCCCAAGTTATACAATCTTTCGAGTCGGGGGCTAGTGCAGACATCTAGTTTCTCTTGTCATTAGATTTAAATTAAAGTTCAAAAAGAAAACAGATTATCATTATCACGAACTAACGAAAATAGGAGCTAATTACTTAGTCTATGACATTGCATGTCGAGCAGCAGTGGCTGCGATATTCACTAAAATGGTCTTTTAACTTAAAATCAATATCTGCAATAATAGGTACTAAAGACTTAAGAAAGAAAAAGTGTAATTAGTGTAAATATGTAGTTTTATTATGATATTTGTATGTATGTACATAAGTTTTATTGTAGTGAAGTAATAATTTTATTTGGGACATTCTTGCTTTAATAGGTAGATATAGGCCTACGTATTGCAATCCTGAACGTTATACGCAATCGTTAACGATACAATGTCATCCCGGTGCGTGTCTATACCTCTCGCCATCGCTACCTCATCCGGCAATACACCTATAAAACCACAATGTTGGGTCGTGAAAGAGGTAGAGGGTTCGTGGCTTGCGTGCAACGCAGATCAGGGGATTGATTGAGGACTAAGCCGGAGAAGCAGACCAAAAGAGGCGATCCAGCGAATACTTCCGATTAATTCTAAGAAGCTTGTATCCTGCCTATGATGCGTACAGTTATATAATTTGGTCCGTATTCTATACAGCAATTGTATCTTTTTGTCTATGGATTATAAACAGATTGACTGGTTCTTCGAAGCTACCTGCGAACATCAGAGCTATATAGCGTTACCGTTAGTAATCTCCAGTTAAAAGCACCGTCTACCATCGACAACTACATTCTTGTTTTGACACTTGCTGTAATCGATTGGCTTTACCGCTTACTGTGCTAATGGCTTTTTCATTTGTCCTACGAGACACCTCCGCTTGAATTAGGAACTGACTTACCATTTTCCTCCTGTAATAATTTGCCTAGGAACCGGTGGCCCTTTACTACGGGAATCTCAAGGGTAGAGGCCAAGATTTATCCGTTAAATAACATAACCAAAAGACAGCTGAACGATGGAAAATCTATGCTTTCTATGCCAACACTAAAATACTGTCAGCTCATTTTACACCGCACTGACTTAGCCGTTACTTGATGGAGATCCATAATAACTAGGAATAAAAATTTAAACAAATGTTTAAGATCACCACTTATGTTTATTATTGCTGACAATTGTTTCGACACACTGTGTCTTCTTCTGGAGCACGATGTAAATTGTTACTATCATTATTTTACATTTACGGATACATTTACATCGTGCTCCAGAAGAAGACACAGTGTGTCGAAACAATTGTCAGCAATAATAAACATAAGTGGTGATCTTAAACATTTGTTTAAATTTTTATTCCTAGTCATTTTACACCATTATTTACGTCGTTTTGCTCTGTATAAAACCCTCGAGATACTTTTAAATATTAGAAAAACTTTAAAAAAAATTTTTCCTAATGTGTTTGAACGACTTTTTAAGGTATTGCTAAAAATATATTTAAATTGAATGACATGTTCGTATCGCAAACAACACAATTTGAAAATAAGGTTTATTGTTTAATCCTTAACATCGTGTCCCAATCTTAACCTGTTTTGTCAGACACAACTGTACATAACCAACTATAATAATTACAGTTTGAAAATAACACCATGGCAAGTTAATAAGGAATACACGTTAACAGTTATTCCGTACAGTTTCGTGAAATCCACCGCCCCTTAATGCAGTTGCAATATTAAGTGCATAGAGAATATTTACGATCCGCCCTGTTGATCAACAACCATATACCTGCCGACATTATAGGAGAGAAAATGTTCATGAACTTTAATTGTTAATTGCAATTATTATACAACAGTAGATTATTTAATGATATAGTATTTATAGAACAATAACCAGTCCAAGATGAAAACCAATTATTCTATAATATCTTACATATCACAAATAAAAGCGTACATTTTCAAGTACAAGCAGGGTGTGGATGGAGAATATCTCAAGTTCTGTAAAAAAGATATAACATATATTTTTAGTAACTTGTAAAGTTTTGAATGAAGAACAATTTAAAAATATTTTTGCATATGTACGGTGACTGAAAAAAGGGAAGTCAACTAAACATAAATTTTTTCAATGATACATTATATAATTTTGAATTTTACTCAAAATTCTAGATATATAGTAATGAAATCAAATGGAGTCGAATTCTAGTACCGTTTAAGATAATAATGTCTGAAAAATGGCATTTGTGGCACGTGAGGGGGCTGTACCATTTTAACAGTACAATTTAGAAAAAAATAATTTGCAATTTCCTATTACCTGTTCTTAATCGGATACCTTATCTTAACCGGAAGCGGGGTTTTTTTTGGAGAGAACTTTTTGTATTGCTTGTTAAAATGTAAAAAATGTCATTTCTTCAAAGGTCATAGGTGGGAGAATGTTTTCAGATCCATACTGTTTTATGTACTTCAAGTATAATATGGGTAGGGAAACAAACTTATGTTAACAATTTTGAGTGGTAATCAAAATGATATAATAGAGGCCCCATTTCATGATAGCTTTTTGAACCAACCTGCATATGTAAAAATTAAAGGTAATAGCTCAGAGACTGTTTTCAGATCCGTACTATTTTATATACTTTAGGTATAATATGGGTATGAAAACAAACTTATGTTAACAGTTTTGAGTGAAAATAATATAATAGGCGTACCATTTCATTATACTATTTTGAGCCAACCTGGATATGCGAAAATTAAAGGTAATAGCTCAAAGAGTATTTTCATATCCATACTATTTTATATACTTCAAGTATCGTATCATATGGGTACCAAAACAAACGTATGTTAACAATTTTGAGTGAATTCAAAATGATATAATAGGGGCACCATTTTTTGTACCATTTTGAGCCAACCTGTATATGCAAAAATTAAACGTATTAGCTCAGAGATTGTTTTCAGATCCGTACTATTTTACATACTTTAAGTATAATATGGGTACAAAAACAAACTTACGTTAACAATATTGAGTGGAATTCAAAATGATATAATAGGTGAACTAAGTATAATATGGGTACCGAAACAAACTTATGTTAACAGTTTTGAGTGAATCCAAAAGGATATAATAGGGGCACCATTTTATTGTACCATTTGAGCCAATCTATATAAGCAAAAATGTTGTTAACTGGACTGTCTCTCTCTCGACACCCTTAAACTTTTTGTCTATCCTTTTCAAATTAGAGATATGTTCCATCTATATAAAGATCAAGAAGTGTAAGACGGCTAACAGATTGACAAAGTGATTTATTCAGTGAACCTGTGATTCGAAAATAATACTGAACTTTACTTTTCCGTTCTAAAGAATGCTGAATCACAAAAAAAGGTTCAATAGAGGAAGGGCTTTCGAAATTTTTACAACTGAAAAGTTCCTGACATATCTATTTAAATATTGTTTTTCTATTAAAATTGGAGAAATGAAAAAATAAAATAATTTTCAGATTCTACTAATAAAATTAGTCTGAAAGGACGTACAATACGACATATTTGAAGCAGGGAGTAACTCTCTCGCCCACCCTTTTGACCTCACATGTTGACATGACTTTAAATTATTATGTATAAAAGTTGCTTATTATCTTGACTAAAAACCAAGAAAAGTTCTCATCATACTATTGAAACTACAGAAAATTTATCCACTGACGCCTCTTTCACTCCCTTCGCTAACTTTTATTAGAGATTTGCCGGAAAAGAATAGGAAACCAATCTTCAGCTTTACTGATGAATTGTTTCTTTATTTACTTTGAAGGCATCAGCTATCCATGCTAATATTCCTAGACAGCAGGAAGTTCTTCAATTTAATAAGAACCTGGAAGAAATTCTATCTTGCGATGATGGTGACTTAGTAGAATTTAACGCTACAAAAAGCTAGTCAGAAGTTTTTTCCAAAAAAGTCAACGCTACAGAACCTAACATAAATATCTAAGTTGGGAATGTGGAATCTTTGGCACAATGATACTACTCAGTATATATCACCACTACACCAAACACTTTATTTTTGACTCAGTCAATCATCGCTCCTGACGAAGCTAACATGGTTAGCGTCTAGGGCAAAAATAAAGTGTTTGGTGTAGTGGTGATATATACTGAGTATTAACATAAATATGTCTACCAGCATCGTTATTCAACTTGCTATATAGCATGGTCATGTTGGATGCGCACCTGAAACAGCTTCTCAAAAGCTGGAAATTTAATTTCTTACACTCCACAATAACTTTGAAGTGTGTTCAAAGCTCAAATTGGATCAACGATGGAATACTGTTTCTATGTTTGAACTCATCAAAGTAGAATTTACAGTGATTCGAGACGAACGTGAGTAGCCTTTTTAGCGCCCTTCTGTCATGCCGAAAAAGGTGTTATCGTTCAAAAACTATAGGTTCTTTTCCTACTTTAAATATTATATGTGCACCGAATTGATATCTCCTTTGCTCGAGAGTTATCATATCAATAAATAGACAGAGCGGCCCATAGATCTATAAATCTACCGAAATTGGAGACTGTTTTTCATCATCTAGAAATCGTGAAATATGAAGAAATGCAACAATCTTGGAAATATATTTTTTTCATGAATACAATACTTCCCTTTGCAACGGAGGTATAAAGGTATCTTTTAAGTTCGTGCTGTTTCGCAACAATATAGTATTATTTACTGTTGAACTGTACTCCTCTTTTAGTGGAGAGGATTAAAAATTTTATTGTAAGTTATTTTTGTAAATACAAATACCAACTTTACTGCAACTCTATTGCAAGAAATTGTACATTGGGCTGAAAAGAAGAATAATGTTAGACATGGTTTACATCCTTTTAATGTTCTTGTTACTGTTTCTGCAATATTTCATTAGGAACTGGTCATAACTCTTTAATAAATGACTCTGTGAGTATACCGACCAAAGCGCCTTGAATATCGATCTCGCAATAGTGGTGCTGTAAGAATTCAAAAAATGTCATGATATGATGCATGAAATTGCTAATAAACAATCTGCAATGAACGCTGCTACTACTCGATGAAGTTGAACTATTTATCTATATTACTTCTCTCGCTAAGGGAAGTGTTAAAAGCATGAAAAATAACCCTCCGAGAGTTTTGCGTTTATTCATATTTCAGGGTCCTTAGATCACAAAAAACAAAGCTTTCAATTTTTATGGGCCTGTCTCTCTGTTGTCACTATATCGTCCAAACAAAATTACATTTTCGATTTCTAATTTGGTACACGTGGTATGCTTGAAGTAAGAAAGGAACTAATAGTTTTTAAGTGATGTCGCTCTAGGGGAAGAGGGCACAAAGGGTGGTGGGTTAATAAAGTTTGTATAGTTTTGATAGTATTGTGAGAAATTTTATTGGTTTTAGGTTTGATAAAGAATTAAGCATCACTATTTATATTCAAATATACAATGAGTTAAAAGGGTGGGGAGTTCTTTGAGGCCAGGATTTTGAAAAATATGTTATTTTCGCATTACTTGCAATTTTAACAGGACTACTATGTAGGGGAAAATATCTCACCATAAAGTGCCTATCATTTAAAATATTGTGTTGCGTGCAGTTGCAATGTTTGGATTATTCTATTCTTCAGTGTGAGGAAGTCATGTTCAGTATCAACTTAAAGTTGCGTGTTTGTGAGGGTTGTACTGGGCAATTTACCATTACTTTCCTTGCTAACGGAAAGTATTTTATCCGTAAAACAAAATATACTTCGATATTTTTGCTTTTCTTCACGTTTTAGGGTTTCTAGATCAAGAAAAACACAATCACTCATTTCCGTCGGTCTGTTTATCTGTCGATCTATTGGCACGATAACTCTCGAATGAAATCATCCCATCGATTTCAAATTTGAAGCGTAGATATTATCTAATTAGTGAATGAAGTTTATATTTTTTGGATAATATCGTTTCAGGCAGGGTGTTGAAATGAATGGGGGTTGATAATTTTATAAGTTTTAATAATAATATGGTAACTTTTTTTATTTTTTTGTTGAAAGAGTAAATAAATTTTATGCTTTAAACATATAATCGATAGAAGGGGTGGGGAAAAAATTATAGGGGTTGATTAGTAAATATCGTGCACTCCCTTTTGGGGTTTTTAAGGTCGATGAATCCAAAAAATTAGGTTTTTTTTCATTGCTTTCAATTTTAACCCAGGAAGGGGTTGAAAAAGGAGGAGGTTGTTTAATATTGTGTTATTTAAACAGAATTTTTAAATATTTACAGATATTTTGGACAAATTTTAAGCATATTTTATATAATAATATAATATGAAGGGGGTTAATGGGGTGGGGTAGGGGTGAAAAAGTGCTCTTCTTATATATGGTGTTATAGGCCTTATTCAGGGTTTTGAAGTCGATGAATTTGAAAGGGTAGTTATATTTTCATTACTTTAATTACATAATAGTTTAACTATATGATGATAATGAACAAATTTTAAGAATATTTTTTTTTAACTATAAATATGCAACGTATAAGTGGTGGGGAAGGGAGTTAGAAGGATAATTTTATGTTATCGGTCTTTTTCAGGGTTCTTTGAGTCAAGGGGTCGAAAAACTACATTATTTCATCGTTATTTTTAATGTCAACATGAGCAGACCGTGAAACGGGTGGGGATCATTAAATATTGTAGTTTTCATATTATGAGAATTTTTCCTGACTTTTGGTCGATATATTTTAGAAAATTGTAGCTAATTACTTATAATAAAGGCTATATGATGTGAAAGGAATGGGGTAGGGGATTAGATGAGTGGTTGTGTATATATCACAATCTACTTCGATTTCAGTGTGCTCTTTTATTATTTCCAATTTTAAGATAGTTTGTAGAAGGGATTAACATTTGTCCAGTGGTTACAGAACAAACTTTAGAATTGCATCATTAACTTGGCCGAAACTTACTTACTTCTGACACAGTAGGTAAATTCTTGTTTTTGCATCCTTTGCTAAAGGGAAGTATTGTATTCGTGAAAAAATACCCTTCCCGATTTTTTTTTATAGAAGAGAAAGGAAAAAGATCTTAATTTTTTTCTCGTTTTTAGTTTCAGAGATTGAAAGATATCGTAGACTTAGTGCCGTCTTTTTGTCGATAGACGAAGTGCCACAAAAACTCGAAATTCGGTCTAATACGTCTCGAAGTAGACATTTTTGGAAAAAATGTTCATTATGAAAATTCAGTTCAGAACAAATAACCTACCCGTGACCATGGTGTTGATATAGTATACACATCAAGGTCATTTGAAAGTCATTTGATAGTTACATCGTTTCTTCAACAGTCCTTTTTAGGATAGTTGAAGAGCAGTTTTTCAGGTGGATCGTTGCTGGCTCAACCGTACTCTTCGGGATATTTAGCAAGAACTTACGTCGTTTCTTTAACAGTCCTTTTTAAGATAGTTGAACAGGTTTATTTATTATAAACAAGTATTTCGCGTTTCGTATCTTGTTACCTCTGCAGATTGACGGCCATTTTGAGGTCAAAATGGCCACAACTCAATAAAAACTACACTACACTTAAATTTGTAGACAGTGGGGGTGGTTGAATGCTCCATATATAATATACATATATATATATATATATATATATATATATATATATATATATATATATATATATATATATATACATACACATATGTTTTCTAGTCCAGTTAATAAACCCAAAAATCCTCTCAGATCTCTGTCAACTAAAAAATATAGGAACACAAATCGGCTTAACGTCGACCCTAATTTATTTTAGACCATCTGACATTTCGGCACATAGGGTGCCATTATAATAAATCCATTGTGGTCGCACACTTGCTACCGATACCGATTCACGCGTCATTACTCACTGGATGTCCCAAAAGGACTCTAAATTGTTAACAACCATCATGCATATCAATCATGCTCTCAAGGGGATTTATAAACATTGTTTTATTTTAAAAGTTGCATATAGATTTTCTTTAATTGACCTGTTCTTTGAATTCTGATTTTATAATATCCATATACCTGAATGTTTTTTGTTCAGTTCACCATATATACAAATAGTAGAACTAAACACATTTTTTTTTAAAGAGAGCAAAAAATTATGCCCAAGACAATATTGGCTATAATGATTTTTTAGTATATTTATTCAAATATATAATAATAGTCAATTTCCACTGGTTTATTTAAATTGTGATAACGCGTTTCGCTGTCGATGCAGCTTCTTCAGATCTACATTTTACACTGTCAAGTTAGGTTTAATGTTTACAATTTTATATAATTTCTTAATTATAATATTACACTTAATTAAATTACATTGATAGTATTGGAAAACCCACACAGACATGGAATTAGGAGAATAAATTCAATAATGGTGAATTGTTTAAATCTATTTGGTCGTTGAGTAAAGTACCTGTAGTCCTTAATCGATTTATTTGCATTGTCTCTAAAAGGTTTAGTTTTAAACCTTTTTGTTGGGAATGTAAAATTTTGAAATTCTTATTAAACGTGTGATTTTCTGTTAAAAGATGTTGAGCATATGTTGAATTAGATTTTCTATGGATGAATCTTTTTCGTGTTCTGTAATTCTTTGTATAAATGTATGTCCAGTTTGTCCTATGTATGTTTTAGGGCATGACCCACATGTTAATTGATAAACCCCTGATTTACTATCTTTATTGATTTGTGGTTTGTAGTTTTTGAGATATTTCCCTAGAGTATTGTTAGTTTTGTAAGTTATGCGGATATTTTTTGATTTAAAAATTTTCCCAGTTTTTCTGTTGGTTAACCTTTCCTTACTATTGTAGAATTTATTGTTAAATGAAAAATAATTTTGTCTTAGGCAAGTTCTTCATTTAACAATAAATTCTACAATAGTAAGGAAGGGTTAATTATGGGGAGTCCATTAAGTCCATTACTTGCCGAAATTTTCATAGACAGTATTGAAACAATGATATTTAACAAGCAAAATAACAATAGTAATAATTGTCTATACTGGTATCGATACGTAGACGATATAATTGTATGCTTTACAGGTACGGATAGACATTTAACTCACTTTTTACAGTACATTAATTCTTAACATAGAAATATCAGTTTTACAATGGAAGAAGAAGTCGAAGGGAAAGTCAACTTCCTAGACTTAACAATCAGTAAAACCATGAAAAAACATGAATTTGCAATATATCACAAACCTTGTCATACAGATACCACAATTCACAATAGTTCTCACCACCCTAACCATCATAAACTCGCAGCTTATCATAGTTTTATACATAGATTAACTAATATCCCCTTATCAGAGGACAATTTTACTAAAGAATTAAACTATACAAAACAAGTAGCCGTAACAACGGTTATTCAGTTACTTTAATCGATAACATCGTTAGGAAAAAACTTAGAAACAAGGCAATCTCAGAAATATACCCACGTTTTAAGGATAGAAAAACCACATTTGAATGTTTAATCTATTTCGGCAAACCATCAGAAAAACTGGGAAAATCAAAAAAAAAATATCAACTTAACTTACACGACTAACAATATCTCAAAAACTACAAACCACAAATCAATAAAGATAATAAATCAGGGGTTTATCAATTAACATGTGGGTCATGTGCTAAAACATACATAGGACAAACTGGACGTACATCTACACAAAGAATTACAGAACACGAAAAAAGTTTCATCCATTGAAAGTCTAACTCAACATATGCTAATCATCTTTTAACAGAAAATTACACGTTTAATAAGAATTTCAAAATTTTACATACACAACAAAAAGGTTTAAAACTAAACTTTTTAGAGACAATGCAAATAAATCGATTAAGGACTACAGGTACTTTACCCAACGACCAAGTAGATTTAAACACTTCACCATTATTGAATTTATTCTCCTAATTCCATGTCTGTGTGGGTTTTCCAATACTATCAATGTACTTTAATTAGGTGTAATATTATAATTAAAAATTTATATAAAATTGTAAACTTAACTTGACAGTGTAAAATGTAGATCTGAAGAAGCTGCATCGACAGCGAAACGCGTCATCACAATTTAAATAAACCAGTGGAAATTGACTAAAAGCAGCCTTTTATTATATATTTATAATGAATTTCCATCAAATAGAAGCTATAATCATCTGAAATATTTATTTAAAGAAAGAAATTGTCCAAAAATCGTGGTTCTTGAGATTAGATCTTGTAAATTTTTTAGTAACTGTCCGACGTTTCGTCTACGATTGCACCAGTCATCTTCATGAATGTTTACTTTTTGAGATTGGAACACCCACGCAGTATTATAATATCAAATCGTAAAGATTTCCGAAGATACATGTAAACGTAGGTGAGACGTCAACAAGTGGCTCCAAATTGACATGCTCTAATCTCAAGAACCATTACTGCGTCCTAGTCTTAACTGATGCACATTTTGTTTTCTAATAGGTACAATCCCTAAAACAAAAGTAAATTAGAAAAATTGTTCCCTACAAATGATTACACGTAGGAAGGATGAAAATAAAAACGTTGGCTCTAAAGAAAATTTTATACGGCTTATCACTGCCTTAAAAAATGTTTTATAACATGCATGAGAGACTATAAAAAATAAAATAATAACGGAATTATAATAAAATCTATACATTAACGACCGCCTATTTCCTTTTCCTGATTTTCCATTCCTTTGATCACGAACCATATTACATAAATTTTAATAAAAATTCCTTGGAATCTAACAGCGGAAAAGTTTGATGTCTTGGCGCATAATATTCAACGTTTCCCATACTTAATTCATTTTATTATTTAAAATACATGGAACAACGTAGAATATATGTGCACACCTGACCACATAGCTTATTATTCCGTTCAGTTTCTGCTCTTTTAAACAAACAAAAACTAATATGAGAACATAGTAGTAACAACGTATATTTTCTATTCAGAGCAAACTTTTAAAATTTTCCTTGTTAGGTTTTTATCTTCCTGACACAATTAAAAGTGGTCGTGATATCTACTATCTGCTGATAGCTAACAATATTTTGGAATTTTATTAGAAAAATATTGTCACTATTTTTTGTATATCTCCATTCTTTTTGGTTACAATCTCCTAACGACTCAGATAAAAGCATAAGCATGTTTTCATACGGGCAGATTCTTCGTAAACGATATCACGAGTCGTAGGATTTCTGCGCAATAGCGGAAATTCGGTAGAACAAAAAAATCTAATATGCCATTTTGTTGGACAATATTAAAGTTTTTAAGCGTTTAGAGGAAAGCTTTATTATGTATTTCAGTTTACCCTATAAAATTGAGCAATAGTTGTTCAGGTTCTGTAGTTGCAGAAGTTCACATTCTACAACTGAATCGAAAAATTCAGTCGGTAATGAAAATATTGACTAGATGCGAACTAATTGCTAAATAAATAGAAAGTTAGATGCAACTGCTGAGAGAGCGAAAACTTCGGTCGATAATAAACGAATATGATTGGTTTAAAACGCCTCAGGAAGATGTTGAGTTTCAATCCCTACTATAACCTTTGCATTATATATTTTAAATTGTCAATATCATTTACTTGTGCAATTGCAATTTGGTCATCGGCGTATTGGAGGGTTTATAAACAGGTTTTTCCTAAGTCAACGATCTTGTCTTAGCCATAATCTACTAGAAATATGGACAGACATTCTGTGACCTAATTTTATTTTTGGTGTTAACGTGTCATACAAGTTTAAGAGCATTTATTGGGATGTGTGTGCTTCTTGTAGCACTTTCCACAATTTCTTAACAGAAGAGTATTATAAGCTTCACGAAGATCTATGAAGATAAGGTGAGTCTTTTGATTCTGTTTGATGATAAAAGATGTTATCTCAGCGAGTCCGCCTGGCTCAAAACCCGGATTGTTCTTTCTCTTGCTGTCTCTCTTCCATCTAGAATTTTTCCATATAAATGACTTAGGATAGAGGTTGTTGCGATACCTTGGCAATTGCAGAAATTGTTGTGTATAGATAACATGTATGCAACTTTTTATTCGTCTGGTCTATGAGCACAATTCAGTTACTGATTTATGCACCATGTTAGTTTTTCAAACAGTTTTGTTGTTTGTAGGAATTCCTTCTGGACTTGCAAGAGAAAAAAGAAGCTTTTTTTTAAATACACGTTTACGAACGCTCCTGACCGTGCATATTCATGTGTAGCGCTCATGAAAAGTCGTAAACCAATTTAAACCGAGCTTTGTTGTATCGTGGCGGTTCGAAAAAAAACAAAGAATAACACGAAAGAGAGAATTTAATAGCTGAAAATACTAAGGTTAAAAAGAGACGGAAAATAGTGAGCCGCAGAAGATTAAAATACCGTGGGATAAATGTACAGGTGTTTCAAGAAAGCTTTTCGAGTTGGGTTGCTCTTAATGAATGTAATGATCTTTAAAACTGATTTTTTTTATAAGATAATTTAATTCCGAAATCTGACGGAATTACATAATGAAATAAAATAAATTATAAAATAGCTGAAAAAGTGTTCTTGTTTTCAAATTGATTTTGTGTTTTTAGAAATAAATATCATTATTAACTACTGACTAAGAGATTGCGAATTAGATTTATATCTTGTTATGTTGCTAAATACAAAATGTCGAATTGCGAAATTTTACCTATTTAATGTTCCTTCTGTCGCTTGACTAAACTAGTGAACAATTTATTTTAAAAAGTTACACAGTAGAAATTACCTATATTTATTTTTACTTCCTTCGCAAAGCATTGTATTCGTGTTACGAGTTTGTTTGTATGTTGGCGCGATAACTCTCAAAGGAAAGAAGACAATAATTTCAAATTTAGTACGCATATAATACTAAAAGTAAAAAAAGAAACTATAGCTTTTAAGTTTTGTTGTTTCCGGGAAATGGACTTAAAGCGGTGAGATTCAATAAATTCTGGATAGTCTAATAGTATTATGACAACTTGCGTGTCTGTGAGGGAAATACAGGGTAAATTATTCACTCTTTTTTAATATTGGGAATAATTCTCCCAGTCAAGAAATAAAATGTAAAATATGAGAATAAAATAAACGTTAGATTATTAAGATTTAATCCATTTTTTGGTCCTCTCGTATTTTTAATGAAAGAGCAAAACTTACTCGTCCTACGTCCGATAAGCCACTACATATTTCTCACGGATCGGATGGTCAGTTTTTACTTGCTTGTCAACTCTAATTCTTTGTAGTAAAATATGATATTTTATGGATGTTTTTTTTATTGGCCTTATTTGACCCTTCTGGAACTGAGCTATTTAAACTGTGCTACAAAAATAATGTGAAGTAATTTTAACAGTTTTTTTTATACTATATAGTAATGTGTGCGATTTTATCTGTTATGGCCATCGAACGATAACGAAATTTTTTCACACCAGTAATTTACCGGTCACTTATAATATGCCCCCCAATGAGTACTAATATCAGTTTCTGTATGGAGTTATTAGTGTTCCCGTTCAAATATTTCTTCTTATTTTTGCAATTACCGCTAACATTTAATAACGGTATTAGTGTCTTATTTGCCTACGGCGGTAGCAGTACAAATTTAGATTTTCACGATCGCGGGCCTTGCTTTTGGATTGAAAGTTTTGTCAGTTTTTCGTTAGATGACCCTGAAGTTTATTAAATTATTAATATCTTATGAGTAATAATTCTCAAATCTCCTAAAAGCTGTTGTCATGATTGTGTTGCAAACTTTTACAAATAAACTCTTTAAATCAACTTTTTACGAGACTATACAATAGATATTGCGTCGTAAATACGAGAATGGATTGAAAAGTTCGCGGCCTCATCAAAAAATAATTATAATATTTTTAATATAGTACCCTCGACAAGTTCATACTTTCTTTGGTTGTCACAGTGTAAAATTTTGTTGCTGTAGAATTTGTGGTTTTTAGGTTAGAACGAGTTTAGTGAGACCAAGTGCAGCGTTTTTGGAAAAATGGAAAAAATTGAACAACATGAGGTCATGTTTAAAAAAAGATTAACACCAAGCACGATGATCTGAAAACAACACGAGGGGAATCTGCTCCATCATATACCACTGTGAAAAAAATGGGTTGCAGAATTTAAACGCGGACGAGAGAGCATCGAAAATGACCCTCGCTCCAGCCGGCCCACGACGTCTATGACTGAAGAAAACATCGGCAAAGTGTGTGATCTCATATTGAAAGATCGTAGATTAACTATCAGGGAGATTGTAGACTCTATAGACATCTCGTATGAACGAACACAAAACATCATTGTCAACGAACTCGGATTTTCTAAGGTTTCCGCTAGGTGGGTCCCCCGATTTCTTTCAGTTGAATAAAAACGAATTCGACTTACGATTTCTCGCGACGGTTCGGAGATATTTGAGGCTGATCCGCAAGATTTTCTTAACAGATTTGTGACAATGGACGAAACTTGGGTTCACCACTATTCTTCAGAGTCAAAACAACAATCCAAGCAGTGGAAAAATCTGGTGAACCGACCCTAAAGAAAGTGAAGGCAATTCTGTCGGCTGGAAAAGTGATGGCGTCAGTTTTTTGGGATGCTAAAGGTATTATTATGGTGGACTACCTTCCGAAAGGCGAAACAATAAAGTCGACTTACTATTGCACCCTTCTGCGTCGTTTACGTCAAGAAATTAAAGAGAAACGCCCAGGATTACTGAGAAAGAAAGTTTTGTTCCATCAGGACAACGCTCGCGTTCACACGTCTGTTGAATCTATGGCTTAAATTCGTGATTGTGGTTTCAAATTGCTGCCCCATCCGGCTTATTCTCCTGATTTGGCACCTTCGGACTTTCATCTGTTTCCAAACCTAAAAAAGCACCTCGGTGGCCAGAAATTTTCATAAAATGACGAAGTCGAAGCTGCAATTAACCAGTATTCTGAAGACCTCGGGGAATCTTTTTTTCAAACAGGTGTGGAAGCTTCGGAAAGCAGGTAGAAGAAGTGCATAGAGCTAGGTGGAGATTACGTTGAAAAATAAAAAAAATTTTGTACGTATTTTATTTTGTTTTCTTGACTAGGCCGCGAAGTTTTCAATCCATCCTCGTACATGTGAAATACCATGTATGTTTAAATAGTAATAATACAGTGAGCAGTTAGTTTAGAAGAAAACTGTATACGTAACATCATTAAGAACACCTCGAGTTCTTGAACCATTTGAAATTCCGACTGCCCGCTCTACTTCTTTAATTTTACAAACCTTATTAATTTAAAATTATGATGGGCCAAAACTAAAATCAAAAGATCGAGACACAAATTCCTGACTAATACGAAATAATCACTATAAATAAAGGGATTTGCTTCCTTTGCAGCTTAAATAATTATAATAATACCCTCCTTTTGACACCTTGACCAAGAAGTTAATCCTCCCAATTAGCAAGAATGACTTTCTCTTTCTACGGTTTGTATAAATCATTCTAAGCTACCCTTGAAAAACTACCTGAGTCTAGAGGTAAGTGACCTTTAGATCTGACTCCCTTATACTGATTTATGCTGTAGTGGGAGTAAGGGTTTCTTTTTTAATAGATAATAAAAAGTTAATTTTTAGTGCCATTTGACATAGAAAGTTGAAATTTGGCACAAATATAAGAATTAATTGTCCGGTCGGAGCCGTGTAGTTTTGAAAGTTAAATTTTGACTTAAGGGGTTAGTGTTGGGGGATGAAATCGGAAGTGAAAAAAATACATAAAATGTAATACTTTTGCGCACTTTTCTTTGTATTAATTTTTAAAAAATAACAGAAATCGCCCTTATCTACTACTATCAAAAAATTTGGAAAAAAATTCTGAAATATTCTTCATAAAGTGTAGATTGAGCGAAAATTATCACAAGTGCATTACGTTTGATAATTTATCTGGTATAATATATATATATATATATATATATATATATATATATATATATATATATATATATATATATATATATATATATATATATATAGTAGAACACCAATTAACCGAGTCGCGATTATCCGAGCTCCGGATTAACCGAGCCAATCTAAGAACCTGATTATCCGAAGTACGCGCGTCTATGCTGCGTATTAACAGAGCTTCTAAAATATGTATGTACATATTTCCATTTAAAATCGTCGGGGCCTTCGGGGAATCCCCCTGGCCCGTGTGAGGGGTTCCCCTATTTATGTTTTTGGATTCTTTCAGCATGTAAATTTGCGTGAATGCAGTGCGTTATAGCGTTTACGCAGAAGTACGAGTATACTCACATAATTTATTTGGTTGGAGTTATGGTAGTTAAGTGTAATTAATACGAACTGCTTTGTTTGAATTTTTGTTTGTCGTTTTATAATGGAGCAAAACAAGCGTAAAAGAATCGTCGTTCCTATTCAAGAAAAATTAAAAGCCATCAGAAGAATTGAAACAGGAGAGACAATTAAAGTTGTTGCACGAGATTATGGAGTAGGTGAGGTAACAGATTGGAAAAGAAACCGCACAAAAATAGAAGAGTGGTGTATAAATCAAGCCTCCTCGTCCTCAGAAAGAAAATCAATGAAAACCAGCGACTATGAAAAGGTTAACGAAGCTTTATTCATGTAGTTTAACCAACAGAGATCAAAAGGTGTGCCTCTGTCAGGTCCAATTTTACAACAGAAAGCAATAATAATTAGTAGGCAATTCCCAGAGATAGATCAGTTTACCGCCAGTTCTGGATGGCTTGGATGGTGATTGGCAAATCTGCACGTCCAAGAGCTTTAAAAGACGTCTCATCCAAAGCCCTACTAGTCTATTACAAAAGTCAGAAGAGCGCATGGATGGATGCGACCTTATTTACTAACTGGTTTGCAGAAGAGTTCGTGCTATCTGTGACTAAATTTTTGAACAGAAACCGTCTTCCTATTAAAGCAATTTTGTTAATGGATAATGCCCCCTCTCACCCTGGAAAAGGACTTCATGTGGGCGAAATTGTTCTAAATTTTTTCCTCCAAATGTAACCAGCATAATGCAACCAATGGATCAAGGCATCCTCGAAAACATTTTAAAAAATTATAGGCGTTTATATCTTGAACATCTATTAGAATACACAGAAAAGAAGGATATTATCAATGGGGTGAGAAAGGTTACACTGAAAAATGTTATTTACTGGGTAAGTTAAGCTTGGGATTCTGTGCGTACTACCATTATTCAAAAATCTTGCTCAAAAGTTATTGATTTTGAGGACTATAATGTCAGTGAAGATAATACTCCATTAAATGAATTAGCTTTGAAATTAAGAAGCCATGGAGAAATGCCCTGTACAAATTTTGACAGCGAGATAGAAGAAAAAGAAAAAAGTTTATTTGAATTAATGCAAAAATTAAAAGGTTGCGAAAATGTGATAAGAGAAGCTGTTGTTGAATGGATTACAGCAGATGATTTAGAAGAAGAAATGAGTATTGAAGAAATAACGAATGCCTTTCAGGAAGCCGAAAAATCAGATGGCGATGACGATGACGAAGTGGCGGTGGATGAACAGTCTCCCACTAAGATCTTTCATCAAGAAGGTTTTGCTTCTTTGGAAAAACCAGAGGCAACCCCAGCGGATTTGCTTCTTCTTAATAGATGGAGAAACATTGCAGCGAGAAAAAGAAGATGCAATATGAAACAGAAGCGCATAGATACCTATTTCACTGTTTTATAATGTACAGTCCCTGGCCAAATTATTAGACGCACTGTATTTTTTTTTAGTAATTTTATGTTTCTTAAGAGTTTTTATGCAATAATGGTATATTTAAACTACAATATTATTGATTTTTATTTAAAAGAATTGTTGTAGACTACATATTTGTATTTATTTTTAACATATGGCAACACTGTGTTGACAAAGTGATACATGAACGTAAAGAAGTACAAACCTGTATCAGTCGCGATCGGAATCGAGTCAGGTACGGACGTGTTTCTGTGGCTTTATGGACTGTGATTGTTTGTTTAACAGTTTTATACTACTCAGTTATTAGTTTATTTTGTATGCAGTGTTTTAAAAAAGTAATTGGACTATTTTCATTATGGGTAGAAAAGGCGATCTTTCACCACGTAAAAAAAGCTGAAGTGAAGGCCCTTGCGATTGCGAAAACATTTACAAACCGAGAAATATCACGAAGATTGGAGGTTTCTGAAGCTAGTGTACGACGCATAAAAAAGAAAATTGAGTCAGGGAAGGAATTAAGCCCGAAAAGAAAGAAAAGATGCGGTAGAAAAAACCAATTTTCACTCCACGGTCAGAGAGATGTTTGAAGAAAATTTGTGTAGAAAACAGATTTGCTACCACAAAGGTAATAAAATCACAACTCCAGGATGCTAGCGTAAATGCTTTTGAGCGCACTGTTCGAAGAAAATTGAAAGAATTAGATTTTAAGGCCTGTCGCCCCGCCAGGAAGCCCAAGTTAACAGCTGCAATGAAAGCAAAGCGCCTGAAGTGGGCCAAACAATGGCAAGACAAAGATGTGGACTTCTGGAGATCGGTAAGATACAGCAATTTAATCAATAATTGATACATTATTATCATTTTCAGTTAAATAAAGCAAATAAACATGGAAGTTTACATATTTTTTCCTATTTTTGACAGGTCTGCTTCAGTGACGAAAGCACATTCGAAATTTTGCAGAATAAAGCTCAGTATGTCCGTCGTCGTCATGGAGAAAAGTTTCATCCTGATTGTGTCGTCCCGACGGTTAAACATCCCACCAAAGTGATGATTTGGTCAGTCATCAGCGGCAAGGGCACTGGACGTCTGTACGTCGTCAAAGGAATAATGAGGCAAGATCAGTACAAAGAAGTATTACAAAATCGGTTGATTCCGTAGCTCAGAGAATGGTTTCCAAATGGGGAACCATTCACTTTCATGCAAGATGGAGCTCCCTGCCACACTGCTCGGTCTGTTAAAGCTTTTTTGGCAGAAAAAAATATCCCTCTGTTGGATTGGCCGGGTAATAGCCCTCATATGAACCCCATTGAAAATGTGTGGGAGCTGATGAAAAGAGAAGTGGCTAAAGATGTGATTACCAACAAAACCCAGCTCCTAGAAAAGATTATTCATGTGTGGAATCATCATCCTCAAATGCAGGAGACAGTACAATCTTGCATTGATAGCATGCCGCGCAGAATTAAAGCTTTGATAGCGGCTAAAGGTGGCTCAACTAAATATTGACTTTTACTAACATTAATTTCACTTTTCTTTAAAACTTAATAAACTTATGCTTTTCTAAATTAATGCTGTTTTATTTATGTCAAATAAATAGGTAATTGATTGGATAATATAAAAATAAAAAACACATCAATTTAAAATAATAAAACGGTACAATATCACTCGGTAATTAATATTTTACATGAAATCTTGCAGTGCGTCTAATAATTTGGCCAGGGACTGTATGTACCTATTTATATGTTAAAAACGTTAATACATCGGTTTAAAGTACTGGTGTTTTTTTTTGAATGAATAAAAAACAAATCCGGATTATCCGAGTTTTCAGTTATCCGAGGAGGGTGCCCCCCCACGTTACCTCGGATCATCGGGGTTCTACTATATATATATATATATATATATATATATATATATATATATATATATATATATATATATATATATAAACTATGTTTCTTGACGTATGGTGGAGGTAACGAGTGGCGAGTCGCTCTTGTACTGAGATATAATTTTATTCTACTTTAAAAGCAATCACCGTATGGAACACTAATTGCGCAACTCCGACTTGCACTTGGCCGGTTTTTTAGGTCAATAACTCAAAACTATCTTGAGAATTAGTAATTTTTCGGTTATTGCCACTAAATTTATTAATAAAATATATTCTAAATTTTGATATTCCGCCTCTTCATTTTCATCTTCAAAAGCAAGAAAAAAAATCCGGTAAAAATACAAAAAAAATTTTTTTTTGAAAAGATAATTATCCACAATAACGAACAACATACATTATGAATATCTTCTTTATGTAGTCTCTTGTCTGTCGTAAAATTTGGATAGAGATTACGGGAAAAAAATATTTAAAAAAAAGCTTATATGACTTAAATAATTCCGTTGTTTAATTTTTAACATTGATTACTTTTTTATGTTCTCATTCTTGCTGTTGCTAATGCCAGGTAAGAGCAGAAATATCTAGTTTTACATACTCCTAAAGTAGAACTTATATTTTATATATTGATTCACATCGTACAGGAAGAAACTTTCGATTGATTTGGATTTTTGATCTTTCTCTAGGGTTTACAGAAATGTTAATCGGGTGAAGTGAAAAATTTAAATACCTTTCCTAATTACACTATTTCATGATACACATTATATAACTTCCAATCGATAATAATTTTTAAATGACTTTATAATTCTACGAAGTTAATTACTATTTTTGTATAAGATTGATTTTGTTAATAAAATAAATTCCACAGGGGGGCAGCTGGGCCAAATAAGTGCTGTTGAATTAGTGCGAGTCAAATTTAGTACTTATTTTAGAACTACGTTTTCGCGAGCATTAGTAAATCACTCTACCCATTTTTCTATATATTTTCGAACCAGACCCACCATAAGTGGGCCTGCAAGGCGTGCATAGCACGCGGGCGGCACATCCAGGGAGGCAGCAAATACAAAGATCTCGTCATGTCTTCTATAAATTACAGGGAGGGAAAATAAGATAGGGATGGGGAGGCCATAGAAAATTTCTAGGGGGGGCAGCATAGTATGTTTTGCATGCGGGCGATCAGGTGGCTAGTGGCGGGCCTGTTTTGAACATATCAATTACAATAAAAAACGGATATTAAATCCAAAAAAAAGTTCTTCGAATATAAGTATATGAGACTTTTATAAATGAAATATTACCTATTCTTTAAGTATTTTTTTACTTATTTCAAAAATAAAACTTCTTGTATGGAATATTATTCTTATCTGAGGAATACTGATGTGATTATTCCGGCAAAAAATATTGTTGATCACTAAGATTAGGACCCGAAGCAGGCCTTAGCTATTATGAAGTGCACTTACTTTATAACACGAAGTATAAATTAATAACACGGGTAATATATTTTCAAAAAGAAATTAAAATTATAGTGCACGATAGGCATTAAATTACTTGTTAAATTACATTACCATCAATTCGTTTAGTATTTAAGCGGTCGAACCAGTACATCATACAAAAACTATTAAAGATAAAATTGGTGTGAAAATGACTGGATTATGGTCGGCCTACAAAAAAGCAAAACATTTTATATAAAAGTGAAGTCGACCTTATAACAAAAAGTAATCCGACACTGATCAATTTGTTTGGCATTGAAACCAAATAATAAATCTGATGGGTAAAGTCGTTTAAAAACAATTTTCATCTTAGAGAAATACAAAGAAGTGCGTGAGACAACATAAAATGCTTTCATATGCTCCTGTTAAAGAAAATTATTTTTAAACCAGATGTAGCTGAATGAACTAGGAGACAGTACAAAAAATAGTCATTCTAAAATGTGCTTAAATCATTTATGATTTCTCTAAAATATTCTTTAAATATGCTTATTAATCTTGGATGTGATCTGCCTTTAGAGATTGGGACACTGAATCGTTACATTAGCATTCTGTGTTAGTGGTGTAGTCTCGAAGAGTAAAAATTCCCGGACATTTCGATGGTGAGCAAAACATGGAAAAGTGTCTTTAAGCGGTGTATAACCACGAAACCATGATTTTTCACTTGTTATTTTTTCTTAAATCACTATGCTCTTGGATTTGGCTATAAAAAACCATGTTAATTTTCGTATAAATACATCTTCAATTTTAATTCAAGAATATTGCTTTTGTATAGTATGTGACCTACCATACTTTAAAAACTAAACTATAAATTATTGAAAAATTAACAGTGAAATGTTATTTATTACTTTAACAATTACTGATCCACACATGAAAATATCTATTCTATTTGTAATATTCCAGTTTGTCATCAGTGATATTTCATACTTTTTTGTTGGGTAGAAAGTTGGAACCGAATCTAGTACCTGACTTAAGCACCTTGATTGTAAATTAAAGACTCAAGTTTCTTTTTCTAATAATGAATATCCTGTAGATAAGTTCAAATTTGTTTGCCTTATAGTGCAAACACAACGGGAGGGAGTCACACAGAATGGTGTAATCGTGGTTCTTAAAAATTTAGTACTGTGGAGAGCTTTATTGAAGCAGAGTATTTTTGTTGTGTGAGACCATTTTAAAAAAGCAATAACTCTGCAACTATCACTAGACGAAAACTTGACATTCAAATTATTTATATGGCGTCAATCAAGCTCCGAGTGTTTACCCAATTCAAAAAATTAATACCTAAGTTGAAACGACTTCGTATATATCCTTGTTAGTAATTTAAGTAATTTTTCCAAATAAATTTACAACAAAGTGACATCAGTTGTTTCGACATGGTCCTGATTTAACACCAATAGATTTTTTTTGGGGATATCTTAAAAACTAAAGTTTACAGTAAGAATCCTCGCTAACTGGAACAATTAAAAGAAAATATCTGGCAAGAAATGGCAGCAATCTCAGAAAAGACGTACCAGGCAGAGAACCATAATTTTACCACTAGTTTAGAAGAGTAATGGTCCACATTAACATGACATTGTACACGTGACATATTGAAAAGTAGCATACAATAAAAACTTTTTCAATATGTTTTTTTACAATAAATATTTTAAAATTAAACGTTATGGCACAACTAAAATTTTGGGTGGTTGTTGCTGCTCTTTTATGAGTACTAATACCTTTTTTTAGAAATATTTCTACGTATTCTTAGCTATAACAAAATATACTACTTTCCTTACGAAAGAGACGTGCTGTATTTCTGAAAAAAACGCCCTGTCTCACGAAAAACATAATTCTTCATTTCCGTCGGACAGTCTCTGTCGGATTGTTGCTACGATAACTCTCTGACGAAATGAGATATCAGCTTCAAATTTGGTATATATATCAAACTTGACCTAGGGATTGAATTTATATTTTGTGGCGATATTGCTCTAGAGGAAGGGGGTAAAAAAATAGGTGAAGGTCGATACATTTTGAACATTTTCAGTATCATTACGAGAATTTTTCTTGACTGCTGAAATAATCAACAAACTGTAAGAGGATGGGGAAGGGGTTTAGAGGAGTTGTGATACATCCTTTTTAGGATTCTGGGAATTGAGAAATCTAAAAATTGTGTTATTTTTTCATTATTTTCCATTTTAACAAGAATAGCTCGTAGAGGGAAATTGCAGGTTTAAGTTGCACATATCTCTGCGGCCTTTTCCCTGCCCAGTTTATTGTGAATATTATCTTACCATAAAGTACTCATTATTTAAAATATCGGCTTGTAGTGTTTGTATTCTGTAGTGTGAAAATGCCAAAGTAAATACTTATTTTAGAACTGCTGGGGAAGTACTGAGTAAATTACTTTATCGATTTGTATATATTTCTTTTTATAAAATCTTTTGGTAACACTGGACTTCTAACTGAAGCTGACAAGTTAGCTACAACATGTGATGTTCAATTGATGTTTTAGCCTAAAATGTAGAATATTCGAATTCAATATTGGCGTTTCGTACACTATTGAACAAAAGAACAGCTTTAATAAAATGATGAATAATTTTATTTAAAATCATGTTGGATGAGTAACATGCTAAACTTACTCATTGTTCAGTCTCAAGATTCAGATATATTTTTCTTGTTATAGATTATTAAATAGAAAGTAAAATTTTTTATAAATAATTGGCTCTTCGCATATTTTAGTCCAATAGCGCCATATCTAACATAACTTAGATAGTTTTTGTGTATAAAATGTTACTGAAAATTCAAAACGCTGAATCCAATATGACAGACTAATATTTTCGATTTTCAACTTTGACCTAAACTGGTATAGGACATATATTATCCATCTTTAGAAATTCAATATAACCGATTAAAAATGGCGGAATAAGAATTCAACAATTCGTTACGGTGTGAAAAAACAAAATCAGAAAAACAAAAAATGGGTATTAATCAAAATCCTTTCTTAAGCAAATTAATCAACTAACCCCAATAAAAACTGACCGACACAGCGTTATCCTTTAAACGCTCTTTTACCCAGTTTTGACGCACATGTTAGAGTACATGATCAAAAAAATGGTATAAAAGGGTTAGTTAATCACTTTAATATGTAGCGTATCAATGGAGTATCATATCAGAACTACGTTTACGTATTATATTTTTAATAGAAAAGGGATGTTAGGCACATGATCAAGTGCACTGTTGTTGATGTTCACCTTACCGTGACAAGTTCATCTACATGTGTAATCCGGGGGCTAAAAAATAGAGTCTAATTAAAGGCCTTCTTTATAGATTTCGGCCGGAAATCAAGTATCTTATTTTTTAAACAAAATACAATCGTAACTGGTCTCCACCGAGAAAAGAAAAATGTTCAAACCCTATCAATATTCTTTATTTAGTCAAAAACTAACACCTACAGGCTTTGATCTTTTAAAGGGTTATCTTCTGAGCTAACCCTCTAAGTAAAAAAGGGAGTTACATGAAATTTTCAGACAATAAATTTAAAAAATCATTAAAAATTAACACCATAAACTTAGATATAAAAATGATGAAAAGAAAAAACGACACTCGAACAACTAAAATAATAGAAATTTGAGGTAATTTCGAATATTATAAGGAAACAAACTGTGGAGCATATTTCTTTAAACAATTTTATAGATTTTAAATACTGTCGATAACTGTAGTTGGAATGCCCATTAAGATTTTAAGATAGTTGAGACTTCAAGAGTATAATCTCAATATCTTCCCAAATTTTTCATTTTTTTTTTTTGAAGGTGAAGAAGTTTAAAATTTCGTCCGGTTTCCAATATGTTCAACCTCATGACTTTACGTACAATAGCAGGATGACAGGACCTTTTTTTCACATTTCTAGGGTGTGTTTGAAACATAGACTATATATATATATATATATATATATATATATATATATATATATATATATATATATATATATATATATATATATATATATATATATATATATATATATATATATATATATATATATATATATATATATATATACACACAAATAAAAATAAGGTTTTAATTTATATGTTATCAATAGCCCTTATACATTACCAGGTGTACAAGTATGAAATGAGGATTTCAGACATTAGATGGTGCACCAATGCAGTTTGTGCTATAAAGATTTGACACTGTGCCATTTTGTTGTGTGATCAACAAGTGTCAGACGCGCACGAGTGATAAATTGGAAAAGTGTGTGCATAGTGTTGTGTTGTTGTGTTCAATATGTCGAAATTTATACTGAACAAAGAGCATTCGCGGACAGCATTAATTTTTTGTTTTCATTTGAAAACTGCTGTTGAATCATACCGATTACTTCGAGAAGCTTATGGTGAACATGCTCCATCGCAAGATACGTGTGAACGATGGTTTCGGCGTTTCAAAAGTGGTGACTTCGATGTTACAGACAAGAAATGTGGAAAACCGCCAAAAAAATACGAAGGTGTGGAATTGCAAGCAATGTTGGACGAAGATGATTCGCAAACACAAAAACAACTCGCCGATCAAAAGGGCGTTAGTCAACAAGCTGTTTCCAATCGGCCACGAGAGATGGGAAAGATTCAGAAGACTGGTAGATAGATACCACATGAGTTGAACGACAAACAAATGGAAAAGCGCAAAAACACGTGTGACATTTTGCTCGCTCGGTACAAAAGGAAGTCGTTTTCGCATCGTATAGTTACAGGGGATGAAAAGTGGATTTATTTTGAGAACCCCAAGCGCAAAAAATCATGAGTAGACCCAGGCGCACCATCCACATCGACCGCAAGACCGAATCGCTTTGGCAGAAAGACGATGCTCTGTGTTTGGTGGGATCAGAGGGGCGTGGTCTATTATGAGCTGTTAAAACCTGGGGAAACGGTTAATACTAAACGTTACCAACAACAATTGACCGATTTGGACCATTCGTTGCTTGAAAAAAGGCCAGAATACCGAAAGAGGCAACACAAAGTCATTTTTCTGTATGGAAAATGCTACATCACATACGGCAAAACCAGTTCGCGACACGTTGGAAGCACTCAGCTGGGAAGTTCTACTCCATGCGGCTTACTCACCAGACTTGGCTCCTTCCGATTACCACTTGTTTGCATCGATGGGTCACGCACTTGCTGAGCAGCGCTTAGGTTCGTACGAAGATGTGAAAAAATGGCTCAATGAATGGTTTACAGCAAAAGGGGAAGATTTTTACTGGCGTGGTATTCACAAATTGCCCGAAAGATGGGTTAAAAATGTATAACAAGCGATGGAGCATACTTTGAATAAAGCACTTTTTATCATTCTTCCGAATTTAACATGTTTTTTTAGAAAAAAAAAAAATCCGCATTTCATACTTGTACACCTGGTAGATACAGTAAACATTAATGGTGTAGGTATATTCTTTGGAAATCATTTTCTGTTAATATTCCAAAAATTTATGGGATCACTCACAAATATTACAAACTAATAAAATAACCATTCTTTATAAATCAGTAACAAAATAAAATATAACTGTAGATTAGACAATTAATGATTTCTTTCAGCTTCCATTTGGATCTTTTTCAATGCCATCACGCACACGGTGCGATACAATAATAAGTCACTTAACATAACCCATTTTCACCATAGTAGGCCAAATTTGGTCTATAAAAACTATACGCGTGGCATTACCCTCACGTCCTACTCTACTTTTTTACCATTATTTTGATGAATAGCTAAGGGTCCTTTATTGAAACCGCAAGAGTATTTTTTATGTTTTTCTATACAGTTGCAGAAGGGCTATGTACAAGTGTGCTGCAAGTGAATGACTGCATCTGTTGTCAATACAGTATTTTTCGTTTAAGGTCGTTTTTTTATATAGTTTAGATATAATAAAGACATTATTTACGGTAAATAAGTTTTGTATAACATTATGTAAATATGCTCTTTTGTATGGGTGACAATGTATGATAAAAAAAATATATTTGTACGATTCTGTTTTTCTTATATTCCAAGTCGAGCTCAAATCTGTGGGGGACGAAATATTAACTTGTTAATGTCTCTAAATATTTAAAATTGGTACATACGTCAATAAACGTCAATTAATTATTTACTTCAAAAAGTCGCTTAAATATATATTTCTGGTTCTATGTTAATTAAATGTATTTGTCGAAAACGGAAAATATCAAATAGTGTCTGTCTTTTATATTTTAAATTAAGATCAAATTTCTGACAGGGAATAGATTTAAAAAAAAATAAATAGACTTCAAAAAAAATCATAAAAAATGTCTCCTCTTAACCTTAAAAAACTAATACTTAGATGCTTATAAATGAAAATATAATTAGCAAAAGAAATTTTCGCTATTGTCATCCTAAATAAAAAATGCAGAAATGTAAGCAATTTGTAGTTACTATTTAATACCCAAAATTTAATACGTAAACACACAAAATTAAGTAACATTGTGAAGACGGCGGCAATTCGCGCTCCGATATATTTTTCACTTACTTGTAATTGCAGACCAACTTATTTGTCTGCAAGTATATTATACATCACAGAATCCACTTGGAATGTTTTAAGATCCTTAAGAAATAATAACGCACAAAACATTACCCTAAACTCAATTGATATAGACGAATGAAAAGATCATTATAAGAACGAACAAACAGAAGATAAGCCTAAACATTGAGTACATTCCTCCAGAGTACACCATGTGGAAATACCTAAAATGGAGATTTCTGCAGACAACATTAATGATGACAACGATGAAAATTGGAAAAGCAAGTGATCCCGAAGGAATACCCGTAGAACTAATAAAGTGTAGACCAAGGAAATTAATAGAAATAATTGCATCGATTTTTCGGGTCCTTACAACGGAGACCCGATACCTGAGAGTTGGAAGTTGGGCTGGATTATACATTGTTATAAAAAAGGCAGCAGAAAACAATGTAACAACTACAGATGCGTTATGGTTACTGGTTTATTAAGTCAGTTGTACGGAAGAGTCCTGAAGCAACATTCATATTTCAGAGCAGAAAGAATATATATGGACAACATATTTAATATAAATGAAATAACCGAATAGAAAATAGTAACGGGCAACAATGTTCATCTTATATTTGCAGACCTAACGAGAGCGTACGATACAGTCCCTAACAGAAAACTAGGGCAAATAATAGAGAAAATAGTATTAATACAATGGTAATTGAAGCAATCAAATAACTGTACAATGATGCGGAACCATAAGTAAAAATCAATGGTCTATTATCGGAAAAATTAATGGTAACACGCAGGGTTGCTGTCTTTGTCCAACGCTTTTCAAGATATTTCTTGGCGAGGCTTTGAAGGAGTAGAGACATAAATGCAAAGGTATGAGCATTCAACTGACAGATGACACAACTCTATATACTCTATATCTTGCTGACGATTAGGTGGTAATTGCATAAGGCAAAGACGATATAAAGTACATGTCCAAAAAATTAATAGAACAATACGAGAAGTGGGATCTGACAGTAAACAAGCCCAAAACTGAATACCTGTGAGTTGGAAGTGAGAAAGAAGATCTTATTTTGAACAATAGAAAAAAATAAATAGATGCATACTTAGGAATAAAAATAGATTAGATTGGAAGGACAGAACGAGAAATAGAACATCGAATAAAAAAAGGAAAACAAGTAATAACAGCATTAAATTCAATATTTTGGTCAAAAAACACATCAAATCAACGGAAAAGTATTACAACAGTATCTTTAAGAGTATTGTTTTATATGGTGGTGAAACTTGGCAAATTAGTAAACGTTTAGAAGGAAAAATAAATACACTAGAAATGGACTTTTGGAGACGGTCCAACACCCGTATTAGAGAAATAATAATAATAATAAAGGTTGAGAAAAGTCTAATCGAAGAGACACAACAAAAACAATTGTGCTGGTACGGGCACGTAGAGAGGAACGAAGACCAAAGAATACCAATACAAAAAATGTCATGGTTTCCTACAGAACGTAAAAAACGGGGTAAACCACAAGTTGCAGTCATCAATTCAATGAGCCATATATACATATATATATATATATATATATATATATATATATATATATATATATATATATATATATATATATATATATATATATATTATTAATTACATTCTGTATATTATTGTTACTTTAAATATAAAAAAGCTGACGATAAAATATAATAATACTATCCACGATTAAGGTAGTATTTTTGTCATGTTGAACAATGTAATCGTCTTGTTACATACGGAAAATTTAGCATTAATGTGAACTAATCATTTTTTGTAACTAAAAGTTTAGAGTGTGTAAGAAATCTGCTTTACTTAGTTCACGGTAGTTATTGAGTAAAAATCTATGGTAAGAAAGCACCTATGTAAATTATTAACAGAAAGCTCTTTTTTTTTTTCAATTTGAAGAATATTTCAGAGATTTTACTCTAAAAATGGAGATATACAAGATAGCGTACTGATATATCTCTCAGGATATTAAACTATAATAAAAAAAACCAACTTGAGGAAGTTTAATGAACCTAAACTATTTTTATGATGAGAGATTAGCGAGTTTAAAATAACAGTTGAAATTGTCGAATAAACTAAATTACAAATACAAAAAGGGAAGTAATTAACTTTAAAGATACAAAACAATTCGTTTACGATTATTACAAATGGTTGTTGCTTTGGTGTAACTGACACTAGAAATTTGAATCTGTACTTTTTAACAATTTATGGCCCATTTCGTGAGTGAAGTAAGTACTTTACCGTATATTTTAATGAATGCTATAACGGTTACAATTTTTTTAAGTTATTAATTGCCTGCAACTAAATAGGAGTTTGTAACTAGTAGTGTATCTAATTTAAAAATTGGTTCGAAATAAAAAATAGAAAAGCCGTTATCAAATTTTCTTTTTGATAAGGATAATATAAATCTTTCAACATATGCTTCTCCTAACAACCTCCTACATTTATGTTATAATGCTAATTTAAGTTGATTTGAGAGAAACGGAAGAAAAAGTTAGACCATTTATTTATGTATGAGACAATCATAGTTGCAGTAAATGCACTAAAAGGTCCTGTTATCAGACTTAACTCATGGAATGATTGAGAGTGAAACCACTGAAAACTCTATGACGTAAATATACCATAAACGGCTGTTAGAAAAAGCAAACCTATTTTGTTAGGCATCAAGAGGTAGATGTATTTTTTTGCCGCGAAATTCAATGCGATTCAATTGATCCAATGTAGTCTAATTCTTGATCTGTTTTTAACCATCAATCCGGAGATTTACACGGTGACCGTAAATCAGCCGTTAGGTTCTTCAGACCATAAACTGCTTTCGACATCGACTATCCTGCCAATCAGTGACAGAGAGGCGCCTAGGCCGCGCAAGATTTGGCACTACAAATCTGCTAAATGGGAAGATCTCATGGAATATTTTCGAACTTTCCCTTGGATGGACGTTTGTTTTCGATCCGACAACCCATCTGACTGCGCCAGGGAGGTCTCCGATGTTATTTTGGCTGGTATGGAAGCTTACATCCCTTTTTCAAAGAAATGCCCCTCCAACGGCAAGCCTTGGTTTGATCGAACATGCAAAGAAGCTGTTACTTCTAAACATATTGCCTATCGACAATGGCGTGAAAATCCTAACACCATGAATCGTAACACCTTTGTTCGTGCCCGGAACAGATGCAAAGGAATTATCGACGAAACCAAGGAAGCACACAATCAACGAATTAGAAACAAACCTCTCGCTTCTCCCCACAAATCCATGTCCTTTTGGGCAGTCGCTAAGGCAGTTAGTCAAAATTTCACCAAATCCACCATACCACCACTCACACGGCCAGATAATTCCATTGCAACCACACCTGTTGAGAGAGCGAACTTGTTGGCTGAACTCTTTGCTTCACAGTCTACTGTCGATTTCCAAGGAAAAACACCACCTACTATTCCCATATTGGAGTCAAAGGTGCCCGATGTGGTCTTCAGACAGCGTATCATAAAGCGTATTTTAATAAAGCTAGACACTAAAAAGGCTTCTGGCGCTGACGGAATACCTACCATAGTTCTCAAAAACTGTGCAAGGGAACTAACACCAGTTTTCTGTAGACTTTTCAACCTATCTTACAGAAAGGGAATATTTCCGATCTGCTGGAAATCTGCCACGGTTCAGCCGATACCTAAAAAAGGCAAGAAGACCTTGCCAAATAAGTACCGACCAGTCGCGCTGCTTTCAATAATATCGAAAGTCATGGAAAAGGCAGCATCTTCTAAAATATCTTGAACGATTCAATATTATTAGCGATCACCAGTATGGCTTTCGTAAACATAGATCAACAGGAGATCTTCTGACTTATGTAAGACATGTTTGGAACAACGCAACTGAACACTTTGGAGAATCTCGAGCGGTTGCTCTTGATATATCCAAGGCATTCGACCGTGTTTGGCACAATAGACTGTTGGCTAAGCTACGCTCTTGTGGTATGTCTGAAAAGTTCTGTTTGTGGCTCTCATGTTTCCTCAGAGAGCGTTCTTTACGAGTGGCGGTCGACGGATTTCTTTCTAACACCTTCACAATCAACGCCGGTGTGCCCCAAGGTTCCATACTGTCTCCTATTCTCTTTCTCATTTACATTAACGATCTGCTGGAAAAGACCGGGAATCCAATTTACAGCTTTGCAGACGACAGTACGCTTATCTCTTCATTCACTTTGAACGCTCGGACATCGGCTGCTCAGGCGAATATCCGCAGACAGCAGGAGGGCGTTCAACTTAACAAAGACCTGGAAGAAATTCTATCTTGGGGTGACAGTAACCAAGTGGAATTTAACGCTACAAAAACCCAGGCGGCAGTTTTTTCTAAGAAAGTTAACGTTGCTGAACCCGGCATAGTTATGTCGGGGCACTCCATTCCCCTAGAATCGTCGCTCAATTTGTTGGGCGTTAGTTTGGGAGCAAATATGTCCTGGCATGAACATGTTGCAGGCATAGCAAGGAAAGCTTCTCAAAAGTTAGGAATTTTATTTCGAACCAGAACGCTTTACACTCCATAACAACTGTTGATTCTTTACAAAGCTCAAATTCGACCAACTATGGAATACTGCTCTCACGTTTGGGGCTCCGCTCCCAAACATACACTGCATTTGTTGGATTGTGTTTAGAGATGAGCTGTTCGTCTGAATGGAGACCCGGAACTGACCGGCGGCCTTGATTCGCTGGAACATCGAAGAACGGTTCGCGACTTGAGTCTGTTCTACAAGTATTTTCACGGAAAGTGTTCGAAGGATGTAGCCCGCTTAATTCCTCCCAAAGCGGTGCATGTTAGAAATACACGTCGCGCTGGTGCTTCACATCCGTATCAGATTCAGCTTGTTACTCCGCGTACAACGCTTTTCAAGCAGTCTTTTATATGGAGAACATCATCTCTTTGGAATAATTTGCCCAGCGCTGTGTTTCCGACCAAGTACAATTTAGAGCGATTCAAGAACAACTTGAATCGCTTTTTCCGCACGCACATGCCGCTCGTGGAGCGCTTTAGGGACTTCCCTGCAGGACGTGTGCTAGACCCATAAAAAAAAAATTAAATTCAAAACAATATTTTATTTTAAATGATTTAGCCGGCTGGCTTGGATTTTAAAATATAACTCTCTTATATAGCTTATAAGCCCTTTTGTTCTCAAAATGTCAAATTTTAAGCTTGTTGGTCAGCTTTCTCAGAATTGGGTCAATTATTTTTTCCGAAACTTCTCAATGGAACATATCAAAATTCTGGTTCTCACTCTTAAGTTCGAACTTGTTTAAAAAAAAAAACATACATTTATTATAGTATAGCACGTAATACATATATATATATATATATATATATATATATATATATATATATATATATATATATATATATATATATATATATAAATAATTAATTGGGACTAAGAGAAAACATGTTTAAATTAATATTTGAAAGGATTAATTAAAAACAATTACGGAACATTTTATTTAGAAGTTACATCATTGTTATAAAAATGTGAAAAAACTCCCCATACACTTAACAATTACCAATAATAGTTTGACGGAGTTTAACGGAAAATAACTCCGTTTAAACTAATATTTAGTGGGACCGCCTTGATAATCTCCTGTAACTTTTTGTGATGTTTGCAATCAGCTTTCTAGTGACTTCTGCTGGCATGTTTTCCCATTCGTTCGATATTCTGTTTCTTAATTCATCTCTATTTGAAACAATATGTTTGCGAACGCGCTGTTTAAGTTCCTCCCATAAATGCTTGATGGGGTTAACATCGGGTGATTGCGGAGGTGTATGAAGCTGCTATAGCACATTATGGAACATCCATTCTTGCACCAAGTTTGCGGTATGTTTAGTATCATTGTCTTATTGCAAAATTTATCATTTTTCGAGTGCTAATTCTTGGACATTTTCTTTTAAATTGTCTCTCAGAATGTTCAGATAAACATGCTGATCCATGGTACCATTAATAAAATGTAAATTTCCAGCCCTTCCAGCGGACATGCATCCCCAAAGCAGAACACTGCCACCCCTTGTTTTATCGTGGAACAAATGTTTTTAATATTGAATGCGGTATTCTTCTTTCTCCAAACTTTAGTTCTGCTATCAGACCCAAAAAGGTTAATTTTAGTTTCATCACTAAAGATTACGGATGCCCAAAATTCAGAAGGTTTAGTAACGTATTCCCTAGCAAAAGCTAATCGCTTTTTGCGATTAGCTGCCAAAATTAACGGCTTTTTCCTGGGTTATAGCCTGCCCTGTGTAAACAATTTCTCACTATTTGTGAACAAACATTTTTCAAAAATAGTTCCCGTACTTCTTCTTTATTTTTGGTGCACTCTTCTTGGGATCTATAATTATTTGTCTAACAATACTGGTCTCGTCAAGTGGAGTCAGCTTCTTGGGACGACCGGAGCGTGGTCGAATTTTATAGGAACCCGTTGATTTGTACTAGTTTACAATGTACTCAACAGTAGCATGCGACTTTTTAACAATTTTTCCTATATTTCTGTACGGTTTTCCATCTTTCCAGAAATCAATTATAATCTTTCGAACTTGAAATGGAATTTCACAATTTCACTCGCTCATTTTTAATGCTACTTTGAAAACCCACTGCAAAATTACTAGTAACAAGTGACAGATTATAAAGTATGGCCGAACATTATTCATTTGTTTTCAGTTTAGCGACTAATAGATAGCATGATAAAAGCGGCTGATTATAACGTGTTTTTTTTCAATGCAGTTCTTGAGTGTATGGAGACTTTTTTGATATTAATTTTGTTTAAATTTTTATAACAATGATGTTCCGTAGTTGTTTTTTAACACTAATCCTCATTGGTTAAGTTAAAAATATTAATTTAGACATGTTTTCTCATAGTTCTAATTAATTAGTTAAACATAACAGAAAAATAGTATAGAAAGCAGGTGGTGTCTGAAGACTTTTTGAACTGACTATATATATATATATATATATATATATATATATATATATATATATATATATATATATAATATATATGTATATTTATATATACATGTATATACATACCAAAAATCAAAGATAGAATTTTCAGTAGCTATTCACCTGCTTCAATAGGAGGTCTCCCTTATATAAAATGTCGTGAATCTACCAACATTATAATATACAACAATAATACATTTTTTCTTACCTTGATCACATAAAATACCACCCCAGTTGGTGTCGCATATACACTGCCATGAAGAACCATTGCAGTATCCGTGTTTACATCCTGGATAAGGTTCACATTGGTCACAGAAGTCACCTCTCCATCCTGGCCGGCAACTATAAAAAACATTTGGAAGTTACATTATAGTATCAAGAATTAAAGTAATATAATAGAAACAATGATAGCTTTTCATTCCAAGCTTAATAATGTGATTGATGGTCTAATTAGAAAGTAGGCAGGCACGTAGCCTGAACAATATTTAAAAATTTCTGTCTGTATTAAATATAAACTCAACAATTAAAATTGTTGTTGACTACCGTATTGTTAATAACAGCTTTAAGTGTCTTCGATGTATGTCTAAGAAGTTAAAAAACGTTTATCTAAATCGAGACTGGGTCGCAAAATGTATGCCCAATACAAGAATAACCAAAAGGAGAACCATGAGCTTGAGATAGCAAAAAATTAAAATTTTATGCAGGTTAGTGAGATAATATGAGAACTATAGTCACAAATGAAGCGAAAACTGGCAATGAATCTAAGCAATCAATACCCGAAAACTGTTTTCGCGTCAAGTCACCGCTAAAACGACATCGAGAGTTAACATTGCGTGGTTAATAATGAGCATATTAAATGGCTAAATCCAAGAAAGTCCTAAGCCCAATAAAATCTTTAAAAAAGACAAGAGAATTTTCTGACATTGATCAAGCTAGCTATCACTACAAGAACGACATTACTTAAATAAATTTTATATCTAGTCCAGGCTGCATTTTCAAGTAATATTTAAAATCAAATTTCATTAAGCAATCAGAATGGAGAACTATTTTTCCTTTGAACCTCTGTTATTCCTAGATGTATGGTTTGATTGATACAATAAACCAACAGGAGAAACTAATGATAATGGGGGATCTCATTGCCAGAATAGGCAACGAAGAATTGACAAACATAACACAGATATTTAACGAAGAAGAGGTGAATGATAATTACGATACGTTGAAATCCGTCTGTGCTCTAAACACCTTAAAAATAAATAATACTTTTTTCAAACATGATATGAAATACAAATATACTTGGCAAAACTCTAGAGGCCAACAATCAGTAATAGATTATATTATAACCAACAGAAAATTTATGCCAGAAACAATAATAGCTGTACGAACGCTGAATTCGACCAGTATAGGTAGCGACCACAAATTGCTCCTATGTAAACTTAGACTTAAAATAAAAACCCCACCGAAACTAAAGTCTAAATACGTTAACAAATATAACATCGAATCCTTAGACACCGAAAGCACAAAACAATTATATGAGAACCGCTTGAGACAAAAAAATAACTCTACACCCAATTAATGAACAAGAAAGCAAAGACCAACAGTGGACATTTATAAAACAAAACATTACTAACGCGACAAAGGAAACTTTAGGCCAGAGACGAGTAAACATCAATAAAACACATAAAATACCTTGGTTTACGCCAGAAATGAAGGAGTTGGTAAAGAAGAAAAAGGAGGTATATATACATTAAATACACAACAAAACCCTGGACAACTGGAACGCATATATTGCAGAAACAAACTTAATGAATAGAAGAAGAAAACAAATTAAAGAAGAATATTGGGAGACAATTGCTAAAGGGATGGAAAGTGATCTGTATGGCGCTCAAAGGAAAGTCTGGAAAATATTAAGAATATTAGGAACAAATTAATAAAATTACAATTCAAGAATGGCAAACATATTTTGAGAGATTATAAAGAAGAGAATAATAAAGTCATACTTGAAGAAGTAGAAGAAGCAAATCAAGAAGTAACTACAGAATAGACAGAAATAATTATAAGAAGTCTTAAAAACAGAAAAATCTCAGGACCAGACATTACAAATGAGATGCAAAAATATAGAGGAGAGAACCTGCATCAACAAATAGCACAGCGCTTTAAAAACATAGTAAAAAATGGACAAATACCTACAGATTGGAAACCTAGCATAACAATCCCAATATTCAAAAAAGGGAAAAGGACGTCACCCGAAAATTACCGCGGAATAACGTTCCTAAATACTACCTTAAAAGTGTTAACACAAATCATACTGGAAGAAATGAGCAAGAATATTCAATTAAGAGAGGAAAAATCGATCGACCACAGATGCCATATTTATAGATAATGGAAAAAGCTAAAGAATTTAACAAAACTCAAGCCTTCGATAGAGTGAAATTAAGATATTATAAAATGATTACAAGAAAAGTAGACAAACCAGAAGCTAATAAAAATCATACATGACATTAACACAGAATGCAGAACAAATATAAAAGTGGGACATCTACGGAGCAAGGAAGTAAAACTAAACGCTGGAATAAGACAAGGCGATTTACTCAGTCCCTTTATCTTCAACCTCATCATGGACAGAATAGTGGAGAATCTTCCAAAAACCAGAGGATATAAAATGGGCAACACACACTTCCACACAATCTGCTACGCCGATGATGTAGTCCTAATTTCGGATTCTGAGGACAACCTTCAGAAGATCTTTCATGCCTTCAATTTGGAAGCAAGAAAATTAAACATGATTATCAACACAATCAAGACCATGGTAGCTTCAAAAGAATTATTAAGATGCAAGCTGGAAATCCAAGGGAGTATTATTGAACAGGTTAATAATTTTAAATACCTGGGAACAATGATAATAACCTACGGAGACTTAAACAGGGAAGTAAAACAACAGTCTTGAACGCATCACTAATATCAGGTTGCTTGACGGATATAGTATGGAAAAATAAATACCTCACAGTGAAAAGTAAAATAAGAATATACAAGACAATAGTGAGACCGATCCTCACATATGCTGTAGGAACAGGAGCTGATACATGTAAAACAGCAGAAATGATGAGGACAACAGAAATGAACGTGATTAGGGACATGCATGGAAAAAGTATCCACAACAGAATCCGCAACAAAAATCTACAAGAACTAACTAAGATCCAAGAAATATCCAAATGGACCAGAACTAGAAGAAAACAATGGAATAAACACGTAGATCGAATGGACGACAACAGACTAGTAAAAAGGGCTAAACTCAATAAACCCTGCGGTAGAAAAACTAGGGGCAGACCTTCGAAAAGGTAGAAGGAATGCTGCGGAAGAAGCCTAATTGTGAAAAAACAGGCAGTATGCCTACTTATATGACACTATATAGGAAAGAAGAAGTCGTAGTGAGACTAGCAGATAATATTTTTCCAACTAGAATTAAAAACAAAAAATCACCTTAAATTATCGAGCGGGGTTGTTAACATTAAATAAAACTGTTTTTTTGCAACAATTTATAAAAGTGTACTATGATACTCTACTATAATTACCATGAAATTCTTGGTGCATAAAATACGTTAATGCCTGACTGGTTTCGCTCCTTATATTCCTTATTTCAAAAAAAGCACATATTGCATTTATTATTTCAGGTACTTAAATTATTATTTCATTCATTATTTAATAACCGTGTGGATTTTAAATGCTAAGGAGTTTTTGTTCAAGATTAACGTGATCTTTAGACACAAAGGTTCTGGTGTTGTCACACAGTAAATTTTTATGTGGAAAGATTGTTTTATAAGCGCATGAAACGCCTATTGAAAATTCAAATTTTTAGGACCGCATCATTTAGAATTTTTTTCTTGTAATTGGTTAAAATTGTTGTTACAAAGTTATCATTGGAAAACATTACATCCGCCAAATTCACAAAAATATACAGGGTAAAAGCAACGTATGCAACTGTTTGTTTAAGGTAAAGCGGTGAATAAACATATCATTTCTTATATAATATTTATAATTGTCAACAGCATAGAAAGCTGTTGCCAATCTGTCGGGTTTTCTAAATCCATAAAAAATTTGTTCCAAGATCTCCTGAACTAACATATCTTAAGCTTGGTGTGTTCTCCATTAGTTTCAAACTATACGTTACCTCATGAAGAGATCCGTGGTTATATTTCAATAAATGGTTTTGCTGTTTGTTGTATAGAAATTGTGATAAAAAATTATATGTAGAAGGAAATGGAAAATAAATAATTTAAATTCTTTTGTTGTATTTTTTTAATATGAAATGAAAATGAGTTGTGTTTTGCATACTCTCAAAATTTATTTCCCTCACTTTGCATTTGTGACATGATCAGTTTAAAAGATAATCCAAAGCGAAATAAATAGTTAAAGTCGCTTCTGAATCCATTTTAAGATACCATAAAGTATACTATAAAATATATAAAAATAATTTAGATTGAAAATTTAACAATGCATGGCCAATAACATTATATACTCTTATTGGTCAAAACATGGTGGTATCAAATTTGAAAACTTAGTAACTAATTCTTTGAAAAGATCTTAAGAAATCATTTTTATGACCTTTTTATATTTTTATTTATTAACTATATATAGGATGATGGAAAGCTTAATTATTAGATATTTTTAGTTTCATAATAATTCAACTTCTTGTGAATAGAATTTACCGGGTAGAATGATCGTGTAACGGAAATATAAAAAAATAAATGGTCGCTACTAAAAGATAATTAATAATTATTAGAAGTCGTATGAAATTTAACCGCACCTATTTTGTTAAGACAACTGTTGAGAAAATCTGCATACTACTGAAATAATACGTAGGCTGAAAAGTTTTTGGTCTAGCTACTTAAAACACTTTTTTTGCAAAATTCGACTTTATTCATCAATATAGCCTCCTTCAAGAGCGCTTTTCTAATATTTCTATACCTTTCTTGTAGAAGCATTTGTCTGCCTTTAAAATAGCCCTCAGTTTCGGCGATAACTTCTTCATTGGAGCCAAACCTCTTTCCCGCGAAAATTTTTTTGAGGTCTGCGAATAGATAATAGTCGCTGGGGGCCAAATCTGGAGAAAACGAACTTCAATTCATGCAATTTTGCCATCGTAACCATTGACTTGTGACACGGTGCATTGTCTTGATGAAAGAGCACTTTTTTCTTGTTAATTTGCGATTTCTGCCTTTAAACGTACCAATAACTTTATATAATATTCGCTATTGATGGTTTTTCCCTTCTTAGCATAGTCGATGAAAATTATTCCATGCGCATCCCAAAATACAGAGGGCAAAACCTTCCCAGCCGACTGTTGTGTCTTTGATCGCTTCGGGCGGCTTTCACCGGCTGCTGTCCACTCAGCTGACTGTCGATTTGATTCCGGTGTATAGAGGTGGATCCATGTTTCATCCATTGTCACACATCGCATGAAAAAATTCCTTTTATTGCGTTTAAACAGGTTCAAACAGTGCTCAGAATCATCGACGCGTTGTTGTTTTTGGTCCACTGTGAGCAAACGCGGTACCCATTTTGAACAGAGCTTTCTCATGCCCAAATGTTCATGCAAAATATGACCAACACGTTCTTTTGATATATTTAGGGTGTCAGCTATCTCACGCAAGTTTACTTCATCGTCATCTAAAACAATTTTGTGGATTTTTATGTTTTGGGCAGCATCATTTATGTCTGTACGACCGCGTTTAAATTCAGCATACCAGTAAATCATGGGTGAATTTCCAGGGACAGAGTCCTCGTAACACCTATCAAGCCATTGCTTTGCTTGAACAGTATTTTTTCCCATAAAAAAAAACAGTGTTTGATCAACACAAGAAATTCGATTGGTTTCATTGTTTTCAAAATATCAAAAGTAGCGTCACTAAAACCACTGTAACTTGTAAACTAATGGTCGAAATGTCATGAAATTTTGAGACGTATCGTTTGAAGGTTGGTACTTCCTAAATATTATATGGATTTTTTGAAAAGGGCGACATCTATGTGTCAGACTAAAAACTTGTTCTTTCCGATTCAGTGACGGTTTTATTTTCCACTGAAGGTATCATCCAAAGCTAAACAGTGTGTCCCTAAGTTCAAATCGACCAGTTTATTTCTCAGATATACAGATGCATTAATATAAAAGTATTTAATTCCTTACACTTACTGCTCGCATTTTTTGATTTATTTCAAATATATCTAGCACATTATATTACTTTTTGGTTGAATATATAAATATTGATTTGTAAAATATTGTCTCAGGAAGTACAAAAATTTAAAATACACTTGTAATGATAACAAAATTTGAATGAGTATTTAATAAAAAAAATGAGCGAAAAATCAACATCAAAATTTTTGGTCGTGACAGGAAAATCAAAGAAAACCTACCGGTAATCTTGATAAAATATTACTTCTAATTTTCTTAATGAACTTATTAGTTAGGAATGATTTGTGTTTGTAGCGTTTGCAAATTATGCATTTTAATATTTCCTCACATTACTAGCACGCATAAACCGACTATTAGTATAAAAGTTAACAGCTGGTAATTAAATAAATCTACTAAACTATAAACTGCGACTAATTTGATAATAGCCCTAATTCATTTTATTAGTTTAAAATTATCATTTGTTGACTGTTTTATATTACTTAAACGTAAAGTTTAATAAATAACTAAATGCGTTTAATTCGTTATTACCTTAACTGTGTAATTTTACGTCTTTGATCACCTATAAATTCCTTTATTGATAATCAATTTACGTGTACTAATAAAACGAATTCCTGAAAGGTTAGGTACGACTACTTGTAATGATACATAAGTTTTATAGTGGGATTTGTGTTAATATAGAGTTGGGTAATAAAGTGACTAATGCAATTTTCATGTAATTTAGTTAGACTGTACTCGAAATAATTAAAGATCTTAATTAGTTATAAAGAATTATCAGTTTGAATAGTTTTTTTACAAAACAGACAAAATAAAAAGGTCATATATATATATATATATATATATATATATATATATATATATATATATATATATATATATATATATATATATATACGAGGCTGGTTTGAAAAGTCCGTGCAAAGTCCGAGAGATGGCACCACCATCGAGGTCATGTTTAGTTAGTAGCATCTCTTGAATGAATGCACACCAAGTTTCAGCCATATTGGTCTATTTCTTTGTGTTTGGCATTCGTGTGAATCAAGGAAGTCGAGTGATTTTCAAGAAATGGACGAAAAAGAATTTCGTGTGGTGATTAAACATTACTTTATGAAAGGCAAAACGCCTCAGAAGACTAAAGAGAAGCTTGATAAACATTACGGTGACTCTGCACCTTCGATTAGAACAGTTTATAAGTGTTTTCAAAATGTTCGGACTGGCCATATGGGCACAAGTGACGCTGAACGTTCTGGACGGCCTGTGGAGGTTACGACTCCAGAAATCATTGATCAAATCCATGATATGGTGATGGATGACAGAAGAGTTAAGGTGCGTGAGATTGCTAGTGCTGTGGGCATCTCGACTGAACGGGTACATAATATTTTGCATAAACATTTGGACATGAGAAAGCTATCCGCAAGATGGGTGCCGCGATTGCTCACGCTTGACCAAAAACGGAATCGTGTGAAGTGTTGCAAGGATGGTTTGCAGCTCGTCCAGAAGAATCCGGAGGACTTTAAGCGTCGTTTCGTCACTATGGATGAAACATGGATACATTACTATACTCCTGAGACCAAATAACAATCTAAACAATGGGTTACCAAGGAGGAATCTGCACCAAAAAAGGCGAAGACCGTTCCTTCGGCCGGAAAGGTTATGGCGACTGTCTTTTGGGATTCGCAAGGGATAATCCTCATTGACTATCTGGAAAAGGGTAAAACTATTACAGGTAAATATTATTCATCGTTATTGGACCGTTTGAAAACCGAGCTGCAAGAAAAACGCCCGCGATTGGCCCACAAGAAAGTCCTTTTCCATCACGACAATGCACCAGCACACACCTGTTGGATGGAATGGAAATAGGATTCCAACTCGTTTCACATCCCCCCTATTCTCCAGACTTGGCTCCCTCGGACTACTATTTGTTCCCCAATTTGAAGAAATGGCTGGCGGGACAAAGATCTTATTCAAACGAGGAGGTGATTGCAGACACTAATGGATATTTTGCAGACTTGGACAAATCCTATTATTCGGAAGGGATCAACAAACTAGAACATCGTTGGACGAAGTGTATAAGCCTAAAAGGAGACTATGTCGAAAAATAAAAAAGGTTTACCCAAAACACATAAGTAGTTTTTATTTTTGCACGGACTTTTCAAACCAGCCTCGTGTATATATATATATATATATATATATATATATATATATATATATATATATATATATATATATATATATATATATATATATACGGGCAGCCATAGCATAGTGAGTAAGGTGTTTGCTTTTTACGCCGACGACCCGGGTTCGTATCTCGGTTTGGAAAAAAATACTAAAAAAAGCCTTAACACGTAATGGTCGCCTCTCTGAAGGCAATGGCAAACCATCCGAACTATCGTGCCTAGTAAAACCTTCTCATTTTGGCAGTTCTGAACCGGCAAAAAACTGTAGGTCCCCTTTGTCTGTGAAACACTTAAAGCACCAACCACAGGCAAAGGCGAGAGGGTCACCTACGTCTGTATCGGATATGGCCCTTCAAGAAGAAGATTATATACATACATACATACATATATATATATATATATATATATATTATATATATATATATATATATATATATATATATATATATATATATATATATATATACCAGGTGTACAAGTATGAAATGCGGATTTTTTTTTTTTTTTTAAAACATGTTAAATTCGGAAGAATGATAAAAAGTTCTTTATTCAAAGTATATACTCCATCGCTTGTTATATATTTTTCGGGCAATTTGTGAATACCACGCCAGTAAAAATCTTCCCTTTTTGCTGCGAACCATTCATCGAGCCATTTTTTCACATCTTCGTATGAACCAAAGCGCTGTTGAGCAAGTGCTTGACCCATCGATGCAAACAAGTGGTAATCGGAAGGAACCAAGTCTGGTGAGTAAGCCGCATAGGGTAGAACTTCCCAGCTGAGTGCTTCCAACGTGTCGCAAACTGGTTTTGCCGTATGTGATGGAGCATTGTCATGAAGAAAAAATGACTTTGTGTTGCCTCTTTCGGTATTCTGGCCCTTTTTTAAGCAGCGAACGGTTCAAATCGGTCAATTGTTGTTGGTAACGTTTAGTATTAACCATTTCCCCAAGTTTTAATAGCTCATAATAGACCACGCCCCTCCGGTCCCACCAAACACAGAGCATCGTCTTTCTCCCAAAGCGATTCGGTCTTGCGGTCAATGTGGATGGTGCGCCTGGGTCTACCCATGATTTTTTGCGCTTGGGGTTCTAAAAAAAATCCACTTTTCATCCCCTGTAACTATATGATGCAAAAAAAACGACTTCCATTTGTACCGAGCGAGCAAAATGTCACACGTGTTTTTGCGGTTTTCCCTTTGCCTGTCGTTCAACTCATATGGTACCATCTACCGGTCTTCTGAATCTTTCCCATCTCTCGTAGCCGATTGGAAACAGCTTGTTGACTAACGCCCAATTGCTCGGCGAGTGGTTTTTGTGTTTGCGAATCATCTTCGTCCAACAAAGCTTGCAATTCCACATCTTCGTATTTTTTTGGCGGTTTTCCACGTTCCTTGTCTGCAACGTCGAAGTCACCACTTTTGAAACGCCGAAACCATCGTTCACACGTATCTTGCGATGGAGCATGTTCACCATAAGCTTCTCGAAGTAATCGGTATGATTCTACAGCAATTTTCTTCAAATGAAAACAAAAAATTAAAGTTGTCCGCGAATGCTCTTTGTTCGGTATAAATTTCGACATATTGAACACAACAACACAACACTATGCATACACTTTTTCAATTTATCACTCGTGCGCATCTGACACTTGTTGATGACACAACGAAATGGCGCAGTGTCAAATCTTTATAGCACAAACTGCATTGGTGCACCATCTGTTGTCTGAAATCCGCATTTCATACTTGTACACCTGGTATATATATGGAAATGCTTAACATCTTCAAAAGCAATATTAAATGATGTGTTTTAGGTTTGTGAGTTTTTCGCAAGGAAGACAGTCTTATTGTCTCGGTTGAAACACAAATATTAATTTAGTTTTTTTTAAGTAATTATTATTTTAGAGTATTTCTTTAAAATATTGTTTTGTTTACATTATTAGGGTGTGCGTTTCTCTTGATGTCATTATTTGTAGGACTCCAAAAATTCTTTACAATTTTTTTTCTAGAAAGTAAATAAGTAAATGGCATAAAATCAAAATATTTATTTAATTACAATTACAGTTGGTGAAGAGTCGACAAAATTATGTGAGGCTATCCCTTTTTAAAATAAATGCTACTTAGTTTCTGCAATTCTATGGTAGAATTTTATTCAGGTCTTTGTTTCTTAAGTGGTAAAACGTAATGCTGTCTTCGAATATGCGGATCGGCAGCCAGTATTCAACCGCTTATGAAAAAAAGGGTGCGCTGACTTTTTAAACATTAAGGTAATGTTTATTACTTCCCGAGTATAATAAAATATAAATATTGAGTTTTTTTCTTCTCATAAAAGTTTTCAATAAATTATAATAATAAGTAAATTAAGTGCTTTTACACTTTTGTACCTATTTCGTAAATAACAATGAATTCTCATAAAATAACACATTTAATAATATCTTCTTTTAATCTTAAAAAGTTAGTACCTACCTACTTCTAAGGGAAAAATTTAATTAGCCAATGAAATCTTGCTACTCTAAACGAAAAAACCAGAAATGTACGTAATATAAAATTAATACTTAATACACAGAATATAACAAGTAAACATACGAAATCAAAATTGTGAAGTCGTGGTAAGTCGCGTCCGTTTTTTAAGATATAACCCCCACGGACAGAGGTAGAGAGGCAGAAATCCGATCGTAATATCGCCATGCTGTATGTGTGTCCTAACTACTGCGTGCCTTGATATTTCATTCTTGCTTTTTAAATTTAAGTGAGGTTTTTAAAGAGGGTACCTAACATATTTTATATTAAGTATTCTTATAAGTTATATATACTAATTGACATTAAATTTCTTAAGTTGCGCTGACTTCAAATTTGTCTAAATATTCTTTGTTCAAGTATTGTATTTTGTGTATTAAGTAATAATGATATATTATTTAAATTTCTTGTGTTTAGAGTAACAACAGCAAATATTTCCTTTTCTAATTATATTTTCTTTTACTACCAGCTAGGTACTAAATTTTTAAGATTAAGTTATGACAATATTTTTTACCATTTATCAGTTTGAAATTGGTTTATTTTTAAAATTTTTTCTAAAGTTAAGGATGTTAAGGAAGGTAGTTACATACTTTAATTTTTAAGTAAAAGGATAAGGAAGTTGGTCTCTGACAAGAAGTGCTACCAAAAAAAGAAAGATATTCGAATAAGAAAGTAGCGCAGAGAGATAAACAATACTCAGCTGCCTGCCGAATATGTTAATAATCAGAAACAAAAATTTGTCTTAAACAAAATTAATTCGATTATACAAATATTTCAGAGAAAATGTATATGTTTTTTCTTGTTCTGAGTTAAAAGAACCTAGCTATTGTAGACTGTTTCTAAAATAGAACAAAGACACACATTTTTTTCTTAAGGAGCGCAAATACTTTGTGTTTAAATACAAACTCTGTATTATACATTGGTGGTAGATAAAAATAAAATGTTATTAATGTTATGATGAACGTGGTTTTTTAAAAAACTGAAATTGAAGTTAAATATAGTGATTTGATATAAACGTAAGATATATATCAGCATTTATTAAAAACGTTTACTGTATCAACGGGTAACATCAATTTTAAAAAAATCCATAAGTTTTAAACATGTTATTCTTGAATCTACTTGTTAACAGTCAGCCGGACTTATTTTGCATTTGACTGAACAATAATGTGAGTAATTTATTACGTTATTCACTCTTAACAGTGTTTAAAAATTCACTTTAAATGTAACTGCACTTTTAGACTATTTCAAAAATATATTACACATTTTGTGAAGTTTTTGTTTCCATATTAGAGCAGAACCGTTAGTCTCTCGAAAGGTTTTATCTGTACCTTTATATGTCATTATCTTCTATTTCTACGTCTTTGTCAGCATCGTTATCAGCAGTCACGGACATAACTGGTGCTCTAGAGTTATAGAAAAAAATAGTTTATTTATTTATTTTTCATACAGACACTTAATCTTATAGATATATATCGTCCCTTTGAATATGTACACAAATATATATTCTGTGCGTATATATATTTCGACAATGTGTATAAGAGGCTATCCAATATAATTGTACACAGAGAAAATTACAAAAAAGACTATCATCACCTAAGTCTATTGCGCTTAACAGACAGATCATCAGAATTAAATTAAAAGACTTCAACACTGCGATAGGAGAGTAACCCTTTGAGAGAATGTTGTTTCCAAGTGGCAGTTGATGGATTTCTTTCCGATACCTTTTCTGTCAACTCCGGCTTACTCTAGGGCTACATATTGTCTCCCACTCCCTCTCCTCTTTATATTACCGTTCTACTGAAAGAAATAAGAATCCAACGTAGCTTTGCTTATGACACCACGCTTATTTTCTCATTTATGTTGAACTCTCGAACTACAACTGTTTATGCAAATAACTGCGGAAAGCAGGACAACTTAATAAATACCTTAGAGACATTCTGTCTTGGAATGAGAGTAACCAAATAGAATGTAACGTTACAAAAACAAAGACTTCAGTTTTTGTTAACACAGTTAATCGTCTTATGAGTTGCATACATAGGAGGAAAGTCCTTAATAATTCGGAATATTAGAATACTGTATACTCTACAACAGTTTTTAATCTCATAAAAAGCTTAAATTCACACGTAAATAAAATATATTACGCACAAGTTGCCTTACAATTGAAAGCCATCTTGATATTTTTTTCCATTTCAAAATGAGTTAGCTGTACACCTAGGATTATTTTAGTCTTTGTGTGGCAAATTTCAAAACCCTAGTTTTTCTGGCTTATTTAAATATTACAGCTTAATGATGTAAAAGTTCTGATTTATTTTATGTACACACCTAAGTAAAAAACCGTTATAGTTTTCTATGCTTATATAAAGTATGGATTAAAGTATTTTGTTTTTACCCCTTACTTATTTTGAATTTGGTAACTAATTTACAATTCCTACTTAGACTAATTTTGATATAACATATTTTACTAAACAAATGAAATGTAATAATATACATAGTGCAAAAGTTAATTTTCGGATTAGAGCTGTATATCATCAAATATTGGCGTCATCTAGAAGTTTAATATGTAATTTTAAACCTGCACCTTTCCCGATTTTTAATTCAAATTTCGGCGCGAAATATTTACAGATTTTTTTTTATGGGTATAGCACATGTGCTACAGGGAAGTCCCTAAAGCGCTCCAGGAGCGGCATATGTGCGGAAGATGACGGAGATGCGATATTTTATTTGTCAAAAATTTTTCACAAATGCCACAGCTACATTCAAAATTATAGAAAAAAGTGTATGAGAATGATTGCTTATCAAGAACACAAGTTCTTGAAGGGCGTAAACGTTTCTTGAAGACGACAAACAAACGGAAAGATCAATATCAATTCGACAGTCAGAAATATTTGAAAATAATAAAAGAAGGGTTAAATATTACCGTGGAAACAATATAAATCCTTTTGAAAGCGCAAAATTTGTTTCATATATTTTAAATGAAGATAAAAAATTACTGAGAGTGAAATATTCGAAATAATCTAGACTACATCAAAATGACCTACAAACAAAGTATCAAAATGCAAAATGGAAATCATAATCATTACCGCAAGCCAAAAAAAAAACACAAAAATTGTGTTTATCTTAACTTCGTTCCAACTGGTAAAACTATAAATCAAGAGTATTACTTGGCAATATTGACACGTTTGATGAGAACAATTCCTCATGTTTAAGCTGAATATCATGACCCAGACAGCTAGCCCCTATTATATGATAATGCATTAAGTTACGATTCAGTCATTGTTCGTCAATATTCACTTGATTTACCACTTTGCAACTTTTCAATATGTCCGAAATTACAAAATAAGTGAGAAAGCTACAAATTTTTTTTCGAGGATATAAAAATCCATTTAAAGAGTTTCCACGGGCGCTTTGCAAGCAAGTCTATTAAATTCATTCCAATATTTTTTAAACCGTAAAAAAACGTGAATAACTGAGATAAAAATATATTGAATAAAACAAGAGAAATGTTTAAAAAGTATTCCTTTTATTTTTTTACAGCACTAATTCGGAAAATTAATTATCGCCATTGTACGTTACAATTTTACATCGCCTTGTTAATACACAAATCACCGATTAATTGAATGTCCCACTATCGAACAAATATTACATAACGATGCCGTAAATGATACCGGACAAAAAACATGTTCGTTTGATGAGACCACCCGATATGACACAGATGCTATTGGCATTATTCACCACAGCTAATCATCACTAGCCATAAGGGTTTATGCGAAGCGATCGAGCTGATCTCGCAACATTTTCTAATCGTGATTCAATGCGCGATATCGATGACTTGCGTATTTGACGTCATTCAAACCTATAGTTATACAAGTTCATATTATATGCGGGGAATACGCGGATCTTGATTAAAACTTTTTCATATCCTATCAGTTCTAACTAAACTGTATCTTAAACGTACATTTTTAACGTTTTATTAGGCTTTTAATTTATTGGTAATAAATAATTAGTGGATAAAGTTTACTACTCAGTATATATCACCACTACACCAAACACTTCTTCCTCAAGAGAGATGAGATGAGAGAATCATCGCTCCTGATGGAGCTAACATGGTTAGCAAAATGCGCGTCGAGTGCAAAAATAATGTGTTTGGTGTAGTGGTGATATATACTGAATAGTGTCATTGTGCCAAAGATTCCACATTCCCAACATAGTTGATAAAGTTTAAATAATTAAAATTATCCTTACTCTTTTATTGGAAGAAGTAGTAGGTGTATATGATATTCAATATTCTTTTTATTCAAGTCAAATAAAGTAAAATATATTATACTGAATCCTTCTTTGGTTTTATTATTAGTTGGAGTATATATTAAAATCCAAAATTCTTAGGATCTGCTAACACTACAGGCACAAATCTTTCTGAATAATAATTTTATTAAGAAAATTGAAAGTAATATTTTCAATTAATTTTGATGTCACTACACTATCAAATCATTCCCCAAATCTTCTTTATCATCCACTAGCTTTATTTCAATCAAAGTGTATTTTTAATTTATGAATTTTAAAGCTCTGTAGCACAATATTATTACAATTATATTTACTGATAATAATTGTTAAGAAACTTACTAATATAAAATACCTAATAATTGTATTTGAAAAAACCAAAAGAATTTATATACATACTAAATAAATAAATAAATATATATATATATATATATATATATATATATATATATATATATATATATATATATATATTTACAAAGTTAACGATAAACCTGTACCTCTCATAGTGATAGCTCTTACTATACAATTTAGTTAACAAAAAAGCATAATTTTAAAAAAGAAAGTTTGACTTAACATTTAAATTACTAACTTATAATTCTAGGAATATAATACTTAATAATGCAAGAAAAGTATTTTTTGAAGCTTTCTATACAATTCTTAAAGAAACTGTAAAATAGACCATTAAAATTTTTACAATTTCTTTCAGAACAAAGTGATATAATAATTAATCTTAAAATAAATAGTTTTATCTATGATCTTTCAAATAGGAACGTTTTACTTGTCTTGCGCTATTCAAGTTATATAAATGGACTCCATTAAACCACAAGTGATATATTGACGGCCGTATATACATCACTAGTGGTGGACTGACATTCCATTACTAATTTTGACTTTGTGCACTCATAACGGCAATAATACTAACACCTTACTTGTAACTATTTTTAGTATTTTTACTTCTCTACTCACTTCACTTTCTATTACTTCACTATTATTTACTACTCACTGTAGATATTTTCGAGAAAATACTACAATTAATTAAATTGCTTTCAAAAATGGTTTGAATAACCCTTTTCTACTTTTAATATATTCACTAGAAAAATGGTATTACTAGAAAAATGTTATTCCTAAGAAATAATAATTAACTCTTAACATGAAATAGCAAGATGATGCTGCAAGTATTGAATAAAGAATTCGTGAAGTTCCTTGGTATTTTACTTACTTAAATATAAAGAAATTGAAATTAGAAATTTACGCTTGAAAAACTATTAATCACAAATCTATATACCAACAGCAACAAAAAAAAACTTCTATAAAGGTTGGCTACTGTCATGAAAGCATTTCTTTGTACATATTGGATTAATTATGTACTTATATGATAGACAACCATCATGCATGTGCGCACAATCATTAATTCGATGAAAGTCTGTTGATAATAAGGGTGCTCACTTGGTATACTCTAAAAAAAATTGAGCATCTGATTTTCGAATTTTTAATAAACGAAAGCTATTTTGTCTTATTTTTTGCACAACAACAACGAGAAACTGAAATAAAATTAATTTCCAAAAAATTATTCAAAATTAATCACTGCTCCATATCAAATACATTATCTCACATTTTTATCAAAGACATGTTTTATGGACATATAAACTGGAGGTGCAGCTAAACGTTTGTTGGAAAAAATGCTCTTCACATACGTAATTTCTTTGACGTTTAGTAGCCGACATGTCTAGGAGATATTTTTTCCGTGCACATGTCCTAAAAGTAGAAATACCTAAAGCATGTTCACAGAGTCTTATTTTGTTACAATAATAATAGGCTTATCTTACGTAGTATAACAGTTAATTAGTCCAAAGAATTTCTTCTAATTCACTTGAAATATATAGCTTTAGAGTTATTCCTTTTACATATTGTCAAAATTTCTGAATTTAAACTCAATACACTATTTGCCAAATTGTGACACTCCATGTTATTTTTAATCGTTACACCTTGTCAACAATATATTATGTGTAAGTTCGAGAACTTTTACGATCAAACGTAAACGGAAATCGTTGGCAAAAACTACCTCATATCGCTTCCTTTATACTAACTAATTAGTTTCCTAAAAGAAAACTGTATACTCGCAATGTGAACAATGATTAAATCAGCACGCTTTTTTTTCAGTATCACCTACAAAACATTTTTAATCTACCGAAAGGGAACAATTTTTACAACTGGATATTTCAACCATTTTATTTGCCAACCATAATAAATTAAACCTTAACCTAATCAATTACAGCTTATTGATACGTGAATATTTTCTTACAAAAAGAATTTGTATTGATTTCAGTTGCCCAAGATTTTTCTAGCAACATCAATCGACATTTATATGGCTGGGAGTAACGGGCTAATGTCTTGTGCACGATTTGCCGAAGTAATTGCCTTTGATTGATTATTTTTTCAATTAGGATGAAAGTAGACTGAGTATGGCCTAATGCAGCGGCATTAATTAATTTTAATTCAAATTCTGTGTGTAATAGAAATCGAAACACCTGTTATAAAGCAAGTTAATTAATTTTTATATGTAGTCTTGACATAGTCATTAGGAATGAAGGTGTTAACAGGTAAATATTTTTTAAACGTTTAAAATAATATTGAACTTCGCCCTTTTCCTTCGTACAGATAAAATGCAAAAACTTTGTGTCACAGTTTCGGTTCCATAAAAAATTCAAACCAAAATTTTGAAAAGCTAAGTACTACTCTCGTCAGCCCTTAATTTCGACAAAACCACTTGTAAAATTAGTCGTTCATTTATGCTCTTATTTATTTTACAATGGTTATTAGGGTTAGTGTCTATATGTATTTCTCTTATTCATAGCAGTTTTTTTTTTAATTTTGTAATAAAATGCTCTTACATTAAAAATTGCTTGGCTTAAATTATAGATTCTAAAGTTCCTACTACACAGAAATTACCTGTGATATTAATTTAAACTGCAGTATTAATTTAAACTTAAATGAAACACAAACAACTTAATTAAGTTCACCGTATATTTAAGTTGCCTAATACCATCGAAAAAATATCAGATCACAATCCGAAGAATTTTTAAAACATCTTAAAACATTTAAACGGCTGATTGTAAAACTAGGAAAGATCTTGGTTAAATAAAGAAAACAGACTTCGACATCTTGGAAATTTTAAGTAGAATTATACGTTAAAATATTATAGAAGAAAAAAATAGTCAAGTGCAAATTGGAGTTGCGCAATTAGTGCTCCGTACCGTGATTGCTTATAAAATACAAAAAAAGTTGGTTAAATAAAGAAAACAGACTTCGACATCTTGGAAATTTTAACTAGAATTATATGTTGAAATATTACAGAAGAAAAAAAAACAGTCTAGTGCCAATTGGACTTGCGCAATTAGTACGGAGCACTGATTGCTTTTAAAATACAATATAGTCCTTACCTAGGCTAAGTTAATTAGGTCTTTGACATGTATATATATTAAGATCCAATATGTATTTTCACGTTTTTTCTTAGTCGATAAGGTATAATAGTTATAGCATCTTAGCTACCTAATAGCCTATAAAACAATCTAGCTGAATCTAGAATCTAGTAATAAACGTGTAAAATAAATATTTACTACTTCAGTATTTATTTAATTATAAACAAATAAAACAAGATTAACTATATCTCCGTACAAGGGTGGCGCACCACTAGGTTACAGTAATGTATTTACACCAAGAGACATAGGTGTCATAGTTTTTTTTTTATACCAGATAAAATGTCAAATGTAATTCACTTATGGCTAATTTTGGCGACTGCTCAATCCGAGAGGGCGGACTCGATTTTTAGTAACTTTTTTTAAAATAATACAAAGAAAAGTGTGAGCAAGGGAACTCGACTCGATGACCTGGTAATTTTTTTTTTTTACTTCTGATTTCACTCCCTAAAACTAATCAAAATTTAACTTTTAAAACTAAAGGGCTCTAATTGGACCATCAATTCTTATAAATCGGGTGTGACAAACAGACCGGAGGACAGACGGTCAGGCAGGCAGACGGACACCAAAGTAATCCATAAGTGTTTCTTAAGCAACATTAAAAAGTACATATTCTCAGAATATATTCAGTTATTTATTGATAAATTCGCCTAAATCATAACGTCGTTGTAATATGTCTCTATCTTCTGTTAGCTGACATTACGAGTCGTTGTCTTTCACGTGATTCTAGTTGGCTCAGCTTATTTATTTTTCGCTGTTTCTAACATACAACTGAATTTTATAATTGTGATCAGATCTTGCTTGATTTTATTCACTCGCCTTCATCAGATCAATTAAAATAATCCAGCGTTTCCAGAAGGCGTGGTGTGAATAATTTTTAAATTTCCTGAAAAAGTAGTTTGCTGTAAATTAGGTTACTTGTATATTAACACATGACTGTTGCTAGAAAAGTTTGTTTTGGTGCTATTTTAGTATATTGGAATAACCCCGGAAAAGAATTACGAGTATATTCTCATTCTGTCAGCAATATACATTATATCACAATATGATCCTTTTTTTTCTAAATTTCTTTTTCATTTACCCATTACTGACCGAGTTTATACAGCAACCGTCATAAAGTTTACAACATATACGGGACATTTTAGTATGAATTTCTTAATACGTTAAGAGAAGTTAACTAAAATTTAATTTATTTAAATTGTCCAAGTTTAAATTTCTGTTTTCGATTTAAGAAATCTAAAAGCCCAATTAAATAAATAAAAAAAGCGAATGCTTAGTTGCAAACGGGGTCTTAATAAATTTGTTTCTTGTCCTTGTCCTAACTTGAACTAACTTTGTCTTACAAATTAGAAGATAGCATACATAGGTTTATGCTGTCTAATCCATTAAATTAAGTAAATCTGTCAAATGTTAGTAATAACAAGAGCTTACCCAGAAAGGAAAATGTTTTTAGGTGTATATGTAAAAGAATTTCATTTGTAGATATCAAGTAGAATATTGTGCTTTTCCTTCACTGGAAATATTACGAAAAGAAAAATAGATCTTTTTTCTAAGCATGTGGTTAAAAATATTCTCGAAGATGGAATTAGGAACCCTATGTTCGAGTCATTTTTAGTGTTCTGTACGGAACACTTACGGGATCACTTCGGTGTGTGTCCGCCTGTCGCTCTTGTACCGAGATATAATTTTATTTGTTTATAATTAAACAAATATTTAGGTAGTAAATATTTGTTTGACACTTTTATTACGAGATTTTAGATTTAGCTAGATTGATTTATTGGCTATTACGTAGCTAAGATGCTATAACTAGTATATATTATTGATTAAGAAAAAACGTGAAAATGCATATTTTAAGATGTCAGGGACCTAATTCACTTAGCCTAGGTAAGGATTATATTTTATTTTAAAGGAAAACACGGTACGGAAGACTAATTGCGCAAGTCCAACTTGCACTTGACAGGTTTTATGTTCCTATGTCTATAATCATTTGTACACTTATAGGTAAAAATGGCATTTTTTTTTACTTCGAGCTAAAAGTTCTAAAATTTTTTGCACCATTCTGTCTCAATTTTTGTGTTCTTTAACCAAAAATATCAACTTTCGGTTTAATTTGGAGCAAAAAATGCCATTCAGGTTTCAATAAATACACTGTCACTTCTTTTTTTTATCATTTTAGAATTGGAGCTAATTTGACCGTGTTTATTTTGGAAATAATAACAAAAGTAAATCTTTTAGTATATCTGTTTCAAGACTGTTTTACTGTTACTATTTCATTTCTACATTAGGTGAGATACAAAAACGACAATACTGAAAAAATGGAAATAGCCCCGCGGTGTTAATTTTACTTATATCTTTATACTCAGTTTATATTCAGGTATAATGGTATAATTTAAATATCAAACATAATCTTGGGGGATCAAAATACATTGATAAACCATGGTCTAATCTGATAAACAGGACAAAAGCAGATTTTATTAGCCTGTGTAATTCTTTTCTAGTGATGAATAATTAGATGTTACGTACAAATGAAATGCAATGATTTAAACTGAACAAAGTATTTTCAATATATATACGAGGCTGGTTTGAAAAGTCCGTGCAAAAATAAAAACTACTTATGTGTTTGGGGTAAACCTTTTTTATTTTTCGACATAGTCTCCTTTTAGGCTTATACACTTCGTCCAACGATGTTCTAGTTTGTTGATCCCTTCCGAATAATAGGATTTGTCCAGGTCTGCAAAATATCCATTAGTGTCTGCAATCACCTCCTCGTTTGAATAAAATCTTTGTCCCGCCAGCCATTTCTTCAAATTGGGGAACAAATAGTAGTCCGAGGGAGCCAAGTCTGGAGAATAGGGGGGATGTGAAACGAGTTGGAATCCTATTTCCATTAATTTTGCGACTACAACTGCTGAGGTGTGTGCTGGTGCGTTGTCGTGATGGAAAAGGACTTTCTTGTGGGCCAATCGCGGGCGTTTTTCTTGCAGCTCGGTTTTCAAACGGTCCAATAACGATGAATAATATTCACCTGTAATAGTTTTACCCTTTTCCAGATAGTCGATAAGGATTATCCCTTGCGAATCCCGAAAGACAGTCGCCATAACCTTTCCGGCCGAAGGAACGGTCTTCGCCTTTTTTGGTACAGATTCCCCCCTTGGTAACCCATTGTTTAGATTGTTGTTTGGTCTCAGGAGTATAGCAATGTATCCATGTTTCATCCACAGTGACGAAACGACGCTTAAAGTCGTCCGGATTCTTCTGGAACAGCTGCAAACCATCCTTGCAACACTTCACACGATTCCGTTTTTGGTCAAGCGTGAGCAATCGCGGCACCCATCTTGCGGATAGCTTTCTCATGTCCAAATGTTTATGCAAAATATTATGAATTGGTTCAGTCGAGATGCCCACAGCACTAGCAATCTCACGCACCTTAACTCTTCTGTCATCCATCACCATATCATGGATTTGATCAATGATTTCTGGAGTCGTAACCTCCACAGGCCGTCCAGAACGTTCAGCGTCACTTGTGCCCATATGGCCAGTCCGAAAATTTTGAAACCACTTATAAACTATTCTAATCGAAGGTGCAGAGTCACCATAATGTTTATCAAGCTTCTCTTTAGTCTCCTGAGCCGTTTTGCCTTTCATGTTTAATCACCACACACGAAATTCTTTTTCGTCCATTTCTTGAAAATCACTCGACTTCCTTGATTCACACGAATTCCAAACACAAAGAAATAGACCAATATGGCTGAAACTTGGTGTGCGTTCATTCAAGAGATGCTACTAACTAAACATGACCTCGATACGCGCCGGTGGTTCCATCTCTCGGACTTCGCACGGACTTTTTAAACCAGCCTCGTATATATATATATATATATATATATATATATATATATATATATATATATATATATATATATATATATATATATATATATATATATATATATATATATATATATATATATATATATATATATATATATATATATATATATATATATATATATATATATATATATATATATATATATATATATATATATATATATATATATATATATATAATATATATATATATATATATATATATATATATATATATATATATATATATATATATATATGCGTAGCACATGTGCCGCGGGAAAATCCCTAAAGTGCTACAAGGGCGACTCAGGTTGGTCTTGAATCGTTGTAACGCATAGGTTGAAAAGTTTCTGGTCTGACACATAGATGTCGCCCTTTTCAAAATAATCATTTTTAGGAAGTACCAACCTTCAAAGGATACGTGCCAAAATTTCATGACGTTTCGACGATTAGTTTACAAGTTACAGTGACTTTAGTGAACCTACTTCAAAACAATGAACAAAAAAATAGAATTTTGTGTGTTGAATAAACACTTTTTTTGGTGGGAAAAAATACCGTTCAAGCAATGGCTTTATAAGTGTTACGGGGACTCTGCCCCTGGAAAATCACTCATCATTTACTGGTATGCTGAAATTTAAACGCGGTTGTACCTCTGTTCGAAATGGGTACCGCGTTTTCTTACAGTGGACCAAAAACAACAACGTGTTGATGATTCTGAGCGTTATTTGGACTTGTTTAAGCACAATAAAAAAGATTTTTTTTCATACGATATGTGACAATAGATGAAACATAGATCCACCACTACACACTGGAATCAAATGGGTAGCCAGCTGAGTGGACAGCAGCCGGTGAAAGCCGCCTGAAGCGACCAAAGACACAGTCGGCTGGGAAGGTTTTGGCATCTGTATTTTGGGATGCGCATAGAATAATTTTCATCGACTCTGTTGAGAAGGGAAAAACCACCAATAGCCAATATTTATAAAGTTGTTGGTGCGTTTGAAGGCAGAAATCACCCCCAGTGACTATTATTATATTAATGAAGAAGTTATAGCCGAAACTGAGGCAAAAACAAATCCTTCTACAAGAAAGATATAGAAATGTTAGAAAAACGTTGGACCGATTATATTGCTCTTGAAGGAGACTATATTGATGAATAAAGTCAAATTTTACAAAAAAAAAATGTGTTTTAAGTAGCTAGACCAAAAACTTTTCAGCCTACGTGTTAAGTTGGGAGCACATTCCAGGGTAAATCATTCCAAAGAGATGATATTCTCCATATAAAAGACTGCTTGAAAAGTGTTGTACGATGAGTAATAAGCTGAACTTCATACGGATGTGATGTATTAGCTCGACGTGTATTAATAGCATGGGAGGAATTAAGCGGGCTACATCCATTGAACAATTTCCATGAAAATACTAGTAGAATAGCCTGAAGTCGCCAACCGTTCTTCGATCTTCCAAGGTATCAAGGTTTCTGGTGAGTTCTGGGTCTTCAATTAGGCGAACTGAATAGAATCTAACAAATGCAGTGTACGTTTGGGAGCAGAGCCCCAAACATAAGAGCAGTATTCTATGGTTGGTCGAATTTGAGCTTTGTACAGAAATATCAGTTGTTGTGGAGTGTAAATCTTTCTAGTTCAAAATAGTATACCCAGCTTTTGTATTCATGCGGCATGTCCATGCCAAGATATATTTGCTCCCAAGTTAACGTCCAGCAACTTGAGTGACGTTGCTAGAGGAATAGAGTGTTCCGACATAACTATGTCGGGTTCAGCAACGTTAATTTGGTCAGAAAAAACTGCCACGTGAGTGCATGTAGAGTTAAATTCTACTTGATTACTGTCACCCCAAGATAGAATTAAGGTCTTTGTTAAGTTGAACGACTTTTGTTGTCTGGGGATATTTACATGAGTAGCCGATGTTCAAGCATTCAAAGTGAATGAAGAAATAAACGTACTGTCATCTGCTAAGCTGTAGGTTGGATTTATGGTCCTTTCCAGCAGATCGTTAATGTAAATGAGAAAGATAGTAGGAGACAGTATGGAGCCTTGGCGCACACCGGCGTTGATAGTGAAATTATTAGAAAAGAACGCTCTCTGAGGAAACGATAAGAGCGTAACAATCCATCATGCTAAACACAACCGCTCGAGTTTCTCCAAAATATTCAATTGCGTTGTTACAAAGAGGTGTTACATAAGTTAGAAGATCTCCTGTTGATCTTGTCATATTGATGATCGCTAATAATGTTACATCTTTGTATATATTTTATAAGATGCTGATTGATTGCCTTTTCCATAACTTTCGAAATTATTGAAATCTGTGCGATTGGTCAGTAGTTTTTTGGCAAGCTCTTCTTGCCTATTTTGGGCATCGCCTGAACTGTAGAGCATTTCCAACTGGAAGTAAATATTCTCTTTCTGTAGGAAGGGTTGTAAGGTCTACAGAAAACTGGAGTTAGTTCGCTTGCGCATTTTTGGTTTAATAGCCCTTAAAGCAAGAATTTTATAGCTATTTGAATGTAGCTACATTTCTGATCTCCAGAAACATAATTTGGTTGTCGAAACCTTTTTAAATTGTTGCTTTTTAAAATTTTTCATAACTTAAACAATTTAGACAACCTTCTTGCACTCCAGCATAGGAATTTCAATGTTTAGTGCCCACAAATTTACATCTTGTGTATAGTTCAATAATAAAATTAAATTCTATATTCTTCTTCAATAACTTAAGTCTAACACCATTTCGATATCTAAACTACCGTTTGTTATCTCATCTAATTCTCTACGAAAAGTGTATGTTACTTTATTTATCGTAGATACACCGCTGAGATAACAACAATTTGAAGCCGATACATTCGTTTAAGTCTATTAGTGGTCATGAATATTAATGTGAATTTTCAAAAAAAGGTGCTCTTGCTTCACCAAATCGAGACAAATTCCTTTATTTATATGTTAATCAATTACGTTTAAACAATATTGGGAACATAAGTATCTGCTTTGCTTATCTTTTATATACAAGTCGGGCATTAAAAGGAATAGCCTTTTTGACTTTACTGTAACGACCAACCATTATTGGCACGAAAAGTCGTTAATAGAGTTATTTAAGGGAACTCTAGTATCTACTCCGTTAATTTATTCGATTTTTATATATACTATTGATTTCGTTTTATAGTAATTAGACAGAGTCAGAACTAAACTTTATTGATTTAAGGTCAACTTAAGGGGCCAGAACCTGAGAAATTTTGATTTAGGAGGTGTGACGTAATCCGCATAGAATCAGTGATCGGTCATATAGAATCAGGGTTCGAATTTAAGCATAAAATTGTAATGTAACTTTTGTTTTTCTGTATAAATGTATTTTTTAACATAATTTCCAAAACATTTCAAGAATTATCATTTGATGATTTATTAATACCTACTTTCAATAATAAAAGAAGGGAATAGAGAAATATAGCACAATTTAAACTTGATGACTCTGGCTAAAAAGCCTTATTTGGTACAAATATGAAAAATATGTTTGTGGTAAGCGTAACTTGCAAAACAAGCGAAGCGTATGCGCTACTAAATGCTTTTCTATAGCTGCATCATTAATATTTATGAAAAAATCAACACCCCATCAAAATTAATATTTCTTATATACAGAGATATGTGATGAATAAATATAAACTTGACAAACAATACGGAATAACGTAGTGTTAGATTTTTTATTTTAGCAGTATTTTTTTTAAACGTATAGTTTGGCCTTGGTCACCCTTTCGGTAGGTGGTTCGTGTGTGGTCCACATTTCGCACGTATTGTAGCGGGGGCGCTGAGCAGTCGTCATCTCTAGAAAAGGTATTATTACTTCACCCAAATCATTTATTGTATGTTAATCAATTAACCTTAAATAATTAGTAGTATCTAATACAATAATATTTTTATATAAAGTAACGATTGACCGTTACTAGTATGATAGGTCCGAAATACAGTTATTTAAGGGTAATCTATAAACTATTATTTCGTTAATTTATTTGATCTCTTTATAATTAGATAAGGTCTGAACTGAACTCTGTTAATACGTTCGTTTCTTAGAGAATTCGAGTTTATGCATGCAATTTAAAATCGGTGTAACTGGTATGTGGTATATTGTGTACTTTAGTAAAAAATTCCACTGAGAGAACAATTTAGTTTTTTTGCTCTTACTAATATTTTAAGAAAAATCACGTTAAGTTTTCCGATATTTTTAATAATATTAATAAAAATGTATTTATAAATAAAACATTGCTTCTTTAATTTGGAAAATATATCTGTCAACTTTTAAACCCGACCTATTAGGCCAAGGATTAGATTATAGCATATCCAAATAATAAAGTTTTTGTCTTTTGAGCGAAAAAAAATGAAAGCCTCTTTAATACCGAACATTACGGTACAGTTAAATGTTATGCCGTACCATATTCGATTAAATTATATCAATTGTCGAATAAATTGTGCCTAACGTAAAGAAGAGACGTCAATTATTAAAGAAACTGAATCAGATTTAGATTAGGCATTCGCCTTAGCGGAGTACGTGAGAATCTGCCTTTAATCTTTACGGAAATGTTTTGCTTTCCTTATAGCCTTTTTAAAATGGATTTATCGATAATGTATCTATATATCGACTGTGCAAAATATATCAAGGAAGTTGTAGAAAAGATAGGTAGTGCTTATTATATAGATATTAGATTTTTGGCTCCATTTGGCTTTCTGATTTTTTATTCAGATTTTTAATCCAAGATAGTACTGCTCAAGGGCTTAATTTTTTTAGTTTATAAATATTAACTTTAAATTAATTTAATTCACGAAAAAGGTGTAATGTTAAAACTGGGCAACTGGAGGTTTAAATGAGTAACAGCACCAGAATGATAATTGAAGTTATGAGGTTACGCAGTATAAGATCATAAAATTCATTTTTTACTTATGATTAAACCGATAAAAAATGAAATATAGTATAAAAATTCTAAAGCCAGTTATATTTCCTGTCTGTCTCAAGGCCGTAACTCTCGAGTTTTGTATCAAATTTTCTTATAAAAACATTTAATTAGTGATATTCTAAATACTACATTATCAAAAACAAAAGTCAGTTGGACGATTAGAGGTTTTAGACTTCATAGCGACTAGACCGGGCCTAATTTTTAGGCTCTTACTGAATCTGACAGTTGCACTTGGAAATTTAGACACGAGATCCAGAAATGTCTTTTATGCAATAATCTCTCATTTCGTAATTTGTTAAAAAGATAAATTGATTATATATATATATATATATATATATATATATATATATATATATATATATATATATATATATATATATAAAATATAAAATTAATCTTTCCAAGAATTTTTTGATGTTTTTAAGAGCTCAAAAATATGTTTATGATTTTTTATCTTGAGGCGAAATTATATTATTATTTTATTTTTATTATACTCGTATATTTTTTATTACAGTTTTATTAAATATTATTATTTTCATCACTATTATTCTTTCTCTCACATTTGGTCAATGTGGTTCTATGTTTGGATGAAGAGCCTAAGCCAAGTCAGCACAAACGCTATTACCATTGTGTGTTAAGGAATGACCTGATAATGTTACATGTTTTTAAAATCACTGAATGTTTTTGTGTTGAGTCCTAATTGGACAGTGTGGTGTGAATGTTGGTGTAAGGCTAGTGTAAGGCTTGTGGCTGCTATGATGAGGGGGACAATGATGACTTTTTCTTGTTTCCATAGCCTTTTTATTTCTGTTGCAGGGTCACTGTATTTCGTTTGGATATTTGTGTCGTTGTCGTTTTTTGTATTGAAAAGCAATATCGGGTCTATTGGTGGGGACTGTTTTATCTGTACGGATATTGATGTCCTTGTAGAGCTTGTAATCTTCATTTTCAAGTATGGATGTTAGTGTGTATTTGTAGTAGGGATCTGTGTTTTCTATGAGTTTGTATGTTCTGGCTAGTGCTTGGTAAACTACTTTTGCCGCTGAGTCATGTCTGACTGTGTATTCCGTTCCGGCTAGTATTTTACATCCGCTTGTTATGTGTTCAATCGTTTCTTTATGCTGGTGGCATTTCCTGCATTTGTCTTCTGTAATAGTTGGGTCTTTGCTGATATGCTTTTGGTAGTTTCCGGTTAATATGACTTTATCCTGGATGGCAAGTAAGACGCCTTCTGTTTTAGGGAATAGCTGCCCATCCTGTAACCAGGTGTATGTATTGTTTTTTACTTACGTTGTCTTGTTCTATGTGGTATCTGTGTTTTTCGTGGCGTGTTTTTTCTGACCACGTTTTCATCTCTTCCTGTTGTAACTGGGTGTGACTGTGTGTGTCTGCTGGGTGGTCTGCCCGGGATAAGTCGATATAATATTATATATTAAATGTTACAATTTAATTTTGATTTCTTCCTTGAATTTCTTTTGTTACTGATTGTTAAAAATAAAATATACAAATATATATCTATACGTATTTTTGATACAATATTTAATGTGCCCAGTCATTTCTTCACATATTTCAAAAGAACAGTCTCGAAAGATATGTACAGAGATTTTTATTAACAAGAAAACTTCATTTTAACTTCTCTTGTTAAGGAACATACGGCATTTGAGGAAAAATTACATTTCGAAATTTTTGCTTTTTTCCCGTTTGAGGGATCTTACATGATGAAAAATATTATCTTTAATATTCAGTGGCCTATCTATCTGTCTGTTTATTGATTGGCATGATAACTTTCGAATGAAATAAGTTATCGGTTTCAAATTTGGGACACAGATAAAACTGGAGAATTTTTCTTCGTGTTTGAATGAGATAAAGAACAAACTGTGTATTATTATACGTAATCAGACATACATGGGGTTAAAAGGAAGGAAAGGTAAAAGGAGTTACTTCGATTATTTGAAGCTACATGACCCTTTATATGACACTTGGAGTCGAGGAATCTGAAATCTGTTATTTCTTCATAATTTCTAGGGTTAAAGAGAATAACATGTAAAGGAATGTGATTATAAGGTGACCTTAAGCAAAATATTGACTTCACAATTTGTATTTGCATAGGCCTAAATAGCTATGGCACAAGGAACTATTAAAGAAAAACGTATGATAAAATGATTTTATATTTTAGTGATAAATACAATACAACAATAACTTAAATTTGAAGTATAATTAGAAATAAAAAACTAATAGTTTTTTTCAATAGATACAATGCTTACCCTACGACCAGGGAAATACATTTTATTTCAATATTTTATGGATTTATTTGGAAATGCGGTTTTTTAAAAGTAATGTATGTTTCCTTGTGTACTCGTATTTATTTTTAGTAGTTTTTGTTATATAAATACACTAAAAAAAACTTACTTGCACTCTCCTGGATAATCACATTTCCCGTGTAGTGGATGACATCCTGCTTTACATATAGCTACAAAATAAAATAATATAAATTATAATATGTATGTCTATTTTGATAATAAATAAAGATAATACAACGTATGGTGTAACAGACCAGGTGTACAAGTATGAAATGCGGATTTCAGACAACAGATGATGCACCAATGCAGTTTGTGCTATAAAGATTTGCCACTGCGCCATTTTGTTGTGTCATCAACAAGTGTCAGACACGCACGAGTGATAAATTGGAAAAGTGTGTGCATAGTGTTGTTGTGTTCAATATGTCGAAATTTATATCGAACAAAGAGTATTCGCGGATAGCATTAATTTTTTGTTTTCATTTGAAGAAAACTGCTGTTGAATCATATCGATTACTTCGAGAAGCTTATGGTGAACATGCTCCATCGCAAGATACGTGTGAACGATGGTTTCGGCGTTTCAATAGTGGTGACTTCGATGTTGCAGACAAGGAACGTGGAAAACCGTCAAAAAAATACAAAGATGTGGAATTACAAGCATTGTTGGCCGAAGATTATTCACAAACACAAGAACAACTCGCCGAGCAATTGGGCGTTAGTCAACAAGCTGTTTCCCATCGGCTACGAGAGATGGGAAAGATTCAGAAGACCGGTAGATGGGTACCACATGAGTTGAACGACAGGCAAATGGAAAAGCGCAAAAACATATGTAAAATTTTGCTCGCTCGGTACAAAAGGAAGTCATTTTTGCATCGTATACTTACAGGGGATGAAAAGTGGATTTATTTTCAGAATCCCAAGCGCAAAAAATCATGGGTAGACCCAGGCGCACCATCCACATCGACCGAAAGACCGAATCGCTTTGGCAGAAAGACGATGCTCTGTGTTTGGTGGGACCAGAGGGGCGTGGTCTATTATGAACTGTTAAAACCTGGGGAAACGGTTAATACTAAAGGTAACCAACACCACAATTGACCGATTTGAACCGTTCGCTGCTTGAAAAAATGCCAGAATACCGAAAGAGGCAACACAAAGTCATTTTTCTTCATGACAATTCTCCATCACATACGGCAAAACCAGTTCGCGACACGTTGAAAGCACTCAGCTGGGAAGTTCTACTCCATGCGGCTTACTCACCAGACTTGGCTCCTTCCGATTACCACTTGTTTGCATCGATGGGTCACGCACTTGCTGAGCAGCGCTTTGGTTCGTACGAAGATGTGTAAAAATGGCTCGATGAATGGTTCGCAGCAAAAAGGGGAAGATTTTTACTGGCGTGGTATTCACAAATTGCCCGAAAGATGGGAAAAATATATAACAAGCGATGGAGCATACTTTGAATAAAGCACTTTTGATCATTCTTCCGAATTTAACATGTTTTTTTTTTAGAAAAAAAATCCGCATTTCATACTTGTACATCTGGTAATAGGTCTAGATGGTTAATCCCTTACACCACTGGAAAAACCTTTAAGAGTGAACGAGAACATAATAATATCCATAATTAGAACATTTATTTGAACTTTAATATTATGGATTTAAATGCTAGAAATGTTTTTTTTTTTGCATTTTTAGTCGATCTTTGATTTTTTTTAAAACGTATAAAATTATGGACCTATTTTTCGTCAACTTTCCATTTTATGGTTAAAAAAATATTTAGCCTTTTCAAAACTAAAATTTTATGTTCACAATATATGTATATACTTGTAAAATTTCATTTCCAACTTATTTTTATTGTAAAATAAGTTTTGCACGTTTTCATAAGCCATAGTAGTACGGGAGGTAAAGTTGCATTTAATGAAGTCATTTCATTTCAGCTGATAGTAATAACAATGATAGGTTTCCCCACTAGACATCCGACCGTCAGCAACACCGGTAGCGGTGAAGTTAAGAGTGAAACAGGATTTACCTTGTTAAATTAAATTACTTTACAAGTCATTTCAAACTATTTCAAAATTTATAGGATAATTTTTCAGATAATACTCATTCAAAAAATAATGATCAGCTGTACTGACGAGGGGGATTATATGTTAGTCACTTATATAAACCAGATTAAAGATGTTAAAGTATAAAGTCATTTTATACCGTATGAAATTCATGCAGCTGAATTGCGATGTATTTAAGAGAATGAGGAAAATAAACCGCTGTGTTTATAGCTGGGGTAAGACCGTCAGTTGACGTCATAAACAAGTTGTGTGCTCAGTGAATCGGAGCTTTGTACAGTCACTCTTATAGATCAATTGACCTTTACCCCCACAAACATTCAGCTGACGACAATTTTTATTATTGTTAGTAATAAAACTACCCTATATTTAAATTTCAACTGGTATTGTATCAATTTAATATTAATTTCATCACTTCATGTTGCGAATGACAAACCGAGAATGATTTTTGACTATATATTCAATAGGGCTCAATTACATGCAGTTTTTCAATCAAATAACAAAAAGTAATACTATATATTTACAAATAAATGTCGCCCACAACCTTTTTTGTATTCAAAATTTTTATTTTTTACTTCACGTATAAATTTTAAACAAGATAATAAACGAAAAAAAGCTTTTCTTTGCTAAAACAAAAATTATGTATCAATCTCCTCGCTTAAATGTCCTATACTATCAGTTTCATATTCATCATTTTCTTCTGTCTATGATGAAGTTTTGTTCATCCTCAGGGTCCTTTGTTTCGTCTCCTAGGTATAAGAAAAACTCAAAGTTTCCCTATCATAAGTTTGTGGGGCTTATGGTCTACTAAGGTTAAAAACCATAAATCATATTTTTTCGCTAAAAACTATGAAGGAAAAAGGGTCAAAAAATTTTAAGATTCTAATAAATTTCTTTTAGTTTTCAACAAAAAAAAATGTTATTTATAGTTTTAATCTTAGTGGACTTAAATACAAACTGATGTGTGACAAAGAATATATGCAACAGGCAAAATAAACAGTTTTTTTATAGATTTTTTTAAAGAATAAAGTAATAATTTTGTGTTTCATCTTTTGATTTGCTGGAAAATAATTATCGTACAATTATGGGATTAAGAAAAACTGCATATAAAAAGCAGGTGAAAAAATTATTAAAAAAAAGATCGAACTAGCTAGGCAATATTGTTAAATAAATACAATCCTTGCTGTACTGAACATAAATTTAGTAGATCGTGGAAATATCTATATATAATAAAAGACGTAGAGAACATCCTTTCAAACAAAATTGGGTTACTGAGATATCACGAGGGCTTCGAATAGATGTTGCCAGATTTTGCGAAAAATACGCGGAAACATACATTGGAAACTTTGCCAGGTAAATGCAGACCAAATTCTTCACGGTGTAGTTTATCTGACATTTTGTTTAATTAGGAGTTATGTAAATTTATATTCAGTAATGAATTGATTCATTTCTATCATTACTTACCTATATCACAAATAGTTCCCCTCCACCCCTCTATACATTCTTTATCACCATTAACATCACAGATAAAATGACCGAATTTATCATCTCTCGGCCGGCAAAATTTTGTACAAGTAGAATTGTAGTAGTGAGTATCACATTTAACTCGCACTCTGTAGGTTAGGTGCGCCCGTGGACCCCTGTGGTTTAATGTGTGCCATTCGGGACTGGGGTCGATGATTCCCGAGTAGGTCGCCTCTTCGATTACATCGTTTGTAGCTGAAACAAAAAAAATCTGTATAATTTCTGTTAAAAAACAATAAACCAACGAGATACTATTAGGATTATCTAGAGCTTCCATTAGTATTTCAATGTTAACAGTTTTTGGGTCCTTAAAAGCCTAACAGGAACAACAGATTTTAAAGTGTTTGCTATAAAGCAATAAACTGAGAATCATGATTAAAATCTGTTATAATTATTTGCCGCATTTGAGTTCATAATCAAGTTATAGCTGTGATCTCAATATTTAACTGAACGTTGTTTTAGCCAATAAAAATTACGTATACTAGGTGTCACATAAAAAGTTTAAATTTAAAGTATTTATAGTCAAATATATAAATATATATGGGTAGCGGGTAGGAATTTCTCTATGGTCTTGGTGGAGGATAGGTCTACTTCAGGGCTCACGTGAGCCTCGACTCTTTCCACATTCCAATGTCGGGAAGGAACGGTGTTCTTAACCTTAATCATGTCCACAATCTATTATCCTTCCTATATCCCATACCCAAACTCACCAAGCCGCCTAGTAAGTGTAGTGTTTTAAATGCTAAATACCCCTCATGAAAACGACAATCACAAACAGTCCCCGGCGGTCTGCATATCCCTGACCAAGGTAACGGTCAGAAAAGGAATGAGATATAGGATGCTAAGAATCACCGGGATCGAGCAGGCTACCAAAGAAAAACAACATTGGCAATCGGAACTATAAATGTACGAACTCTATTAGGCGAAGACCGTCTCTACGAACATGAAGAGGAACTTAATAAGATAAAATGGGACATCGTCGGACTAGCAGAAATAAGATGCAAGGGAGAAGAATGCATAACAATTAAGTCTGGACATATACTATACTACAAAGGCGCAGAAAATGAAAGCCAATGTAGCATAGCCGTTTTATAATTAACAAAAAGATATCAACACAGATTATAAAATTCGACAACGAATCAGAGAGAGTAGCTTTGATAATCATCCAACTCTCACGGAAATATAAAATAAAAATAATACAGTGTTATGCACCAACATGGACTCATGCAGATGAGGAAATGCAAACCTTTAATGAAATATCAGAAAACATAAAAAAATACAACACTACCCACATACTAGTAATAGGAGACTTTAATTCAAAAGTGGGGAAAGGACAAGAAGAAAATGAAGAATATATAGGCAACTTCAGCTCTGACGAAAGAAGTGAAAGAGGAAGTTAGAGTTTTTAACAAAACACCGTCCATATGAAATGAACTCTTTCTTCTCCAAAAAATAACAAAGAAAGTGGACATGGATCAGTCCAGATCTAGAGAATAAAAATGAGATAGGCTATATCTTGTCAAGTGAAAAAACAAATAGTACAAGATGTAACGACTTTAAAGTCGTTTAATATAAATAGTGACCACAGGCTATTAAGAGCAAAAATTTCAATAGACACAGAAAAGAAAAGAAGGCCGTGGACAAAAAAAGATTGATACAGAGAAACTGAAACGAAACGCATTAGAATATGAAAAGAAACCCAATAAGCAATTGAAAAAGGAGAAGTGGAATGCCAGATATAAATAAAATGAACGATATAATTACAAATGCAATGAAGCAAGCTGGAAAAAAAGTTGCTAAAGTGAAAAAAAACACCAACATAGAAAAACTAAGCCAAGATATTAAAAATAAAATAGAAGGAAAAAAGCAATTATTCAGAGAAGGTAAATATGAAAAATTTAGACAACTGGCAAAGGAAGCTAGAAGGATAATAAGAAGATATCTACAAAACTATTATGAAATTAAAGTAGAAAAATTAATAGAGGAAAACAAGGGAATAAAATGTCTTAGACGAAACGTAAAAAGATACATTATAACACTAATAGACGAAAACGGAAGAGAGATAAGAAACTTGAAGGAGATTATGAAAGAAACCGAAAGATTCTATACAAACCTATACGACACGAAAACTCAACAACAATACAACAGTACAACCAATGAGAGAAAGATAATCAAAGTAGGTTCTGAAGAAATGCCAGATATAACAACGGAGGAACTATGCAAATGCATATGCATTGAAACAAATGAAGAACAATAGAGCGCCAGGAGATGATGGAATAGTGATTGAAATGATGAAAGAAGGAAAAGAAGAAATTTTAATAAAAGTACGTGACCTTTTCAACATATGCCTAGCAAAAGGAGAAATTCCCAAGAACTGGAATAACGCAAGCATGATATTATTACCTAAGAAGGGTGATCAGACTAACCTCGAGAATTATAGGCCGATAAGCCTTTTATCATTTAAGTGGAATTACGCAGGCCATGTGGCAAGATGTAAGGATGAAAGATGGACCAACACCATTCTGAAATCAAGGCCCTACTTGGGAAAGAGATCTAGGGGACGCCCCTCAAAGCTATGGACTGACGATCTGAAGAGATCTGCTGGACTGATGTGGATAGGAGAGGCGCAAGATCGAAGCAAATGGCAGGGAATGTCGAAGCAAATGGCAGCCTATGTTCAGAAACAGACCGAAGAATAAGGCTGATGAGATGAGATAGTCAAATATAATAAATAAAAAAAAATTCTCTGATATATTAAACTACAGTCCTTGGAATAATATTTTCTAAAAATAGTATCATCTAAATGTCAATCGTTACGATCTCACAACTTTTCTTCGAATTTTGAAATTATTGATTATTGCTCGACAAGTCGTTTTCAGTCATGCCAATTTTTATCGGATATTTTCTCTTAATTATTTCAGGAAGCGAAGACTGTTCCCGTAACCTACAAAAAAATATGCATTGGCGTCAAGTCGGGGCTACGTTGAAACCAATTTATCTCATCGCGATCACGAAAATTAATTTACGCGGGAAAATTTATGATGTTATATCATTCAGTTTAAACCGGAATCTCTGGTTATAACAGTCAAAATTTTGAAAAACATCATTAACATAACCTCTGCCATTTTGAAAGAGGTATAGGCTGATTCTTTCACGTGCTGACAATGCAGTACAAGTCGACAGTTTATGAAAATAGAAACGACGTGAACGTCAAGATAAAAATGTGTTTTATCCGAGGATAAGATGTTGGTAAATATTAAAAAGCGTTCAAAGGTGCTGCTATAAATCTCTACAAAAAAATACGTTGTATGCCTAGGCATATTTACAACTCTTGGCAATTTGCTTATTCGGAGGTCACGATTTTCGGGACCCAATCCTCGGACGCACTCCACGTTTGCATATCTCGTTGATGTCGCTATGTCCGAGGTTTACTTCAAATACCTGCTAACATTTCTTAAATCAATCTCACTCGGGGCGTCATTTAACTCGTGTTAATGATACTGAATGAGAAATTTTAGTCTTGCAAGACTAGAATTTTTGTAAAGCTCTCAGACACAAGAGGTACGCTTCGCTCTATGGCTCCATATCTGCCTCCTCCATCTATTGTTTTTGCGCAATAAACCAAACAAATTTAGTTTATTTATAAGTCACCATGTATATCTATTTGCTGCACTACCACTACTGCCAATCTAGACTAGTTCGCTTATAACTTATTCACAAAATAACAAATGATTGAAAAACCTTTATAAAGACTAAAATTAAAGACTTACATTTTTTTAAAAACGTTTCAAGAAATAGAGACAGCCCTAAATTACACAATGTAATCTAGACTTTGTTTTCTTATGTATTTTGCTAAGTTTCTCTAATATTGGTAACACTGTTCTTACATTGTTAGTTTCAATTTTCGTAACATATATTTTTTATTTTCGACCAAACAAGATAAAAAATAAGCAATAATTAATAATCAGGATTTTTAAAGGTACTAGTAATTTTATATTTTACATACATTCTGGCTTTAAAGCAGATTTCTAACAAGTTTTTACTTACAGAAAAGGTTTACTTCTAACTAATGATGAGTTTTGGTTTTAAATCGCTTTTAGCTGCACAAAATACTGTCCATGTGTTTATGTTTTACAATATGTAAGTTTGAACACTATACAACAGTAAACATAAAACACAGTAGCGACAGTCCAACTCAGCACCTTTGATCCTAAGGGGTTCAAGTTTGTAATGATCACATGACCTCTCGCAATATTGCTAGTACGATGCCCGCGAGTTTTTGAAATATTCAAATTCCTTCTTTAACAAAAATCCTATTCTGTAGAATAAAATGAATTTTGCTGATTGAAAGGAAGGAAAAAATGAGAAAAGTTTAGAAAGTTCTTATTAAAACAGGGAAAAAGGCAAAAAATACAAAGAAAAATACATTTGGCTTCAACGCTTTTTGCATGTTATTCATTTAAATATCTCATTGTTGAATTTATATTTCTCAACTATTACAGATATTGTCCGGGGGGGGGGGGGTGTTCATTTTGAGAATATATCTCTGCACACCTTTAGCCTTACGCGTAAAATGTCAACAGTCATGCTTCTTATATTTCAGCAAATCTCAGTAATCTGGAGAGATTGAAAATAATTATAATATCATTTTAAAATAAAATCGTCTTTCTTCTGAACTTAAAAATGAAGTGGACACATTTTTTGCTCCATTCTATTATATATCATATAATAAATATCATACAACTAATGAATCTTCGTGCCTATATACTACTAATAAAATATCAACTGTTTTAAAAATAAAAAGTATGAAAACACAATTATCATAATCTTTATATAATATATTTTATAATATAAATAAAGAATTACGAATAAATTACCTTTTAGGATTTTTGGGGAATCTACAACAACTAACTCCTTTGGAGATACCGCATATATTTTTGCAAGCACTAACCGGACAATAAAAACTTCCCTTTGACATCTTTTTTAGTGTTCCGTACGGTGTCTGTCTGTCCGTCTGTCTGTCTGTCCGTCTGTCACACCCGATTTTCTCCGAAACTATTTGTCATAGAAAGTTGAAATTTGGTAGTAATAAAGGAATTGATGGCCTCATCCGAGCCATGTAGTTTTGAAAGTTAAATTTTGACTTAAGGGGTTAGTTTTGGGGGGTGAAATCGGAAGTGAAAAAAAATTTTTTTTACTAGGTAGTCGAGTGTGGTGTCAAATGAAAGCTTCAGAAAACACGAGTAAAAAATACATATATAATGTAATACTTGTGCGCACTTTTCTTTGTATTATTTTTAAAAAATCGCGAAAAATCGCTGTCCACCCACCCGCCTTATCTCCGAAAGTACTTATCAAAAAAATTTTGAAAAAATTTTGGAATATTCTCCACGGGGTGTAGATTGAACGAAAATTATCACGAGTGCATTACCTGTAATAATTTATCTGGTATATAAAAAAAAACAGAAATTTCATTCATCAATTTTCAGTAAAGATTGGAAATAAACTTTGTTGAAAACTTATTTGGGGTGTGTTTTGTGAAGTCACTGATCATTTTATATCACCATAACATAAATTTTGACTTAAGGGATTCGTTTTGAGGGGTGAAATCGGAAGTGAAAAAAAAAATTTTTACTAGGTCATCGAGTGTGGTGTCAAATGAAAGCTTGTGAAAACACGAGTAAAAAAAATATATATAATGTAATACTTGCGCACACTTTTCTTCGTATTACTTTTAAAAAATCGTGAACAATCGCTGTGCCCTACCTTATCTCGAAAAGTACTGATTAAAAATTTTGAAAAAGTCCTGGAATATTCTCCACGGGGTATAGTTTGAACGAAAATTATCATTACCTTTAATAATCTATCTGGTATATATAAAAAAACCAAAATTTCAAGGTCACCAGTTTTCAGTAAAGATTGGAAACAAACTTTGTTGAAAACTTATTTGGGGTGTGTTTTGTGAAGTCACTGATCATTTTATACCACCCTAACAAAAAATTTTTTAATTTTAAAAACAATCAACGTACGGAACACTTGACCGGTTTTTTTATAATTATTTTCAATTATAACGTCAAACGAGTCATTTACTTATAGGAAAATTATTAATAATGAATTTCGGAGCAAATTATAAAAAGATTCTCCTTGAAATCCAGTTGTAAATACAACCCGCGACTGCGCTGGCAGCCATGTTGTTGGTGTGATAGGGGACGCATGCGTAATAAAAAACAGGACCTAAAAATTTTCTTGAGCGTCGCTACTGTGTTTTATGTTTACTGTGACTATACCATATTATCAAAATAATGTTCTTTTTTGCAACTTATTATAATTGATTTAATAGGTCTCAGAGCTAGGAGTGAAATGTCATCCTCCGTATGGTATAACCAATAAAATTAAAAAAGTTACTAAACAGGACAATAACACACTTTTAAAATTACTCTACATTATTTTGATAACATGTTTCACAAAATAACTCTCACAAACAATAGCAAAATTTGTAAAATGTAGTAACAATTGCCGACGAAATGCAACAAACAATAAGAATGTGCAAAATATGTATTCCATTTAAATAAAATTACCTTGGAGTGATACTAAACGGTTTTATAGTGTGTATACAGAATGGTCGTTGTGTTAGATTTGCAAATCACGATTCGTAGGCGTTTGTACATTCATTAATAAGTACTTTAAGAGTATTTTATCCCATTTTAAAATCCTTTACAAGAGTGCTTATATTGACACTAAAGCTAAAGACGACTCTTCCTACACACCTTGCACTTTCTGAAGTTTAATTTAAGTGGTACTTTTACACGATGATGGCGCATCCAATTACCCTATTCAAGTAGTAAATACAGTAGTTTTGTTTTTATTTAACGAAAGTGTTTGATTTTATTTTAACATTTAAATAATTATTCGACTTTTTACAGACGTGTGTGAATTATTGGTTCTTAAGGCGTCAAATTACGTGTATTAATTATTTATGAATTCAACAGCAAATATGATAAATGCATTTACCGTCCTTGAAAATTTATGTAAATTGGCGTTTTTTAATGGAGTACTTCTGCTAGTATAGGTCCGTACTTAACTGTGGTTAGGCAGTTTTGCTATTACGATACTAACATTATTTTAAGGGATTAATTCTTTTCTATTAAATAAACCAAATGACTTAATAGTGATTTAAACCAATACTAAGATATCGACGTTTTAAAATTCACAGTATTTGTAAATAAAATCTCCCTAACAATGAATTTTATTCCGAAAATTCTATTAAATTTCAATTCGACATTGGCTGAAGCCACAATCAAATCATTTGGCTCGCCCGGTCAAACTAATTTAAACTTTACACTGGGTTATTTTTACAATGCTGTAATTTAGGGTGTAGGCGTTCATGTGTTCGATAGGCGATGCAAAGGGTGCCTTTTGCTGCTCTTCTAAATACTGTAATAGTATCAGCGATGTTTTACTAATCGCGCATGTTGTGAAGCCATGAGTATTGTGTTAGACTTTGTCCCTTTTTTACTTCAATTCTTCCTACGAGTATGGTTTTCTGACCTGTCTAGGGCCTCGCAAATGTGCCGATGTTATAAAATACCATTAAGCTGTCATTTGGTATTTGCTCTTTGCGAAACATTTTCGTTGGTTAGATGTCCATCCCAGGATATTTGCAGTAGTCTTCTTATGGTCCACATTTAAAATAATTCCATTATATTAAGGAATTTGACTTGAAATGCTCAGGTTTCTGCCCCATAGAGTAATATTGGCCAGACGTAACATTTGATTACCGGAAATTTAAGGTTGAAGGATATTTCCTGACGTAATAGGAAGGTATATAACTTTAAGCAACCGCCAAATGTAATTTAACTCCCTCGTCTCGTTTATTGTTCAGTGTGCTCAGGTATTTAAATTTGTTGATCATCGATTTAGTTTTGCATATATTAATATTGCAATCGCATGCTTTTCCCTTTTCTGTTGATACATCCTCAGCCAGTATTGCTGTATAATTAGTGATCCGTAGGTTATAATGGGGAGGCCATTCGCTTGCAAAACCAGCTAAAATATCTTCTCTACATATATGTGTACACTAAATAAAACCAGTAACAATATGCACTCCTGCCTCTTTACCAACCGAAACGATTTCTGGATAAAGTGAGTCTATTCGAAGCTTTACAGTTTGATTCCAGTGAAGTGGATTTTACAGCCGCCTATGGATGCGATGTATTAGCCCGACATGTATTCATAGCATGATCTGCTTTAGGATTTATCAAGTGGACTACATCCTGGTCACCAATCAGGCGAATAACTCTCTTCTAGATAGAATCTAACAAATGCAGAGTATGTTTAGACGCAGAGATAAAAAACATAGGAGCACCATTCCGTCGATTACGGAATTTGAGCGTTGGATAAAATTAAAACCAGTTGTGGAGTATATCAGCTTTCTGATATGAAATAATATTCCGAGCTCTTAAGAAGATTTCTTGTCAAGCTTGCTACATGATTCTACCAAGACTTATTCGCTTCCAACTAGCAACTGTTTATAAAAAAGCAGGCACTGTTAGGAAGAGCAAGAAAATTGTTTTTAGTTGTCTGATTATATGCCTCCATTGTTTCGTCGATTACTTGTTTGCATCTGTTTTAAGCACTAATAACGATGTCAAGGTTCACAACGTCAGTATGAAGCTTCTTGCAATGTTCAATTGAACCAAGGCTTACATGATATGTTTTCAAAAATTGGATGTCAGCTTAACGCCAGCCAAAAAAAAAAGGAAAAATATGCGTTGAGCTCACCGTTTAGCAGACTTATAGCGAGAAATTTTGAGCAATTTGGACGTTTTTCTCATAATTAATCGGTTGGATGTTGAAACGGGTATATGATCGAAAGATTCCAATGGAGGATTTATGATGACAGTGTCAATCTTCTTGGTGGTCAAAAAGAAATCGCTTAGGAATCGGTATTGGTTCATTGAAAAGGTGACGATTTAGCTTCAGGGCCTTTTTGTCAGAAGCAGTTGGACTTAAGCCAGTTGATGTGGCAATAGAAATTTTGATACTTGGATGATTAATTTATGACAAAAGTGTCTTAGAGTTAATGTCACTTATTATTCGATAAAAATACCAGATTGTGGTTTCTTAAGTTATTAGTTTTAACTACGTAATAACCAAGTTCCTGGGTTCTAACGCTACCTTTCGTAGACAAGACAGATAGTTTCGGACATAAAGATAGATTCCAAAATTACGTCTAAAACGAAAATTGCTTTTAAAACTCACTATTAACTAAGAAAAAAGAAGATAGCGTAGGACGAAAAGTTTGAAATTTTACTTTTGACCATTATTTAACTTTATACTTAACGATTTTTTTCTGAAATTTCGTAGTAAAATTGTACTGTGTATAATAGAAATTATGTTATAAATTGAAGAAATCACATTTTTTAATTTAAATAACTTAGTTATATTCAGTTTTTTATAATTTAATTGTTTATATCAAAATTTATGTTTTCCATATTTAGAAATTGACTTACCAGGTACCGACAAATTGTTGTGGTCTACAGCCTGAAGAATAAGTGTAAATGATCTCTGAAAAGAAAAAAGAACAAAGAATTAGATAACAAATTGATTACAAAAAGATTTAAAGTAGAGTTAAAACGATTTAAAGGTTTTAATGGACCATCAATCTCCTTCTTAATTAAACTAAGTTTTTTATGGTAGAATGGAGTTAGATCAATCAACCAGTGACGTGTAGAAATATATTATTTAAAATAAGTTCAAATTATTCAAAGTATATATTATAATTTATAGGATTTACTGTAGTAAGTGTATTCTTATGTAACTGTGGTTCTGGCTGTTTCTGTATGTTTTGATTGAGACATCTTACGATGGACAATTCCTCAAGAAGCTATAGAAGCAGTACGCCTGGCCTTAGTGAAGTCATTCTAAGGTTAAATATTAGCAGTAACTCAGCTTTTAAAAATAGAAATAATAATAATAACTGCACCTTTAGGTGCAGTTTCCAAGAAAACATATTTTAAACAAATTTAGGTATATGATTTTGCTTAGTACATAATTTACTATATAAAAATAAAACATACTATTCTACAAAAATGAGGTTTCTGCAAGTTAAGCAATCTGTTGTACGAAAAAATGTATTAAAATGGAAGCAGTTCTAGAGGATATTGGTCGTGTGTTACTATTATAGTTGAGAAATAAAATTATAGTATTTAATTAAAATGTTAAAAAATTTTCCTTCGCCGTTTTTTTTCCTTAGACTGTATATACTGGGCACTTGTCATCAACCTTTATATGTATAGGATTTTCCACTCTTGATGCACTTCGTGTCTGCAAAAAGAGCCGTGGCGGCCATTTGAGTGATATCTTGTTTAAATCTTAAATGGCATAAAATTTCCCGTTAAGTAAAAGTTTCAGACTGAATTTTGCTTGAAAACTCTTTGTTTTATTAAATTTTAAATTTAGAACGCTCTTAATGGAAAATCCCTTATATCGGCGCTACTGAGGTTTAAAATTAAAACAATATATAGACCCACTGAAATTCCAATCGACGTTTCATAATCTATTCTCTTCCTACTCAGTGTCATCACAGGAAATGTCTTTACTCGCACACACTTCGATTGCATTTTATCTATATTTGAAATACATTTTAGTCACATTGTATTATTGCAAAGTCATTTGCTTTGTAGGATAATATAGTTGACATGTTTAATCCCATCGCTACTGAAGCATGAAATTTAATAATAAATTAATATGAAAGAAATTTATTAGCAAGAGGGAGAATCCTTAAGAATATACAGTCTGTCAAGTAGGAACGTGACGGCTCGCCTTCTTAAAAAAATGTGTTTCGAGAACATTTTGTCCCATCAATGTATTCTTTGGTGTACTAACAACGGCGCAATTACCTAGTAAGTTATCCAATAGCCTCCTGAATCAATAATCGCCTGGCATCTTCGAAGTATGATGTCGAGGAGATTTTCTGCATACTTTTTTCGAATCTCGCGATACAACTGAGTCAAAGTTCTCAGAGTCTTTTCGCTCAGCTTTTTCTTTACAAGGGAATAAACGTTTTCAATAAGGTTGGCGTCCGGTGCTTGTGAGGGCCTCTCTAGTATTTTATCATGAGCCCATGCTCCGGAATTTGACATCAAGAGCACGAGGATGTTGTCGAATGGTCTCATGGGAGACATTCAAACCCGATTTTCTTAATTTTGCCGCTCTTTGACGCAGAGCAAATTTCCGTCCCGTGACAACAATGATTTATCCAATTCTTCACAAACGATACCGACTTTTTAATATATTTAGCGGCCGCGGAATGTGTCATTATAGCAGAGGTGTCAAACTCAATTTTGCAGAGGGCCATATATTAAATTTAGAATGTGTAGGCGGGCCAGATTTAAATAAAAAAAATGTACTGAATTATTATAACATTTTATTTATTTAATTATATAGTATATAATATACGGTTGTTAAAAATTATATTAAAGTTATAAAAGAGGGTAATTATTTTGAGCTCGAGGATCCAGATACCTGACTTCTCTTGTTTTTGACAAGCTCATTGATGTCAGGTATCATATTCGTTGTAGTTATTTTAAGAATTGATTGGAGATGTTCATTCGAAAGTCTTGTGCGATGTTTGTTCTTATTTATTTTCATGACGGAAAACATCTGCTCACATAAATAGGTGCTACCAAACATGCAGAGAATGCGTGCTGCATGCTTTTTTAATTCCGGGTAGTTATCCAAACTCTTGAAATATTGTGTATAAAATGTAAGAGCGTTAATCTCTTTTAAATTTTACTTTCAAAATATTGTCCGATTGAAGATCTATCAACTCCATTTGCAAATGAACTGGTGCCTGTGAAGCTTCAAAATTGAATGGATTGTTGAAAATTGAGAATTCCATTTCATTCATTTTATGAAAGTCTTCAAAACGATTGTTGAATTCCGTAATCAAATTTTGCAGAAGTTGAGAATATTGATCCAATTTTTTTTGGTTCACTGTGCCAAATGATTTTAAATGAGGGAAATGATCCAAAGTTTGATTTTTTACCTGATTTTCTCACAGTCTCAACTTTGTTTCAAAGGCTTGAATACATGAATACATTTGAGTGACAATCAGATTTTTACCCTGTAACTTTACATTCAGATCAGTCAAGTGTTTATTCATATCTACCAAAAAGGCACAATCAACCCACCAGTCATTGTCATAATCAATTGGGTTGCCTTTTTCTAACATGAAAGCTTGAATAGGGTCACGTAATGCAAAAAATTTTTCTAAAATTACTCCTCGACTGAGCCAACGAACTTCGGTGAAGTAAGGAGCATCAGAAAACTTTTCGTACAAATCCTGTAAAAACTGCCTGAACTGTCGGTGATTTAGTCCTCTGCTCCTTATAAAATTTACTATTTTAATTATAGGTTGCATGACATGGTCCATTTTTAAATGTTTGGATGCCAATGATTCCTGATGAATTATACAGTGAAATCCCACAAAATTCCCTGATGTTTTCTGTTTTAATTTAGTTACAACGCCCGAATGTTTGCCAGCCATTGTAGGAGCGCCATCCGTAGTTGTGCTGCTAAGTATATTCCAGTCGAGTTCATATTCTGCTATCAAATGCTCAATTGCAGAATACATATCATTTGCTGTTGTAGTACCTGTCAATGGAACGCACTTTAATAGTTCTTCAGTTATTTCAAAGTTACTGTTAATACCTCGTATAAAACAGCAAGTTGAGCTGTATCAACAGTATCAGTGCTCTCGTCAACAGCCAGTGAAAAGTTTGTAAATTCCTTAATTTTCTCCTTCAGTTGAAGAACCAAATTTTGAGATAAATCATTTATTCTTGAAGCAACAGTGTTTCTTGACAGCGAAATATTTTGAATTATTGACTTTTGAAATGGAAATGAAACATCGGCAACTTTCAACATACAGTCTTTAATAAAATCACCATCAGTGAAAGGTTTTGATCTCTTCGCGATTTCTAATGCAATAATAAAACTTGATTTCAGGGCATCTTCGCTCTCAGTATTAGCTTTAGTAAACATCGATTGTTGACCTTGAAGTTTAGATTTTAAAGATGACAATGTGTCTATTCTTATTTTTTCAGTGTAACAATCGAATTTTGATTTATGATTCGTATCATAGTGTCTCTTCAAGTTAAACTCCTTACAAACAGCAACTGTTTGATTGCAAATCAAACACAGTGGTTTACCTTTCCATTCTATGAAAAAATACGCAATTTCTCATTTAGACTGAAAAACTCTGCACTCACTATCAACTTTGTGTTTTTGTGACATTATGCCAAAATCGTAATAATTATGGAACTCGACACAACAATTATGGATATCGCACGCCCACGACACAAACAAATGCACAATACCTTCACAATCACTATTTCGCAGTACAACTAAAACCCTTCTCCGACCGTATCGCTTCGATTACTCGACTCACACTCAACTGACTCACGTCGCGCCGACGCCCTCCTTTTATAATATCGATAAGGAAGGTTCTAGTCTAGACCCGAAGCGCGTGGAAGATTCTATTGTTCTCAACAAAAATAATAGGGTATTTCCGCTTGTTGCTAAGAGATGGCGTTACTGTCTATCTCTCTCGCTTGTCAAGGCACGCGCTGCCCTTGAAATTACTTATAAATGTAGTGTGCGCTTTTTAAAACTTCCGTAGAGGAATCGAGTGAAGTCTAAAAGCTCTAAAAAACATGATTCTTCTTTCTGTGACACATTGCGATCGCGGGCCTTATTGATAAGTCCCGGGGGCCGGATGCGGCCCGCGGGCCGTATCTTTGACATCCCTGCATTATAGGCTTCTGTGGAAGGGAACAGAGAAAGACTGCCTTAAACTGACACGCAAACAAGCGACTTATTTTGGATTTTACCTGTTTTCGACGAAAGTTCGGAAGCGACTGATACTTCTACTGAAATGTGTCGTAGACAAAGATTCCCTCTACCGATTTTTCTTAAATCGCTAGAATCGCATCTACCAAAAATGAATTATCGCAGATACGTTCTTACTTGACAGACTGTATAATGTTAAAGATGGGGATAAAATAAAGACTGTTATTATAACGATAAAAATATATGTACATGCGAGCTTAAAATATATAAAAAAAATATTGAAAATAAACATAATTTCAGTACTGGGAACGGATGTGATTTAAAACAATTTAAATTTAAAGAGTATAAGTAAAGAAGGTGCGAAGTAAAAATTATAGTAATTTTGATAAATCTTTTTAATAAGGTCAGACTTAACTACTTTTATTAACAATTTTTGGTTACTACGACTGATTTTCTTGGTCTATGCAGACATGGATCTTTTTAACCAGTAGGAATAAAATAAAATTACAAAAGTTAATTTTTAGTAGAAAATTTTTTTATGATGATATTTATAGTTCTAGTGGAAAGAAATGGCGTAAAAATTCCAATTTAAGAAAAAAAAAATGATTTAGCACCTTGTTTTCTACATTTTATTATTACAAGATCTATTTGCTTTGTAAAGGCAAAATATGAAATATTATTAATTTTTATAAGGGCCTTTGGATATCGCTGTAAGTCAAACCTAGTTGCAATAAGTAGTTATGGCAATTTTCTTCACCTCTATGCATCTTCAAAAGACCATCAAATAACGAAAATACCTTCTCATATAAGATCTTAATATAGCAACGAATGGAATCTTTAGATTTTTGAGTAGTAATAGTAATAGTAATAGTAACAGTAAAAAATTGCATATAATAACAGTACACCCCTGCAAAATACTAAAAAAACTCTGCTATTAGATGAGATTAAAAGCATGCAATTTATCACTTGAAAAAGTTGCGATAATGCGCATAGATTACAATATGGAATAAATTAACAGAAACAGTTTATAACAGAATCAGAAACGCAAAAATGAAATCTCTTGTTTTTCAGATGCCATTCTTTTTTCATTCAAAATCGGAATAGATACTATTCATTATATTATAAAATATTATTTGAACACGTGATTTTTTTCAAAACAGGAGTGGAAATTTGTTGTTCCTAAAAAATTATTTTCCAGAAATAAAGTATATTTCACTTGTGTGATAAAATGGCAATTACAGAAATGCTACTTAAGTCAGGTTCTTTGAACTTTCCACTATAGTCTGGGATACCTTTGAAAACATCCCATCTCAAATACAAACGTACAACAATAACGTAGCATCAAGATAAGACATCGTAATTCTAAATAAATAAAAACCCGGTTAAGTGCATGTTGGACTTGCGCAATTAGTGTTCTGTACCGTGATAGCTTTTAAAATAAAATAAAATCCTTACCTACCTTAATTTGGTCCCTGATATCTTAAGAACCAGTAGGTATTTTCACGTTTTTTTTCTTAGTCAATAATGTATAATAGTTATAGCCTCTTAGCTACTTAATAGCAAAGCCAAATCCACAATCTAGTAATAAAAGTATAAAACAAATATTTATTACCTAAATATTTATTTAATTATAAACAAATAAAATACAATTATATCTCGGTACAAGAGCGATTCGTCACTCGGTTACAGTAATATACACTTAAGCATATTACACAAATCTTCACCATACGTCAAGGAACATAGCTTTCTTTTTTTTTTTTATACCAGATAAATTATCAAACGTAATGCCCTCGTGATAATTTTCGCTCAATTTATACTTTACGGAGAATATTCCAGAGTTTTTTTTTCAAAATTTTTTTGATGATTATTTTTCGAGATAAGGGGGACAGCGATTTTTGGCAAGTTTTTTTAAAAATAATACAAGGAAAAATGTGCGCAATGTATTACTTCAAATATATATTTTTGAACTCGTGTTTTCACAAGCTTTCATTTGACATCCCACTTGATGACATTCCTCCTACAAGTTAACCCCTTAAGTGAAAATTTAACTTTCAAAATTACACGGCTCTGAGTGGGCCATTAATTCCTACATTTGTGCCAAAGTTCAACTTTCTATGTCAAATAGTTTCGGAGAAAATCGGGTGTGACAGACGGACAGACACTGAAGTGATCCCATACGTGTTTCATACGGAACACTAAAAACAAGAAAACAATCTTGAAAAAAATATCTGACAGTTTGGAAAAATATTTATCCAGTATTAAAAAAAATAGGTATTTTTTTGTTTAAATCAATTTCTTAACGCTGAGTAAGTTTTATTTGATTTTAAATTTACCTGAAATAAAGTATTTATAATTACTAGTAGCATAAAAAACCTATTTTTTATGTTTCCTGCTTCTATAATTCCATTTTTGTAACGACTTTTCGTCGGGTATGACGTCACACATACGTGGGGCTTAACATGTTAAATGAAATAACAACGCATTTAAATTACAGACGAATATAAGCTATTGCTGCATTTTCTTTTTGTTTTCTATTATCTAAAGGCTCAAATGAACTAGTACTTCTATAATGACTCTGATGTTAACTAAAAAGTAGCCTTAAAGGAACTTCGATTCGCAGAGTGTGTGCTGAAAAAAATGCATAGCTATTTGAAAGCTGTGCCGTTGACTTTTCGCACAGATTCCGCTGCTGTGAAAGGGTGCTTAGTTGACGGTGTCTTTGACGTAATATTTGCCACATCGTTATTGAAATTTATGCCAAAGAATGTTCCATTTCCAGCTAATCATACTTGCATTTCCTGCTGCTACGATCATATCTATAATATATATAAAATGCAACGTCTCTCTGTCTGCCTGTCTGTCCGTTAGTGCACTTATCACTGGAGAACCACTTATCCGAATTACGTACTTTTTTTTTTAAACATACATATGTTCTCTGGCCAGGCTATAGGCTATATTTTAATACGATAGGTAGCGTAAGGAATGAGTAGTGACGATAATAGTGAATGAAGTCGGAAAAAAGTTTGTCGCTAGCGCGTTCCCTTGCAATACACAGCCTAAACCATTAAATATAGAATACTATTATGTAGCAGAGAATATCTATAATCTATAATATATATATATATATATATATATATATATATATATATATATATATATATATATATATATATATATATATATATATATATATATATATATATATATATATATATATATATATATATATATATATATATATATATATATATATATATATATATATATATATATATATATATGCAATGTCTCTCTGTCTGTCTATCTGTCCATTAGTGCGTTTGTCACGCAAGAACCACTTATCCGATTTACGTGTCTTTTTTTTAAATTCATACATATATTCTTTGGCCAGTTTATATAATAATAATAATCTATATCCATAATATATATAAAATGCAACGTCTCTCTGTCTGTCCGTTAGTGCCCTTATCCCTCGAGAATCACTTATCCGATTTACGTGATTTTTTAAATTTATACATATGTTCTCTCACCAGGTTATAGGTATATATTTTATTACATCTATAATATATATATATATATATATATATATATATATATATATATATATATATATATATATATATATATATATAAATGCAACGTATCTCTGTCTGTCTGACTGTCCGTCCGTTAATGCGCTTATCACTGGAGAACCACTTATCCGATTTACGTACTTTCTTTTTAAAAACATACATATGTTCTCTGGCCAGGTTATAGGATATATTTTATTGCGTTAGGTAACTTAAAGGATAAGCAGTGACGATAATAGCGAATCGAATCGGAAAAAAGGTTACCGTTAACGCGTTCTCTTGCTATACACTGCCTAAACCATTAAATATGGAACAATATCATGTTGCAAAGAATATAATATGTATAAAATGAGACGTCTCTCTGTCTGTTCGTTAGTGCGTGCACTTATCCGATTTACGTGTTTTTATAAATTTATACATATGTTCTATATAATTCGATATAAACCTAGATAATGAGAGATAAGGTGAGATAATGGGAGATAAGTATAAATAATGGGAGATAAGGAGAAATAATGCGAGATAAGCAGAGATAAGTCTAGATAATGGGAGTTATGGTGAGATAATGGGAGATAAGGAGAAATAATGGGAGATAAGGAGAACTATTGCGAGATAAGTCGAGATAAGCCTAGATAATGGGAGATAAGGTGAGATAATGCGAGATAAGGGGAAATAATGGGAGATAAAGAGAAATAATGGGAGATGAACAGAGATAAGCCTAGATAATGGAAATTATGTAGAGATAATGGGAGATAAAGAGAAATAATGGGAGATAAGGGAAATAATGGCAGATATTTTATTACGTTAGGTAATATAAGGAATAAGCAGTGACGATAGTAATGAATCAAGTCCACGCGAGCGGAGCCGCGGGCACTGCTAGTATTAGTATAAATAATATTTTCCAAAAACAATTGAACAGGTTTATTTTAACTTAAAACCTAATATTAATTTTATAATCAGTTAATTTAAGCTTTAACTTAGCTGTGCTATCGTATAATTATAATATTAAAGTATAACTAACCATTAGTGTATTAAACGCGTTCTATACACACATTAGATAGCATCAATATAGTCTTAATCGAGTGGAAGTGAACAATGTCAGGTAATCGCGTGGACATACATACATTAACATGTGTTATGGCAAGTTTTTTCCCATGGTCAATTAAATCTAAAAAGAATAGCATACTACCGGGACATAACTTGAGCAAGATAACCAGCAGTTAAAGTATAATATACTTGTGAATGTCAAGACCCATAAAAATTTTAATTTAATAATAAGAACTGTTATTTATTTTATTATTGTTCTGATATTACTTTAAGTATTAAGCGAATTATAGGTTAAACAATGTAGATAATTTAGATCGTAGACTATGAGTATGTTATTTATAATTTTCAAAATTAAAGTTATTTATCCAGAACTTCCCAGGTCTCCTAATTTTGTCAATAGGAATAAAAGTCAACTCATGCCGGAGAAAAACCATGAACTATAACGTCTATAACTTTATTCGTCCCCTTTCCATTGAGCGACATTGCTAAAAAATACAGGTTTCTTTCCTATTTGAATTATTAAATGTATATTAAATTTGAAAAAGATAGCGCACCTCGTTCGGAAGTTAACGCAGCAGGAGACCGACAGATAGACGGACGGACATGAGAAAATATGTTTTTTTATAAAAATGTGAAAAAATGCAAGAATATAGAAGGGTGTTTTTTTCGAAATTAGACTCTTGCTTTCACAGAGAGAAGTAAAAATGCAGAAGTTTTTGTTTGCCATTTAAATTTACAGCATTTTGTACACCCAAATTTAATATGAACCATTACCGAGCGCCTGCGTTTTTTAAGAGCTGTTTCCGTACCCCTCTATAGAAATCATATGCAGGATAGTTATAATAAATACAAATTTCCTAAAAGCTGGAAACAATAATACAACACAGAATATTTAGTTGTGTTAGTTATAGATTATATTCGTTAAAAAGAAACTTGAGTACTTTGTAAAAGGTGGTATTTAAGGTCGTCGAAAGTATTGTTAAATCAATATATTATGTCATGGAATTTTCTAAATTAAGTTAAGAAAAGTAAATGCAAACTATTGTGTGACTCTACTAAAAATTTGAATATGTAGATCATAATTATATACGAAATAAAAAATAGTAAAACAATTAAAACGTTGAAACGAAAAATAAACTGAATCAAAATAAATATAATTCCTTTATATCTAATGATTTCTTGAACCAAAACTAACGCATATATATTGACGACTGGTCGTTGGCTGGCCACGCGAAACATTAGACCTTCACATACCATACAACTGGGTATAGGGAAAGCTGTGAATGTTTACATACGAGAGCGATGCACCTGTGTACATAATATTCTCTCAAACAAACCTGAACCAGTCCGACAAAAATAAAAACGCGTGGCTTTCTGCCTGACCTGAGTCAAAATCTATAGTCCGTAGGTGGTGACAAAATATTGTATCGTGAAAGTTCACATGACTAACAAATACTACATTACTTATTTACGTTGATTCGACACTAGCATTGAATTAGTAAAGACCGAAAAAGTAACTTGCGATTTTTATATTAGTAGGCAGTACCCAAATAGTACATAAATACTTGTGTACAATGTTAATTAAAAAACTAGTACTTTATATTAAGTTTGTTACTGTCTTGCCATTGGTATATATTATAATAGAAGGGTGGATTAATAAGTCTGATAAATTCCTACGAAATCACGGGAAATTTTGTTAAGTGGCATGACTGTTGATAAGCGGTGTAACGGTTAGGTTAGTTTCAAACAGACACAACCCGCAGTTGTTTGTTGGCAGCTATCGTAAATGATCGGTATTATACGTTTCGTAGAAATGGCTAAAGCCGAGTAATGTGCAGTGATAAAATATTTTTATTTAAAAAAGTGGACTGCAGGCCAGATAGAAAAAACTGAAGGAAGTTTATGCGGACTCTGCATCAGCTCTCAAGACCATTTATTATTGGAAAAATGAACTTAAAAGTACGAACATTGCAGATGCTGCATATTCAGGACCACCGATTGAGGTTTTTACAGAAGAAATGAACGATTTTTGTCATGGTATCGTGATAGAAGATATTCGCATTAAGCTTTGTGAGATTGCTGAGATGCTAGGCATCTTATATGAATGGATGCATAATATCATGCATAAAATTCTAAAAATGAAAAAGCTGAATGCGCGATGGGTAGGTGTGGGTGATGGGTAAGGACATTTCAAAATCGTGTTTGCAAAGTTGCAGCTTAATCTAACCGACTTCTGGCCTTGTTTTGCGACTGTAGACGAAACATGGATCCACCATTATACCCCGGAGTCAAAACAATGGGTTGGCGAAGTGCATCGAAAAAAGCGGGAACAGTTTTATCGGCGGAAAAAGTGATGGCAACTGTTTTTTGGGACTCACAGGGTATTATCATGATTGTATATTTAGAAACGGTAAAACAGTGACTAGCTTTTATTAGTCAACGTTATTGGACCGTTTGCATCGCGATTGAAGCAGAAGTGACCAAGATTATCACGTAAAAAAGTGCTCCTTCACCATGACAACGCGCATGCTCTCACATCGGCCGTTGTAGCGGTAAAAGTGCACGAGCTGGGCTTCAAAATACTTCCTCACTCACTCTATTCCCCAGATTTCGCCATAAGTAACTTTCCTTGTTTCCTAACCTCAAAAAACTGTCTTAAGAGGAATAAATTTTTCGTCGAATGAGGAGGTTATCTGTGTGCTGTAACCGAGTACCTACTATGTATAGTTCAAAACATTTTTTTTCTGACGAAAAAAAAAATGGAATCTCGCTAGACTGAATATATTGAGCCCAATGGAGATTATGTTGAGAAATAATTTTTTGTTTTTGCAAAAAAATGTTATTTACCTTGTTTTTTACTTTTCAATCCAAATATGCTATTAAAGTAAGTAACATAAAAGAAAGTTCTGCGGGAAAAAAGGACTATCTAGATATTTTAGATTTTGATAAAAACAATGTTACAGTCTTTTTTTCCAATGAAATGCCTGTAAAATTTTTTATATAATAATTTTTGTGTTAAGTTGTTTTTCTACTTCTAAAATACTTCCTCTAACCAATTTTATACCATTCTGCTTTAGTTTTGCGCCCCTTGGCGCAAAGTAAATTGAGAATTTCGGGAACACATGTTAATAATAGTTTTTTCGGCCTTGGCTGACACTTTTCCTCTCGAACCACGTTCGGGTAGATCATCAATATTTTTTAACTGAGTATCGTTTCACTCACTTGCTGACGAATGCCCTCGACGTGCTCACATACTTAGCAGTCACTGTAGGAGTCATTTTCGGACCTTTTGAATGCTTACATAGGAACATAGCCTCGAAGCGTATGCAACACTCATATTCGGTAATGTACTATTTAACCATAAATAAGGTTAGAAATGAATCTCTTTGTACAAAGCATCGTTTGCAGGGGTGTCCGTAAATAAAAAGTCATTTCTTTTACTGACTACAAGTTATAGGCGCCACATTTTTACTTGGAAGATTAAGCTATGCAATTTTTGTCTTGGATTTTTTTTTGTAAACATAAGCCTAATCATATGGCTGGCAATAAGGAAAATCAATTACATAAATTAATTTAAAAACTAATAATTGCATATTGATTTCAGTTGTCACAATCATAGTCTTTATCAGTTGAAAAAGTCTGTAGTCAAAATCATAGTAAATGTTAAATGTAGTAGTAAATTAATAAAATAAGAAGAAACGTACAGTGAAAGTGGTTGCCTAATAAGAGTTTTACTTATTAACATTTCTTGTGATTATCCCCTTGACGCCTCTCGTCGTTACGTTCCGACGTGAGAACAGCAATCATTGTTTTTTTTTGTTCTATTACTAACATTTTAAATGCATTTTAGAATATTTGTTTTTGTCTAATGATAACAAATGTACCAATAAAGAACAAAAGTGGAAGAATTTATTATACCTCTCCATTATGATATTCTTGTAATCTAAAATAATTTAGCTCTGGTGTTTGGCACCATATTCGATACACATTTCTATTTAATAGAGTTTTTTTGTAAAATGTTGAATGCGTTTTCGCAGCTGCCCGTCGGCTAGGAAGAATTATAGATCTGCTTATGAATTGTACAGGATTTTTTAAAGTTAAAGATAATTTCTTATTCTTTCAAAAGAATAGTGTAAACCTGAACTAACCTAATGTTTAAAAAAAAACCGGTCAAGTGCAAGTTGAACTTGCACAATTAGTGTTCCGTACATTGATTGTTTTTAAAATAAAAATTTTTTGTTAGGGTGGTATAAAATGATCAGTGACTTCACAAAACACACCCCAAATGAGTTTTCAACAAAGTTTGTTTCCAATCTTTACTGAAAACTGGTGACCTTGAAATTTTTTTTTAATTTTTTTTTATATACCAAATAAATTATTAAAGGTAATGCACTCGTGATAATTTTCGTTCAATCTATACCCCGTGGAGAATATTCCAGAATTTTTTCAAAAATTTTTTGATCAGTACTTTTCGAGATAAGGTAGGGGACAGCGATTTTTTTAAAAGTAATACGAAGAAAAGTGTGCACAAGTGTTACATTATATATATATATATATATATATATATATATATATATATATATATATATATATATATACTTGTGTTTTCACAAGCTTTCATTTGACACCACACTCGATGACCTAGTAAAAAAAATTTTTTTTCACTTCCGATTTCACCCCTCAAAACGAAACCCTTAAGTCAAAATTTATGTTACGGTGGTATAAAATGATCAGTGACTTCACAAAACACACCCCAAATGAATTTTCAACAAAGGTTGTTTCCAATCTTTATTGTAATCTGATGACCTTGAAATTTTTGTTTTTTTTATATACCATACAAATTATTAAAGGTAATGCACTCGTGATAATTTTCGTTCAATCTACAGCCCGTGGAGAATATTCCAGAATTTTTTCGAAATTTTTTGATAAGTACTTTTCGAGATAAGGCCCGGGACAGCGATTTTTCGCGAATTTTTAAAAATAATACAAAGAAAAGTGCGCGCAAGTAAAATATTATATATATATTTTTTACTCGTGGTTTCACAAGCTTTCATTTGACACCACACTCGATGACCTAGTAAAAAATTTTTGTTTTCACTTCTGACTTCACCCCCCAAAACTAACCCCTTAAGTCAAAATTTAACTCTCAAAACTACATGGCTCTGATGAGGCCATCAATTCCTATATTATTACCAAATTTCACCTTTCTATGTCAAATAGTTTCGGAGAAAATCGGGTGTGACAGACAGACAGACAGACAGACAGACAGACACCGAAGTGATCTTATAAGTGTTCCGTACGGAACACTAAAAAGAACGCCTTCCTAATGAAAAAATATTTTAATATGTGTAATATTTTTCATGAAATAATCTTTGAGTTACTTGCATATAAAAAATCTTTAATCGTTTCAAATTAAAACTACATACATTTTAAGGATCTCATAAACATAACTTAAAAATAGCAACATTTAAAACACAAAATAACAATAATTTTACACTTTATACGTGAAAGTATTTAAATTACAGCATTGTTTGTACTATAATTATTAAATAAAGGAAACTATGTGAAACGAAATATTATAATTAATTTAGTCGCTGACCGCTTTATGTAAAAATATAGGGTGATCAAAATGACCAGTTTGTTGTTGAATTATTTAAGAAGGAAATATCAATAAAATTTAAATATCGTACAAGTGTTTGTGTGTATTTATGTCCTATGGCGTTGGTGGATACCAAATAGCCAACTTCTCACTTTATCCTTTTGCAAACAGATTTACATTTATTGTTTCTTAATATTACTTTATTTTACTGATTACATTTTTTTATCATTTCTTTTCCTCTTTTTAATATATATATATATATATATATATATATATATATATATATATATATATATATATATATATATATATTTTTTATGGGTCTAGCACACGTGCTACAGGGAAGTCCCTAACGGGCTACAGGAGCGACACGTGTGCGAAGAAGGCGATTCACGTTGTTCTTGAATCGCTGTAGATTGTACTCGGTGGGAAACACAGTCCTGGGCAACTTATTCCAAAGGGATGATGTTCTCCATATAAAAGACTGCTTGAAAAGTGTTGTACGGGGAGTAACAAGCTGAACCTCATACGGATGTGAAGAATTAGCGCGACGTGTACTTCTAACATGCACCGCTCTGGGAGGAATTAAGCGGGCCACATCCTTCGAACACTTTCCATGAAAGTACTTGTAGAATAGGCTCAAGTCGCCAACCGTTCTTCGATGTTCCAGCGAATCAAGGCCGACGGTTAGTTCCGGGTCTCCAATCAGACGAACAGCTCTTCTCTGAATAGAATCCAACAAATGCAGTGTATGTTTGGGAGCGGAGCTCCAAACATGGAGCAGTATTCCATAGTTGGTCGAATTTGAGCTTTGTAAAGAATTAACAGTTGTTGTGGAGTGTAAAGCTTTCTGGTTCGAAATAATATTCCCAACTTTTGAGAAGCTCTCCTTGCTATGCCTGCAACATGTTCATGCCAGGACATATTTGCTCCCAAATTAACGCCCAACAAATTGAGTGACGATGTTAGAGGAATGGAGTGCCCCGACATAACTATGTCGGGTTCAGCAACGTTAACTTTTTTAGAAAAAACTGCCGCCTGGGTTTTTGTAGCATTAAATTCCACTTGGTTACGGTCACCCCAAGATAGAATTTCTTCCAGGTCTTTGTTAAGTTGAACGACTTCCTGCTGGTTCTACTAACTGCTTCAAGTTCTTAAAGAAATTTTCCCTTATATTTATTAGATATGGGCAGACTAGAATATAATATTTCCCCACATTCGCATCTGACATGATCTTGGAGCCCAATACGTTTCCTATGCTCTGGGTACATTGCATGAAAGTTTCTCATACGGGATATTATCCTTATATAATTCTTATTACTTATTTTTCTATACCATATTTTATATCCTACTTTAGGAAAATTGTCTCTAAATTTTTTGCTTTTTTCTACACTATCATAATAATCCTGCCAACCATCTTTCATTTTTTTTTTTTGCTTTACTAACGAGGTCTGCATAGGGTATTTTAAAGTTTAGATGTAATCCATTCATTGTGGCTTCTTTTGCCGCTTTATCGACTTGTTCGTTTTCCAGTATTCCCACGTGTGCCTTAACCCAAGCAAATTTAACATATATTTTACATCTATTTAGATATTCGTACATATTTAATAGCTGAATGGTGAGATAATTGGTGGATATTCTATTACTACAGTTTACTATCTATTACTATTGCTATCTGAAAAAAATTACAATTTTTGTGTCTTTGCCTAAATTAAAACAGTATTTAAGTGTCTCTAAAATAGCGCAGAGTTCTGCTGAGTAGATGGAGGATCCCTCGGGAAGTTTATATTTCCTGAATAACTGTCGGTTTTTATGATAAAAAGCACATTCTGTTTTTCCATCCAAAAATTTGCTCATATTTTGCTCAAGTAGTAGCTTGTATTTTTATATAAATTTATGAATTTACCAATACTAACTCTTAATAAATTATACTATTTAATAACCAAATTTAAAAAAATACTATTGTGTTAAATTTAGCAAGTTTAAATCTATTTAGATTAAACTAATTGTGAATTAGTTACGAACAGGTAAGATTTAGTCAATTTCGGTGATACCTAACTAACTGCGCTAATTGTAGGCATATCGAGACGGTCCTAGCTCTATGCTATAGTTTCAGCTTACAGTGTTCAAAGACTCGGATTTAAATCATTCTAGGTCGGGTATAATTATTTGTTAGTTGATTTAAGTATTATACATAGGTAGTAGTCGTTACAAAAATGCAATGGCGTCCGTGGTAGCACTACTACGTTGTTTAAAAGATGTGAAATATAAATGTATGTTTCGGCACTTGGGTCAAGGCTGACGGATATCCCCGCCGATATCTCTAGGCTATAGAAAAGAGTTAATAAATTCTTATTAGGGCGTGGAGGTGAACGGTCAACAAAAGTTATGGAGAACATGGTTTTGTTTAGTTTTATGGCATTTAAACTAAAAAACTCAAGAAGAAGAAACAGTTCTAATAATAACCAACCTAACCTAAACTAACTCTATACAGATGTTTTATTTTCTGATATAATAGGTGTGAACCTTTTTTTGACTATTCAAGCAGCTTATATTTGGACTCTTGAAACAATTATTTGCCGTTTATAGTCAAATATTTAATTTAGTATTAAATATTTATAATTGGATATTAGTTGTATATTTAAGCAAGAAACAATATATAGATATATTTTTGAGGATATGTCTTGCCTATTTTCTATATTAATATTTAATGAAGAACTACTACTTTATCGTATTCTTTTTAGTTAACCAAAAACAATATATTTTACTTAACTACAATTGTCAGAAATATGTTCCAGTCACAGTTGAAATCCTAATAACTTGCACTTCTACATAATACTCAACTTGAGATATAAAGATTTTTTATGTTTTAAAGTGGTCACTCAGCGTTATCCATTTAGTAGTTAAGAGCGTACTTTCTTGGACACCTTAAATAGTTTTCCTAATAAAATTAATTTAGATTTCTTTGAAAAAAAAAACTCTTTTATTTAATACTCAACTTCATAGATGTTAAGATTTTTTGCTGTCGTACAAAATGGTGTTTGACTTCAGTCCTATTGTTATTTTTTACGGTGTACCTCTTGGGGAATCATCAGGAATTTCGGAATAATAACGAGATTCTTGAGCTCTAATTCAATTAAAACACATTTAGTAGTTTATTTTCTTCAAGGGAATAATAAATATATCGGCGTACGTATTCAGAATGGTAAAAATATTACTCATCTTGTGTAAGGAGTTTTTTTAATAAGTATACTTGTATTTGCATTATATGACGTAAATTGCAGAGTTTCTTAATGAAATACCGTCGACATCGCAGACGCTCCGCCATAATTACTTTTAAAACTATATATCATGCTAATATATTATAAAAGAAAAAACTGTTAAACTTCGTTCTACTGATGAACTGAAAAAAGTAGGTTGTTGCCCAATATAATCAAGCATAAAAACTTAAAGCACTAGGGCGGACCTTGTCAAAATCGTTTCGTTCGTTTTAGCCACGCCATATTAATACTAAACCATAACTTCAAAGTCATCTTGAAACCGTTTCTCGTTCACTTAACTTATATGAAAGTTTACCTAGTAGTTAATGTATTAAGGCTTCCAATACTTTAAAAAGTAAGTAACGTTTAAACTATTAATAAAATAGCAAGTTCAGTAATTGAATATAACGGTGGTTGACAGTCTATAATTTGTTTTATTAGAAGTATATTTCTACTATAGAAACACGTAATAATGTCGACTGATTCCTTTTAAGTAGTATAGTGTCATTAAAATGGTTTTTTTTTTTTAAAGTTAAAAAAACTTTATGCTTTGTTCAAAGTGTGCAACTGCCGCGAACAGTGCGAGACGACTAGAACAACAAAATCAAACACAAATATTTCTTTCTAGAAGACTACTTAGGCAAGGGGGGGACATGGTTTTCACCAATATGTATGCTTTTTCCTCCCCTCGGTGCACTTACAGAATGTATATATGTATATATAAATAGATAACTGTAAGTCTCCGACTGTTGTAACTATCACTGATAAAGTAAAGTCGCGTTTTTTTATTGTTATTGTTTAAATACGAAGTAGTAAAACTGATCTACTAAAATTAGTTTAGAGGATTAGTATAGTGCCAAATTTTAATTTTATTATGAATTATGAAAGTTTGTTAAAATAAATATATTTTTATATTACCAAAAAAAGTTGTGGTATAAAGTGTCCAATATAAACAAAACTTGTAGTTGCTTCCTGTACACTGAAGAGGCGCTACTTATATGGTATTAGTAAATATGTTACAGGCTTTTTAGTGTTCCGTACGGAACATTTATGGGATCACTTCGGTGTCCGGCTGTCTGTCTGTCTATCACGCCCGATTTTCTCCGAAACTATTTAACATAGAAAGTGGAAATTTGGCACAAATATAGGAATTGATGGCCCAGTCAGAGCCGTGTAGTTTTAAAAGATAAATTTTGACTTAAGGGGTTAGTTTTGGGGAGTGAAATCGGAATTGAAAAAAAATTACCAGCTCATCGGGTGGGGCGTCAAATGAAAACGTGTGAAAACATGAGTTCAAAAATATATATGATGTAATACTTGCGCATACTTTTCTTCATATTATTTTAAAATAACCGATCAAGTGTAAGTTAGACACCCCACTCGATGAACTGGTAAAAAAAATTTTTCACTTCCGATTTCCCCCCCCCCCCCCCTTTTAAGTCAAAATTTAACTTTCAAAACTACACGGCTCTGATGAGGCCATCAATTCCTAAACAAGTGCCAAATTTCTATGTCAAATAGTTTCGGAGAAAATCGGGTGTGACAGCCAGACAGACAGACAGACCGGCACCGAAGTGATCTAATAAGTGTTCCGTAGGGAACACTAAAAATGGCCAAAAATCCCCAATCCACTATCTCGAAAATCAAAGAATTTTGAAAAAATTCTAGAAGAGTCTCCATAAAGTGTACATTGAGCAAAAATGATCACGAGTGCGCTACGTTTGATAAGTTATCGGGTATAAAAAAAAACTGTTGACAATACGAAGGAGGTTACTAGATTCTAGACTGAGCTAAATTAATTTATCGGCTATTAGGTAGTTAGATGCTATAACTATTATACATTATTGACTAAGAGGAAACGTGAGAATACATATTGAATCTTAAGATAAATACATGTCAGGGATCTAATTAACTTAGCCTAGGTAATTTTTATTTTAAAAGCAATCACCGTATGGAACACTAACTGCGCAAGTCCAACTTGTACTTGACCGGTATTTCTGCACGTTATATATATATATATATATATATATATATATATATATATATATATATATATATATATATATATATATATATATATATATATATATATATATATATATATATATATATATATTGAGCAAAAATGATCACGAGTGCGCTACGTTTGATAAGTTATCGGGTATAAAAAAAAACTGTTGACAATACGAAGGAGGTTACTAGATTCTAGACTGAGCTAAATTAATTTATCGGCTATTAGGTAGTTAGATGCTATAACTATTATACATTATTGACTAAGAGGAAACGTGAGAATACATATTGAATCTTAAGATAAATACATGTCAGGGATCTAATTAACTTAGCCTAGGTAATTTTTATTTTAAAAGCAATCACCGTATGGAACACTAACTGCGCAAGTCCAACTTGTACTTGACCGGTATTTTGCACGTTATATATATATATATATATATATATATATATATATATATATATATATATATATATATATATATATTATATATATATATATATATATATATATATATATATATATATATATATATATATATATATATATATATATATATATATATATATACATATAAAGAAAGAAGTTGAATGAAATTGAAGTAGAATGGAGTAAGTTTTCTGTTGATGAGGTACTTTTTAAATCTCGTCGGTAAAAAGTTGTCTATTTTAATTAGTCATCTGAAAATACTTTTTCAGGGTAAAATATCTACAAATGGCTGTTGCGGCCTTTATATACATTGAATATTACCTACCAACCATTTTTTCCGAAAAAATAGTGAATGTACAAACATGGTTTCTGTTAAACATTTAGTATAGAAATATGAAGGTGAATGATGTAATAAATTTCTATGAGAAACGATAAAATTAGGCCCGGTTACACCATGTAATTACATATTATTTAAAAATTCTTTTTTCAAATGGAAAAAAACTTAAAATGATATTAAAAAGAGTATTACATCTACCATCAAAATATTATTTTATTTTACACTATAGATCATATGCTTCCGTTTTGATAAAAGTAAATATTTCCCTTGATGGATATTAAGGTCTGTCAAAATGAAAACCTTTAGAGTAAAACCGATTAACAGATTCTTTTGAGCAAAAAATATTTTAAATTAAATAATATATATATATATATATATATATATATATATATATATATATATATATATATATATATAAAAAAAAAATTAAAAATATTATGTTTAAGAATGTGTTAATTTTTTCTCGTCCCCTGTCTCCCCTCTATCTTGAAAGGTACTGATAAAAAAATTTTGAAAATAGAATAGTCTCCATAAAGTTAGATTGAGCGAAAATGATGACGAGTGCATTACGTTCGATAAGTTATCTGGTATAAAAAAAAATTATTTGGCCTGACAATATGGAGGAGGTTTTTTTAATATATTTTTCAGTAGACACACTAGTGACTAGGTACCAAGAAAAAATAATTTTATTTGTTTATAATTAAACAAAGATTTAAGTAGTCAATATTTGTTTTACACTTTTGTTATAAGATTCTAGACTGAGTTAGGTTAATTCCTTGGCTATTAGGTAGCTAAGATGCTGTAACTATTATACATTACTGATTAAGGGAAAACGTGAGAATATATATTGGATCTTAAGATATATACGTGTCAGGGACCTAATTAATGTAGCATAGGTAGTGATTTTATTTTATTTAAAATCAACACTAATTGCGCAAGTCCAATTTGTACTTAACCGGTTTTTCTATACGTTATAAAAAGATCGTAGGATTAGGTGAGCCCTACTATATATATATATATATATATATATATATATATATATATATATATATATATATATATATATATATATATATATACAGTCGACACTGTTTATAGTGAAACTCTATATAGTGAAAAACTCTTTATAGTGCAATTTTTTCAAGACCTAGAATATCTTACATACATAGCAATATATACGGATTTTCTCTTTATATAGTGAAAAAACTCTCTATAGGGAAATTTCGGTCAACATTTTGGTCTTTCACTATATAAAGTGTCGACTGTATATATATATGTATATATATATATATATATATATATATATATATATATATATATATATATATATATATATATATATATATATATATAGAAAAACCGGTGAGGTACAATAAAGTTTCTTTCTTTTTATATACCTACCAACCATTTTTTCGAAACAATAACCAATGTACAGATATGATTTCTGCTAAACATTTATTATAGTAATAGGAAGGTCAATTAAAGGAATTTCTACAAGAAACGATAAAATTAGGCCCGGTTACACCATATAATTACTATATAAGAATTATTTTTTCAAATGGAAAAAAATGATATTAAAAAGAGTATTACATCTAACATTAAAATATTATATTATGAATAAATGTTTAAGACATGTGGCACAGATATGCGGTGAGAGTTATTTTTTCTTGGATATTTATATACAAGTGGGGCATTAACACGTCGTGTTGTGCTAATTTCAAAAATATATTATGGAAAACACTAAGCAAATTTTGAAAGGCAATGAATTTAACTGAAAAAAAAAATGCAACCAATTAAGGTCTATTGATAGGATTAAACAGTTTGGAAAGCAGGTTTAATAGTAATTAAGCCAGGCCAACGTAATCAGGGAGCTACCATTTTCAATTGGCTCCTGGTTTACCCGAATTAAAATAAGCGCTCCTAATGGTTAAAAAAAAGGCTCCGAAATAATCACTAAAGGTTTACTTATATCCAAGAAAATGATACTGGGACATTTTAAGCGACCACTAACCAATCAAACGATCATCATGGAGGTACTTTATCAAAAATTGCAGAAACTTTATTACCTTCTTCTATATCCTCTGTCTCCTTCGACATTCACCCTTTTAATTGTGACATGATTTTACAGGTCTTTTGATAGTGAAGGTTCATTAAAAATGATATCGCTAATTTTGTACGCTCAAAACTTCAAGAGTTTTATACTACAAGAATTAACAACTTGTCAAAACGTTGGATGTCACTGAAAATTAATATTTTAGATATATTTTTATTCTCTCACGTAAATAGTTTATCATAGCACAAAAACTTGCATTTAAATCAAATCTATGACTAAAGTACAATAAAATTAAATTTTTTTGGCAGTACATATTTAAACAAAAATAAAAGTAAATTCTTGGAAAAATGAAATAAAAAAAATGTAATAAATTTTAAATATCTCCATAAACATCATCGGTAGAAAAAAAACAGTTGTTTTGATAGTCATCTTCATACGAAAAATACCAATGTTTTTCTAAATAAATTACGCCCAATCCTTCAAACACTTGAATCTTGTTGGTGCCTAGCACTAATATTTGGCTAGATCTTGTGCTTCATAGTCAAATATTATTCTGTATTTGAGATTCTTTATAGAAGCAACAACACATTAAAGCACCATTAATGGAGGTATTCTGTTCTTTGATCGCTGGCGGCGCTCATTATCATATTATCAAGATTTTAAATTAAAAGTTTCATAAATGAATGTTATAAAAAAGTTAGATTATCTTTAATTTTATTTCATTTGACGCATGCTTCGGGTCCATATCGGAACTGTCATATAAGTATTAGATTATACAGTAAAAATTTAAAGCTTGTCAATAAGTGTTATTAGGTATAGCTTAATTTATAAAAGTGGGACATATGAATTTTATGTTTAATAAAGTTAATAAAAACAGTGAGATGGAAATTCATATTTTTATGGGCTAATTTAACTATTTAATAGTTCAATTTAGGCACTTCGTAAGGTGCTTGGACCTGATGCTGTGAATGTTCGAACTACAAGAGTTTTAAAACGTAATAAAATAACTTCCTTATATTTATAGTCTGTTATTTGACATAGAAATAAAAATATGTGTGGTAATTAAAGAAACGACAAAAGTAGTGATCTGCAATTTGTAAGTATGACAGTTAATGCCTTTTTGAAGTTTGTTGAACTACTATTTCGGGTGAAAAGTTCCGAGACTTTTAAAAAAAAATGTTTTTGCTAAAAATCGATTTTATCTTTCAAGAGCGATACACGATTTTCCAACATTTGGATACCTTTCATACAGTACGATTTGTCCAATTCTCTATAATAAGCCTCAATTTCCCATTCGACTTCTTCATTTGAGCCAAATCTCTTTGCCTGACGCTAACTTTTCAAATTTGGAAAGAGATAATAATCGCTGGAAGATGGCCCAAAGATTGGTGCGAAGTTGCATTTATATTCTTGCATAAGAAAGGATCTTCTTTAGACTGCAGCAACTATAGAACAATCGCTCTAGTGTAACATGCTGCTAAGGTGTTTCTCTGGTTCTACCGAACAAACAGATTTCATTCCAGGAAGAGGGACTAGAGAACAAATTCTCAACATACGCCAGAAAGTAGAAAAAGTCAGGGAATTCCAAATAACAACCTATATCCGTTTTATAGACTACTCTAAAGTACTGCATACAATGGAACAAACTCTGGTCAATTCTAATCAACATAGAACACCTATACATCTTGTGAACCTTATCCGATCCCTGTATGAGAACACAAATGGCAGAATTAAACTGCATAAGTCTTTTTCCTATCCCTTTAACGTGGAAGCTGGCCTCAGACAGGTCTGTATTCTGTATTTGAACATATATAGTGAACATATTATAATGAGGTCTGTTTTGGATGGCTGGAGTGGGGGTGTGACAATCAGTTGAAAAAACTAAGTAACGTTAGATATGCGGATGATACTGTTATACTTGCAACTTCAATACAAGACCTAGAATCAATTATGGAGCGCCTGGAAATCACTAGCAAAGACTATGGCTTGACAATAAACAGAGCGAATACCAAAGTAATAATTATTAGTCGTAATGAAGACCTGTCACACCTAAATGAACTTGCTGGTTTTACTGTTGTACACCATTTCAACTATTTGGGATCCCTCATAACTAACAATGGTGGTTGTGACGTTTGGGTATGGCTAGAAACTCGACGATCAAACTCACTAAGGTCTGAAAAGATCCAGCTGTCACAAAAAATACAAAGTTAAGATTTTTATCCAGCCTTATATTCCCCATAGCAACTTATGCATCGGAAACATTGACCAGCTGACAAAAGCCGAATCGATCCGTTTGAGATGTGGGCATATCGAAGAATCGTCAGAGTATCATATACCGAACACCGTAATAATGTATCTATTCTTGAAGAGCTTAGTATAAATGACCAACTTTCAAATAGAATTAATAGACAGTACTTGAAATATTTTGGTCACATTATGAGGAAAGTGGATGTCATGGAAAAGTTTGTAGTAAAGGTAGAAGATCAAGGGGACGGTCTCTGACAAGATGGTCCGACCAAGTAAGGTCTCTCCTTGGTATGGGTATGCACGAGTCAAATTAGGTCGCGCAGGATCGAGATGCCTGGAGATTGACTGTTGAGGCAGCAACTGCATAATGTCACCGATATTCCTATTTGGGTGAAAGGATTGAGAGAGAGAATAATCGCTAGGGGGTAAGATTTGGTAAATACGGAGATAAAGCAATTCATACCCCAATTGGTCCAATTTTACCACTGATTTTATGAAGATGTGAACTGGTGCATTATATTGGTGAAACAACACTTTTCTTCGCTAAATGCGGCATTTTTTCTTGATTTTTACCATTCAAACGGTCCAATAAACCAACATGATAATCTCTGGTGATTGTTCTCCTCTTCTCCAGATAGTCGATCAGTATAATTTCATGCGCATTCCAAAAAATATTGGCCAAAACCTTTCCAGCTGATGTTTGTATTTTTGAACTCTTCGATCGATGCGGTTCTAGCCATTCTGCGCATTAGTTGTTGGCGTGTAGTGGTGGATCCATGTTTCGTCCATTGTTATAAATCGATACAAAAACTCCTTTGAATTAAGCCGAAACAGTGTGACATAGCGTTCTGAATCTTCGATATATTGCTGTTTTTGATCAATCGTGTGTCCGCGGTACCCATCGGACACACAGCTTTTCATATGAAAATATTTATGCAAAATATGCCTCACGTATTCTGTTGATATTTTCACGATTTCGATTCTCTTTTTCATTTTCCCGTTGCGTTCAGTCAGAACAAAACGGTGGATTTTTTGTATTTTTTTGGGTGCCTGCGTCATTTGGACGTCTGGGACGCTTGTATGACTACATTAAAGTTCATTAAACCATTGACACATAGTTGCTTTCGACGGAATAGATATGTCATAACACTTCTCAAGCCATTCTTGGTTCTGGTTGTATTTTTCCCATCAAAAAGCAATGTTTAATCAATCGTTTTGCAAAAATCAATAGTAGAGTCACTCGAACAGCTGTAATTTGCACACAAATAGACAAAATGTCATGACAATTTTAGACGAATCTTCTGAGAACTGACACTAACTGAAAATCACATGGTTTTTTTGTTTGTGTAGCCACCTCTCGGAAAGTTTGGGGACTTTTCACCTCATGTAGTAATGGATTTTTTTTTTATTATTAAATCAGCGTAAATCTTTAATCCAATGAGTTAGCTACTGTACAACACAAAGTTACATTGAATTTAACAAGGCTTGTTGCATTTTATGATATACTAATAGGTCAGTCAATAAGTCAATAAAGCGGAAATGAAACAAGTTAATGACTCGAAATACATTTATTTTTCAGGATAATCTCCCTTAAGCCCAATACATTTTTTCAGCGATTTTCCAATTCATATACCTTATCTCTGAAGTGGTTTTCCGGAAAACCTTCAAACTATCCACCTACGGACGCTATCACCTCATCATTTGTTGAAAGACGCTTCCCACGTAGAAATGTTTTGAGGTTTAAAAACGGATGGAATGGAAGGAGTCAGATTTGGCAAATAGGGTGGATGTTCCAACGATTCGTACTTTAATCCGACCAGTTTTGCCGTTGCCAAACCACCTCTGTGAGCAAGTGCATTGTCATGATGAAAGATTGAAGATTTTTTTCTTCTGCAAACCAGGCCTTTTCTTACGAATTTTCTCATCCAGCTGATCCAAAAAGTTGCAATAATACTCTCCTGTGATTGTTTTACCGGCTAGAAGGCAATCAATTAACAAAATTCATTTTGCATCCCAGAAAACTGATATCATAATTTTTTTGGATTACTTTGACCACTTTGGCTGCTTTGGACCTGAACAACCGGGCTCAGTCCACTGTGTGGTTTGTTGTCGCAGTTCAGGATCATATTAGTAAATCCAAGTCTCATCCATGGTTACAAAACGACGCACAAAAACAGTTTCTTTCGAATGCATTTTTGTTCCGATGTTAACAAATGCGGCACCCATATTGTGAATAGCTTTCTCAGACCCAAAACATTAGTCAAGATCTTATGTACTGATCCATGTGGGATGTCTATAGCCTCAGCTAAATCATCAACGGTTAATCGACGATCTTCCATTACCATATATTGTATTTGAACAACAGTTTCTTCAGTTGTTGCAGTTTTTGGACGTCTTGAAGGTGGATTATCATTGAAGCTTGTACGACCACATTTAAGCTCAAGTCCATCTATGAACATTTGGAAATGAAGGAGCATCCTCCTTTAACACTTTCACTAACTTTGCATGGATTTCAGTTGCCGGTAAAATTTGGTTACGAGGGCTTTTCAGAAAAATGTTTTTTTTTGGAATAGGCTCAAAATGGTCTAATTTTGAAAGACTTACGTTTTTACACGTTTTTTTTTTGCATATAAATATTGATACGTAAGCATACGAAAGTCTACTATGCTATTGACAACCACTGATCGAAACTGCTCGGGAGAACGTGGTTCGTTTATGTGTATGTGTCGAGATGATTATGCTACATTTACAGTGACATTTTTTTTGCGGAAAATAGCATGAAAAGAACAAATCACAAGGTTTTTTTGGAATAGGCCTAAAATGGTCCAATTTTGAGAGATTGACGAGAAAAAACCGAGGTAAGGCTGTTCTTGCTAACCTGAACTCACCTTGATCTCCAGTCACTAATATAGCACGTATATCATATTTTCACATTAAGGTAGGACATTTTTTTTTGTTGATTATTTAATTCAGGTTAGTTTCGGTTAGTTCAGCTTAACAAAAACGGTTACTTCCCGATTTTTTCTCGTAAATTGTTCAAATTTAGGCCATTTTAAGCCTATTTAAAAAAAAATCTTCCTTTTTCTGAAAAGCCCGCCTACCAAAATTTTACCAAAAATAAAGACAATAAACAATTTTGTGATAAGATTAAACTGAAAAAAAAAATAATAATTTAAAGATTAGGCTGACTTCTACATTTCACCCATTAGTGTGAACGGAGCCTATTCTTCCGAAAACAACTGACAGTATCGGTCAGTGGTTATCAACAGTTGTCAGTGATATAGGTTAATTTTTATTTACCAAAAAAAAGTTCAAAACGGATCCCCCCCGATATTTTCTCGTAAGTCTTTCAAAATTAGACAATTTTAAGCTTATTCCAAGAAAAAAAAAACCTCTTTTCTGAAAAGCCCGCGTAACAAAATTTTACCAAACCTTCCAAAACAAAGAATTTTATCACTGCACGATATTCGATTTTTTCCATTTTTAAAAAAATACTCAAACACGTCTACTTTAACCAGCTAATAAACAATTGACAGATCCACTTGAAATTTAGGGTGTGTTCATATGATAGATGAAGCTTCAAAATAGTGTTCAATATTTGGTTCAAGTGATGCCCATAGGCGTCGCTTCCAAAACTTATTGACTGACCTGATATATGATGCTTAATTGCTCCTTAGACAAAATCACTGCAAAGCTTAAGGAAAAGTTGGTCACAATCAACGCAGGTATAGAAATGAGAAAGTCTTTTTTAAGAACATTTATATGTAGCGCTGTCTTAGGGAGGTGTGGAGTATGAGCAGTCGGCACAGAAAAAAAAAGAGAAATGTGGGGAACGATTGATGAAGATAGAGTGTGTAGATATCAGAGTCATAAGTGAAGAACTGTTTATTCGAGTTGAAGAGGAAAGTAACCATTTAGACAATCTTATAAAGTTGAAGAAATAATATCGTCTGACACATTCTGAAAGTTTAACGAGGTTCATTTTTTAAGGTGCATGTAAGATACATTCAAATTCGTATCGAATAATTATAGAAAGATCATTTTCACCGAGGTTTCGGATGTTTATTGTTTGATTTTAAAAATAAAAATTTCGTATTTTTTACCAAAATGTTTCTCAGATTCAGCAACTCGCACCGGGAAAGTGAGACAGATGGTACGATTAAACAGTCAATAACACTCGAAGAGAAATCATGGTTCTTAAGATTAGACTTATCAAATTGGAGTGCTTTGGTTGGATGAGAATCGAGTGTGAAACGTTCGTGAGATTAGACCGTGCCAAATTGAAGTGCCTTTCCGATGTTTCACCTACGATTGCTCAAGGTATCTTCATTTCTCGCGATTAGAATTCTAATCTCGAAGAGTAAAAAGCATTCAAGATGTCTGGTATAATCGTAGGCAGAAGGTCGAAAAGTCTCTCCAAAGCTTATGTTTTATTGTAAAAAGACTAGGTTCTTAATACAGAAATATTAGTATTGAATTATTAAATTTTTTATATGTATAGCACCTTAATTTGTGCTGTTACAAATGAGATGAAAAACAATAATAAAAGTACCATTTTAATTTAAAAAAACTAGGAGGCGATCTTATTTTACACATCCGTATAAATGGCCTAAGCCAACTTATTTTGATCCGGATTAATTTGAGTAATCCTCAAATTATTTTATCTGATGCACTTCTTATTTCGGTTCGCTGGCTCGACGACTATTAACTGGATTAATTTTAATTGATAGCAAGATCTATCTTGTGTGCATTGGTTTGGAATAGAAACTCTTACAATTTGGAATGAGCACTTGGCCCAATAAAAGACAAAAAAGATATGACTTTAAAACAATAAATTCTTATCAATTCTAGCCAAATTACCAACATTATATTTGAATATTTAATATTGTTAAGATAAAGAAATATAGCAACGCCAACTATTCATATAGGTTATTTTAACGATAAGGTTTGTAGTAAGAGTTTACTGCATGTACCGTAGACATGTGTGTATTTAAAAACATATTAGTCCTACTCAAATATGTCTTAAAAGGCTATTTTTTTTTATAAGAATTTTGCACCATTACATTAATATTTTTAAAATTATTAATAAAATATAATAAAACTTTCTGTGTTTATATAGACAAAGGAAACAGAAATATAACTGATAAAACAATAATCAAGGGCTATCATATTATAGGCAATTTTGGGAAAATTTAGTTAACAGTTAAATATTTCTTCTTTTTTTTTTTTACAGTTCCAGACAACAATTACAGGGGCTGAAAGAAAATTTGATTGTTAATTTGTTTGTGAAATCCGCTTTTCGCTATTGTTCATAAACAGGACCTCAACAATATTTATTTTGACTTAGCTCTAATGAAATTCTCTACGACCATATATTTAGATTCCATGTATATATAAAAATTATGAGTCACAAAGAAAACGCTTCTTAGGAGATATATTCATACTTCATCATTTTAGTATTCCTACAGGTAAAGATAATTTAGCTATCATTGGTGGCCTAGTTTTCATGTAGCATACAAACAAATAATTAATTCATATGAAAAACAATGAATGCATATGGTCGTACTGGACTCCAAGTTTATGAAAGCACAATTGTTTCCAATTTCATTTGAATAAAAGTAAAGTAAATACCCTACAACTCTAGTATTTCCATTTCTTTATCTTAATACGTTGAAACAAAATCATGTTTATAAGACAAAAATTTTAATAAGTTTGAGCATAAATAGACATTTGCTCATTTTTATTCATACGGTTTTATCTCCATAGAGAAAGAAGAATATCTAAAGAATAGTTTTGACAAATATATGTAAAATCAACAGTTATTATTTTGAAACGAGGTAGTTACACGTGACAGAATTAAGAACTTACGCTATTTAGCTCTAACAATGTTGTAAATTAAACGATAGCATTTATATAAAATATTTCAAATTATTCACCTACAAAATTAGAATCATCCCAATTAAACATTTATTGAAAAAAGAACTGATTTTAGCTGTTCACCCCGTAAAATAACAGCATTTGAGGAAAAATTAAAAACATGTAGTAATTTAATATAAAAAGTTGTATAAATGATAACCATTATCGCATAAACCTACGTGAAAGAACTATCAATTTAGTTCTCAAAACAATTATACTGTGTGATCTTTAATCAATCGATTCTGGTTTAAAAGCGAGCTTTATCGACAATCAGCAGACTGCATCTCACAAAAGGTACTGCCACCCTGAAATGACAGTGACCGACGACGGCACTTGCGACCAACAATATAAAGTATTCGGTTCAATCTTTCAGTGTTGTACGAGAGTAAACTTCGAAAGGAGAATGTTTTGCGGTAGTTGGCGACACAATACGCTCATTTTTGACATGTATGTATATGTTTACAGAGCTTAAATTTAATTCTAACTTATTTCTCATTTCTGTTTTATGTAGTTTATGCAAATTAGAATTTGACACCTATAAAATATTTAAATGAAGTCAAATGAAATTCTTTCTGTTTGGGTTTATATCGGAAAATAACTCTTAGCTAAACAGGAAGTTTAATAATTCCCAGTCTCTATAGATGACAGACAAAAAGAACAGAACAGAACAGAACGAAGAATTATTTCAGGGTAAAATTAAAAGGAAACTGAAAAACCGGGAAGAACTGGAAAAATGGAAATACACACTTACATACACTCACAGAACATATAAACAACAGCTTATAAGTAGCAATAAAAGAAATATGCACAAAACATTAGTAACAACACAAAAGAATAATAAATTTAAATATCATATAATAAAAAGAAAAAGAGAATTACATCGAGATTTTGAAAACTATAAAGCACTTAACAAATAGGAATATCAGAAGAGATTTACGAGATTACAATACAGACCATGTTAAAAACACCATTCAAAATAACAAAAATATGAGGATTTTAAAAACAAAATTATAGAGAAAAAGACAAAAATAGCAACACTTAAAAACAGACGAGGTATAACAATCGCCAATAATGACGAGTCAGTAACTGTAGTGCAATAGTTTGATGAATAACTATTTACCTCAAAATTCCAAGACGATTATTACACTAGATCTAAAATATAGAGGAAATCTCTGCATTAGATAACCACGAACTAAGAACAGTCCTCCAGTAAATGAAAACCAATAGAGGCCCGAATGAAGATCGTATTACTACAGAATTGTTAAAAACGGGAGGCGATAACTTAAGAGAAAGTGTAAGAATATTCCTAAACAAGTGCCTATTGCTGGGTAAAATACCGAAAAAATGGATATAAAGGCGATAAAGACAACACAGAAAATTATCGTCCAATTAGTCTACTGTCCTATTTATAAAAGTTGCGTACAAAAATATTAACTAATAGATTGACGTACAAGATGGATTTATATCAACCTCTGGAACAGGCTCGATTTCGAAAGAGATTCAGCACAATAGACCATCCACGGAATATAATATACTCCTAGGCTTGGCTTTTGTAGACTACCAAAAAGCCGTTGACTCTATAACAATATGGGCAGTTTTAAGAGCCCTAGATAGTTCTAGGATAGACACCAAATACTCGACTCTTATTAAATATATCTATGACATTGCGTATATCCAAATACTAGTAAAGGAATGAAGACCCCAAAAATTCCGGTAAAAGAGGAGTACGCCAAGGAGATACGATCACGCTGGCTCTGGAGGACGTTCTTAAGTCCTTAGACCGGCAAAATAAGGAGATTAACATAGACGGAACACCTAATCATCTATGATTTGTGAACGATGTCGTTCTAATCGGTACTACAGCCAATGAATTAACAACTATGTTGGAAGAACTGCATCACACATCGTCGCGAGTCGGACTGGAAATGAACCTGAGCGAGACAAAGATAATGAGCCCAGAGGAAAAGATTACCATCGAAAATAGGCTATTAGAGAGTATATTGAAATATATATATATATATATATATATATATATATATATATATATATATATATATATATATACCTCAGACAAAAAATAGTACTCGGAAAGGAAAACCAAACAGCAGAAGACTCGAGAAGAGTAGGTCTTAGTTGGGCAGCTTTTGGTAAACTCGGGTTTATTTTTAGATCACGAGATATCCCTGTAAATCTCAAAACGAAAACCTACGAGTCGTGTATACTGCCAGTTCTCACGTACGGTCTTGAAACGATGTCGCTAACACGTACGTAGATCGCTATGTTTGGAATAAGTTTGAGAGACAAAATCCCAAATGAGGAAATTGGGAGGAGAATCAGGCTGATGGAAAAGGCGGCTCAACTAAAGTGTAGATGGGCTGGCCACGTAGCAAGACAGAACAACGACAGATGCGCCTACAAGTTTACAGTATGAGTATGAGAAGACCTCAAAGAAGGTGGCGAGACGAATTCCAGAACATCGCAGGGAAAAATTTGAATAGGAATGGGACAGGGAAAGATGGAAAAACTTGGAAGAGGCCTACATCCAGGAGTGGATAAGAGCAAGCTGGAGAGAAGAAGAGAGACAGATGATGGATACTTGACATGAATAAAAATGAGCTCACCGCTAGAGAAATTAAGTAAAATCAATCCAGCAATCATTCAAACAAGAATAACTTACAAATTAGGCCCATAGTGATCTCTCAATGACATTGTGTAAACTTTTCGTATTACTCAAGTTCATTTAAAATTACCTCCTCAATTACAAGTAGTATCATTTCATTAACAACAAAGAAAAAATAAAGTGAATAAATATGGTTCGTACAATACGGATCCAATTGTACTCTCCGACTTAAATACGATGGATATAAAATACTACTATTGTGTTCGTAGTAAATTTTTTAGTAAGTAACAATAGAGTATGTCTACGAGTCGTGTTTGTAATGGAATAATAGTTGTGTTGCTTTTGGACGCATCTTTGTTAGAGCAGATTACGCTATCGTGAAGGTAATATTAAAATTTATTGGGCTTTTGTGGTTAACACGTATTAGAAATTTAATTTGAGAACTAAAAATTGACTATACGAGTTAAATTTATTTTTGTCTTTTTTATTTGTATATGTATATATTTGATTCTGCAAGTAGTTAGTACATAGTACGGAAGAAAACAGAGCATCGGTAAAGAATTTTCTCCGTGGGGGAGCGGGATAGAATATCTCCCCCGGTATGTTCTGCCTGTCGTAGGAGGCGACTTAAAGAACAACCTAGATGGTAGATGTCCATATCCCACCAGCATCGCCCGGTGTGATACCATCGCTTAGGCTGCGTGAAGTTGCTTAGCGTTTCGTGGCTGTGCCGATGTCCCGGACTGTGAGACCAAATAGCATGATGAGGCACCTGGATGCAAAAAATTCCGGAGGTAAAATAGCCCCCCGCTCGGATCTCCGGGTGGGGGCTGATTCGGGTGCGTCGACATGCAGAGATCAGAATTTTAAAATGGATTTTTGCAACATACGAGGTTTAAACTCGAACATAAATTCAGTGCACCAACATCTGCAATCAAATAAACCTCATGTACTCACTATGCTACTATGGTCAGTTCATCGACCAGCACAGTCAACTATCTTTATCCTGGGTACGACTTCTATTCCCGATTTAGGCGTAACTTTGGAATCTGTCTTTTTGTCAGAAGCGACCTCTCTTGAAAACGAGAAGAGGCTCTGGAGCCCCCAAACTTTGAGGTTATGTGGTTAAAAATAACGACTCAACCAACCACAAGGTTCATCTGTATCCTCTATCGACCACCAAGTGATACTAACTTTAGAACACTTTTCGCTTCTCTTGCAGACACCATCGATCATTTACAAATTAACTATCCAAATGCCGAAATAGCGTTGTACGAGGAGTAACAAGCTGAACCTCATACGGATGTGAAGTATTAGCGCGACGTGTACTTCTAACAGGCACCGCACTGGGAGGAATTAAACGGGACACATCCTTCGAACACTTTCCATGAAAATACTTGTAGAATAGGCTCAAGTCGCCAACCGTTCTTCGATGTTCCAGCGAATCAGTCTGTCAGTTCAGGGTCTCCAATCAGACGAACAGCTCTTCTCTGAATAGAATCCAATAAATGAAGTGTATGTTTGGGGGCGGAGCCCCAAACATGGGAGCAGTATTTCATAGTTGGTCGAATTTGAGCTTTGTAAAGAATTAACAGTTGTTGTGGAGTGTAAAGCTTTCTGGTTCGAAATAATATTCCCAACTTTTGAGAAGCTCTCCTTGCTATGCCTGCAACATGTTCATGCCAGGACATATTTGCTCCCAAATTAACGCCCAACAAATTGAGTGACGATGTTAGAGGAATGGAGTGTCCCGACATAACTATGTCGGGTTCAGCAACGTTAACTTTTTTAGAGAAAACTGCCGCCTGGGTTTTTGTAGCGTTAAATTCCACTTGGTTACTGTCACCCCAAGATAGAATTTCTTCCAGGTCTTTGTTAAGTTGAATGGCTTCCTGCTGTCTGCGGATATTCGTCTGAGTAGCCGATGTCCGAGCGTTCAAAATGAATGAAGAGATAAGTGTACTGTCATCTGCAAAGCTGTAGATTGGATTCTCGGTCTTTTCCAGCAGACAGTTAATATAAATGAGAAAGAGAGTAGGACACAGTATGGAGCCTTGGGGTACACCGGCGTTGATAGTGAAGGTGTTAGAAAGCCCACACCATAAATCGTAACACCTTTGTTCGTGCCAGGAACAGATGCAAAGAAATTATCGACGAAACCAAGGAGGCACACAATCAACGAATTAGAAACAAACTTCTCGCTTGTCCCAACAATTCCAGGTCCTTTTGGTTAGTCGCTAAGGCAGTTAGTCAAAATTTCACCAAATCCACCATACCACCACTCACACGGCCAGATAATTCTATTGCAACGACACCTGTTGAGAAAGCGAATTTGTTGGCTGAACTCTTTGCTTCACATTCGACTGTCGATTTTCAAGGAAAAACACCACCTACTATTCCCATAGTGCAGTCAAGGATGCCCGATATTGTCGTCAGACAGCGTATCATAAAACGTATTTTAATGAAGCTAGACAGGCGCTGACGGAATACCTGCCATAGTTCTCATGAACTGTGCGAGGGAACTAACACCAGTTTTGTGCAGACTTTTCAACCTATCCTACAGAAAGGGAATATTTCCTTCCTGCTGGAAATGTGCCACAGTTCAGCCGATACCTAAAAAAAGCAAGAAGACCTTGCTAAATAACTACCGACCAATCGCACCGCTTTCAATAATATCGAAAGTCATGGAAAAGGCAACATCTTCTAAAATATCTTGTAGGATTCAGCATTATTAGCGATCACCAATATGGCTTTCCTAAAAATAGATCAACAGGAGATCTTCTGACTTATGAAACACACGTTTGGAACAACGCAATTGAACACTTTGGAGAATCCCGAGCGGTTGCTCTTGACATATCCAAGGCATTCGACCGTGTTTGGCACGATGGGCTGTTGGTTAAGCTACGCTCTTATGGTATGTCTCCATACTGTCTCCTACTCTCTTTCTCATTTACATTAAGGATCTTCTGGAAAAGACCGAGAATCCAATCTACAGCTTTGCAGATGACAGTACGTTTATCTCTTCATTCACTTTGAACGCTTAGACATCGGCTACTCAGACGGTAATTTTTTCTAAAAAAGTTAACGTTGCTGAAACCGACATAGTTATGTCGGGGCACTTCATTCCTCTAAAATCGTCACTCAATTTGTTGGGCGTTAATTTGGGAGCAAATATGTCCTGGCATGAACATGTTGCAGGCATAGCAAGGAGAGCTTCTCAAAAGTTGGGAATATTATTTCGAACCAGAAAGCTTTACACTCCACAACAACTGTTAATTCTTTACAAAGCTCAAATTCGACTAACTATGGAATACTGCTTCCGTGTTTGGGGCTCCACTCCCAAACATACACTGTATTTGTTGGATTCTATTCAGAGAAGAGCTGTTCGTCTGATTGGAGACCCGGAACTGACCGGCGACCTTGATTCGCTGGAACATCGAAGAACGGTTGGCAACTTGAGCCTATTCTACAAGTATTTTCATGGAAAGTGTTCGAAGGATGTGGCCCGCTTAATTCCTCCCAGAGAGGTGCATGTTAGAAGTACACGTCGCGCTAATACTTCACATCCGTATGAGGTTCAGCTTGTTACTCCTCGTACAACGCTTTTCAAGCAGTCTTTTATATGGAGAAACATCATCCCTTTGGAATAATTTGCCCAGGACTGTGTTTCCCACCGAGTACAATTTACAGCGATTCAAGAACAACGTGAATCGCTTTCTCCGCACGCGTGTCGCTCCTGTAGCGCTTTAGGGACTTTCCTGCAGCACGTGTGCTAGACGCATAAAAAAAATAATAGATCGATGAAAAGAACAATATTGTTAGAGCTGTCAAAAAAAAATTTGAATTACTAGTTCTCATTGGTGCGAAAAAATAAATGAAATAAAATAAAAATAGACATTAACGAATTTTATGACTTCTTTTCCTTTTGCTTATCTTTCCAAGGTAAGTCAAGTTTGGTTAATTTACTTTAATAAACGAACAACCAAAAATAATATTCTCTTCAACAACTGGTACTTCATAAAAAATAATCTACACTAATTTCGTAATTGCAATCACCCAATTTTTATGAAAGTTTATGGTTGTTAGACATTTCCTAAAATGATTTAATCGTCGTGATATTTACATTTATTATTCTTTTTTGTGGAAGAATTCTATCGATTTAAAGAACGTCTTGACCAAATGAACATTATTAGGATATAAATTACAATTTTTCAGTAGTCTATATTTTTAGAGAAAATTTTGATTTTCTTGACTACCAAAATATTTTTTAAATTAAATTCTTAGTCCGTTAAATAGACATTTTCCCAGTGCGCTTCACATTTCTTAAAACTATAAGGCCTGTGAAATTCATAACGTGTTAGTAATAGCATTAATTCGCCGTAAAAAATTTTGTTGTGAAAGCATCAGTATCGACAGTGACAAATAATACACCATTATTCATCCTTCGTGCAAGAATTTCTTCGATGTAACGAGCGTGATCCCCAAGAAGATCTTGTGATTTTTTGCGATTTCTACACGTACTAGATTTCTACTTCCAGACCGTGTTTATTCCTTTTATAACATTGTTCTGAAGACTGAAGACTTTTAGCGCAGTGGGAATGAAACAAAAATGATCCGATATCTTCCTTATATGTGTAACTTTTTAGTATATCTTTACTTATATGTGTAACTTTTTAGTATAAATTTTATTTAATGTTTATATATATATATATATATATATATATATATATATATATATATATATATATATATATATATATATATATATGTAATGCTACTTCTGCACAGTCAGACACGACAGTGGTAGATCTAATGGAAAGAGTGGTCAAACTGAAATGGCGTTGAGGAGGGTCTGTTCCTAGGCAGGGAACGGAGAGGTGGACCACCAAAGTCAGGAGATACCTAGAAAAACAAAGAGATGCAGAGCAAAACCAATGAAATGATGGTTAGATGACATAAGTAGCACAAGACAGACAAGAGTCGAAGAAATACGAAGAAGCTTATGTCAAGAAGTGAATGATGGAGGACTGAGAAAGAAGATATATATATATATATATATATATATATATATATATATATATATATATATATATATATGTTGTATCTTTCTTAATTAAGCGCTGGTTCATAGTATTCTTGTGTAATATTGTCCTATATTGACAGCTTCAAAAAAAGAAGGGGTTCAAATAAATTTTAAAGATTTTCTTCTGTAAGGTGATGTGTTGGGTGTTCTGCTGTAGATATGCTACTATAAAATCGGTACCTTGAAAAACATAAGTGAAAAACGCATATGACTTCTAATGTACAACAATAGTATGCTATTAATAGTTTAATATTCTTTTTAAACTTAAAGTTTTCACTTAGCGCAAATCTATAAATTTTTCAACCGTAGTGCTGGTTGAAACTACACACATAATTTTGGAATTTCTTCTTTTTACCCATTAATTCGACGACTTATGACAAAATTCTTCCGTGTTTGTTCAAGACGGCTTATCGGCACAGTTAAATAGAAAAAGCAGTTGATTTTCTTACAGTAATCTTGATACAACTGACATGAATATTTTTTTTATTAGTTTAGTTCCTGTGACAACACTTTCAGATACTTCCATAGATTTGGGTGAATAAATTGTTCTCGCCTTCTTTATGTCACATTCCTGATACGCCCTTCTGAATTATCAGATTTGTGAGTACCAGTTCCGAAATTTTTTTACATAAAAATTAAAAACTTGAAGTTTGCATAGCAAACTTTATTTTCTTAGATTTTTTTGATGATATTTATAGGAATGTTTAAAACTAATTGTAATCATAAAGTTTAGAGAGCCCAGTTGTGTGTTATTTTTGTGGCACTAATCACCGAATCAACAAGTTTATGCGAAATTTGTTAGGTGTTTCTATGTCGAAGAAAGGGAATGAGTATAAAATATGAGTTCGTTAGTTAGATGTCCCGTTTTAACTGTTAAGTTACTGTCTAAGCCAAACTTTAATCGAATAAAGAGACAAATAGAAACAAGTTAGAGGTTGGCAGCAATTAATTTTTTTTCCTCAGTAGAGTTTTTTTAAATTAAACGTACCTAAATCACTTTTGGATAGAATAACAAAAGATAAAATGTTTTAAATTTCTTAATTCTTAAATTAATCTTTTTTTTGAGAAAATTATAAAACTCTTGAGAACAAATAAATAAGGTTGAATACGCCATTTTGATAGGACGCCTAGTATATCGGAAATGACTGTTACAACCACATTGTTAGTTATAAACTTCAGATCAAGATCTTAAGCGACTAATTTTAGTATTATCTTAACCTTGGAGGTGTTCCATTAAACGCAGGGGCCTCCGGTATCGGTCGTTCTTCGTCAGAATAGAAGGAAGAAAAAAGGATATGGATATCGCATTTTATAATTTCTATACTTTCGTATGAATCTTCTAATTTCCTATCAAATACATCTACCTTAAATTATCTAAAGATGATTATGTTCAAAAGCATGTTCAGCAATACTTGTTTTTTTATCTACCGTACCTTCACGTACGGTTACAAAATCGGAACTAAACTCCCGTTTTTGATTGATCGGTTCCACTCGAGTAAATCATAATTTTAGTATAAATTTTCTAGTTTTTAATTTTAGAGTAGTCAATCAGTGCTTCAGCTGATGCCAATATGGTTAGCGAAACGATCATGTAGCGGTGATAATCGTGTAGTATGCCAAAGATTCCAAAATCCTAATGGAGTTGATATGTCTTCATTGTATTTAGCGATCTTTCTAGATCTGAAATTTGTGATAATATCCTCAAATAGAGATCAGTACAAACAAAAATTAATTAAATACTGAAGAAAATACTTTTATTCTTAACATATAATAAAGTGTGGTTATCATATTTACTGCTCTAAAACTCTTTTGTTGTATACAACTGCTCCCACTTGCCGAAATGTCAACTTCAATGTTATAGTTCCTTCAAATTTTAAGGATCACATCATGAAATTCCATAAAAAAAAATGATAAATATAGAGACGAGGGTGTAAAAACACGAAGCGAATATGACAAATTATATCTCAATTGAGAATTTTCTTCCTTGTTTCTGGTTCCCATAAAATTAACTTCTTAGTAAATTGTATGAGGTGATTACTCTATTGGAAAGTTCGCATACTTATTTGCTTCCGCAATGTAAACACAAGAATTTATTGATTCTGATGGTTGATGCTTTTCAAAAAGTAGGGAGTGAAAATAAAAAACCGCCAAGTGCAGGTCGGACTTGTGCAACTAGTGTTCCGTACGGTGATTACTTTTAAAATAGAAATTTTTGTTACGGAGGTTTAAACTGATCAGTGACTTCATAAAACACACTCTAAATGAGTCTGTTTCCGATCTTCATTAAAAACTGATGATCTTGAAAATTTTTTTTTATGTATCAAATATATTATCAAAGGTAACACTCGTGATAATTTCATTCAATCTACACTTTATGGAGAATATTCTAGATTTTTTCAGAATTTTTTGGTCAGTACTTTTCGAGATAAGGGCGACAGCGATTTTTGGCTGTTTTTGTATTACATCATATAGATTTTTGAACTCGTGTTTTCACAAACTTTCATTTGACACCCCACTCGATAAACTAGTAAATCTTTTTTTTTAATTTCCGATTTCACCCCCCAAAATTAACCCCTCAGTCAAAATTAACTTTCAAAACTACACAACCCTGATTGGGCCATCAAATCCTATATTTATGCTAAATTTCAACTTTGTGTGTCAAATAATTTCGGAGAAAATCGGCTGTGTCAGACGGACGGATAAACATACAGATGGACAGCCATCGAAGTGATCCCATAAGTGTTTCGTACGGAACACTAATAGTCTAAATTTTTACAAATCAAATGTACCAATCAATTAAAATTTATCATATTCTTTATTGGAGTGGCAGAGCCTCACTATTAATGTCATTCTGAGAAGTATATTTTTATTACAACTATAAAAACATAACGATATATTAGGCTATAGGAATTTGTAGAAGCAGACTAATTTAAATGAGCCTTTATTCACATTCTTTATAATTCAATAATTAATTAACATAAATAGGTCACTTTACAGGTAGTCCCATAAAAGTTACATTGATCGATGTTAATGCCCTTAGTGTCTAATAAAAATATTTTATACGTCGATAAAATAGAAACGAAAACCATTAAATGTTGGTTTTATTAAATATCTGCTCGGATTTTACGTTTAAAAGTGATAAATTCTTAAATAAAATTACCGAATTATACGGTAACACGCAGTCATTAGAAAGTCATAATGGAATACAAAGCATTAGTATTCCTTTAATGAAATGTGTACAGTAAATGTGGTTGCAATTTATCAGTATAAATCCATTTATTTTTATGAACCTAGTTAAAAATTGTATCTTGGGTTTAAACTGTACATTCAGTTTTTACGATTTCTAGGATTGATTAAAATTAAATTGTAACTGTTTCTTGAAAAGAAGGTGGAATCGATGCTGTAAGTATGTTTTCAGGTTAACGTTCTATGTATGTGTAAGTCAATAGTTTTTTTTTTATTTATTTTATACGAATTTATTTAGGGGAAATGCAGGTTGGTATTTTGAATTAACAGTAATATTGATATTAAAACTGAATTTAGATCAAGCCCTAAAAGCCATTAAAAAAAAGCCTATTAAAATTGAATTTAGATCAAGCCCTAAAAATCATACCAGTAAACCTGATTATTATGTACTACATTTACCTTCAGAATATAATTTAAAAAAAATAAAATTGATATCTTCAAAAATTGCCTGTAAATCGTACTTAACCATAAAAGACTTAACAGTCTGTCAAGTAAGAACGTGTCCGCGATAATTCATTTTTGGTAGATGCGATTCTAGCGATTAAACATAAAATTGGTAGGGGGAACCTCCGTCTACGACGCATTTTAGTAAAAGTATCAGTCGATTTAGAACTTTCGTCGAAATCCAGTGAAATCCAAAGTGAGTCACTTGTTTGTGCGTCGGCTTTCTTTATTCCCAGGCCTAAAATGACACATTCTGCGGCGATTAACTATATAAAAAAGTCGGTATCGTTTGTGAAGAAGGGGGTAAATCGTTTTGACGAGACGAAAAATGTTGACGACATGCCAAAACGTGGCGAAAATCACGTCGCGAAGCGGCTCGCTTAGGCCTACAATAAAATACTGGAGTGGCCGCTAGACGCCAACCCTATTGAAAACGTTTGATTTTTTGTAAAGAGAAAGCTCAGAGGAAAGACTCTGAGGATTTTGACACAGTTGTCTCGCGGGATTCGAAAAATTTGCAGAGTATGCAGAAAATCTCGTCGATAGCATGCCTCGAAGATGCCAGGCGATTATTGATGTAGGGGGTGGTTGAACACCTTACTGAGGTAATTGCGCCGTTGTTGGCACACCAAAGAATACATTGATGGCAAAAAATGTTCTCGAAACACATTTTTTCAAGATCACGAGCGGTCATGTTCTTATTTGACAGACTGTATTTAAGCATCACGACAAAATTAAATAAAAATTTTGAGCATCACAAATTTTGAGCACAACTACAGACAGATGTGGACAGGTGACCGCTTGTACATTCTGCGTGTGTTACCTTTACGGTAGTTCGGGCTTTGGAACTGTAGGTCCGAGGTTACTTTATTTAAAGAAGTCAATAATGCCAATTACATACAAGTTCCATTCAACTCAGCTCTTGACTTCTGTTAACGCTTTCTAAGGATCGTACAGTAGCTAGCACATTAATATATTTAATTCGTGCCAATGCATTTCAATACAATATTTTGTCTGAAACGAAATGTTTACGTTCGTCAAAAAAATTTCTTAATGAATTTCAGAATTTACAAATCTGTGTTTATATCTACACAAGTATGACATTTTCTTGTCGAGAAACAGCTACAAAGTGTGATAAATTTAAAGTCTATGTTACACTCACAAGAGCGCTTATTGATGTAAAACTCTTTATAATCAGCTCACACTTTTCGTAAAACGACTACTAAAAAGTTTTGAAAAACTCCACAAACTAACTGGTGAAAGTTATAACCCGCATGTAGAACATATTTATTCGTTTTTACTTCCGCTTTTGAAATTTAAAATTGTCAAAATATATTATATATAGCAACCCATTTGGGTTAATATTTCAAACATATAAATGTGTAGTACAGTAATATTATTGGAGATTTGGGTATATTATTATTTTGCTTAAATCCTCAGTTAGAGATATTGCCCGCATTTCCCCTATATATGTATAGTTACTGTGTTTCAAATTCTGTTAATTACAGGCTACACCTTTACTACTCATTCATTTTGTTTCCCAGCGCAGTGTCAATCAAGATTTTTTCTATCTGCTAACAAACATGCATTAGGTAAACACTAATTTGAATGAAAGTTCTTTTAAAACTACTTTAGGCTACTTAAATTTCACATGCATATTCATAATGTTTAGTATTTTTAAATGCATTACTTGTCTATTCATACATCTCCTTTGGTTTGGCTCAATGAAAAATTTGACAGTTTGAAGGAACGAGTATGCATTAAAGTGTAAGGTTATAATTTGCAGGTAGTGCAGTAAAAAAAGCATTTAAAATTGTACAGTTTAGATACAGATTTAATTCTCTCTGGGGTATCACCAGGAGTTTTGGTCCATGAAAAACTTGTGCTCTTTTGTTTATAAATAAATGAAGTTTTCAAAACGCGTTTTTTGAGCTTAAAACGCGAACAACTACGGTTATATATGTCGGATCGAGACAAAAAAAAAATTAAACTCTTCGTAATAAAATTTCTAACAAATCCTCGTTAGTTTTAAGTCGCTGAAATGTGTACATAACCTACAAAACTAAAAAAACTTGCAAAAAAACTGTTTTTTTTTTCAATTTATTGTACAGGTCAACTAAGTAAACCGATCGACTTGAAACTTTCAGAAAATATGCCTTCTGTTATAGCAAAAATACTCTGAAATTTTGGTTCAAAATTATTGAACCCAGTGGGCACAATTGAATTTGTTATTGAAAATTTGAATTGCCCGCCATTTTATGCCATTAGGTTCAAAATGGATCTCTTTTTTCAAAATTTAAGTATCAGCTCTCCGAAGCTAATAAAAAAAAATTGTGGAGTCATTTTAACCATTTTTTGTTAACATTTGTTTATTAATCAAATACAAACAAATGCGTTTTTTTTTTTTTTTTTTGCGGTCATTTTGAAAAAAAAAATGAAAATTTTTTATCACGAGACCTTTATTAAAAAAAAGTAAATAAATTAATCTTCGGTAACAATTTTTTTTTAAAATGTCAATTTTAATTTGATTAATAAACAAATGTGGAAAAAAAAACGGTTAAAATGACTCCAAAAAAAATTCATCGGAAAGCTGACGTCGAGACCTACCTTTTGAAAAAAGATCCATTTTGGGCTAAATGGTATAAAATGGCGGGCAATTAAAAAACAAATTCAATTTTGTGTACACTGGGTTCAATATTTTTGTAGTAAAATTTCAGGGTATTCTTGCTATAACAAAAGGAATATTTTCTGAAAGTTTCAAGCCGATTGGTTCACTTAGTCGACCTGTACAATAAAATGAAAAAAAAAGATTTTTGCCTGTTGTTTTAATTTTGTAGGTTATGTACACATTTGAGTGATTTAAAACCAACGAGGTTCTGTTGGAAATTCCAATACGAAGAAGAGTTTAGTTTTTTGTTTGTCTTGATCCGACTGATATAAACGGAATTATTCACATTTTAAGCTCAAAAAACGCGTCTTGAAAACTTCAATTGTTTATAAACAAAATAGCACAAGCTTTTCGAGGTCCAAAACTCCTGGTACTACCCCAGAGAGGATAAAATCACAATATTGCTGTATCTAAACTATGCCTACCTCATCATTATTTTGACCTTTTTTTACTGTACTAAGGGTACCGATGAATTTTGGATGTAAATAATAAACTAATAAGTTTGTTTAGATGAATTCAGGTAAGCTTGAAATTAAAGCCACTTGAAAGGAAATCTCAATTTGGGTGTTTGTTTCGTTAAGATAAAAATGTCTGTCTAGTTCAATCTTTCTTAAAGTGGTTGTTTTGCGTTTGTGCCAATTACAGAATTGTGTTCATTTCAAATTTAATAAAGTAAGATAATCTGGTATCTACACGTATATGGAACAAAGACCGATAAAACTAAGGCGCATAATTACAGAATTTAAAATTAGTTTCTTATCTGTTCCAACAGTTCAGAGTTTTTTAGTCGGTTACTAAGGTCATTAGTCAAAATGTCACTAAATCAGCTATACCAGCACGTTCATACAATACTATTGCAACAATAACGGTTGAAAAGCTAATTTGTTTCACAATCTACTGTTGATTTTCAGAGAAATACACGACGCATTATTCCCAATGTGCAGTCAAAGATGCCAGAGATTGTATTCAGGCGGAGTATCTTAAAATATATCTTAATGGAGGCAGACTCCAAAAAACTTTCTGATAGAATACCTGTCATAGTATTTCAGAAATGCGCAAGTAAACTAACACCAGTTTTATCTGTACTTTTCAGATTATTCTACAGAAAAGGAACATTTTCTTTCCACTGGATATGAGCTTGCTACTATCTTAATTGCTTACAACAAATAATTGCTGGTAAAGACTCAAAATCAAATCTATAACTTTATTGATGACAACATGCTTGCCATGTAAATATTCGCAGACATTTAGAAATTAAATCGATAGAACAGTAAACCTAGTTCAAATACTTTGGTGTAGACTTATCAAGCTATCACAACCCAGTTAGAGACTTTAGAGGATTAATTAATAAAGCCGCAGGTATCTCAGGTTGCTTAAGACATGTTGTATGGACTAATTAATACATGCAAACAGACATCAATGTTAAAATATACAAGACTTGCATCGGACCCATAATGACCTACGATATAGAATCACGAGAATACACCAATAAAACAATAAGTACGCTACGTACTGCGAAAATGAAAACTCTAAAATTGGTAAAATAAGGAGGGATAGGATACAAAATACTGATATCAGGGAACAATGTGGCATGGCATGCAAGACGTAATAAGATGGGGAAGACAATGAAGAAGACAGTGGGATAACCATGTCATAAGAATGGAGGAGCACAGACTACCAAGGATCCTTTTAGAAGGAAAACCAACAGGAAAACGTTCACCGGGGAGACCACAAAAAAGATGGAGAAATAGTTGACAATCTACCTCTCAAGAAATCTCACAACCTCTGAATTAACAGATTCAACTGAGTATAAGAAGAACTTTGAAATAGTTGATTCGATAATATTAAATAAATAGATCCCAGTAGAGGGCACATAATCAAGGAGGTATAAGTAATCAAATTTTGATATTGTGTAGTAAGTATTTTAAATTAAGGCCAAAAAATATTCAGAATAAAAATTACCTTTTTTCCATGAAACTGCGAACTTTGTTCGTATTCGAGGTAAAACTGTAAACATATTTATTGATTGGATGAACCCATTGCGTTAAAATTAAAAATAGCGACTTAATATTTAAAACTAATGCATTAAAGTGGTTTCAAAAATTTAGTCTAATAATAAAGAACCTTGGTGAAAATTTATCTCATATATAAAAAAGTCCTGATCGTTTGTAGAAAATTTTTCTTGATCATGATGTGAATTCTATTCTCGCCCATGTCTTTTTTAAACCATTTTGTTTGCAACAGTGTACCAGTAATCTCAGATTCGACTTCATAACTAGAATATTAGGTCAACCAAGAAATCGTATTGTTCATTCACAACTCTCCAAGCTTCTCGTCGGAAGCACGAGATTCCCTGGAGGTGTCCAGGAGCCCGTACGGAAAGCGCGCCAAAGAAGAAGTGAAGTATGGGAAGAAGACTCTGAGCGCTGTATGGTATATCGAAATAGAAACTGGTAAGACAAGTTCCATTTGATAATTTGCGAAACGAACACAGTTGTGAACACTTGCCGGAGGTCACAAAAATCAGAAACGACCCTTTGCTGCCGGATTGCATAGGACCATATCTTTCTTTGTTTTTTTGTAAACGCATCTAAATATGTACCAAAGTTTAGTCCCGTCAGCTCAGTCAGAAAATAGTTAGTAATGTAGGTTCTTTCAATTTTTATTAATCAGTATTATGGTATCAGTTTTTCAAAAAATATCGGAAGGAATGTAAATTAATAATTGTTTAAGTTCGTTATTCTTATAACACTGGGTTATCTTATAATTAGTATGTTAAATCAAAGACATGCTATTTGGATCCTCGGCCAATGAAGCTATTTTAAGTATCTGCTCATTCTTCGATCTGAACACAAAATGATGTCGTACAAATGAGATCGTCTTAGTGTTTTAAAGATATATATTAAACACGAACTATCGTATTTTAAACATTTTCAAAAATTAGCTAATGGCAGTTAAAAGCATACAAGTATACCTACATCTCAGTTACTTCCCTCTAAATTGACTTGATCATATTCCTTACATTATTGGGCGTTTTCACATCTACCGACGCGACACTGACACAGCAGAGCCAATGATGCCGGTGGACTAGACATAACATTTAAATAAACGGGAGCGGTTTCACACTTAACGACATGTCGGTGACATGTCGTTACAGTCGCCGAGGAGTTGTCTCTCCACTCGTGTCGTCCCGATTTTCATAAATTTAATTGAAGTGCTAAGTGCTCTCGAAGCTGATCCCGTGGCCTTTAAGTTTCATATTGAACTTATGGAAACTAAACCCCGTTTTTGGGATAAAACCAACGAAAATAATAAAAATTAAATTCTACGAGAAAAAAGTTAGCAGGCTTTGACTACATTTTAGCCTTTTACGTCTAACAAGTAATAAATAACTCAAATATAACTTATTAACAGCTGCTATGGCACTAAACGGACCTAGTAAAAAATGTTTTCCTCGGTTTTATATCACTTTGTCGGTGTCGTGTCGGGGCGATATCGTGCAAGTGTGAAAACGTTTCCCCGGTGTCGTGTCGGGGCCGGTGTCGTGTCGGGGTCGGTGTCGTGTCGGTGTCGTGTCGGTATGCCGGTAGATGTGAAAACGCCCATTCCCGACGCTACAGTAACCGAGTTTAAATATCTATTCAACGAAACACAATTTTTGTTGCAAAAATTTATTGAATAAAATTCGTTGTTGTTCTTCATATTTTAAGCTTTGGTGGCAATAGGGATTCTGTTATTTTAATAATTATAAAGGAATAATTCAATGTTCTGTCTTTTAAACAAAGTTAAATATAAGCTAAATACGTATTTTCTCCATCTGCAAAATTTAGAAAATAGCAGCTGCAAAAATTCATATCAGTATATTATCAAAAGTTAGAAAGAATTTTTTCTAGTTTTCTAACAATATAAACAACAAAAAGGCTCTTACTGGTTATTAAAAATAAACACTATCATCAACTCAAAGGTCGAAAAAACTGGTATAATGCTGATTCACATAATTAAAATCCTGAGAACCGCTCTACTTGCGACACAATTTGAAACATGATCTTCAATAACCGCCTACACAGCAAAGACCAGCTTCTATAGACTACCTGTTATGCTAAACAAGTGTGACATTATGTAATAAAGCTTGTCGGTGCACCAGTTTTATTCTTTATGGGGCTCCACCCGTATCCCAGAGCTATGTAATTTTATTCAATGAGTAATGTAAATACATATTACAACTAGCCTACTAACTTAGGTGGTTAGGCTAAAAATAAACGACGCTATTTGGCAGAGATTATGTATTTAAAGAGAGTCTGTTTTTCTCTGAATAAAAAGATGAAAAATTCATTTAAATTTAGCTACGACTAATGTCTTTTGAGTTTACCGTTCAACATGGTGCCAGGAAATAGAGGATAAAAGTGCTCTACGATTGTTACAAGGCTTTTATTTGTGACCATTCCTTATTAACAAAATTACGACACGCACAAAAAATCTCCTGCATTACCCGTTTATTAATACAGATTTATATATTTTTTTGATAGGAAGGGTCTTCAAATAACTTAATATCTTAAATTAATACAGAGATTTTGCAGCGCTTATTTCTCGCATGCCTTTGTCCTTAGCGTTATCTTAAGCATGCGCAATATAAACGCGAAGGAATTGTACTTTCACACTAAGGCAGAATTGCAACAAAATAACCTAAAAGTAAGGTTAGGTTAATATTCATCTTCTGTAAACTTAGGGGATTTTTTTCATTCATTTCATGGTTAAGGACACCGGTGTACTTGATGGGTCAACACAAGTTTCTAAATTAAAGTTTTGTCTAGCAGATTTCTATAGCTTCCTTTAATATTTCCAAGTTAATACAAATGTGCGATAAATAAAATTCCATTTGAAATTAGCACTACACAGCAGTTATCACCAAACACTTTTATTTTTTCACTCTACACGTGTTACACTAACCATTTTAGCATCATCAGGAGCGATTAGTAAGTCGACAGTCAGTCATCATTCGTGATGATGCTCACATGGTTAGAGAAACGGGTGTCACGTGGAGAAATAACGTGTTTGTTGTAGTGGTGCCAAAATTGTACCAAAGATTGTAAAATCTCAATATAACCTGAACACTAATTAACTGTCAGTGTTGTTTGCAATAAAAAACTATAATTTCAATTTTCTTGTATTTTTTTAGTGGTTTGTATTTGTAGTAGGAAAAAACAGGCCCTACCATAATAGCAATAAGAATAACGAACTTCAAATAACCTCTCTTAGAAGTCTCTAAATAAGGGTAATCGATATTCTTAATAAAGGTTTATCTTATTTTGTTTCAATACTGCGCAAGCTGCAAACGATGGGCCCATGCTTCAAATAACGATAACAGCTGAATCCGTATATTTAATTTCTTCCCTTTTTGCGCATGCTTAAAAAAAAGATATCTCATCTAAAAACATCATTAGCAGGAAAACGTGTATGGTTAACAATAAGTGATACAAAATATAGAATTGTAGACTAAGAAATCGAAAATGTCATAAGAATTTACTTTATACTGAAAATTATTTCTGTTTCAGTAACCATTCATATAGTAAAGATAGCTTCTGTAAATTATCCGTTATGCTAAACAATATATGATTGTCTATGTACCAGTTTTATTTTTTATAATTTCTATCCGTGTCCCCGAGTCATTTAATTTTATTCAAGGAGTCATGTAGATATATGGCAGATGGTAGAACGTTTAGATACTCGTAGTAGCTTTACGTTACGGCGAATTACAGTACTTGGTAGAAAGTGAGTATTTTTTGGAGAATAATCTTAATACACTTACTATATCGAAATTTTTTTTTTTTAACAATTTGTTTCAAGTTGATATAGATGGCATTATTTGATTAATAACACCGGTATACAAAAAAAAAATCTCTTTTAAGTGAGACACATGTTTTCTTAAGTATTCTTTTATGCTGAATCTAAAAAAAATCATAAAAAAAGACATCCACCGTGAGGTTTTTTCAGAAAACACACTTAAAGTTGCTAGAAAACTATTAAATTGAAAAAAAAAAATACATTTTAATAAACAATGTAAAACTGTATAATCATTAAAATTATGCAATAACACTATTATTTCGGACATCTCTAAATGTTCTGAATCTATATTTATTGTAAAAACTTAAAAATATTAGGTTTTAGTGTTAAGGTTTAACAAAAAACACGCATACACCACCTTTAACTAAGCTACGTAACAAAATGCTGTTTAAAATAAATATGTACAACCGCTAAATTAAAAAATTGCTTTTAATTTTTATTAATATTGACGAAAATTATTATTTCATTGCATTTACTTATTTAAGAAAGCATTTTACCAACCATATAGCATCCTTGTAAGTTGGTAGGATACAACGAATTGTATTAAGTACGCATACCTATTACTCCATCGAAAGCTGACACAGCAGCTTTCAAACCGACAGAGTGGTTGACACAGTCAACGCTTTAAAAGCAGGTAGCGCTTTTTCGAGGGATCCTTCCTCAAGTATATATAATTATTGTAAAGCAACTGAAAATAGACAGAAGTCCATATTCCAGCAGCTTACCAGCTGTTCTCTTTTCAGTTGCTTTACAGTAATTATATATACTTGAGGAAGGATCGCTCGAAAAAAAGCGCTACCTGCTTTTAAAGCGTTGACTGTGTCAACCACTCTGTCGGTTTGAAAGCTGCTGTGTCAGCTTTCGATGGAGTAATAGGTATGCGTACTTAATACAATTTGTTGTATCCTACCATCGTGCTGCGTAACTTCTGGGATAAGTACCAGTTGATACCGTTCTCTTGTTTGTCAATCCTAGCCTGACTGACGAGCCATGATACGGCGAAACGCGTCTCAGGATGGATTTGACAGACAAGAGAACAGCTGGTAAGCTGCTGGAATATGGGCTTCTGTCTATTTTCAGTTGCTTTACAGTAATTATCCTTGTAAGTGTTAAAAGCGAGTTTTTTGTTGAAACTGAACATAAAACTTTATTTTTTGATGATAAATCAGGATTAAGAACTTCAAACAACACCGGAAATAATAGTTTTGTTCAATATCAATAAAAATTAAAAACAATTATTCAATTTAGCAGTTGCACATATTTATTTTAAACAGCATTTTGCTACGTAGTTTAGTTAAAGGTGGGGTATGCGTGTTTTTTGTTAAACATGAACACTAAAACCTAGTATTTTTAAGTTATTATAATAAATGCACATTCAGAACATTTAAAGATGTCCGAAATAATAGTTTTATTCCATAATTTTAATGATTATACAGTTTTACATTATTTATTAAAATGTATTTTATTCAGTTTAATAGTTTTCCGGCAAACCTCACGGTGAATGTCTTTTTTTTTATGATCTTTTTGGATCAAGCATAAAAAAATACTTAAGAAAACACAAATACAAATACAGGTGGAAATGACAAAACAGACAACCGCTCATAGCATTTATAATAGCTTTGTGCAAATATTATCTAACCATTCGAGTTATTAAATGTCTACCTACATCGCAAACATCAATTTCCACAGAATATTTTTTATTTTGAGATGATTATGTCGAATTTATCTAGGAGCATTTTACAAAGACTGTAATTTAGGAATTATAATAACAATATTGGAAATGGAATATATCTGTAAGTATAAGTTTACAACATATGTAGTTGTAATCAATAATATGTAGTGCGTAATGCAAATGCGTTCGAGTTTTAGATATACTAGTTTGGATAATGCGTTTGAGTTAATGACAATTGCAAGAAAATGTTTATTTTTTAAGATATCAGTCTTTATCACTTTATAAAAATCAAAATGAAGAAATGTGATTACGTTGCATTTATCATCGTGTACCTGTTTATTTTATAGTATAAGACCTTTACTATTGAGTTACAAAAATATTAATTAAAATGGAGGACATATGTACGTTTAAAATGTTAACGTGGCTCGTTCATACTTGTACAAACTTCTCATAATATGTCATTCTACCTTTTACACAGTTCGATTTTAATAACCGGTATATCAATTCCATATTACACTTTTTATATCAAAGTATATTATATCAGAGAGATTATATCAAGATAATCCTTACCATCAAAGAGTATCAAAGCAGGTAAATTTAACAGTTGAATTGACTTAATGACACGGTAAATTAACTGACCACTAAGCGGTAGTAGCTCGCCATGGGCTACCAACTACTTTAATGTTATAACGTCTAAAAAATACTTTCAATGAACACGATTCAATGTATACAAAATTGCGTTTAAATTACAATCTTCAAGAAAATCGAATTAAATTAATATTTATCATGCTTTTTTTCTGTGGTAATTCAGTTTAGGTTGTTAACTTTGTGGTGCATGAGAAGTAAGTATGATATTTATTCCAGGGAATTAATTAACAATTACCAAGATCTAAGTAACAAATTGGTTAGTTACCTAGTTTTGAAACAAATACTGAATTCGACAGTAAAGAATAACATAATAAAGAAAGTTCCTTCATAATTATCAATATCAAGCTACCAATAGTGGCTTTAGGATAAAATAATAATCGCTCTTAAAATCAACGTTTTGATTTTAATTTAAGTCCTCGTAAAGACTATTTACGCTGCAGAGAGTTCTGCTAACTTAAATGCAAAAAAGGAAGCATTAGGGAGATGACAACCATTAGAAAAAAAGGAAAATCTATATACTACGAGGGGTATCTTTTAAGTTTTTACAAAAACAATGAAAGGAAAAAAAAAATTTGGGTACAAACCGTTTTATTATTTCTTAAAATATTCGTCTTTAAGATTTTGCATTCGTTAGAACCAATTCACGAAGCATTTTTTCCATTCTGAAGTTGGTACCTTAAAAATATGGTTTTGGAAGGATTCTTGAGGTGATGAAAATCGCTGTTCACGCATCTTTTTTGACATTCGGAAACAAAAGAAAGTAGTTAGGCGATAAATCAGGTGAATACGGGCAATGAGATATTAATTCGATGTTTTTCTCCGTCAAATAATCAATTGCTTGACGTGCTATGTGAGAGCTGGCATTGTCATGATGAAGAATGATGCGACTTCTGGCAAACAAGTTGTTGTATATCATTCGGCAATAACTGTTTTTCGATCCTCTAAAGCAATGGTTGCAACATGTCCAGTATAACCAAAGAAACAAGCGATAATTTTCTTGGAAGTGATTCGCCAACCAACCACTTTCGATGGATTTGGTTCATCCTGGAACACCCAAACAGTTGATTGTTGCTTAGTTTCCGGCTCGTATGAATATATCCAAGTTTCGTCTCCTGTTATGATATTGTATACGAATTTTGCATGTCCTCGGTCGAATTTTTTGAGTATTTCTTCCTTACACCAATTGACACGAGCCAGTTTTTGAGTTTCGGTCAAATTATGCGGACTCCATCAGAAACAGATTTTTTTACAGCTAAATGTTCATGCAAAATTTAATATATTGCAGTCTTCGGTATGCCTAAGGATGCCTCTATCTCACAGTAAGTCACATGCCGATCCTCTTCAATCATGTTGCGTACAGCATCGATGTTTTTTGGAACAACAACCGATTTTGGTCGATTTTCACGAAATTCATCGCTGACAGAAGCACGACCATGAGGAAATTCTGCAAACCAATTGTAAACAGTCCTTTCTGATGGTGATTCATTACCAAAAGTTGAACGAAGAGATTAGAGGCACTATTGTTGAGTTAGGCCTTTACTAAAATCGTACAAAATCATCCAACGAAAACCTTCAGGTGGAATTTCCATTTGTCCACAAAATTGTTTTTTTTAACGCTCACGGTAAACAAACTGCTTGGCCAGTTTCTGGGCTGCCACTGTTTTAACAATAACAAATGTAAAATTTTACAATCATGGTAATGTCACAGCTAACAGCGCCATCTAGTGGTTGTTTGTAAAAACTTTTAAACGGCGGCCCTCGTATAAAATACATATTAATCTGCACAAAAATGTCACCGGTTGTGCTTTGTGTGTGCGATTATATGTATTTTATCGTACCTAGGTTTTTCGGTTAATCGCTTGTGTGCGGAAAAAGCGATCTATGTTGGTCTTGAATCGCTGCAAATTCTACTTGGTGGGAAATACAGTCCTGGGCAAATTAATTCAAACGGATCAGGTTCTGCATATAAGGAATTCTTGAAAAGTGGTACAAGGAGTGAGAAGCTGAACTTCACACGGATGTGATGTATTAGTGCAACGTATATTCCGAGCTTCCGCCATTCTGGAAGGATTTAGGTCGACTATGTTCACAGGTATTAAGGTTGCTGGTGAGTCCTGGGTCTTTAATTAGGCTCTTCTGAATAGAACTCAACAAATGCTGCGTATTTTTGTATATATAGTTGGTCGGGTTTGAGCTTTATACAGGATTAAAAGTTGTTGTGAAGTTTAAAGCTTCCTAGTACAAAATATTATTCCTAGCAAGTTGAATGACGATTTTATAGGAATGAATGGTCCTAACATAATTATGTTAAGCAACGTTAACATTTTTAGAGAAACCTACAGCCTGGGCTTTTGCAGCTTTAAATTCTACTTGTTTATTGCCCCCTCAGGATAAAATTTTTTCCAGGTCCGTGTAGTTGAACAACTTTCTGCTCTCTGCGCATATTTGGGTAGCTCATCTTCGAGGGTCCAAAGTAAATAAAGAAACAAAGGTACTGTTATCAGCAAAGCTGTAGATTGGATTCCTGTATTTTTTTTCCAGAAGACCCTTAACGTACAAGAAAGAGATAGTAGGACACGGTATAGGCTATACCGGCCATGGTAGTGAAGGTATTAATCACCGTTTAGAATTTATAAACAGTCAAATTCATTGAAGTACGTATATATATATATATATATATATATATATATATATATATATATATATATATGTACGTACATATGAGGGTAGTATATTTTGAATTCGAATTCAGATTCCGAAAAGGCATGGGTACACGAGAAGCTTTATTCTCATTAAATGTTCTACCATAGTCCAGCGTTGTAAAGATATGAATGTAGATGTATATGCATGCTTTATAGATTACAATAAAGCTTTCGACTGTGTGATGTACGAATAATTGATAAAAATAGAAACAGACAAAAGAGATCTAAATATTATTAAAAATCTGTACCGGAATCAATCAGTGGAAGTTAAAATTGGGTTGAAAAAGTCCGAAAGCATAAAAATAACCCAAAGCATAAAACAGGGTTGCATTCTCTCACCATTTTTGTTCAGCCTTTATTCTGATGCTGTGTTTAATGAGGCCATCTATGAATCCATTGAAGGAATATCAGTTAATGGAAGTACACTGAACAATATACGGTAGGCTGATGTTACTGTTCTATTAGTAAATAATATCAAAGATCTCCAGCAACTGAACGATTGATTCGTAACAGCCAAGTGGATGGTAATAACAAAGAAAAATCTACCACCAGAATCCCTCGAAATCAGGGAAAACACCGTAGAACAGGTCTCCACATTTAAATATCTGGGAACCAATATAAATGACAAGTGGGACCCAAGAAAGGAGATATATTTCTGAATTGAACAGGCCCGAGTAACATATATGAATACGAATAAATTTTTCCATCTCACAATTGTGTCTCGAACTCCGAATGAGAATGGTGTATGTATTCTCCGTGCTATTGTATGGATGTGAGTGCTGGACCCTTGACCCTGGCTCAGAAAAACGACTGGAATCTTTGGAATGTACATTTATAGACGCCTTCTTTGCATCTCCTGGGTACAGAAAATAAAAAACAGTACTAGGAAAGAATGAACAAAACGAAGGAATTACTAACAACCATAAAAATAAGAAAAACTCAATACTTCGGACATATAATGAGGAGCCCAAAGTACGAAATGCTACGTCTAATTATTGAAGGTAAAAAAAGGGCAAACGATCGATCGAAAGACGATAGAATTTTTGCTTGGAGGAGATAAGAAGCTCGTTTGGATGTGTTTCGAGTGATATTTTTTGAGCAGCAGTTTCTAAAGTTCGTTTAGCTATATGGATCATCAATCTTTGTGAGGAGACGGTGTCGTAAGAAGAAGATATTGTGAAATTCCTATGTTGCCATTAATTATAATGTAATGATAATAAAGTATCTTCTAAGATATTTTCGAAAGCTAGGATATTATTATCATTACATTACATTGTCATTTTAAGCTCAAGTATACAATCTTACGAATATAACTTTAGAATAAAATAGTGTATTCTTTTTGAACAATACAAAGTTTTTTATAATTGAATACGGTTCTTTTCGTTGATGACGCACAGCTAATTAAATGGAATAAAAATTAACTGGCCTTAAAATATAAATAACCGTATGAAAACAGACCAAGCTCTTTAACCAACTAGTTTAAATGACTAATTACTGTGAGATGTACATTAATATAAAAAAAAATTAGCGTAAAATAGTGAATACTGTGAATTTTATAAAAATAATTTGTATGGTTAAATATATTTATATATTTTAACGGTTAGAATCGAGGTAACGCACAGTATCAGACTTTTTGTAATATTTTTAAACTAACATATATGTTGATTCCGATAGGAAACTTCCACAAGTTATAAGCCCAGTAGGTATAATTCTTCTGAATTTGTCCTGCGTCTATTGAATAAGAGCTTGTTTCGAGGTTTAACTTCCTCAGAATCTTCAGAACGTAGTCCGAAATAGTTTTGTGCTACATTCCGAGAAAGTCAGTTCTCAGAACAAGCTCTGAAGAAGACGACAAGTTGATCGGCGAAAAATGTTAGCATCACTTATTCAAACGATATAGGAGAGATCCAGAAGAATTATACCTGTTGATTTTAAAAATTTTCGAAGGTAAATTTCATTGTAATTGTAATTTGGCGAATTACATAGGTATACGTACAACGTGTTTTATTGGTTCCCCTGCTTTTGGTGCCCTAATTCCAGCATTAAGTTTGGTCTCCAGATATTTCTCTTATTCTTTTTCTGTCTATTTCATCTTAAAATTTCTAACAAAAAACTTTTCTTGTTATGTTTACGGAGCGATAAAAACCGGTATGTCCATGATTACTTTTGAGATCGCGTTGTGATGTCAAGACGTAAAACGATTTACAAATATTAAGTTTATTCGAAATATATAATTGTTTTCACCATTTTTTTACCAATTTTGTTTTCAATTTTCAATCTCTTATCACCTTTTCCTCTATCTTCTTGGTTTTTGTTCTGAGAAAGAACCGTACCTATGTAAATAGAATTGGGATAAGACTTAATGTAGCTGTACCATCTCATTTTCAAAGGACTGTTCGGCGAAAGAACACATTCAGGGATAATAAGGCCAGTAATTTTATTAGATTTTTAATAAAAGCCACACTTATAGAGTAAAAAACTACCTTTATAAAAAAAATTATAAAATCATCCTGGTTGCTATTTTAAAATAAAATAAATCTGTGATAAGCGAAACAACTTCTATCAAAAGCAAAGTCTAGAAGGAAAATATTTTAGAATATAGTAGGGTTTAACAATGAGGGAATCTATCAAGATTGGAACTTACTCTATTTATTCTTCCATTCTATATTATAGATTATACTCTAAATATTCTATATTGTAAATTACATTTTGAGTTTAGAGATGTCTCATAGGAAATTTTGAATAAATTATTTTTTCCCTACTTTACCTCGTCTTTGTAAATTTTCAATGCTCTTTAATGCTTTGGGAGTGACGCAAAAAATCATAAGTTTAAAAACTTTTTATGCTACAAAGCTAATTATTACACGACGGAATAACTGGAAACAAAATTTTAGTCAACAACGAAGTCAGGCGAGGGTACCTCCACATCTCCTCAACATAGTCCTCGACATGCATAGGCATTCAATGGACAACTACCACGAGTTTATATGATCTGGAATACGCTGATGGAATACGCCTTTGAAAGAGAAAATGATAGTAAAGGACTGGAGAAGTAGGACTCAGAATCAAGTAATAACGCCGAAAAACTATAAATAAACCGAGAGAGATCGTTATTGTAGAAAAGTTTATATACCTGGAGATCAAAATTTATGAATCTGGCGGGGCAGAACGGGACATGAACAGCAGAATCCTGCAAACCCGACAACCTTTTGGAAAACTG
>CM032446.1:141789063-141971838 GCA_019049505.1 Pachyrhynchus sulphureomaculatus
TATTTTTGGCCTCTTTGGATGGGAACAAAGAAAGACTGCCTCGGACCGACGCGCAAATAAATGACTCACTTTAGATTTTACGTGATTTCGACGAAAGTTCGGAATCGACTGATACTTTTACTAAAATGCGTCGTAGACAAAGGTTCCTTTTACCGATTTTTTTGTTGAATCGCTAGAATCAAATCACCAAAAATGAATTATCGCGGACACGTTCTTACTTGACAGACTGTACCTTTAACGGGCATGTGCCATTTCAAATAAATAAACTCTTTCAGGAGAAGTTCAATGATATAATATATGATAGGTCTAGCTTTATGATTTTTCTTAAATTAAATAAAAATCCTATAATCTTAATATAGTATAAGATAAACGTAACACGTAGGCAGAAAATTTTTTGGTCTGACACACAGATGTCGCCCTTTTCAAAAAATCTATATGATTTTTGGAAAGTACCAACCTTCAAACGATATGTGTCAAAATTTCATGACATTTTGACGATTAGTTTACAAGTTAGATTGGTGTTAGTGATGCTACTTTTGATATTTACAAAACAATGAAAAAAATCGAATTTCGTGTGTTGATTAAACACTGTTTTTTGATGGGAAAAATACCGTTCAATGGTTTGATAAGTGTTACGGGGACTCTGCCCCTGGAAAGTCACTCATCATTTACTGGTATGCTTCATTTAAATGCGGTCGTACAGATATAAATGATGCTGAAGGCTCTGGACGCCCAAATGAGGTGGTGACACCGGAAAACATAAAAAAAATCCACAAAGTTGTTTTCGATGACCGTAAAGTGAAATTGCGCGAGACAGCTGACACCCTAAAGATATCAAAATAACGTGTTGGTCATATTTGCATGAGCTTTGGACATGAGAAAGCTTTGTTCGAAATGGGTACCGCGTTTGTTTACAGTGGACAAAAAACAACAACGTGTTGATGATTCTGAGCGCTATTTGGACCTGTTTAAACGCAATAAAAAGGAATTTTTTCATGCGATATGTGACAATGGATGAAACATGGATCCACCACTACACACCGAAATCAAATCGGCAGTCAGCTCAGTGGACAGCAGCCGCTGAAAGCGGCCCGAAGCGACCAAAGACATAACAGTCCGCTGGGAAGGTTTTGGCCTCTGTATTTTGGGATGCGCATGGAATAATTTTCATCGATTATGCTGAGAAGGGAAAAAGCATCAATAGCGAAAAATATATAAAGTTATTGGTGCGTTTGAAGGCAAAAATCGCAAAGAATCGGCCCCAAATGAACAAGAAAAAAGTGCTTTTTCATCAAGACAATGCAACGTGTCACAAGTCAATGGTTACGATGGCAAAATTGCACGAATTGAAGTTCGAATTGGTTCCTCATCCACCGTATTCTCCAGCTTTGGCCCCCCACCGACTATTAACTACTCGCAGACCTCAAAAAAATGCTCGCGGGAAAGATATTTGGCTCCAATGAAGAAGTTATCGCCGAAACTGAGGCCTATTTTGAAGGCAAAGACAGATCCTTCTATAAGAAAGGTATAGAAATGTTAGAAAAGCGTTGGACTGATTGTATCACTCTTGAAGGAGACTATATTGATGAATAAAGTCGAATTTGCAAAAAAAAACGGGTTTTAAATATCTAGACCAAAAATTTTTCGGCCTACGTGCATGCATAAAATTAGTAAAATGAGCTATTATTCAGAAGAGGCGTCAATTTAATCGGTATTAATAATGAAGTAATGAAAGTCTCACAAGCAGATCTTATACAATATTCTCACTCTTAGATTGTTAATAAATTAAAAATTTCAAGGCGGAGCACGTTTCTTATAAACGGACCGTGTCACCAAAATAATAACTTTTCAGAATTACCATAAAATTTATTATCTTTCTGACAGGTTTTTTCTTCGGCTCGACTTCCAGTTTCGAGTACTGCTGTCCAGTATTAATTACCAAAAATTTAACGTAAAAACGCAGACATGAACTTCTTAATAAGAAGAGTAATTCCGAAGAATTCAAAGAATTTTATCACATGACGAGAGATGGACCATTAACTTGATTTATTAGTTACATAAACAGTGTCCAACTACTAAATTTATAGCAACTTGAAGAAATTTAATGGTAATATGTGATATATGCACCTGCATTCACAATGTATTATTTTATTATGTTGCCATTCTACATATATCAAGTTCTATAGCTGAAGGCTTTGCTTATATTGTGAAGTTGTATTAAGAGTCGAGACAACTTTTTATACCATCGTACAACCAAATAGGGATAATATGAAATAAGTAAATTAATTGTAGATCATGGAAATATAGTCATTTATTTCTGTCGGTTTGTCTGCCTGTTGGTATTATAAGTCTCGAACAAAATAAGACATCGATTTCAAATTAATACCTGAAGTAGGAATAGAACATGGTGGTGAGCAAAAAAATCGACCGAAACTATTTGGCTGCATTTCACACGGATCCTATTCTCTTTCTAATGATACTAAATTCTATAGCATACCTCATGATTTTTACTGATTAAAGTGATTGAAAGGGGAAACAAGGAGAACAAAGATTGAAAATAGGGGAAAGAGAAAGGAAAAATTAAACAAATTTTAAGTTTAACAATTATATTTATTGATAAAAACCAAAATCAATATTTTGTATTACCCCCCTAGGCCTAACCTATTACAGGTTCCAGGCGGTTTTTCATAGAGCAAGTGAGCTTTTTCACCACTGTGTGTGGGATTCTTCTCTACTCTTCCCTTTAAGTCCCTCAGCGATGCAGGGGCTGGATTTTTGGCTCGAATTCTTGTTTTGAGCTCATCCCGCATGTGCTCGATTGGATTGAGGTCAGGACTCCGCGCAGACCAGTCTAATGTGGGTATTGCCAACAAACCCTGCGTAAGGAACGACGTGTTCCTGCAGGAACTCCTTGATATACCGGTGAGCAGTTAATCCACAGCTACAAGTTTCATCAGTTGCGAAAACCAAATGAGTTTTCGCATCTAGTGAGATGCATCCCCACATCATGACAGAACCTCCTCCGTAGGCGACCGTTTCAGTAATGCAGCACTGCGCACAGCGCTCCCCAGGCCCCCTTCTTCCATCATCGCCATGAAAGCTCATTCGGGACTCGTCCGAGAATAAAACGGAGCGCCATTGCTTTAAGGTCCAGTCGACATGTTCTCGGGCTAATCTGACTCGCGCTTGTCGATGGGCTGCTGTCAATTTGGGTTCGTTAGCTGGTCTCTTTATAGTTAGGTTAGCTTCTTTAAGTCTTCTTCTGATTAGTCAGTGACTGACAGCCCTATCACGAACTTATCGGACATCCTGCTGGATCTCAACGCAGGTAAAGTGACGATTTCTTAGAGTTGTGTTGAAATTGAAGCTCGGTCTCAGATAGAGCTTCTTCTTCCTGATCCTGGTCTTCGTATAAGGCGTCAGTCTCTTGATAACGTCTGTAGACTCTGGATACAGCTGACTGTTTCAAGAGTAGTTGCGCAACGACTACACGTTGCGCCCTTCCTGCAATAGGGCAACGACTTGTGTCATTTCTTCCGGGGTGGTAACAATTTTCCGATGACGTCATTAGTGAGCAGGTTTAGCAAAGTTGTTGACGGTTTAAGTTCCGATAAAGAAGTGATAGGAAAATGCAGTAGCATGTGTTTTTATAGGGATGCACGAGTACCTTGCTGAGCGAACAAAAACGGTTCTATTGAATAAAACCGCTTTAATCAGTAAAACTTTTTGGGAATCCAAATATTTTTGGTATTACTGGAAAGAGTAGAAAATCACACTCTAATGATAGTAAAAAAATGCTACTGATTGAAAATTAAATTCAAGGAACGGTGTTAAATAAAGCAAATAGTGTAGTTTTCAGAAATATTGCTTTTAGAGAAAGGAAGTGAAAATGGGGTGGTTGATATATTTTGTATATTTACAATACCACCATGAGAATATTTCTTGGTTTTTGGTTCTTGCAGTCGAGGAATCTGTAAATTGTCTTAATTTTTCACCACTTTTATTTATTTATCCTCAGACATACATATATGTAGTTAATGAGGCTGGGGAGGTACTAGAGGGTTTGCTTCTTATATATCGTGTAATGTGTGTTTATTTTTTTAAATTTTAAATGAAATAGTAACTAGATATTTCCAAGTCAGTTCTATTCTATATATTTCTGCTCAACTGTTTTGTGATTAATATTTTACCACAAAGTACTAGCTTGTAGTATTTAAGAAAGTCAATTTCAGTAGTTATTTTAGAAATATCTGTATGAAAGGGAAATACTGGGTAAATAACATCACAGATTTTTTTTACCTTTGATCAAATGCTAGACTATTTTAAACAATAATATGACGCAACGTTTTGGAAATTTATTTTTCAAAAACCTACATTCAAAAAAATTGGTAGTGATTTATTTACTACTCTCTCTACTACTCTTGCAAATAAGTAATTCTAAAAGTACTGAATTTGAGTTTCTTAACTTAAGTTAATAAGGTCATATTCTATATGATAGACACTTTATGGAAGAGATTAATTACAAGAAAAAGTCAAAGCAGATTGCTTCGGCTCCCAGGACCCCAAAAAGATCACTTAATATGATATATACGAAGCAATCTCTGTAACTTCCATCCCCACCTCATCAACTCTTTTTATGTATGACCTTAAAAAAATTGAAAAAAATAACATTTTCAGATTACTCGACTCCAAGAACACTAAGATATACCAAGCAACCGCTCTAGCGCCCTCCCTCAATCCCTTTTATATGTTTGACTATAAATAGACATGCTTTAAATTTGGTCATCATTTCAACGAAGAAAAAATCTCAGTATTATTGACTCTCACCCTTACTACTATCTTCTCCCAAAGCGATATTGCTCTAAACCTCTAGGTTCCATTTTCACTTTGAGTGTTATAGGTATACCAAATTTGAAATCGAAATCTAATTTTGTTCGACAATTCTCTGATGAAAAGATAGACTGATCGACGTAATGAGATATTTGGTTTTTCGTAATCTACAGATTAGATCCTGAAACGTGAAGAAATACAAAAATATCAAAGAGAAACAACCATATACTTTAAATTAAAGAAATGCTTCATAATAAAGACTAAAGACTTTCGGATTTGAAATTAATAAAAAAATATTTATATATTTGTGATAAAAATTTCATCTAAGCGAATAAAGTCAGTCACTGCTAAAAGTTCTAGTATCAGCCGTCCTCATCCACTGCTAGAAATAGGCCTCCTCTAAGAACTTCCACTGAGCGGTGTTAACCCAATTTCCTGCCACTCTTTTGATGTCGATGCTCCTTCTTTTTAGGGGTCTATCTCGTCTTGTCTGGGTCTCCATTCTATTAGTCTTCTATACCATCGGCTATCATCCCTTCCGGCTATATGGCCTGCCCATCTCCATTTAGATTCCGTAATTTTTTACATAATATCTATTACTTTTGTTTGTTGTCTGATAGTTATGCTTGTTATTCTCTCCTTCCTTGTGATCCCACCATTGCTCCCTTCATTGCCAGTTGCGATACTCTCAGTTTGTTTGCTAACTGTTTTGTTAATGTGAGTGTCTCATGTCCATAAACTTTCTTTTTTTAAGCATATTAGCAAATTACCTTGCAGCGTATCTCTCAGTTTCCCAAAAGTCGTCGATCCCAAACCCACGTGACGGTGTATCTCACAGGTTTGGTAATTGTAATTCATGACCCAAATACTTGTAATTTTGGAGTACTCCACCTCGCTTTCGTGAAGTTTCATATCATTGTTCGTACTAAATTAGTCATAAACTTGGTTTTCTGAAAGTTAATATTTAAACCAATATTTGCTGATGTTATTTTCACTTCAGTAAGCATTTGTTGGGCATCACCTAGATTATCGGCTATTATGACAATATCATCAGTAAAGAGCAGATGATATAGGTATTCGCCATCGATTTATGTCTTTTCTACCTCAACCTTAAAAGCATATTCTAACACCGCCCTAAAAAGTTTAGGAGAGGTTGTATCACCTTGACTAAATCCACGTTCCGCTCGGTATTTACTTGTGGATTCATGGAGTCTTACACTTATTGTTGCGTAATTATAAATAAATTTAATTCCGTGAGTATATCTGTAGTCTAGTCTCATTTGCTGCAAGACAGACAGTATCGCCGGAAACTCCACGGGGTCAAGAGCTTTTTTAAAACCCACAAATACTAATACGAGTGGTTTGTTGTATTCTACAGATTTCTCTAAAAGGATTTTGATGGTCTGTAAATGAAAGTTCTAGTTAAAAGAAGATATTTTTTTAATTTTTTTTTTTATTGGTCTAGCACACGTGCTGCAGGGGAGTCCCTAAAGCGCTCCAGGAGCGGCACGAGTGCGGAAAAAGCGATTCACGTTGTTCTTGAATCGCTGTAAATTGTACTCGGTGGGGAACACAGCGCTGGGCAAATTATTCCAAAGGGATGACGTTCTCCATATAAAAGATTGCTTGAAAAGCGTTGTACGCGGAGTAACAAGCTGAACCTCATACGGATGCGAAGCACCAGCGCGACGTGTATTTCTAACATGCACCGCTTTGGGAGGAATTAAGTGGGCTACATCCTTCGAACACTTTCCATGAAAATACTTGTAGAACAGACTCAAGTCGCCAACCGTTCTTCGATGTTCCAGCGAATCAAGGCCGCCGGTCAATTCCGGGTCCCCAATCAGACGGACCGCTCTTCTCTGAACAGAATCCAACAAATGCAGTGTATGTGTGGGAGCGGAGCCCCAAACGTGGGAGCAGTATTCCATAGTTGGTCGAATTTGGGCTTTGTAAAGAATTAACAGTTGTTGTGGGGTGTAAAGCTTTCTGGTTCTAAATAATATTCCCAACTTTTGAGAAGCTCTCCTTGCTATGCCTGCAACATGTTCATGCCAAGACATATTTGCTCCCAAACTAACGACCAACAAATTGAGCGACGATGCTAGGGGAATGGAGTGCTCCGACATAAGTATGTCGGGTTCAGCAACGTTAACTTTTTTAGAAAAAACTGCCGCTTGGGTTTTTGTAGCGTTAAATTCCAGTTGGTTACTGTCACCCCAAGATAGAATTTCTTCAAGGTCTTTGTTAAGTTGAACGACCTCCTGCTGTCTGCGGATATTCGCCTGAGCAGCCGATGTCCGAGCGTTCAAGGTGAATGAAGAGACAAGCGTACTGTCATCTGCAAAGCTATAGATTGGATTCCCGGTCTTTTCCAGCAGATCGTTAATGTAAATGAGAAAGAGAGTAGGAGACAGTATGGAGCCCTGGGGCACACCAGCGTTGATAGTGAGGGTGTTAGAAAGAAATCAATTCATAATTCATAAAAATAATTCATAGGTAATTCATTGCTCATTAAAGAACCAGAGGACTTTTTCCTTTCCCAACTCCTAAGTCTTCTATGTAACATGCAAGTGTTAAAAGTAACGAAATTTTCAACAGTATTTCAAATTACAATTCTGTACAGACGTAACAATTACTTGACATGAACATAATATTACTCGGATTTGCAATATTAAATTTGATACAACTGCATGACAGTTTCTTTGTACTGTGTTTTTTAAATAAGGTACGCCCATACTATACAAATGTTATTTATGGTACTCTTTAAATCGCCAGAATCTAAGTTCAATCGTGACACTGTTCCGTCGTTTTTTTTACATCATTGTTGACGTTACCAAAGAAAAAGACGTCCCGCTGTGCCAAGTTCCCTTAATGTATGCAATGTCGCATGTTTATAATCCATATGTTATTATTATAGGCGCTATTACTTAACTGAACTCCCTGCTTTTATTCAATTACTTCCTTTGCAATCTGAAAACATACTAATGCAGAATCAGTCTCGTTCTCATATCGAAACAGAAAAAGGAAGTCTGCTGTTCGTGCCAATTAAAAAAACAATCGGTAGGAAAAATAGTACAGTACAACGAACTCAAATCAGAGGCAGCACGAAGTTGATTAGAGTTTGTTCAAAGTAAAATAAAATTAGTTAAATACTCTGAAATCTGGATATACAGTCAGTCCAAAAGGCTCCATACACCACCTGCTTTCTATACCATTTTTCTGTTATGTTTAACTAATTAATTGGAACTATGAGAAAACATGTTTAAATTAATATTTGAAACTTAACCAACGAGGATTAGTATTAAAAACAACTATGGAACATTTTATTTAGAAGTTACATCATTGTTATAAAAATGTAAACAAAATTAATGTCAAAAATCTCCATACACTTATCAATTACCAATAACAGTTTGACGAAGTTTAACGGAAAATAACAACTTCGTTTAAACTAATATTTAGTGGGACCGCCGTTGGCCTTGATAATCTCCTGTAACCTTTTTGTCATGCTTGGAACCCATTCGTTCAATATTCTGTTTTTTAATTATTTTCTATTTGAAACATTATGTTTGCGAACGCGCCGTTTAAGTTCCTCCCAGAAATGCTGGATGGGGTTAACATCGGGTGACTGCGGAGGTGTATGAAACTGCTGTGGCACATTATGGATCATCCATTCTCGCACCAAGTTTGCGGTATGTTTCGAATCATTGTCCTGTTTGAAAATATATCTTTTTTCGATTGCTAATTTTTGGACACTTTCTCTTAAATTGTCTCTCAAAATGTTCAGATAAACATGCTGATCCATGGTACCATTAATAAAATGTAAATTTCCAACCCCTCCGGCGGATATGCATCCCCAAAGCAGAACACTGCCACCCCCTTGTCTCACCGTGGAACAAATGTTTTTAATATTGAATGTGGTATCCTTCTTTCTCCAAACTTTAGTTCTGCTATCAGATCAAAAAAAGTTAATTTTAGTTTCATCGCTAAAGACTACGGATTCCCAAAATTCAGGAGGTTTAGTAACGTATTCCCTAGCAAAAGTTAACTGCTTTCTGCGATTAGCTTTCGAAATTAACGGCTTCTTACTGGCTTCACACCCCTTATAGCCTGCCCTGTGTAAACAAGTTCTCACTGTTTGTGAACAAACATTTTTCTAAACTAGTTCCCGTTCTTCTTCTTTTAATTTTGGTGCACTTTTCTTAGGATCTATAATTATTTGTCTAACAATATTGGCCTCTAAGTTGGGAATGTGGAATCTTTGGCACAATGATACTACTCAGTATATATCGCCACTACACCAAACACTTTGTTTTTGCACTCGACGCGCGTTTCGCTAACCAGGTTAGCTTCATCAGTCAATCATCGCTTCTGATGAAGCTAACATGGTTAGCGAAACGCGTGTCGAGTGCAAAAATAAAGTGTTTGGTGTAGTGGTGATATATACTGAGTAATATTGGTCTCTTCACGTGGAGCCGTTGATTTATACTGGTTTACAATGTACTGAACAGTAGCATGCGACTTTTTAACAATCTTTCAAATATTAATTTAAACATGTTTTCTCATAGTTCCAATTAATTAGTTAAAGATAACAGAAAAATAGTATAGAAAGCAGGTGGTGTATGGAGACTTTTAGGACTGACTGTATACCTGAAAAAAAATTGTCTCATTTTCATATTGAAATATGAAAAGGTCGTCTGATGTTCGTGTCAATTAAGGAAAAGGTTTTCCGATTGTTTTATTTTCGAGCCTAGTTCCGGGTCGGTATACGGTATTAAGGGACCCGAGTCCAATCTCATAGATCAGTGTACTTATTTATTAATTTATTTAAGTATATTTGGCTTGGCTACATACATTGGTGTACAAATCTCATAACGCACGTTGTAGCACTATCACGTCATCTAAAAAGTTGCCGTGAAATACAAATGTATGTTTCGGCACTTGGATAACGTTAACGGATATTAGGACATGCTCGCCGATATCCATCCAAAAAGGGTAATCCCTATTCAGGCTGACCGATAAAAAAAATTTTGTGTAAGATTAAGGTTAATAATAAATATTTTTAAATTCACAGAATTTTTGTATCAAAATATAGATTTTGAACAGTTAAAAGGGCACTAGTTTTTTCCCTTAGTCCCGAGCATACCACAAAAACTACTAAAGTAATTTAGCTGAAATTTTTTGCAAATTCGTTGGCGCAAGGGGTTAATCTCAAAAAAGCATTCTCCGTCTTGTTTAACGATGTTTGCGTAAATAGACTTGTCCCTTATTTTTCTCTCAGATCAGCATAAAATTAGTACTATGACCTACTACAGGCATATATACTGTGGCAACTGTTATGTTATTAAAGTTACATAAATAAATTTAATCTCTGACTGTTACTTAATAGCGTTGCACTGTACCTTAGTATTTATTCGAACAACTGTGTAATTCCTCATCAGTGTGCAGCTGGTGTGAAAATATGGAAATTGGTCGAAAGAGCTACTTATTGAGGACTTTTTATTAAATTTACTAATTTTACGGTAATTTAGTTGATAATAAAGCTATTACACTAATTGGGCTGACGCGATTATAAAATTAAAATGTAACGGTTCTTGTGGTCAGGAAGAACATGCTCTGCATTATTTATCGAAACCATTTTAGAAGTTGTTAAGATTTATATTACTGTAACCGCTTAACATTTTTGGATAACTTTTTAGTTTAGAAGTTAGTTTAGTTTTATTAAATCGTAGTCGAGTATAAGATTGTCCTACATTTCAAAACTTATGTTTAGAGGCCTATGTTCAAATTTTTTTAACCTATTGTGCCACAATTCTTAAAACCAACAACTATAATAACGTTCTTCTTCGAATGTAATGAAAGATTTTGTCAATTTCCACTTTATTTTATTTAACAATAACTGTATGACGCGTTTCGTTATCATTATAGCTTCGTCTAATACAAAATGATACAAATGATACTCAAGACTAAAAACACCAGTGTAGCAGCCCGAAAAGCCGCCAACATCGGACATAAAAAATGGATTATAGAAGAAAGAAGGACCCAGTATAGCAAACGGGATATTTTTAAATGTTTATGTTAAAGTAATCCATTCTGAACTTGCTTTTCTACAGTGATAGCGAAACGTGTCATACAGTTATTGTAAGACAAAATAAAGTGGAAATTGACAAAATCAGTCTTTCATTACACTCGTTATGAATTTCTTGGTGTCTATTCATGCTTCTCTTTCCTACTAGTGACCCATTTCTTGTGGTTCAAACTACCTATTTTGCACATCAGTCTAACGTTATTTTCTGATATTCTGGGGAGTACTTTCATTTTATTTAGTAATACTTAAATAATTATGCTCTATATACGTTAGTATAGTATAATTATGGTCTTGTAAATTCGAGATTGTCTCTCTATTCTTAGACATTTGTTCCATCATGTTGCGTTTACTGCTTAAGTTTCCCATTTTGTTAAAAGATAAACAAAATAAAAATCATAGTAAAGACAAGCATCAACGAAACTATACGTAAACAATTTCTAATAATAAGTAGCTTCTAAACCTGCTGAATTTAATATTCAAACCAATTCAGTGTAACGAAATTAGGAGCAGAAATTTTGAAACTTAAATCACCGCTTAAATTGCAGATTACCGACCAATGAATAAACTGTTTGAAACAGAAGTGACAATTAATTTTCTTTAATTTTTAAATTTTTTATTAAAAAACACAATTATTTTATGAAATATTTTTAATGGCCGAAAAATCAAAAATCCAATTTTTTTTTAAAAAAAAAAACGTTAAAGGAAAAAAGATAACTGGCATCCCATTCCAAACCTTTTATACGATAACACCAACTCTTTCGGAACAATAGTTAAATGATTTGAAAAAGAAAAAAGTTGAGGGTTGAGGCTTGAGGTTTTTAGGAAATACAAAAACAATTTTAATAAGTAAAGATCTATCCAAAATAAACAAATTTTCTAGAACCAAATAGTTTTTTATTATATTATACAAAATTATGGACACATCAAGAGAGAATATTCAGTATATTATTATATGTTAGACTTAGTTATTATTTTTCAAAATTTGCATTATCATGTATCATTTTAAAGTAAATGACCTGTAGTATTTCTACGGCCTGTACCTATTTGTTTAATATGATGTTGTTTATTAGATTTTTATTCGACCGGAGTCTCTCAAACGCGGTACGTATCAATCGATCAATAGCACAATAAATCATGTGCCCTGCGTGAATGCGGTACAAGAAAAAATACAAAGAAATATTATTTGATGGAATAACCGATCTGTCTAGATTCATTTTTCTGATTGATGATCAATTGACAAGAAGCGATAGTCAATTATTTTCAGTTACAACTTGGTCGGTAGCTTCCTATAAGGTATCTGGTATCATTAACATGGACTTATACAGCAATTTTACATACTATCCAGCTGACTGTGAAAGAAACTCTGATCACATTTTGTTTGTTTTTCATTTATTTTTGTATAAATATTAATATATATATTTATTTTTCAAGAAAAAAAAAATGAATGAAATAATGAAAAAGTACGTTTAATGTTTTAATGGAAGTAAAAGTCAAATAATAAACTTTATAAAAAATATTGTTTTTTCTTATTTTACTGTGGGTTAATCTGCACCATCGTGAACCACCTAGCCTACGATGTGTTACCAAGTATCTACCATAACTACATGCAAAATATTCTGAATATCGGTTCAACCGTTTGGAAACGATCCCTGGACAAACATTGCTGCCCTCACCCACAGGCAATAGTTCTAGAAGTATCGTTTTGAGTTCTCAATGTAATAAAATTTTTTAACATATTTGTTTGTATATATATTTTATTATTTGGCCAAAAAATAAATTAAAAGTATGGCCTGAAATCAAAATTTTGGCCGCTGCTGTGTAACTTTCATCATCAATCCGGTTTTTTTTTACAGCGTTCTTCGCCTTCCGGTTTCCAGTCTTCATCCTCTCCGATTTTTCCAATCTCCGGGTCTTAGATTTCGCTCCGACATTGCCGTCTGAACACCTCCAAACCACATCGCTCTTGGTCTCCCTCCTCTCCTCTTTTCGCTTGGAACCCACTTTAGAACCATCTTTGGTATTCGGTGTTTTTCCATTCTTTCCACGTGTCCGAACCATATAAGTTACCGTTGTTGAATTTCCACAATAATCGCCTTTAATTTCATTATATCCCTTATTCTTTCATTTCTAATTCTATCCATTCTTGACACTCCAGTCGATCTTCGCCAGTAATCCTTTCGAGTGCCATTAGTTTCTGTTCTTAAATATTGCATTATAAATTAGGCGCTTTCTCTGTGATGTTATGTTCTTCGACCTCAGAACAGAGTTTAGGTGTCTTATGACGGCCTCTCCTTTACTTATTCTACTCTCTACAAGCATCAATGACTTCACCGTTATTTAGAGTAAAGCTTCCCTGTTTTCCTCCTATACATAAATATTTGGTTTTCTTGCGCTTAACTGTTAAACCCCAGTTTTTATAATCTTTGAATAGTTTTCTTGTCATAAATTTAAGGTCTCCCTTGTCCTAAGCAATAACCACCTGATTGTCGGCAAAATGTAGAGTGTACAACGTTGTTTCACCGGTCAGCTGTATTCCCATTCCTCCACATGCTCTTCGCCATCTATCTAATGCCACATTCAGATAAATTTTGGATAATGTGGGAGACAGACAGCAGCCGTGTCTCATACCCTTTGTTGCAGAAAAATTTTCAGAGAGAATGTTTCCCAACTTTATTCGGAAACGTGACCGGTAGTTCAGCTGTTATGTTAACTATTAAATAAGGAACCAATTCTTGACAATTCGTTATTTCAAAAACTGACAAATAAAATTTTACTTTACTAGGTATTATCTTCTTAACTGGATGGATGTGTAGATATATAGTATACTTGTGAAAATAAAGGGGCGCCACTGACAATTTTAAGCTAACGAGCATACTAATAAAATTAAATAACAACAAAAATGTAAAAATTCAAGCTGAAGTATTTGCTTTATTTGGTTTTGTCGCTTTTTCTTAAACCAGTGATCAGTATAACAACATTTTTTATAATAAGCAGCAATTGCTAACAACCAATTTTTACTTGTGCATAATCAACGGTATAATTTGTATTCAAAATTACACTAAGGTCATTCATTTACGCAATAAATACGTCAAATTCTGCACTATTAAAACAAAACAAAAAATGAACAAAACGAACCATTAATGTTAAATAATAAGTAAATCACGTCCGTCATTTGATCTTTAGACCAGAAAAACTTCTCAAGGAAATTAAACATTATAAATACAAATTAACTGATAATCATATTACTTTTCCATTATAAAGAAAACATGATTTTCAAACACTTTATTACAACTTAATAGTTAACATCCTTGTGTACAGCCTCATTTCCTTCCCCGTTTTTGTAACTATACGCACAACTTGCTGTGAAACTAGAACTTAAATACAGGTGCTTAATAAAAACTAGTTTACAATGATAAGAACAAGCTTTAAAACTAATATACTCGTCTGATGTCATCATTTTCCCACTATTAACTGGCCTATTTATTTGTTGTAATAACTAGACCATTAGTGGCCTTTCAACTAGGGATATTTTCATGTTATAACTACTCATTATATTTATCAAGGAAACTACATATAATTTTTTTGTACAATATAACTTGGTAAAAATATAATATGCTCAGTAATATAGCCCGTCATCACACGCCTTCTATGTCTTTTTCATGGTTCTCAAGGTAGAAATTTAATTGTTATAGCTACTCAGTACCGTTGTATATATATATATATATATATATATATATATATATATATATATATATATATATATATATACATACATACATACATATATATATATATATATATATATATATATATATATATATATATATATATATATATATATATATATACATACATACATATATATATATATATATATATATATATATATATATATATATATACATACATACATATATATATATATATATATATATATATATATATATATATATATATACATATATATATATATATATATATATATATATATATATATATATATATATATATATATATATATATATATATATATATGGATATAACTTTTATACATCATCATATATTTTTTTATTTCTTAGGATTACTTTTCTGAGGTACATGATATGTTTATATCATTTATATTTTTTAAGTTAGTATCACTAGGAGTGATAATGACTTGAGCAAAACACCTACTTCTACTTTTTTTTGATAATAAAACCCATATTGGATTCCAGAATTTCTCAAATATTGATTTGGACGTTTTTAAAAATACTAAACAATAACCTACCCTAAAATGAAAGCTTTCTTTATTAAAAAAAACTGTTTGAAAATAAAGGCTTCCAGAAGCCTAGCCACACTAAAAGATATTTAAACGCTTGCGCACACCACCATCCATCCCAAATCCAGCCGGTAGCCAACACCCTCGTATCGAGATCATACCGACTCACCAAATCAGACACGAGACAGCAAAAAGTTACACAAATTACTAGGGCACTCAAGCAAAATGAATATAAAGATCAGTCCATACGGAGAGCACAGACAAGGACAGAAGAACGGGACCTCAACGAAAATAGAGTCTTATTACCGTATGTGAAAGGAGTTAGAGATAGGGTTTGAAGGGTGCTAAGAAAAAACAACACAGGCACAGCATACAAACCACAAAACACTCTGGCAGACATCCTGGGTAACCCAAAGGACAAGAGAAAACTGGAAAACCATCAAGTTTACAGCATCCCATGCGGAGACTGCCACAAATTGTACATATAGCAAACAAACAGAATAATCTCTACCCAGATCCAAGAACATAAAATAAGTATCAAATTAAACAAACAACTTCAGCTCTTTTTCAGCACCATCATGATACTGGTCACAACATCAATATTCCTCGATTTCACATTAAAAAACATGCATAATCAGAGAAGCCTTGAAAATCGAAAGGAATGGCGGGATGATGCACTGAATATCTCCACTACATTGAAGGGTCTACTAGCTAAACCAAGGAATATCCAAGAAATCGAGAAGGCAACAGATAGCATAGCGCTGGAACCCCTAATTACCACTAATACGGGCTCCCAGCCGGCAAACACCAATGCCCGGACGAACACTCTCGACCCCCCATCTACAATCTGCCTAGACGCCGACCTATAAAAGACGGCGACCGCACTTCGATCCCTCAATTAGCTTCGAGCGGCAGCAGCAGCAAGATCACAGTATCGAGTAGCAGCAGCAAGAGCACTTGCAAATGCCAAATGAGATTTTGGCGAAACGTTGTGCAAATTCATTGTTAGACGAACGGATTGAAACCTGTAATTTAAATCCACTATCCGTGAATTGAAATAAATTATATATATATATATATATATATATATATATATATATATATATATATATATAATTTATTTCAATTCTCGTTGATGGTGACCGTAGTTATTGTAAAAAATAGTTAAAGTTTTTTCTTTTTTTCGGGAAATCGGTTAATAAGAGGAAACTCATTTGTTGTCAAATTCAATATTTTGTTGGTAATTTCCAACTTCATAAGAACGTAAAAACTGAAAGTAGAAAAGAAAACTGTATGTACTAAATAAGAATAAATAAAAGGAGACTCGCCAACACAGAGTATTACAAAATCAAAGGTGATGTTAGCACTTGCCACACAGTACTAACATCTAAAAACACAAACGACACGACAACGAACAAGACAAAACCTTCTGTCCCGATCACTATAAATTCACTGATAATTATGAAAATAATTTGCCTGAACAGTGGTTTAACTGTGTGAGTAGTAATAACCTATGCATAATTCTTAATAGCCTATCAGATTATACTGTAAATCTATAAACTTAAAATGTTACAATAGATATTGCCTATGTTATTAATATCCGTTTTATAATTAATTGTCTTATCATCCCTAACAATAGGGCACATCTCAAGGAATAACCGTTTATTATATACATTCTCAAACTCAAGTATCTTAGTATTCGCATAGTCAAATGGTGACACGCCACAGCACACGAGTTTTTCCCAATCACGCAATCACTCCTATGCTATGTCAGCCTATTTTTCAACCATTGAGAGGTCTGTCCTATATAAAGACCTTCACAACCTAGACATGGCAATCTATAAACAACACTACTGTTGAACATCAGAGGAGTTCTTTGTTTGGTCCTGGTAAACAACTTACCATTACATAAATAATTTGTCTTAACTAACTTCAAATTTGAAAACTTATTGAAAATCTTGACTATCCTATCAGTTAGGTTCGGAACAGATTGCGACTTAACATACCTCACTTCCAGATTGTTATCATTCCAAGGACCATCGTACGTTTTGGGTAACCATTGTTGACGAAAATGTTATAGAGTTTGTTTACAGTTTGAAAGAATCTATCATCACTTATATGAGTTATTCTATTCTTCATGGCAAGCACTGTATTATATTTCTGATTCGTCGAATGATTTGAAGAAAAATTCAGATTGCTGTTCTGTCTATCTCTAATAACCTTGGTGTCAAGAAAGGGAACACCTGAATGACGTTGCATTTCAATAGTGAACTGTAATCTATCATGAAATGAATCAAATATATCCAACACAAGTTGAGCTGAACCACCCGGAATGGAGCAAATGATGTCATCAACATACTTACATATGAATGGGACTTCAAATGGTAATTTAGGTAATACACAAAGTAATAATCGGCCCAACACAATGGTGGCCAGAATAGGGCTAATGGGGGATCCCATTGGTGTGCCGAAAACCTGACGATAATACTTATCATTGAAACGAAATATGTATGTTGGAAAATGAATGTAATTAGATTTATAAAATTATTTTTGATATAGTGGTATATTCAGCTATCTGATCCTAATCACTACTAATAACATCAATCACTAACTCCAAAGGTATATTAGTAAACAAGGACACAACATCCAGCGATACAAGAACATAGTTAGTTGGTAGCTGTAAGCCTTGTATTGCATGTACAAAAGAAAAGACGTCTTTGATATTAAAAACTGCGTTATCTTTAAATGCGCAGCTCAAAATATTGGATAGAATTTTAGAGATATTGTATGTAGTGGCATAGGTCCAAGTGGGTTACCTGGTTTATGCAAACAGTATAACTTTGGGCAAGTTGAATTGTAAATAGTAAGATTCCTGGCTTCTTGTTCAGTAATTATAAATTATATTAATTAATTATAAAACGGATATTAATAACATAAGCATTTTAAGTTTATAGATTTACAGTATAATCTGATACGCTATTAAGAATCATGCATAGGTTACTACTTCTCACACAGTCAAACCACTGTTCAAGCAAATTATTTTCATATTTATCAGTGAATTTATAGTGATAGGGACAGAAGGTTTTGTGTTGTTCCTTGTCATGATGTTTGTGTTTTTAGTTGTTAGTACTGTGTGGCAAATGTTAACATCACCTTTGATTTTGTAATACTCTGTGTTGGTGAGGCTTCTTTTGTTTATTTTTGTTTAGTACATACAGTTTTCTTTTCTACTTTCAGTTCTTATATTCCTGATGAAGCTGGGAATTATCAACAAAATATAGAATTTGAGAACAAATGATTTTCCTCTTATTGACCGATTTCCCGAAAAAAAGAAAAAAACTTTAACTATTATATATATATATATATATATATATATATATATATATATATATATATATATATATATATATATATATCAAATAAACCTGCTTTAATTAAATTAATATAATATTAAGCAAACTAATTTTGATAGTCTTTTCTCGAAAAATTCTTAGTTGTTATTTTAATTCATTTCTTGCCAAATATTAAAAAAAAATAATTTGTCAATATTATTCTAAAGGGAATTATATTAAATTATAAGAGAATTAATATCTACAAATAAAAAAGGAGTTCTGACCTTTGGGTAATTGGTTAATATAAAAATGTTTTAAGGAACCTAATGGTATAATATTTTAAAAAACACTTTAAGTTCATTAGTGATTATAGAACTCAGCGACAATAATTCGTTCAGCTTACACGGTGTTACATTGAAAAATAACCACACCAAATTCGAAAACAAATCAATTATTTTTTAAAAAAACGCGAAGGTAAGAAATAAGTTTGTGCCATAATCACGTTAAAGATTGTTCTTATTGCTCTTATCTAGTTTTTTAAATGGTACACCCTACATAGCTTTTTGAATCCATTCACAGGTATCTTCCAATATCATCGATTTATTATAGTCGGCAATCGTACCAATGTGCAAGGCTCTCTATGTTATAGATTCTGGTAGTCGTTGACTCAAATTAATAAAAAAAGGAGGGTAATGACCTTCTTATGGACTAAACGTATATCTACTTTTGCAAGTTATGGTTTTTTTGCTATCTAAATTATATTCCGTAAAAGTTGGTTTACATTATTACTAAATAATATTAGCTAATTTAAAGCAGATAGTTCTTTAATTCATTTTTTTTTTTAAGAATTTAGTTGAATATAGTAACAAACTATTCAGAGGGGCGTGTTCTTTGTGTGCGAAAATTTCGCAAAAATAATAATTCTACACCCTCACCGGGCGAAAATTTCGGGTTCAATATCATTTACACGGCGTAAATGAAGTCCCGAGTGCTTAGCTGATTAAAAATCGCCGCAGAAATTTGAAGAAACTAGTGCAGGTCGACTAAGGTCATCAAGAAACGTGTAACATGTTCGAGGTATCCTGACGTGCCAATAGGCAATCGAGGTTTCGTCAATCAAATGTTTGAACAGTTTTCACCTTAACAACCACATCTATAAATAGAATCATTGAATTGAAGTCTGATAAGTCCAAAACACTACATTCGTTAAAATGACGGTTTGGCACATTGAATAATTATTCAACAGTACAACTTTGGGCAAGTTGAATTGTAAATTGTAGTCTAATAAGTATAAGTAATAAGTCTAAAATTGTAGTCTAACTATAATTAGACTAAATGACAGGGGCCGCATAACAATTCTTAATTCCGAACGACTGGCAGAGATAATGACTTTCTTTACGCTCCCTTTGGAAAATATTGATAGCTGTAATCAGAGATCATGATTTCAGCAGGATGAGGCATCATAACACACTTCAAACACATCGTTGCCGGTCATTCCAGAATAAATTGATGTTCAAAAGAGGTAACATAAACTGGCATTCACACAGCCCTGATTTGACGCAGATGAATATTTTGTAGGGATATCCTAAAAAGAAAGTTTACTGTCATAATCCACGCTTCACAAGACAATTGAAAGAAAATATCCTGCAAGAAGAAACGATAGCGTTATCGGAAATGACGTGTCGAACAATAGTTAATAATTTCAGCGCTGGAAAAGTACCTGGTATGTAACGATTCATATTCATATGTTATTTTTATGAAATAATTTTTCAAGGACTAGAATAAAAGTTTTTTCATTTACTAATTTAAGTTTTTATTATAAATATTTTAAAATCTACATTTTTTGATTGGGACACCTTTTTTTAAGTCGTGTAAGTGAGACAATTAAAGCTGGAAAGTTGACTGGTCATATACATGTCTAGTGTCAAGTGAATAAGCTTTAAACCCGAATTACTGAAAAATTTGGTGCCCACTATCAATTGGAAGAAACTTTTTTTCGAATAGTTAGTAGAAATTACCTACAATTATTACTTTTGAAAATATTTTCCATAGTCAAAGTCAACATGACTTACAGAAATATGGAATAAAATATAACAATAAAATTTTTAGTAGTACATTTATATGTCTATTCGATAATCAATGTTTGTTGAAAAAATGTTGAAGACAGTATTTTTCGTCTGGTGACAGGACGAGAGTTACAAGTTAGATCAGTGTGTCTTACATACTGACTTTTTACGACTGCATCAAAAATACATTGAAATATATTAGTTTAATATACTGTGTATATCTGGTTGTCCAACTTTGCTGGTATTTATAGAGGACCCCATAAAAGTGTTTGTCAAGAGACATGTTTGGTATCCTAGACTATGTGGGCAGATGTGAAAATTGGACACGCTTTTAGAGTGTGTTAAGGCTTTGTCATAATGCTATGTAATATCAATAAGTCTCAAGTACAGTGAATAGTGTCTACTTATACACTTTTCTTGTATTGTGTTGTGTTTTCTTGTAATTGTAGAAAATAGTATTTGACTAGTCAGTTTTCTAACTCGAGCAATTTTGTTAAACAGTCATATTAGTTATCACTTATTTACGAATGAATAAAAATAAAAATTAATTTGTTTTTTATATATTTTGTAGTAATTATCAAAGTTTGATACACTTTATAAAGAAGTAGGATAGGTAGTCGCAAATAAATTAAAACTATTTTTCCGTAACCCAGTGAAATTTAGATGTAGCAGTGTATAGGATGCCTGTAATATATTTTACATACACATATTATTTGTAAAAGGAAGTGGCATCTGGTTGTGTAGTGGTTTATTTACCTGAAAGCAATTTTACTTTAACTTTATAAATTCGTAAATAATATCAAATGACCTAGTTCTCTATAACAAGAATAAAAATAACAAGTGACACTAAATTAAAAACCACTTCACAAAATGTTATTTAACCGAACCCACATACCACCCTCAAAATTATACACCATAAAATACTTTCCATCCCTTCTAACTTATATAATAGCGCTTATTATACCAGAAGTGTCATGGGACCATAAGTGATACAATATGTACTTACTGAAGGCTGTCGCGTGTATTTACTCTCTCTTTTCTATTTGGTAAATTTAAAAAGGAGAGAATAATTGTATAAGGCTCTATGTTGTTTTGTTTCGTCAAGGGTGGCAAGTTGGCAACAAGTAATGCTTGAGCTCGTAAAAACAAGGAAGTTCATTTTCAATAGAAATATGATGTAAGATTTATTTTAGCACATATGGCCGAACCGGGAGGATTTAAAAATATTAATCCTTGCTATTCAGATTTGGTTATTTTACCAAATGTTATCGAAACAGTTGGGGGTATTATTTATGATCTATTTTTATAATTGTTCTCTGCTCTTTTAATTGTAACGATTTTTTATATAAAAGTTAAAAATGTCTTGGCAAATATTATTTACAGCTATTAAAAAAGTAATAGCATATTAAAATAATAACAAAATACTTGGAGGTCTACTATTAATTTACATGTTTTTATACATACAAGCCAACCAGTGGAATTTGATGTTGACTAAAAGAGTTTTTATTATTAGTTATATCGTGTTACTTTCATTCTGGTAATTCGTAGAAAGTTAATTATATATATATATATATATATATATATATATATATATATATATATATATATATATATATATATATATATATATATAACACGTAGCCTGAAAAGGTCTTGGTTTAGCTACTTAAAAAAAAAAATTGCAAAATTCGACTTTATTCTTCAATATAGTATCCTTCAAGAGCGATACAATCAGTCCAACGATCTTCTAACATTTCTATACCTTTCTTGTAGAAGGATTTGTCTTTGCCTTTAAAATAGGCCTCAGTTTCGGCGATAACTTCTTCATTGGACCCAAATCTCTTTCCCGCGAGCATTTTTTTGAAGTCTGCTAGTAGATAATAGTCGCTGGGGGCCAAATCTGGAGAATACGGTGGATGAGGAAGCATTTCAAACTTCAATTCATGCAATTTTGCCATCATAACTACTGACTTGTGAGACGGTGCATTGTCTTGATGAAAGAGCACTTTTTTCTTATTCATTTGGGGCCGTTTCTTTGCGATTTCTGCCTTTAAAGGCACCAATAACTTTATATAATATTCGCTATTGATGGTTTTTCCCTTTTCAGCCTAGTCGATGAAAATTATTCCATGCGCATCCCAAACTACAGAGGCCAAAACCTTCCCAGCCGATTACTGTATCTTTGGTCGCTTCGGGCTGCTGTCCACTCAGCTGACTGCTGATTTGATTCCGGTGTGTAGTGGTGAATCCATGTTTCATCCATTGTCCTTAAGCTGGTCCAAACAGCGCTCAGAAGCATCAAGACGTTGTTGTTTTTAGTCCACTGTGAGCAAACGCGGTACCCATTTTGAACAGAGCTTTCTCATGCCCAAATGTTCATGCAAATATAACCAAGACGTTTTTTTGATATCTTTATATATGTATAGTCGTCTGCTTAAATTAGTACAGAAACAGCTATCTCACGCAATTTCCCTCAAAACAATTTTATAGATTTTTTTTATGTTTTTCGGTCTAACCACCTCATTTGGGCGTCCAGAGCGTTCGGCATCATTTGTATCTGTACGACCGCGTTTAAATTCAGCATATTGGTAAATGATGAGTGATTTTCCAGGGACAGAGTCCCCGTAAGACTTATCAAGCCATTGCTTTGCTTGAACGGTATTTTTTTCCATCAAAAAACAGTGTTTAATAAACACGAAATTCGACTTTTTCCATTGTTTTGAAAAAAGTAGCGTCACTAAATCCATATCTTTGGACCTGGAAAACTTGGAAACATCACGGAATAATTTTTCACTGAAGAATCAGGAAAATTTTAAGAAAATTGTGCAATTGCCGTGAAAAAATGATAAGTTGGGTATTTTAAATTGCTCGAGCGTGGATACGACTAATCGCAACTGTTTTCTTTGGGAAGAGCATTATTTCAACTTCGCGTGATTTCTGCAGTCCGTTGCGACAAATACTTTCACAATGTGACATGTCGGCGACCTCGTGTTGCGTTTCTGGGAGCCTATAAATTATGAAATTACGTATAGTCGTCTGCTTATGAAAAGGGTTTAAATGGTTTCAATAAAGAAGGTTAGCTTAGTATCAATGGATTATCCAAATGGCAATGATAAATTTTTTGCTGCCTTAATTATGACGTTGGGAGGGGAGGGGAGAGAAATCTAGCCCAATTCGGGTAAATTTCGGTGTATGCAGGTTTCAGACTGTCAGTGCAGTCAAGACCGGCTGCAAAATTAGAGGTGGGACATAGTAGACTTTCTTCAAGCCCTGTGCAATCTTTTCGAGTACGTACCAGTCCAAAGACTACTAATATTACCAAGTCGTCATCGTTCCCTAAACAATCGTGTGCTGTCAGGTGGGTAGAAAACAAGGCAGTAGCCTACAGAATATATTTGAATGTATGTAAAGGAGGTTGAAAGAGTGAAAACAGAACTAGCAAAAACAACGCCCAAGTCAAAGGTAACCACGGAATGTGAGAGCTATGATATTATAAAAGAAGTTATGAATGACCAGCTTTTGTAGGTGACTCTCACATCTGTTGAGTCGATGGCGGTACTAACTGAGATTTCCTTAATGAAGGGTCAGTTCAACAAAAATTGTCCACCAGGGAGGAAGCAGTTAGGGCAGATTTTATCTTAACAAAATATCAAATATCAAGAGCCACATTACCTTGGGTTAAACTACCTCTAAAGCAGCTAAAGATAGCAAAACCAAGATCTCTGAGAAATACATATTACAGATTCGTTGGGCTTGCCTCCAGCTCATAAAGTGCTTTGTCGATAAGCAGCTAAGAGCATGAGGGTAAAGAGGGAGAAACAGATTAAAAAGAACCGTTAAAGGAGTTAAAAATCCACACTTAAACTTATGGAAAAAGCTGATTCAGAAATCTCTGAAAGGAAGTGATACATTTTAGTAGTTAACTTGTTATAAGAAAGAATTTTAGTACTGTTTATAACTGAGAATTATTTTCGTTTAGTTTTAATTTAAGGCTGCTTTGAATGTCTATAGTTAACACCATTTTTTTAAATTTTGACTTAAATCACTATAATATTTTTTGCTGACAGGCAATGTTAACGATTTTGTTTATTGGACGGGGCCCTTACACATTCAACTTGCAAAAATGTCTATATATATATTCCATTCCATTGGCTGAGGCTGGTCATTATAAGCCTCGTACAAATATTTGTTTTGGTTGTTGCACGGGTCCTGTGCACCGGCCTTGAAAGATCCCTTTATATACGTAATAGGTAATGTTTTTTCAATGTTGCTGTTTCTCAGTACCACTTTATAGTTCAGATGAAAACTTCGTGCCAAAATTATATGTTTTGTTTGACCCAGTTGACGTTTCTGTTTATTTTCTCTTCTTGATTGTCTAAATAAACAAAATTCAAATATAGTGAAAACTTGAGTAGTTTGGCGTATAATTTCTCCTGCAAGCTTTGTATCTGTTCATATTTATGCTTCCATAATTGCTTTGCAGCTACATGAGGTTTTATTGCAATTTAATATTCTTCAAGTTTTCGATATAATACATGATAATATGATGAGTTGCTCCGTAATCATCACCCAAATTCTTAATATCCTAAATTAATTTGACTGTATATGTAATCAAGTTTATATATGTATAATATTGTGAAAATACTTAACTTCAAAAATTTGATAACCTGGCAAACGCTAAAATTGATTACGATGTAACCAAACGAACTTACCACATTAAATGTTTTCATAATCTGTGAATAACACTTACCTGAAAAGAAAAAGAGAAAAATAATTAATTATACAATTAAGTTGAAAATTCTCATAAACTTTAATGCATTTCTTCAGTTATTTAAATTTTTGTAGTGTAGGATTGCTATTGTACATACCTACGTATAACAAGCTGAATTTTAATTTCGGATGTTAAAGTAATAGTTACATCATTATACCTAACCATGACATTTGCGAATTTAAGCATTTATTTATATGCACAGTATAAGTTAATATAAAAGCTTAATTATTTTTATTGTTTATTAAATAGAAGGTACTCATTAAAATCCTTTTCTTAATGAGCAGTCATTTATTAAAAGTATTGCAAGTAAAACTTGGAAAGTAACATTTGTTTCATCGTTAAAGTTCTTCCTGAAGTAGAGGACAGTATCCACGTAAGGAAAACAATTGTACTTTCTTCTCTTACTATACATTAGAATATGTTGGCGGCTAAACCTCCTTCTGACTTACTACTTTGATCCCTGGGTCTTCAGCCATATATCACTAACTTTAACAAAAAATCGTTATTTTTTCAAAATCACCTAATCAATAAGGACTAAGCACATATTAAAGTCTTGTAGGACTTTAGAGATACTTTCTCGAGCTCATCTATCACGGCTACCCCACAACCATCACGCGACTGGTCCTCTCCTTCCTCTCGGATTGCACATGTCAGGTTCGAATCGATTAGACCATTTCCGAGGTCAGTCCCATTTGACCACACATCTCTTTTCATGTACGCCGATGACACCGATACACAGCTACCACCAAGTCGACCAGGATCATCACCAGCCGCCTCCAACGCCACATCAACACGCTAGCCCCCTACTTCGAATTCTGGAGAATTCAGTTCATTCCAGCGAAGACCCAAGCCGTCATTTTTCAAAGGCTCGCAACCCACCGCCGGAAAGCCTCACTCTCCAAGGCACCCGGCCCCGATTGTTCAACAGCATCAAGTACCTGAGCCTCCACTACGACAAGCGACTAGTATGGAAGGACCAGGTTACTGCCTCCACCAAGAAAGCCAACTAACTCCTCGGCAAGCTCTAGCCTCTCCTCAAGTCCAGCAAATTGTCAGCCCAACATGGTGCCAGATTTCACGCACCTGCAGATCCACCCTCCAGACTGTCCAAAACAAGGCCCTCCGTATCATCGCCAAACCTAATGGTTTGTCAACACTCAGCTTCATCGAGACCTCCAGATGCAAACAATCCGGGCATTTATGCGCAACGTTCAACTCAAATTCCTGGACAAAGTCACGAACCACCCCAACCCCATGGCCAGGACCGCTTACCGCCCTCCCCCACGCCATGCCCGACGTCGCCTCTCGAGGCCCTTGGACCTTATGCCACCAGACTAGCTTAAGTTAGCCATAAATAATTTCTAGTTTAACGTTAAGTCTATGTTCATGAAATATCTGAAGTTCAAATATCTTCAGTTTTCTGTTCATGAAATATTTTAAGTTCAAGTTCTCCCAAACATTTATATAAACTCTAGGTTAAGTTAGTTAGGTCCCTAACATATATATATATATATATATATATATATATATATATATATATATATATATATATATCTATCTATATATATATATATCTGAAGATCCAATATGTATATTATGTTTCTGTAATCAAGTGGATGTATAATAGTAATAGCGTAAAGCTACCTAATTAGCCAATAAATTAACTGTAACTGTAGGGATACTTACATATGAAAAAAAGTACGTTAAAATTGAATTAGTCTTTCTCGAATTATTGTCCGTATCTTCGCCCTCATGTATCTGCCATGTTCGCGGTGTTGTTGCGTGATGAAAATGCCGTGGAACCGAAGCTTTGCAAGAAGCATCTTCAGAGGTCTTTATTCTTTCGAGATTAGAACACATATTTAATATTCTAACATGTGTGTGTGTATGTAAAACAATGACTTGTTTAAATTTTTTATACAACATTGCACTCCCGAATCTGCGCAAGTTATTTCTTCGATATTTTCGATTCAGGTTAAATATTTGTCAAAATAATAGTGGTGAAAACTATATACTACTATATTACAATATATAATTATATAATGTTTAACATTTAAACCCGATATAGCTGTTGCAGACGACTTTTGTTTCTATTATCGATAAAATTACTGTAAATATATATAATGTGACCTAATGTAACGAAATAAGAATTTTTATAAGCATCTAGTAAAAAGACATTGGAAAAATAATGGCAAATCCGGACAAATTATATATGTACCTACACTTGAAAGAAAACTGTATGGAAATTAGATTATTTATAACACTGAAAAAGAGAGGGCAATGAAATACAAAAATTTTGCAGTTTTAATACCTTTACAGCCAACAATTATGTGAAAGGACAAAAAACTTTTATAAAGGTAGTACAAGAAAATATGTTTATGTTTCAGTTAGTTTTACGAGCCGAATTTTTTACCCACTGTTAGAGGGTAAATTATTCAGAAAGGATGTACCTACATAGTTTCAAATATTAGATAATATTTGTCTGTTATATTTTAATCATATAAACGTTATCCAAGATAACAGTGGATTCAAGGAACGGCGACTGAAAATGGTGAGTTATGATTCAATTGAACGTAAATATTGTCAAATTTCTAAAATTTGAAACATTTAATGGTTCACCAGCTTTCGCTATGTTATTAAAAGTTTGATTTAATGAAGTAAAATTACCGTGTGTGGTGTTAGTTAATAGAGAAGAGAGTAAATATGTTCTTAATTTGTACTTTATTAAGTTCTATATAACCAAATATACTATTAAATCAACAAATATAAGTGGCAACGGACGCATTCCAAAAAAGATTTACTAGTAGACCAAGAGCGATCATTCCGTTTTTAACTACGCTGCATGGAGCAGGCGGGACACGGTAATTTTTTTTTTCAAACAAGGTTTAAATTTCGTTCAGTGTTTTCTACTTGTCCTTACGGCACTCATTGCAGCTTTTAATGGACCATTGCTTTGACGTACTCTGTTTTTTTGTACCTGGGGAAATAAACTTTAGTAATCGGCTACATAACATATTTTCGGACGTTATTAGAAATAAATAACTGGTCAAGTGCAAGTTGAACTTGCGCAATTAGTGTTCCGTACGTTGATTGCTTTTAAAATAAAAAAAATTTGTTACGGTGGTATAAAATGATCAGTGACTTCACAAAACACACCCAAATGAGTTTTCAACAAAGTTTGTTTCCAATCTTTACTGAAAACTGATGACTTTGAAATTTTTGTTTTTTTTTGTATACCAGATATTAAAGGTAATGCACTCGTAATAATTTTCGTGCAATCTACACCCCGTGGAGAATATTCCAGAATTTTTTCAAAACTTTTTGATAAGTACTTTTCGAGATAAGGCGGGGGGACAGCGATTTTTCGCGATTTTTTTAAAATAATACAAAGAAAAGTGCGCGCAAGTATTACATTATATATATATTTTTTACTCGTGTTATCACAAGCTTTCATTTGACACTACACTCCATGACCTAGTAAAAAATTTTAAGTCAAAATTTAACTTTCAAAACTACATGGCTCTGATGAGGCCATCAATTCCTATATTATTACTAAATTTCAACTTTCTATGACAAATAGTTTCGGAGAAAATCGGGTGTGACGGACATACGGACAGACAGACAGACGGACAGACACCGAAGTCATCTTATAAGTGTTCCGTACGGAACACTAAAAAAAATGAGAATGATAAGCGAGAATTGCTGAGAAAGAAAAAAGAAGAAACAGAAGGTTTTCCTCGACTTTAGGCCTCTTATAAAATAAGACATACTCACTTAGAATCTGTATGATCTTTATATTATAACAATACAGTTATTGCGCCAGTAAATGAACGTATGAATCCTTGGTAACGCTTGACTTGGCACCAGCTACTGTGGCCATTGTTATATAGTGTGAGAGATCACTAACAAGTCCCTTAGGGGATCGTAAATTTTATTACCCATAGATTATACACTTTATATGCTTCTGTTATTTAATGCTATAGGGCTCCATGATGTCTGTTTGTTAGTATTGTTTCGTTTCTTAATGAGAGGGTTATATTTGGGATTCGTTTATTTATCTGAAAAAGAAGTAACATATGTTTTCTGTGTACGATGTCATTTAAAAACCTTCCAACCTTCCACTGAACGTAATAAGTACTGTATATTGGGCTATTCGGAGGATGATAATTCAATCGCTTACTGTCGGCCAAATTACTGGTTGCTTGCAAATGAGGATTTAAATAGGCTATTTTAGTCAGTATTGGTTTTTATAAGAATGAATGCCAGTTCATTCAAACTATACGTGATACTGACCATGACGTCATGAATATATAATATATCTTGACGGTTATACATTAAGTAGTTTCTCAGGAGCAACTGTTGCTTTGTCTGTTGTTTTGTCGTTGACATGTTGATGATACAATAAAATAAATGGATTTATAGCCATAAACACTACTCTGTCTAGAAATTATGAACCATTAAAAGTCCTATAATTATATTACAGTTATGTTTAGTGAAAAGCTATGAATCATTGGTTAAATATAAACTTCATTAAAATTATACAATATTTTTTCGGTCAATAGTACATATGTACATGAAAATCAGTCAAGTTCATGGCTACCGGACATCCATATTATGTTGATTAGAGTTTAAAGATAATAATATGTGCTAAATATATACATTTTGGAGGTATTAAAAGCGTAGGAAGTGCTTAAAAAGTAATTCAAAATAATAAATTGCTAACTTGGAGATTACTACAATGTAACAAATGTATATTAAAATTGATAACTAATTGATGATTGAATTGTGACATAATGAGAAAAGAAATTTATTACATGCAACTGAAAATTTGGTTTTATTGTTAGACAGTAGACAGTATTTAAATATACACGTAACTTATTATGTTTTTCCTTACTAAACGTTCAGGCCGGAAAGATAAATTGTAATCATTACACCAAATACCAATATCAATTACTAATAAATTAAAAAAAAACAATGTAAAAAAATATTTAAAAGATTAAAACAATATTAGTATATACAAATTCAAATGAAAATGTATCAACGAAAAATTACTAATTAATAACTACCAAAATGGAACAATACACCAATATTTATTACTGTTTCATATGTTGAATTGTTTGGGGATGCGCGGTTTGTCATATTACCACTCGTCGGCCGAGAGACAGAGAGGAGAGCAAAATCCATTACTTTATTGCCACATTCGTACAAAAGAGGTAAGATACAAGTTGTATATCGGGCTGATGTCAAAATATGATTAAAGGCCTGAGTTTCCGTCAACTAGAGACACACTTTGTTGTGTCTTCCTACTAAAATATTGCCGTTAGTATGTTGGAAATATATCACCACTACACCAAGCACTTTATTTACTCGACGCGCGTGTCGCGAACCATGTTAGTCTCATCAAGAGACGATATATATGCAATGACTGACTCAATCATCGTATATATATATATATATATATATATATATATATATATATATATATATATATATATATAATATACATACATATATACAAATATAAATATATATATATATATATATATATATATATATATATATATATATATATATATATATATATATATATATATATATATATATATATATATATATATATAAAATAAAAGTTCGCAGCCTAGTCAAGAAAACAAAATAAAATACGTACAAAAATATTTTTATTTTTCGACGTAATCTCCACCTAGCTCTATGCACTTCTTCTACCTGCTTTTCAAAGCTTCCTTCCACACCTTTTTCAAAAAAAAAATTCTCAAGGTTTTCAAATACTGGTTAACTGCAGCTTCGACTTTTCATTTGATGAAAATTTCTGGCCACCGAGGTTTTTGTTAGGTTTGGAAACAGATGAATGTGCGAAGGTGCCAAATCAGGAGAATAAGCCGGGTGGGACAGCAATTCGAAACCACAATCATGAATTTGAACCATAGACTCAACAGACGTGTGAACGCGAACTTTGTCCTGAAGGAACAAAACTTTCTTTCTCAGTAATCCTGGGCGTTTCTCTCTAATTTCTTGACGTAAACGGCGCAGAAGGATGCGATAGTAAATCGAGTTTATTGTTTCGTCTTTCGGAAGGTAGTCACCCATAATAATCCCTTTAGCATCCCAAAAAACTGACGCCATCACTTTTCCAGCCGACAGAATTGCCTTCGCTTTCTTTGGGGTCGGTTCAGCAGATTTTTTCCACTGCTTGGATTGTTGTTTTGACTCTGGAGTATAGTGGTGAACCCAGGTTTCGTCCATTGTCACAAACCTGATAAGAAAATCTTGCGGATCAGCCTCAAACATTGCCAAACAGTCGCGAGAAATCGTGAGTCGAATTCGTTTTTGTTCAACTGAAAGCAATCTGAGGACCTTAAAAAATCCGACTTTGTTGTCAATGATGTTTTGTGTTCGTTCATAGTGTCTGCAATCTTCCTGATAGTTAATCTACGGTCTTTCAATATGAGATCATACACTTTGCTCATGTTTTCTCTTCAGTCGTAGACGTCGTGGGTCGGCCGGAGCGAGGATCATCTTCGATGCCCTCTCGTCCACGTTTAAATTCTGCAACCCATTTTTTCACAGTGGTATATGACGGAGCAGATTCCCCTAGTGTTGTTTTTATATATCATCGTGGATATCCTTTGGTGTTAATCTTATTTTAAACAGGTATTTGATGATGGCACGTTGTTAAATTTATTCCATTTTTCCAAAAACGCTGCGCTTGGTCTCACTAAACTCGTTCTAACCTGAAACCCACAAATTCTACAGCAACAAAATTTTACACTGTGACAACCAAAGAACGTATGAACTTATTGAGGGTACTATAATAAAAATATTATAACTATTTTTTTCGTGAGGCCGCGAACTTTTCAATCCATCCTCGTATATATAATCATCATCACCTTATACTGTCCACTGCTGGACGAAAGCCTCCCTAAGTCTTGCCACTTTTTTCTGTTCTGGGCTGCTTGTACCCAATTTCCAGCCACTCTTTTCAAATTATCAGTCCACCGACTTGGTGGTCTACCTCTACTCCGGTACGCTTCGGATCTTGGTCGCCACTCTATAATTCCCTTTGTCCATCGTCCATCCTTAAACCTAGCAACATGCCCAGTCTAGTTCCATTTAAAATGTAGAATGGATTGGACTGCGCCTTGTACCCCCGTTCTCTTCCTGATAATATGATTTGAAAAGTGTATATATATATATATATATATATATATATATATATATATATATATATATATATATATATATATATATGTATATATATATATATGTATATATGTATATATATATATATATATATATATATATATATATATATATATATATGTATATGTATATATATATATATATATATATATATATATATATATATATATATATATATATATGTATATGTATATGTATATATATATATATATATATATATATATATATATATATATATATATATATATATTTATATATGCATACAAAAAAGTGTTTGTTTAAGTTTCACTCTAAAAACGATTGTTCTTGTCAAATAAGCTTATAGAGTTCTGGTGTAAGAGGGTTTATTTTTCATCAAAGGGCTTTGCTTCTAACCTTCTCCTTACCCCTCCCCCCGTTGTGGTTTGGCACAACCCTGCACAATATCTTATGCACAGGTTGTGATATGTCAGTAGCGGTCCATCGGTTGAACCTAGTGATATACTAATTGATCTCATATTTATACGGAATCGTTCATATGCTGCGTTATTAATTACTATTATTTAAGTGTTAATTTAGAACCATTAAAATTAGATTATTAGAACATAAAAAATCTTTTTATTTATTTATACTTTGAAAATAAGTAGCCTTGGGAGGGTTTCCCAAATCTATTTCGAAAATTCTAGGTTGCCACTGATGTATGCCATGTTATACACAACGAGATTCATTAAATTTGTTTCTTTATAGTATCAAATCAAATCAATACGAATATATTACTAAAAATTCCTAATTCCATTGGTAAATCATGAATTGAAAACGTTTTCAAAAAAAATAATGTGCTCAACAAATTAGTTTTGTTATACATAAATTACTTCCATTTCAAAGGCAACTTTATACTTATCAATTTAAAATAAACTTTATGTTACACTCGGTATACTATTTGATAATATCTATTTATTATTACTATTTTATTAACAAGTGTTTACACATATCTATTAGGTAGAGAATAAATGAGTCATATAGACTAGTTCTGGGAATTTTACACCATCTCATTTAATTAACTAAAACTGTTTTATTTGTCCCCAGGGAAAGATAAAATAATATAAGCCAAAATAACTGTAAAAAATATTAATGTTACAGTCATAGTCTTGAACTTGACTTTGCCTGTCACTGTTACGGTAATTTTACACTTTCAGAATTTTGTCAGACGTGTTGAACAAATAACGTATATTCATAGTTCTTAAAGTTAAGGTTGACGTCTCTGAAAGTGAGAGGGTATTAACACAAACCCTGTATAACTGTTAAAATAAAGCGAATAATAACGATCATAATTAAACTTTACTGCAAGTTCTTTAAGAGCTGAAATATGTTAAAGTATAAAAATCTGATTTTAATTTTCCAGATTTGTGCTTTCAATTCAAATTTCGTTGTATTTTCTCTTAAACAGTAACACACAGATGAAGTAAGACACTAGTTAGGAATTTATGGCTTTGATTCGTTAGCAAAGTTTATTAAATGTTATTAGTAACAAGATTTAACCATTGGTTTTCTCAGTTTTTTTTATTACGGGTCTAGCGCACATGCTGCAGGGAAGTCCCTAAAGCGCTCCAGGAGCGGCATGTGTGCGGAAAAAGCGATTCACGTTGTTCTTGAATCGCTGTAAATTGTATTCGGTGGGAAACACAGCGCTGGGCAAATTATTCCAAAGGGATGATGTTCTCCATATAAAAGACGCGCATACGGATGTGAAGCACCAGCGCGACGTATATTTCTAGCATGCACCGCTTTGGGAGAAATTAGGCGGGCTACATCCTTCGAACACTTTCCATGAAAATACTTGTAGAACAGACTCAAGTCGCCAACCGTTCTTCGATGTTCCAGCGAATTAAGACTGGCGGTCAGTTCCGGGTCTCCAATCAGACGAACAGCTCTTCTCTGAACAGAATCCAACAAATGCGGTGTATGTTTGGGAGCGGAGCCCCGAACATGGCAGCGGTATTCCATAGTTGGTCGAATTTGAGCTTTGTAAAGAATTAATAGTTGTTATGGAGTGTAAAGCTTTCTGGTACGAAATAATATTCCTAACTTTTGAGAAGCTCTCCTTGCTATGCCTGCAACATGTTCATGCCAGGACATATTTGCTCCCAAACTAACGCCCAACAAATTGAGCGACGATGCCAGGGGAATAGAGTGCCCCGACATAACCATGTCGGGTTCAGCAACGTTAATTTTTTTAAAAAAAACTGCCGCCTGGGTTTTTGTAGCGTTAAATTCCCTTGGTTACTGTTACCCCAAGATAGAATTTCTTCCAGGTCTTTGTTAAGTTGAACGACCTCCTGCTCTCTGCGGATATTCGCCTGAGCAGCCGATGTCCGAGCGTTCAAAGTGAATGAAGAGACAAGCGTACTATCGTCTGCAAAGCTGTTGATTGGATTCCCAGTCTTTTCCAGCAGATCGTTATTGTAAATGAGAAAGAGAGTAGGAGACAGTATGGAGCCTTGGGGCACACCGGCGCGGCGTTGATTGTGAAGGTGTTAGAAAGAAATCCGTCGACTGCCACTCTGAGTCGGTCTTCAAATTGTTGATATGAACATAGCTAATTCTAACATATATAGTATCTCTAAATAGAGATTTCTGAGCCGATGTTTGCTTTGAACAGTAGCTGAAATAAACATAAATGAGGTTAAAAGCTTTAAGTTAGGTCACTAAAATGCTTCTAAAGTTAGCTTTTCAACTCCATAAATAATAACTAGATTATTTAGATATTTCGGGTGTTTTAATTAGCCTATCGATTGACAATATTTGCCAGAAACAAAATCAAAATATTTAAATAACCAAAATATCTTAATTTTATTGACCTATCGACTATAATTATTATCAATCCATCATTATATCATTTAGCCTCTGTAACTGTCTAAGACCTTTAATTTGATCATATCTTTCTCACCAATAAGATTTATAACTATTCTTCAATATATTGTTAAATGAGAATACAATACAGTCGTTTATTAAGAACTATTAAAAAGATGTACAGTTGCTCTACCCATGTCTGAAGAAACCTAATAAATCATTGCTAAAGTAATAAATTTTATTTTATGCAAATTTATTATTTACTGCTTTTATGCATTTTAAGTAAGCGTCCAGCTACCAGACTTCCTGAAATATTTTGGTTAGAATTTATATTGTTTAAGAAAATATGCATATAAATTGGAAATACTATTTTCTCTCATGATGTATATCAGCTGATAAATAAGGTTCTAAAGACTCCATAAACTTACTACTGTCATAAATAAACATGAAGAAATATGTTAATTATAGTTTGTTCTAATCTAGATTTACTTGTATATTTTGGGTATGTCTCTTTTTGAGAATCTTTACTTAATTTTAATACTGATTGATTTATAATGCTATACAAGTTTAATATAGTGTAAATTTAATAATGGTAAGAATATCGTACCGAATGAAGATGTGTTTTTAACACCATACGTCAGAGTTGAACAAACTATTGGTAAAAACGGGTTATCTATAAGCTACTTAAAAATTCAAGTAGTTAAGCAGTAACTAAACTATAACATTTTAATGTAGGTAATGGACAGCTAGCTTAATAAATTTAGTTGTTTAGTAATTGTATTGCATGAAAGTAAGTAATGTAGCTTGAAGCTTTATGAATTGACCAATGAATGAATTGAAACAAGCAGTCTTTTATATGGAGAACATCATCCCTTTGGAATAATTTGCCCAGGACTGTATTTCCCACCGAGTACAATTTACAGCAACTTACAGCGTGAACAACGTGAATCGCTTTTTCTGCACACGTGTCGCTCCTGAAGCGCTTTAGGGACTTCCCTGCAGCACGTATGCTAGACCCATAAAAAAAAATGACAAAGTAAAAGCTACGGTTATATGCTACTTCACTGAATAAGGAGATTAAAACGCTAATATCTTCTAAAAAAGTAGTACCTTAACTAGTCAGTCCCTAACTATTTTTCAACTCTGATAGACGCTTCAAAAGTCCAATTTGATCATTAACAGAAGAACAGAAGTAGGATCGAAAAGTTTGTAGATTATGACTTTAGACTCAGAATAAATAGAGGAATACTAAAAGCGATACGAATGAGGTCTGTAGTAACAAAAAAAGATTTTAAGAGTGAAAAAAATCTGCGATGTCCCAAAAAACTAAAATTTTAAAATATTTATGTTAAAAATTGGTCAATGAAAAACAAAGTATATCGAAGCAGAGCCCTTGAAAAATTATAACCTAAAAATAATGTCATTTAAATGTAAACTGTTATGTGTCCTTTAAGTAAGAGGTAACAGGTATACAAAAAATAATAATTCTCCGTCTTTTAAGTAAGACACGTGTTTTCTTAAGTATTTTTTATGCTGAATCCAAAAAAATCATAAAAAAAGACATCCACCGTGAGGTTTTTTTAAGAAAACTATTAAATTGAAAAAAAGAAATTTTGATAAATAATGTAAAACTATATAATCATTAAAATTATGGAATAAAATTATTATTTCGGACATCTTTAAATGTTCTGAATCAACGTTTATCATAAAAACTTAAAAATATTAGATTTTAGTGTTCATGTTTATACCACGCATACACCACCTTTAACTAAGCTACTTAGCAAAATGCTGTTTAAAATAAATATGTGCAACTGCTAAATTAAAAAAAACCGATCAAGTTGAACTTGCACAATTTGTGTTCCTTACGTTGATTGCTTTCAAAATAAAAAAAATTGTTAAGGTGGTATAAAATGATCAGTGACATCACAAAACACATCCCAAATGAGTTTTCAACAAAGTTTATTTCCAATCTTTACTAAAAACTGATGACCTTGATTTTTTTTTTTATATACCAGATAAATTATTAAAGGTAATGCACTCGTGATAATTTTCGTTTAATCTACACCCCGTAGAGAATATTCCAGAATTTTTTCAAAATTTTTTCATCAGTACTTTTCGAGATAAGGTGGGGGGACAGCGATTTTTCGCGATTTTTTAAAAATAAAACAAAGAAAAGTGTGCGCAAGGATTACATTATATATATATATATATATATATATATATATATATATATATATATACATATATATATATATATATATATATATATATATATATATATATATATATATATATATATATATTACTCGTGTTTTAACAAGCTTTCATTTGACACCACACTCGATGACCTAGTAAAAAAAATTTTTTTTCACTTCCAATTTCACCCCCCAAAACTAATCTCTTAAGTCAAAATTTAACTTTCAAAAGTACACGGCTCTGATGAGGCCATCAATTCCTATATTATTACCAAATTTCAATTTTCTATGACAAATAGTTTCGGAGAAAATCGGGTGTGACAGACAGACAGACGGACAGACAGACAGACAGACACCGAAGTCATCTTATAAGTCTTCCGTACGGAACACTAAAAATTGTTTTTAATTTTTATTAATATTGAACAAAACTATTATTTCCAGTTTTTTTTTAAGTTCTTAATTCTGACCTGACATCAAAAAATGTTTTATGTTCGGTTTCAACAAAAAACTTGCTTGTAACACCTTACAAGGGTGCTATGTGGTTGGTAAAATGCTTTTTTAAGTAAATAAACGCACTGAAATAATAGTTTTTTTCAATATTAATAAGAATTAAAAACAATTTTTTAATTTAGCGGTTGCCCATATTTATTTTAAACAGTTACTTGCTGCATAGGGTAGTTAAAGGTGGTGTATACGAGTTTTTTGTTGAATATGAACACTAAAACCTAATATTTTTAAGTATCTATGATAAATGTAGATTAAGAATTTTTAAAGAAGTCCGAAATAATAGTTTTATTCCATAATTTTAATGATTATACAGTTTTATATTATTTATTAAAAATTATTTTTTCAATATAATAGTTTTCTGGCAATTTTAAGTGTGTTCTGAAAAAACCTTACGGTGGATGTCTTTTTTTATCGTTTTTTTGGATTCAGCATAGAAAAATACTTAAGAAAACACGTGTCATACTTAAAAGATAGAATTTTTTTTGTATACCTGTGTTATTTTTCCCTGCATGGCACATGGTCTTCGGGATCAGTGCCATTTCTTGCCTAATATTTTCTTTTAGTCGTTTAAGACAGCAATCATTTTTACTGTAGTCGTTAGTGTTGAGATTTCCCTACAAGAAAAAATACATTGGCGTCCGAATAGAAATCTCACGATCTGAAATGGCTGACAAAGATGCATTTGAAGCGATGATGTCGCCCTACCCTGCTAAAATAAGGATTTCTAGTTACAACCTTAAACTTTTGTTAAGTAGCTATGAAAAAGTTCTTAATCATCACATATTTCTTCGTATTAATAGTTTTTGTGCGGCCTGTTATCTTTAAAGACGTTCAGATCGATTGGTTGGATATGTCGGTCTTAGATAACGACATTTCTGTTTATTGACGTATTGGCGAAAATGTGACTCATCAGAGAATGAGATGTTGGTAAGTACTAAAAAGCGTTCAAACATGTGATCGATGCAGTTAAGCCCTTGAGCATAAACAGTGGACTTTAATGCTTGCACTAGCTATTTATTGAAGAGGTGTTGAAATAAATTTTTATGAAGAAAGCATAGTACGAACTTTTGGGCCTATTGACGGCACTTCATCGTTTGCATATTGAAAGGTTGTGATCCTCACTTACTGTTACGTGAAGTTAGTTCACTTTTACATCATTTCTTAATATCTTTGATCTCTATGCACAAAGTTTGTTTAAAGTCGCACTAGTTTCTTGAAATGTCTATGATCATGTTTTAATAAATTTAATCTGTGTAAATGATATTGAATGCGAAAATTTCACCGCACTATAATCGGATAATTATTATTTATGTAAGACATTAGTATAAAAAAAGGCACGCGCCCCATCGAAACCGAAATTCCAAAGAACTCTGTACCCCTACCGTTATCTCCTCGTTCAGAGCGTTTCCGCGGTAAGCCAAATAAATTGCAACTTAACTTTTATTCAATATAATGAGAGAAGTAGGTACAAAGTTAAGGGTTGGCTGGTAACGTATAATAGGGAGTTCATGCAGTTGATTTACTTTAGTTTGTATATGCAAAAATCTCCAAATAAGTTAGTGTCACATTGCCGTAAGATATTAATATCGTTCTATAATCAAGTTAATGAAGCAGTACTAAAGGTCTTAGATTTAAAAACGTTATTTACAATAACAAACTTTCCAATATGAATGAGATTGATACACTGTTTATTTAAAGTGCACCACTAAAAAGGCTTTTTTTTTCATTTTCTTTATTGAATTAAAAGTAAGGCCACGCATCTTACATTTATGACAGAATTTTAACCTAAGGTGTCTAATTTAACCTAAGCTCTTAAACTAGTGGTCCTATACTAACTTAACCTAGCAGATGGCTTTTTTGTAACATGATTTTCTTAGTCCTAAGACTTAAACTACCTTGGCCTAAGACTTACGCTAGCTTAACTTAGGATTTAGTGTTAACTTAACCTAGGATTTATTGTAACTTAATCTAGTTTGACGATCTTTTGTCACGGCGGGCGAGGAGGTTCATCGACTTTATCCGAGAAAAAGTCTGATGGTCTCGGGAATTGGCGGCGGGCATGTGGTGGGAGTCTGAAGGTGTCCCTGATGCATCGGTTGGGGTGCTGGGACGCCTTTTCCATAAACTTCATTTGAGTTTTCCTCATGTGTGGCCAAAAAGGGTGATATGGTTAGGAATGTACATTCTTCTTCTTCCTCAGCCTGTGCTTACCCACTCCTGAATGTAGGCCTCTTCCAAAACCTTCCATGCTCTTCTATCCACTGCAACTTGTGTCTGGTTCATTTCTACAACCTGGATGTTGTCTCGCCATCGCTTTTATGGACTTCTCACACTTTTCATGGTCTCCATGTTAACAATTTATGGGTCCATCTATTCGGATCTTGTCTCACAATGTGGCCCGCTCACTGCCACTTTAGCTGTGCTATTTTTCCAATACTTTCGGTACTTTTCTTCTTTCTCGGATCTCTTGGTTTCTGATTCGGTCTCTAAGGCTTATTCCAAGCATGGCTCTTTCCACTGCTCTTTGAGTGGTTTGGAACTTGTTGAACTTGCGACTTAGTGCCGTAGTTACTAGACCATAAGTGAGAACAGGCATTATACAACTATTAAAGACATTCCTTTTAAGATTTTTTGGGATAACTAGTGACTTCGTTATCTATCCTAGTTTATCGAATGCTGCCCATCCAAGAGTTGTTCATCTCGAATTTCCGCATCTTGGTTCTCCTTTCCCAATTGGATGTGTTGTATCCTAAATACATGTACGAGTTAATGTTTTCGAGCAATTGGGTCGCAACAGTCACATCTATGTCTCGGGGACTAAATAATGAGTCCCCGAGACATAAAAATGGATACAGTACATAACCAGTTACCCACGATTTTTAATTAGTACATAGATCAATATCAGAAAAGAGAAAAATTGAATTTACAATACCTCTACCAGAACTGATTGATTGGAGACCCGGAACTGACCGGCGGCCTTGATTCGCTGGAACATCGAAGAACGGTTGGCGACTTGAGCCTGTTCTACAAAGTGTAGATGTAGCCCACTTACTTCCTCCCAGAGCGGTGCATGTTAGAAATACACGTCAAATAATACTTCACATCCGTATGAGGTTCAGCTTGTTACTACAACGCTTTTCAAGCAAACTTTTATACGGAGAACATCATCCCTTTGGAATAATTTACCCAGCGCTGTGTTTCCCACCGAGTACAATTTACAGCGATTCAAGAACAACGTGAATCGCTTTTTCCGCACACATGCCGCTCCTGGAGCGCTTTAGGGACTTCCCTGTAGCACGTGTGCTAGACCCATAAGAAAAAAATTATTCTAGCTTAAACTGTTGAAATGAGAGCAGAAGCTATAACAAAAAAAGGGTGTAACCTAAATGAAATTATCAAAAGCCATCAAGTGTATCACACTCAGAAATAGAATGAGAAACAACATTTTTTTGATAAGTGAACAACTTATAACAGAGGTTATGGTGAAATAAACAAGTTCCCAATTACACTGATCGCGTTGCTTCTGGAGACATCAGACCAAATAAAATATAAAATCTTTAGGTGGACGTAAAAGCTACTCAAATTGCATTTTATAAGCTCTATACTCATTTAAGAGTAGCAACTTTTCGCTTTAAAATGACTTAATTCTAGAGTGATCATCAATTTTGTAAGGAGAAAATCATGGGCCTATCCATCACGCCAAAACTGAACATATGGAAAAAAAGGTATTGTTATGCACTTATGGGATCAGAGGGGGTGATGACCCATTCAAACTAACATATACCATTAACAGCTAATGCGTGTGACTGTCGAACTTAAAGCAAAATACCGTTTACTAGTAGTAGTAGAAGAGGATAAAGCAGCAGAATAACACCCGGACTGACTGCAAAAAGTCCTAAATTTGGATTAGGAAATTCTCTCTCGTATTATGCATTTTCCCAACTCAACTCGTTCAGATTACAACGTATTCCGATCATTTATTCTCAGTTGAAGTTACTTGAACAGGTCGAAAATAGCCTTGACGATTTATAGCATCGAAATATCATCATTTTTAGTGTTCCATACGGAACACTTATAAGATCACTTCGGTGTCTATTCGTCTGTCTGTCCGTCTGTCACACCCGATTTTCTCCGAAACTATTTGACATAGAAAGTTGAAATTTGGTATTAATATAGGAATTGATGGCCTCATTAGAGCCGTGTAGTTTTGAAAGTTAAATTTTGACTTATGGGGGGAAAACATTTTTTTTTACTAGGTCATCGAGTGGGGTGTCAAATGTTCAAACATATATATAATGTAATACTTGCACGCAGTTTTCTTTGTATTATTTTTAAAAAATCGCGAAAAATCGCTGTCCACTCCCTTTATCTCGAAAAGTACTGATCAAAAAATTTTTAAAAAATTCTGGAATATTCTCCACGGAGTGTAGATTGAACGAAAATTATTACGAGTGCATTAGCTTTAATAATTTATCTCGTATATAAAAAAAAACAAAAATTTCAAAGTCATCAGTTTTCATTAAATATCGGAAACAAACTTTGTTGAAAACTTATTTGCGGTGTGTTTTCTGAAGTCACTGAGCATTTTATACCTTCGTTACATTTTTTTTTATTCTAGAAGCAATCAACATTAATTGCGCAAGTTCAACTTGCACTTAACCGGTTATACCTATCTGAAATTTGACAGTTGCCTAAGAGATGACGAAAATATGTAGAAAGTAAAGTTTACTTTCTTTTAAGAGTAAGTTTGTATTAGTTTTTTTTTATGTAAATAAAGTCCGAGAATTAATTGGTACACCTAATACTTATGTTACTTTTTTTTTTCATCAAAATGGATTAACTCGTTAATGCTTGATCTATATTGTTTTATTTTGCAAGTAACTTACATATATTATTGCGTTTTAAATAACATTATAATGGTACTGAACGCTGAGAAGAATATAAACCTAAGGATCAACAAAATAGAGTTTAAGCACAAATTACTTACCTAATTAGAAAACTGTATAATCTATAATTAACTAGATAGTATAATAAAAGTAAAATTCATTGTACATCAGACTGAACTTAATTAAATAAACACATTTATTTAATTAACTAACGATCCCGCCATTAAAAAAATTACTTGTACACTTGCTTCTGATTCTATATCGTTTTATCATTATTCTTATAGATAGTGTAATGTTAACGTAAATCGGGATAATTCCGAAGCGCTATAAAAAGTACAAATTTATAATATTCATAAAAGTAACAGATGTTGACGTGCCAAGTTCTTTAGAGTCTTTTTACACCTAGTATATACTTGTACGATTAGTGAGTACATGATTTTTAAAAAAGTTGTTTTAAAAGAAGAGCTCGTAAAGATTTATAGCTTGAGAATAATTAAAATACAGGGTGTGGTTAAATGGTGGACTCCTGGGCTATGGCATAGTCAATGGGAAGTTAGGGGAGCATAAGACCCCCTGCCCTGTGAATGTAGAAAATAGCGGCCTCTTAGAAACAGGGCTTATTTTATTTGAGGATGTTGTTAAAATATCATTGTATGAAAGGGAGCTTTCTTGTAAAAACACTTTCCCATAGGTCATCGATATTTAAAGAGGGTGTAAGTTTTAAAGTTCCACTGTCATAAAACGATTTTTTGTTTTAAAGTCTCCTTCGTCATTGATTCTATGTTTACTGTGTGGGGAAGGTTTTGGAGTTCTAGTGTCAGGCTGATTTTTTTTCTTCAAGAAGTTCTAGCCTAGGTTAATACTTGGTGCTTCTCCCCCTTTATAAACAGCTTCACTTTTAGTGTTCTCTTTTTTTTTTTGAAGAACTGCTCTGCTTTATATCCATATGCCCCTCTACCTCTTGAACGTGGCTATGGACTGTTCCTGAGGTCAAACAAATCCATTTTCTTCAATGAAATTTGAACATAGTTGAAAATTTGGTAAAAATATCTGATTATATAATTTATCTAGTTATTTGGGGGTTAGAGTGATCGATGACGCACTATGCCAGAAGCAGAGGGAAAAGAGAAAGATTGGAGGATTCATGTTGCTAGAAAATGGTTTTTGTGAAAAACTACTGATGCTTATTTAACAAAAGGAGTGTGTAAAATGTTTTAGGGATTCAACAGGAGCTTTATGTCACTAAAACTCTAATAAATTATTTATGTGGAGAAAGACCGATAATACCGCCTGTTGTCATTTATTCTAGTCCGGTTAAAGGGTCAAAATTTTTCGGAATTTCTAAACAGGGATGTAATTACACTCCAAAAAAAAGTTAGTGGTTTTCAGTTGGAATTTAATATTGTATTGGTCAGTGTAGTTTTTAATTATTTAAAACAACTTTATTATTGTGTAGTCTAGCATTTAGAATAAAATTTTGGCTTAGTATCTTGCTGTAGAGTAATTTACGACGAAGTGGAAAATGGATAGATAATACACAAACAATTTACAACAAAATTATTAAAAAAAAAAAACAACTAAACCATCCATATGTTATTAGAGAAGTTTTAAATGGGTTTAGAATAAAAAAAAATTATATAAGCGACAATATAAGAGAATTAGAAAAGTGTCAGATGACTATTAAAAAAAATTGCTGAATGTAGACGTCAAAAGAAGTCAACGACGTACCTAATATATATTATACGATTCATGGCGTAATAAGCAAGGGCAGACTGATGGATGGTATAATGTTTGTGCTCCCATCCTTATTCCATTTCCTAATAAATTACTAAGCACCGTCAAAATGACATTTTAAAAAAGTAAACCAATTTGTAGTAGTCTAAATGGCAGATCATATAAAACCAACGCCATACTAAATAAAAGTAAAAACTATAGTGACTTTCGATATAACCCTAAATTTCAATGAAAACTACTACATTTACATGAAATTTAAGTACATACATCCCTGTTTGGCGAACGAACTTTAACCGGACTAGAACGGGTGTGAGTGATCTTCGGCCGCCATCTTTGAACGTGTCCACCCAAATGATTTATGGGAGTTTTGTACGACTATATCTAGTTACTCAAAAATAGTCAGTAATCAATTTTCAAGTTGATGATGATGAAGCAGATTACCGTAATTACTTGTGTATAAATGAAACAGTGTGCCAAAAATTGCTTTCAATGGTGTCTCCTTTAATTTAAAAGCAAGATGCAGTAATGAGAACTGTTATTTCTCCGGACGAAAGGCTAATAGCTACCGTGAGATTTCTTGCATCAGGTCGGTCATACGAATTCCTCAAATATTCAACTCTAATATTATCTCAAGCTCTTGGGCACATTATTCCGGAAACGTGTGATGTGATATCATTCAAATATCTATTTACGTATTATAAGAATATCTTTAGGTATGCATAATAAAACATGTAATTTAGATTAAAAATGACATTATGGTACAGAATATTCATTGCAGGAAGGTACATAACAAAGATGTAGCCGTTAAGGGTGAAGATGGTTAAAATACTTGAATTGATTCATTGACTTGTTGTGAGAGTCCTCCAGATGGGGTGAGATCGTAGTGTCATTGTAGAGTGAGGTAAATGTTTGGTTATATGACTGCGTGATCAGAGCGCGCAACTGTATCCTTTTCAGCATCAGGCTCCAACTTTGTCAATAATTTCAGATACAAGGAAAATATTCGTACATCTCAATGAACCTTTGGATTACTTGATTGCGCTTCCGGTATGACGACATGTTGCACAAAAACCAAAAATCAAAACACTCCTTTGATCTTAGCTGTGGTTTGAACTGAACTGAAACCTGTACAGGTGAAACCTCACGACACACACACACGCTCCGGTATACACCACTGAGCAGGTACAAATAATCGTTTTTTAATTCTTCGTCGGTCAACTATACAGGTAGCGACAGCTGTAGAGTTTCACAGAAAGTAGTTAGCGTACACGCTAGAGTTTACCTGTGCAGGCCGCTACATGTAGGCCCAGCCTAAGAGTTTTTATTCATAAAAATGTATACTTGTTATTATATTTTTAGTGTTCCGTACAGAACACTTATAAGACCACTTCGGTGTCTGTTCGTCTGTCTGTCTGTCACACCCGATTTTCTCCGCAACTATTTGACACAGAAAGCTGAAATTTGGCATAAATATAGGAATAGATGGTCCTATCAGAGCCGTGTAGTTTTTAAAGTTAAATTTTGACTTAAGGGGTTAGTTTTGGGAGGTGAAATCGGAAGTGAAAAAAAATCAGGTCATCGAGTGGGGTGTCAAATGAAAGTTTATAAAAACACGAGTTCAGAAATATATACAAGAAGTAATACTTGCGCACACTTTTCTTTGTATTATTCTAAAAAAATTGCCAAAAATCGCCGTCTCCCCCTTATCTCGAAAAGTACTGATCAAAATATTTTGAAAAAATTCTGGAATATTCTCCACAAGGTGTAAATTGAACGAAAATTATCACGAGTGCGTTACCTTTGATAATTTATCTGGTATATAAAAAAAATAAAAATTTCTGGGCCATAACCAAGATCGGAAACTTTGTTGAAAACTCATTTATTTTTTTATTTTAAAAGCAATCACCGTACGGAACACTAATTGCGCAAGTCCGACTTGCACTTGGCCGGTTTTTTTAGATTTAGAACTACTCTAAAGCGAAAATTGTGCCAGTTTTTTAGGCAGTTTGTTATTGTACAGAGTCTCTACTGTATTTTAATTAATTTATTCGAATTACCTAATTGAATTATACTGTAACGTCCACGTTATTGTCCTAAGTGAATATAAATAGTTCTTTTTGATAAATTATTACGATACATGAATCTCCATTGCCAGCATACAAACCTGTTATCTGACAATTGCAAACCATAGGTTATTTGGATCACACAAATAGTAAAGCTGCAAAAGTAATAGTTAGATACTACAAAGAAAAGATAACCATAAATAAATGTTACAGGCTGTTTTTGTGATGGGTCATTTGTTCTGTTTGTAGATTTAAAATAATCCATTTATAAACAATTTATTTTAACTGTCTGATTTTATAGGTCGTGATATTTCTAGGGGTATTTTAATAGTTTTAATATTTGTTTTAAAAGCTTCTTCAACAGCGGTATTCAAGTGACATATAACTACTAAAATTTTTACACATTCAGTGCTAAACGGCAGTTTTTTGGATGTAGAGGTATGTATTAGTACCCTATTTGCTTAAGGGGATAGCTATAAAAAATATTAGGATTTTCTATTGTATAAAAAGTTTTGGCGATTCCACATTAGAGAGCGTTGAGGTTTGCTGGTCACTAATATCCTTTTAAATATTATTTCCAACTCTGCAAAATGCCAAACATTGATATCTTCATCTAGGCTAGCTAATGAGCTCTAATAGGGCATAAAATATGGCATGTCTTAGTTTGGTGATTGATAGACTGCACGCTTGGGTTGTCTATAATTCTTTGCCTTTAGTCCTTTTAATACGAGGGTAAAACTTACGGACGGTCTTCGTCTAATAAGTAGCTAAATATTTTTTTATTAGTACCAACGTATTTTATTCATTTGTAACTGTCGCTGTTAGTAGTCAGTAGTCATTTAAGTAAGTAATTATATTATCCCATTATTGTTGTAACTATGTCATCTCTGTGTCGTAACTTTATTTCCTTTTCTATAGGATAAGAATACTTTCCTTTTCTTTTCTATTAGTCAAAAATTTTATTTTTGTGTAAATTCTATGAAAGCATTAGAGAAGTAAAGTGCATAACAAATAACATAAAACTAATTACTAAAAGAATTTTTAAGGCCTTCAAATACTGGTAAAGAAAATGTATTCATTAGCCGTAACTGCGAGAATAACAGAAAATTGCAATTTTTTACAACACACTTAAAATAGTAGGATAATTAACGAAGTCTGGACGGCATAGACATCAAATCTCAAGATTAATTCTGATAAGTTTAGACACCTTGTCATTAGGTTCAATAAGTTAATTAACTAGAAATTGTTGGGCAGTATTAAAAATCATGTAACTACAGAGTAAGGTCCTGTTAGAAGATGCGTTATCTTGCCAACATCCCTAAATAACAAATCAGCGCTTAATTATAGATTGGTGTAATAATCCATTGCTGTATAATATGGTACAAATCGGTTTTAGACACAAACTTTATAACAGCTCGCTCGCCGGTACAAGAACTTATCTTTAATTACATCTTATTCGATGTATATACCTTTTATACGATACGACGGATACATCCTAACTCTACTTAGTTAATAGTAAATTATGGTAATAGTAGTAGACAATTTTTAAAAAAAGGCACATCAAAGTTTGAGATTATTTTGGGGTCCTTGTTTTGAATAAGGCGATCAAGTTTTGTCATAGAATTTTAGCCATCCATTTAAATCCTTATTTAAGGCAGATATATATGATAATTAACAGAAAAAAGGCCAAAAATATTAGCAGCTTACTCCTGCAAACTAACATCAAAATAAAAATAGACAGAATTTTACACACGTTTCTAGTTGATAAGGGTTTAAGACAAGGATGTTCTTTATTATCAACTTCTTTAAAATATACTTCGAAAAGTTTATGTAAGGGTATCGGAATTGACTTGGGAGAAACATGCATATATACTTTCCAGATCCCCAATGACTAACTTGTTGCAGGAAATGATAAAGACGATCTGGAGTATATGGCGGGAAAATTACAAGAATAATACAAAATGTAGTATGCGTACTTACGTATAGAGGCGGAATCAACAGACATCTAATTAGAAACAGAGGAATTTGTATTATTTATATCTACTTAGAAGTAGATATCTATATAACAAGAACAATTAATACATGAATAACATCCATAAGAAAAACCAGCTATGTAAATTGAATTCTAGTGATATTAAACAGTCATGCCTTCGTATATTTAAAAGTCATTGGTGTAAGGGAAAATGCTGGTAACATTTTTGTTATAACAGAAGCCACAAAAGTTGTCTCCAGAAATAGTTTATTGATGCATGAAGCACTATATGAAGAATATTATTATGTATTTTATTGTACGGCATGTACATTTTGAACGGCAGATGTAGGTGAGCTGTAAACATAAAAGAGCGCCAATAATTTTTAGTGCGGTCAAAAAGTAAATTTAATATGCTTGCCTTATTGACTATGTCCATTTGATTACATTTTATTCCACGTTTAATAATTATTGTTTGTTATGAAGACTGTCAGAAAGCCAAATTTGAGGCAATATATTTTTTCAATGGTAGATCTTATCCCCCTTAGTGGAAAAAAAATTTTTGTCCAAATTGGCTAATATGTGACTTAATGATTCTGTAAAAGGACCACTAATTTTAGTAAAATATCTTCAAATATTTGTAAGGCATTTCCTCGTTTTGGGGGCATAGAGTGTGGGCTTAGCACCACTATTCTGTAATGTCTACAAGGTTGTGCTAATGATTCTAAAGTTTTCTAAGAGATTTTTCTCGTAAGTAGCTTGAGGTGTGCAATACGGTTCTTTCCGGAGAAGTACTTTAACAGATCTGCGTCAATACAGAGGCTAAGTGCGTAGAACGCGGGTATACAAAAGTTTTAGTCACTGCAATCATCAAGTAGATCGGTCTTTCCGTTTCGTTCGCTTCGGTTCTTGAGAGTTTTGTTTCCCTGTTCGTGATTTAGTTTACCTAGGATTTATTGACGTAGTAATTTAGTGATGAGAAATAACGAATGGAAGATGCATTTTCTGACACTTTCATTACATGCTTTCCTTTCTTACACTTGGCGTTTACGAAGCAAAACATTTTATAGGAAAAACAGATTTGGAGCCATTTCGAAATATGAAAAGAAAATAATCATGCTATTTAAATCTTACTTAAATTGTTAAACTTATTAATAAATAAAAATAATAATAATACCACTTTAATTATAATTCAGTACAATAAAATATAAATATATTATTATATACGTTTGTATTTAATTGTACCGAACAATATATATTTTTTATATAATATAAAATATTACATAAAAAAACATATTTTACAAATGTGAAATTGTTCAAATTTATTAAACATGCAACAATTGGGCATCAGTATAAAAGTCTAAAATAATCGAAATTGTAAATGCACTATGGAATAAATGCAGGTACATTGCACTTTAGTGACAATTACTGAACCTTTCTTTATTTCCTATCGATTAGTGGCGATCGCGAAGAAGACAGATTTGTTTTACAACAGTAACAAGTCTTAGAACAGTCCGAGGTAATTTGTTTAAAGTTTTAATATGTAAAAATAAAGTTTGTTACATTCCGATTCCATCAATACCACAATCAATCATAATGATTCGCATTAGTTTAAAACTGTTAAAGAAACTAAACTATTAACCATTTGTATCATTTGGGATTCGGATTTCCGTTTCAAATAACGCGTTCGGTTCTTTACGTTACTCTCGTTGTAGCAATTTCTAGCGTCGTATCAATATATCCTCGAATAGATTAAGAACTAATGCGTAAACTAGTTCATCTCCTCTGTATATATCTTTTTGAAATGTAGTCCGCTTGATTGGTCCCAGAGCGCTGTACTCCAGCTGTTCCCTCCCGTACCACCCTCATCTAGAACTCCTTTATGTAAAGAACATCACACCTTTGTCATGCTTACGACTGTAGCAAATAAAATAAAATTGATGATTTGGAGAATTTTTCTGAAAGATGAGACATGTTAGATAATTTATTCCATAATACACTGCAACCTCATTATATAAGTAGTATTTAAAATAATGTTTATTTAATAATGTTGTTGATATTTTTTATGTAAAAATTATAAACAAGCTATAAAAAGTTTAATGACAAATTGGTGAAGATACAGATGTATAATATGCATACCGAAAGCTGTAAATCGTAATTCAAAAATTGTTGAACATTTACCACTTCAGATTAAAAGATAATCAAAGCAGGTGTTTCAGTAAAAGATAACGGTTTCATAGCAATTATTAACCTATACAGGGTGGCCTATTATTGTGAGGATAAAAGATACCTTAAGTTTTAGCACGATAGAGAAAAATGGTTAGTATGAGTTGTAAAGTTACGAAGGTCGGGTAATTAAAAATATTGTTGAGTATATAGGATCGCTCACATAAGTGTGCTAAACCAAACTAGCCATATTTTTTAAGCAGCACTCTCTGCGCGATATATCATTTTCCAATTTTATTTATAATTCTAGATATATTGAAACAGAGTAGAAACGGTCTACATTTTCTACTTGTTTAGATAATCACGTTTTAAAAAATGATATTTCTTACATTACATAGAAGCAATACAATTTGGGGAAAATTACTTACACTTTCATTATGATCTGTCTAAATAGGATATGCCAACTTCTGGTTACTCTCTCGTGGAAGAGAAACTGTGGAAAAGTTTCTTTTAGATAGGAGTTAAAAAGTTGGGATAGGAAAAAGGAAGTATTGTTCTTTTAAATCTTAATATTAAGTTGTAACAGCTTATTAAACTATAAAAAATAAAACGTTAGTAACTTAGAAACTGGGAAATTTAGATTAATATCGTTTCATTTCAGTGGATATAGAATTTAAAGTAGAATATAAAAATTCAGTGTGTACTATTTTAAAAAAACAAATTTTTAGTTGAAGCATGCAAAATTATTTATTTATTATACATCTCTCTCTCTATCTATATTGTTCTCAAACATACACACTATTACTAAAACTTTTCATCTATTTTCAATTTCTAAACGTAGGAATATAATATTTTTAGTGTTCTGTACGGAACACACTTCGGTGCTAGTCTGTCTGTCTGTCTCTTTCAATTTTCTCCGAAACTCTTTGATATATAAAATTGAAATTTGGCACAAATATAGGAATTGATAGCGTAATCAGAGCCGTGTAATGTTGAAAGTTAAATTTTGACCTGAGAGGTTAGTTTAGGAGGGTGAAATTGGAAGCGAAAAAGAACTCCCAGGTTATTGAGTGGGATGTCAAATGGAAGCTTGTGAAATTGTGAGTTCAAATATATATATATATATATATATATATATATATATATATATATATATATATATATATATATATATATATATATATATATGTAATACTTGCGCACACTTTTCTTTGTATTATTTTTAAAAAATGGCACCCTATCTCGAAAAGCACTGATCAAAAAATTCTGGAATAGTCTTCATAAAATGTAGATTGAGCGAAAATGATCACGTGGGCAATACGTTTGATAATTTATTTGATACAAAAAAAACCTACGACGATATGGTGGAGATTTTTTTATTATACTTTTCAGTCATGGTAGTCAACGGATAGGTACCGAGAGAAAATAATTTTATTTTATTTGTTTCTAATTAAACCAATATTTAGGTAGTAAATATTTGTTATACACTTTTATTACTAGAGTCTAGATTCAGTTAGATTGATTTATTGGCTATTAGGTAGCTAAGATGGTATAACTAAAATACATTATTGTCTAACAAAAAACATAATAATACGTGTTATATCTTAAGATATATACATGTCAGGGACCTACTTAACTTAGCCTAGATAAAGATTTTATTTTATTTTAAACGCAATCACTAATTGTGCAAGTCCGACTTGTACTTGGCAGGTTTTTTTTTCGTTATTGATATCAGCGTATATTAGCCCGTTATACATATTAACTTATAAAAAAGATGTTAAAATTTCGATGACGAGGTTTTGGAAACAGTAAGGAACATAAAGCCATTAACATACATCAGATGTATTACTACGAGGTCATTTGTTATATTTTTTTAATATTTTCTTCTTTATGTTAATTTCAATCTCCCCCTTAATTATTAGGCTAAATTGTTAATAGACTAAATGAGATACACTACAAAAAGGGAACCAATTTTTGGGGCTTAAATATGGCGACGACACCACGACGCTTAATTTAATAAGTAAAATAGTTAATATACAAGTTAAACGGATTACTTTACATTGCTGTAGAAACACAAGAAGGGCATTTCAGCCCAGTAAGTAATACATTACTTAAAGCAACAATATTGATTCTGGAACATACTAAGTTGTTGAAATACCTAATCGACTATTTCAACTGTAAGGTACCATTCCATATGCACGGATCCACCACAAGATCACATCATATTTTTAATATTCCGTTAAATATCAGAATATAGTTAAACTAACACATTATTTTTTCAAATAGTGTTATATGTTGTCCCCCTTTCTTTGTTGACGTTCCCGAAATTTCCGAGAGGGATATTATGGTTGCGGCTAGGTCTCTCAAGAATGAACTGACCTCCTGTTCCGACGGCATTCCCAGTTTTGTTGTCAAGGATTGCGTGTCCGCCTTATCCGGTCCTTTACTCCATATCTTTAATCTAGTGTTGACGACTCATACATTTCCTGCTACTTGGAAGGTGGCCAAAGTCCGACCTATCTTGAAGTCTGGGGATCCTAGGTGTGGTTGATAATTATAGGCCCATATCTATTTTATGTAATTTGTCTAAAATTCTTGCAATTATTCTGCATAAATTTATTTTCTCAAAAGTAAGAAATACGCTTTCTATTGACCAACACGGTTTTATGTCTGGCAGATCCACCACCACAAATCTTGCCTCATTCTCGCAGTTTGTGTGCGACGTTATCAATGATGGGAGCCAGATTGATGTGGTCTATACGTATTTTCGCAAAGCCTTTGATCGACTTGATCACTACTTACTGTTGGATAAGGTTGGATCTCGTTTCGGGCTCTCAAATACCAAGATTAATCTTTTAAACTCATACCTCCTGGATCGCAGGTTCTTTGTAGAAATCAATGGGTTTAGATCGCCTTTCCATATTCCCACTTCAGGTGTTCCCCAGGGTTCCAATCTGGGACCTCTTCTATTCAATATGTTTGTTGACGACTTGCTGAATGACATAGGTTGCCGGACGCTTGCTTATGCCGATGACCTTAAGATTTTAAAACGCATAGACTCGGTTTCTGATTGCCACGAATTACAGAGTAGCATTAATGCTCTCCCAACTGGTGCTCTACTAACAGGCTCACTTTAAACGTTTCCAAATGCAATGTCGTCAGATATTCCTATCGTAACAACCCTATATTTTTCAATTATTCCGTAGGTGATACTGTTCTACAGAATCTTTGTTCAGTTAGAGGGTTTGACGAGAAATTCTCTTTTGCTGACCATATTGAGCCAATGGTTGTTGGTGCATCAAGGATGCTGGGTTTCCTGATTATAAATTGTAGAGACTTCACTAACATATCTGCAATCAAGCTTCTCTATTATTCCTTTGTTAGGTCTAAGTTTGACTATGCTTCTATTGTTTGGTATCCAGTATACAATTTCCATAACAATTCAATCGAATCGATACAGAGGCGCTTCATTAAATATCTTATTTTAAGAGGGATGGTGTCTATTCGGACCGTGGTGTTGATCACGGACTAATCTTGTCAAGGTTTAATGAGTTGTCTCTTGCAAAAAGAAGGGACATTCACTCCATCAAATTCTTATATAAGCTGTTAAATCACCATAATGATTGCCCTTTCCTAGGCACTCACCTATTTTTTAGCCTCGGCCAGGCAAGGTCAAATATATTATTCCACAGCCCTATTTATATAATGTGCAAGAACGACAATGTCATTGGAAACTCCGGTGATTTCCATTGCATAGGCTGTCGGTACTTATTGGTTCTCTGCTCAGTGTTTAGAGGTTATTCAAATTTGTAGTTTTTATTATTACTATTTTTTTTTAAGAGATTGTTCAAATGGTATACTCTGGTTATTATTTGAATTGTATCATGTTCTTCTTTTATATATAGCTCATTAGTATAAACGTTATTTCTGTTATTCGGCCTTGGCCTGTTGGAATTGAATGTATAAATAAATAAATAAATAAATATGAACTACTTCAAAATTGACATTGAAAATGTGATTAATTTAACAGTTTCATTCTTTTAGTGCAGAGAGTTGAATTTAGGACTTTTTTTAAGGCTTTTATAGAATGGAACAGAAAAGGCTATTACATGAGATTTTCATTATCAGTTGGGGTTTGGGTTTTGTCTTGCTTTTATTATTGGTTAAGATCAGCTAGAGACACAACTCGTTTTTTTTCCTTATTATGCGATTGCGTTAATTAATAAATTACTAGTTTTTGGCTGTTCTCTTTACCTGAGTCGACGCGTCATAATACCACGAAATCTATATTTAAAATAATATATGAGAAAACAGTTCTCTTGGTAATTATACTCATACCTAGGAGGGTTAGGGATGAAGGCAAGCTTCTCAACAGAAGAAATTTGTAAATAAATGTTCAGTGTATTTAATTTTTAGAGAAATATGCCGCGATAATACAAACATTTGGATGAGTTAGGATACAAGTCTTCTCTGTTGGTGAACAGCAGATAGAACAATATTGCACCAAGGAAGGTAACTATACTCAATAAGAAGTTTTAAAATTGTCTTTATCAGATTAAAGAAAAAATACTAACTCACGGTGCTGGTCTAAGAACATGTACGATTTTCCGCAGCCTATGAAAAGTTTATAATGTTCACAAAGATGTAATTTAAGACATCGGTTAAACGTGTCAATCATCTGGTTAAAGGAAGATGTAATTAAGTTTTTATGATGTTTAATGGTACGGTAAAAATTAAAACGATTAATATCAATAATTATCTAACTATACGTTTTATAATGGTTTGTTTAGTTTGTTAAATAATTGCTTTGCTGCTTTGCTTTTGACAGCGAACTTGATTATGTTTAACTCTTATTATTAACTTTTAAGTAATATAATTTATTACTAATTATTATACAATAATAATGGTTAGTTTATTTTATATTATTAATAAACACCTTTTGCTATATTAGGTTTAAACTATTCACATAAATAAGCAACATAATTTATTAATTAACTAACCTGAACTAATCTGAACTAAAATAAAGAAATAAAAATGGGATTTAGTAAGAAAAGAAGAGAAAGGTAAAATTAAATTTCAAGCTATTTATGTTTCTTTATTTGTGAACTTTGTTTCTTTCAATACTGCTAGTAAGTATATACAGTAGAACCCCGATTAACCGAGTCGCGATTATCCGAGCTCCGGATTAACCGAGCTAATCTAAGAACCTGACTATCCTAGGTACGCGCGTCTATGCTGCGTATTAACCGAGCTTCTAAAATATGTATGTACATATTTCCATAAATATATAATAAAAGACTGTTTTTAGTCAATTTCCACTGGTTTATTTTAAATTGCGATGACGCGTTTCGCTGTCGATGCAGCTTCTTCAGATCTACATTTTACACTGTGTAAATGTGACAGCGAAACGCGTCATCGCAATTTAAAATAAACCAGTGGAAATTGACTAAAAACAGTCTTTTATTATATATTTATAATGAATTTCCATCAAGTAGAAGCTACAACCATCCAAAATACATATTTCGATTTAAAATCGTCGGGGCCTTCGGGGAATCCCCCTGGCGCGTGTGAGGGGTTCCCCTATTTATGTTGTTGGACTCTTTCAGCATGTAAATTTGCGTGAATGCAGTGTGTTATAGTGTTTACTACGGAGAAGTACGGGTATACTCACATAATTTATTTGGTTCCGGTAGTTAAGTGTAATTAATACGAACTGCTTTGTTTGAATTTTTGTTTGTCGTATTATAATGGAGCAAAACAAGCGTAAAAGAATCGTCGTTCCTATTGAAGAAAAATGAAAGGCCATCAGAAGAATTGAAGCAGGAGAGACAATTAAAGTTGTTGCACGAGATTATGGAGTAGGTGAAGTAACAGTTGGAGACTGAAAAAGAAACTGCACAAAAATAGAAGAGTGGTGTATAAATCAAGCCTCCTCGTCCTCAGGACCGGCGACTATGAAAAGGTTAACGAAGTTTTATTCATATGGTTTAACCAACAGAGATCAAAAAGTAAGCCTCTGTCAGGTCCAATTTTACAACAGAAAGCAATAATGATTAGTAGGTAATTCCCAGAGATAGATCAGTTTCCCGCCAGTTCTGGATGGCTTGACCGCTGGAAAAAACGGTACGGTGTATGACAACTGACTGTATGTGGTGAAATACTTTCTGCTGATGTGTGATCAATTAAGAAGTTTAAGCAGAACTTTAAAAAGCAAATCGAAGATTGTGGATACACATGTGATCAAATTTACAACTGTGATTAAACTGGTCTGAAATAAAAAATGCTTCCATCAAAAACATTTGCATCTCGACAGGAAAAATCAGCTCCTGGGCACAAACGAAGTAAGGAAAGATTAACTATAATGGTATGTTACAATGCATCTGGCAAGCACAAAATTCCACTGATGGTGATTGGCAAGTCTGCACGTCCAAGAGCTTTAAAAGACATCTCACCCAAAGCCCTACCAGTCTATTATAAAAGTCAGAAGAGCTAGCTACTAGCTAACTAGTTTGAAGAAGAGTTTGTGCCATCTGTGACTAAATTTTTGAACAGAAACCGTCTTCCTATTAAAGCAATTTTGTTAATGGATAATGCCCCCTCTCACCCTGGAGAATGACGAAAGGGCGAAATTGTTGTAAAATTTTTTCCTCCAAATGTAACCAGCATAATGCAACTAATGGATCAAGGCATCCTCGAAAACATTAAAAAAAATTATAGGCGTTTATATCTTGAACATCTGTTAGAATACACAGAAAAGGAGGATATTATCAATGGGATGAGAAAGGTTACACTGAAAAATGTTATTTACTGGGTAAGTCAAGCTTGGGATTCTGTGCGTACTACCACTATTCAAAAATCTTGGTTAAAAGTTATTGATTTTGAGGACTATAATACAGTGAAGATGATACTCCATTAGATGAATTAGCTTTGAAATTGAGAAGCCATGGAGAAATGTCCTGTTCAAATTTTGACAGCGAGATAGAAGAAAAAGAAAAAAGTTTATTTGAATTAATGCAAAAATTAAAACGTTGCGAAAATGTGACAAGAGAAGATATTGTTGAATGGATTACAGCAGATGATTTAGAAGAAGAAATGAGTACTGAAGAAATAACGAATGTCTTTCAGGAAACCGAAAAATCAGATGACGATGACCAAGTGGCGGTGGATAAACAGTCTCCCACTAAGATCTCTCATCAAGAAGGTTTTGCTTCTTTGGAAAAAGCTTTGAGGTATATCGAACAACAACCAGAGGCAACCCCAGCGAATTTGCCTCTTCTTAATAGATGGATAAACATTGCAGCGAGTAAAAGAAGATGCAATATGAAGCAGAAGAGCATAGATACCTATTTCACTGTTTTATAATGTATGTACCTATTTATATGTTAAAAACGTTAATACATCGGTTTAAAGTATTGGTGTTTATTTTTTGAATGAATAAAAAACAAATCCGGATTATCCGAGTTTTCAGTTATCCGAGGAGGGTGCCCCCCCACGTTACCTCGGATAACCGGGGTTCTACTGTATAACTGAATTTGGTAACTGTAAAATACTCGTAAAGTACTCAAAAACAATGTATGCCAAAATGGCAACACATTCTTAAAGAATCATCGTTGACAAGCACGAGGTCGGGTACAACCTGAAACTTCTGAATTGTTCTTATCTGAGTTCGGGATTTGTTTAATTTAAAATACCGAGAATAGGTTCAGAATTATCCCAGAATTTATTCTGTTGTTAAAAAAACTATGTACTAAAACTCGTACATGAACTAAAATTGTTTTATTGGAACGATAGGAACTGTGCAACTCAAAACAATTCAGAACTAGTTTAATATGCCGTGAACTAAACAAAGAATCTTAGCAAACTAATTACAATAAAATTTAAGAAACTCGGTAGTGCAGGGGTATAGTACTTGTCAATCCATCGAGAATTACCAGTTTTGATCCCTGGTTTCTGCAGAAAATGGATCTCACTATATATGACATTTTAGTTAGACTCTAAATAAGTACTTGGAGATAAAGTACAGGGGTACGTGTAGGTAGAGAAGCGTAGTGTTGACTTCCTACTGTACCATAAGGCTCTGGCAGTTGCAGTTCTAGATTAATAATATTTTCTAATGTTCGTTTCATAAATACATAATTCTAATTTCTAAAATAATAAAAACATCGCAAAAGTTAGGAGAGTGAATCTCAAGGGTAAAATAATTTATTATTTTCTTCAAGGATTTTTAGAAACTACGTGTAAATTGGTCAATCTATTTGCACCAATGTGGTATTCTATTTTCATGTACAGGGTGGTCCAAATTGGACACTTTTAAAGGTAAACCCCTTTATCTAAAGGAGATAGACGGAAACTGATGTCGGTGTCTAAGGCTCAATTTTTATGATAAACTCAATGGTGAAAACCGCATATCGATATCTAGTACCATTTCAGATATACAGGGTGTTTTTCAAAAATCTGCATTTTGGAAAAATGTTTGTAATTCTTTTCTCATTGAAAATTTCTGTGAAAACATTCTCAAAGCACTTTTTCACGTGGATTTCAACAGTGTAAGTTAAATTTTTTTTACAACTAATATTTTAATAGTTATTAACGCAAAAATATATTTTTTAAATGGGATACCCTGTATATTTTTCCTTATCCGAATAGAGCTTTAAATTACCATTCTAAAAATATAGCACACTTTATATTTTGCTTAAATCTACTTCAAAATATAAAGGTTTTCAATTTTTACGCGAGTTTTAAATGCACCCTTTGTGAAGTAGGTTTTGGACGGAGCGGCCATATGGTTTGATTCAATTGTTTACTCGTAGTTGTCAAATTTTACTTCAGGATAAGTTATTGAATTGTCAAATAAATCGCAATGAAGTTTGAAAATTACGAAAAATGGGATATGATAGTGTGTTTCATACAAACCGGAGAAAATTCGGAAGCGGGAAGTAATTTGTACCACGAACGGTATCCAGAAAGGCGTCAACCCTTCAAGGATATATTCGCTCGATTCCGACCTAACCTAGTTAATAGTGGCCAGTTTGAAAAGAAACGACCCAAAAATTATGCATCAAACAGGGATAAGGAGTTAGAAGAAATTGTAGTTTTAGGAACTATCGGAAATAATCCCAACACTTCAACCCGACAGTTATCCACTGGACTACCAAGAACTAATGTAAGTCGTACTTTGAAGAAGCACAAATTCAGGCCATACAGAACAAGAAAAGTTCATCACCTTAGAGACGGAGATTTTCAACGGCGTATGGATTTTTGCCAATGGTTTCTGGAGAATTGTAACCATGTTCCGAATTTTTCGTTAAATTGAATTTGGACAGACGAAGCTTATGTAAGCAATGCAGGTATTTTTAACCGTTACAATTCTTATACGTGGGCACAAGAAAATCCTCATTTAGTTGTGGAGCAAAGAAATCAAAGCAGATTTGGATTTAATGTGTGGGCAGGAATTTTTAGAAGCAAGGTTATAGGTCTATTTATTTATGAAGGAACACTCACCTCTCAGAGATATTTAGAAATTTTAAGGCAGCAAATAGAACCTCTTGTTGAAGAACAGCCGTTAATGGACCCTGGAAATATATTTTTTCAACATGACGGGGCACCTCCTCATAACGCTGCAGTTATCAGTAATTTTTTATCGGCCAATTTCGACAATAACTCGATAGCCAACCAAGGCCCGAACCGTTGGCCGGCAAGGTCACCGGATTTAACACCCATGGACTTCTATCTCTGGGGAAGATCGAAAGACCTAATTTTTAAATTGCCGACAAATACCAGGCAAGAGTTAGAAGTCGCAGTGATACAAAGTTTTGCAGCTCCTCCTCTTGAACTCGGTAGGAAGTGTCCAGAAAAGGCGCCGCCTATGTGTAAATGAAACTGATCGACATTTCGAACATCTCTTGTAGAAAATTGTTTTGTTTTAGTTTGCTCTACTCGGAATAAATTGTTTTATTGCTGTTTTGTTTTATTTTCTACATAGTTTAAAGTACTATAGCATTTATTAAATTTCATTGTAGTTATGACTCTTAGAGTTACTTCTGGGAATTTTTTTTACAATTTGACTGCTATCGGTAAACAATTGATATTGCCGCTTCGTCCAAAGCCTACTTCACAAAATGTGCATTTAAAACTCGCACAAAAACTGAAAACCTTTAAATTTTGAAGTAGAATTAAGCAAAATATAAAGTGTGCTATATTTTTAGAATGGTAATTTAAAGCTCTATTCGGATAAGAAAAAATATACAGGGCATCCCGTTTAAAAAATATATTTTTGCGTTAATAACTATTAAAGTATTAGTTGTAAAGAAATGTAACTTACACTATTGAAATCCACGTGAAAAAGTGTTTTGAGAATGTTTTTACAGAAATCAAAAAATTTCAATAGGAAAAGAATTACAAACTTTTTTTAAAATGCAGATTTTTGAAAAACACCCTGCATATCTGAAACGGTACTAGATATCGATATGTGGTTTTTCACCATTAAGTTTATCATAAAAATTGAGCCTCAGACACCGACATCAGTTTTCCTTTCCTTCCTTTAGATAAAGGGTTTTACCTTTAAAAGTGTCCAATTTGGACCACCCTGTACACTAAATAGACTAATTTACCAGACCGTCCATCAATTTTACTCTTTGAAAATATCTTTTATAAGAGGTGTCTATGATTTTATACGTTCACAAAAACGTATATCATCTTTAGTCGTACCAAAAAAAGAATTAATTCACTTGCAGGAAAACTATAAATTACATGATTAATTACTGACAAGACAACAGTAATTATCATTGAATACAAATTGGCATTTAAAGTGGCATGGGCCTTTAATACCAGAACAAGTAGAAATCAAACAATGTAACGTATTCCGACTGATTTAAACCGTAATATTAATGTTTAATTTGCATTAATTTTGCATAAGGAAATTTCGATGAATGCAGATACTTTAAATGTATTCATTTTAACACGATTCATTACAATAATACAGGATGGTATATTTTTATAGTTAAAGCGCGTGTTAGATTAATGAGTCTTTTACCCTCGAGCAACAATAAGAGGAAGAGAAAATATCGCATGCGTTAAAATATTCGATAAATTTTGACGTTTTATGACACTTACGTACCTCAGGACGATATTATAATATAATATTAAAATAACCGGTCAAGTGCAAGTTGAACTTGCGCAATTAGTGTTTCGTACGTTGATTGCTTCTAAAATAAAAAAAAAGTAACGGGGTATAAAATGATCAGTGACTTGACAAAACACACCCCAAATGGGTTTTCAACAAAGTTTGTTTCCGATCTTTAATGAAAACTGATGACCTTGACATTTTTTTTTTTTTTTTTTATACACCAGATAAATTATTAACGGTAATGCACTCGTGATGATTTTCGTTCAATCTACACCTTGCAGAGAATATTCCACAATTTTTTCAAAATTTTTTTGATCAGTACTTTTCGAGGTGAGGGTGGGGGATAGCGATTTCTCGCGATTTTTTAAAAATAATACAAAGAAAAGTGTGCGCAAGTATTACATTACATATTTTTGAACTCGTGTTTTTACAAGCTTTCATTTACTCAGTATATATCACCACTACACCAAACATTTTATTTTTGCACTCGACGCGCGTTTCGCTAACCATGTTAGCTTCATCAGGAGCGATTAACTAAAGCTAAACTACAAATCTACCCTATTTATACTTAGCCTAACCCTTGAATTACTACAAAACAAAACACGTGAAGAAAATAACACCAAGTATGTCTCCATACCATATAATCCGAAATATAGCAAGGGACTCAATAAGGTATTTAATAAGGTAGGCCTCACCTTAGTCTATAAGTCATCAGACAATCTGAGGAATATCTTAGGAAATACCAAAGATACGAAAGTATGAAAATTATAAAATGTAAAAGTAGTTTAAATAAAGACAGAGGACCTATTCCTTATAGTCCCCTCTACTGGTTACTTGACCGGAACTGATGGCCTTGTATATGCCATTTGTAGTAATTCAAGGGTTAGGCTAAGTATAAATAGGGTAGATTTGTAGTTTAGCTTTAGTGAATCATCGCTCCTGATGAAGCTAACATGGTTAGCGAAACGCGCGTCGAGTGCAAAAATAAAGTGTTTGGTGTAGTGGTGGTACTGAGTAGTGTCATTGTGTCAAAGATTCCATATTCCCAACTAAGCTTTCATTTAACACCCCACTCAATGACCTAGCAAAATTTTTTTTCACTTCCGATTTCACCACTCAAAACTAACCCTTTAAGTCAAAATTTAGCTTTCAAAACTACAAGACTCTGTTCAGGCCATCAATTCCTATCTTATAGGTGTTCCGTACGGAACACTAAAAATTGATAGTGTAATTTACTCCATTACAGCTATTCAAGAGCACAGTTACGTTAACTGTTAGATGCTCATATGTTATGATTTGTTTACAACGTACGTGAGTTGTTAAAAAATTGTGAAAAATTACTGACTTTCATGTAAATAATTGATTAATTCTAAAAGCTATAAATAAAAATGGACAATAATTTTGAATACTCTAATACAGGGATGTCAAAGATACGGCCCGCGGGCCGCATCCGGCCCCGGGACGTATCAATAAGGCCCGCGATCGCAAGAAGAATCATGTTTTTTAGAGCTTTTAGTCTTCACTCGATTCCTCTACGTATATTATATACTATATAATTAAATAAATAAAATGTTATAATAATTCAGTACATTTTTTTATTTGAATCTGGCCCGCCTACACATTCTAAATTTAATATATGGCCCAAAATTGAGTTTAACACCTCTGCTCTAAGAGGTTGCTTAAGTTGTATTTTGTCCCACAAAAAGACAATATCTAGTTTTTTTTGAGAGGCCACATTTATCAATATTTCCTGTAATTTTTTTCGATACTAGGATTTATCACATTCCATATAATAAAACATTTTCACAATATAGATCAGAGCTTTTACCGAGCTATTTAAAATAATTACGTTTTTCTCTTCTAAGCAAAGTTTCAAAAGTAATTTATAAATTTAAAGATAATAGATAATTATTCGTAAAAAGTTAAAAACTAGAGTAAAAAGTAGAGTATTTATTCCATAAATTTGAAAAAACAGCTACTACAGAATAATATAGATAACGTACAGTAGGTCATTAAGACGAGATCAAAATATTGTACTTACACCTGCCAATTGTACACAGGCTACATTATTGCGTCGAATGCTGCTAAAACATTTCTTAGCAACAATTACTTTTAGAAATGAGAGTGGAAAATCAACTAGACAATTTGTTGGGAAATGGAGTCGTATTTATTACAGCTTATCTTAATAAAGACTAACCTCAACTTTTAAAACTGTAAATTTAATCGGCATGTAAATACAAATTCCTAAGTCGTATAAAAAAATAAAGCAAAACCACTTTTAAATACACCATTTTGCATAATTCATATGCTTGTCAATATGGCCGGTATTTATAAAATTTATTGCAATAATACGCTTCACATGTTGCAAATAATTGGTATGTTCGTGCAATAATCATGAACGTTCCTTTTTTTTACAACAACGTGCAACCGTTGAGCAAAGAAGCGCGAAATATAAAAGACATCTCATTTACTTGCAAGATATATCAATAAACATTCGTAAAATCAAAATATTATGACTGTTTCGTTATGCAACACGCAGTGTTTGTTTCATTATCTCCTGGTTAAAATAATATTAAAATTCAAATATTGACGCATTGCATACCATTGTAAATGTGACCAACATAAATTATGTTATCTCTTCTTAGCACTTCTGTTGCTCATTCTTTTGAAAAATATTACTTTCTGAACATTTTCCTTTTTTTGTGAATAATCGTTTTCGGGGACATTTTGCCGGGCAATTTTATCAGTGAATTTAAAAAAAAGTTTCAGTGTTTGTCAATACTGTGTATTTGTCGTATTATATATACCTATATATCACGATCACGATCTGCCTATATCAATCCACTGCTGGATGTAGGCTTTTCCCCATTACATGCCATTGCATTCTGTTCTCTGCCTCTCTCATCCACTGAGTTCCTGCCCTTTTCCTGATGTCGTCTCTCTATCTTGTATTTGGTCTCCTTGCACTTCTACGTCCAAGCCTTGGTCTCCACTTCAAAATTTTTCTCGTCCATCTGTCATCTGTTCTACGGAACTCGTGTCCGGCCCATCTCTATTTTAATTCGGCCACCCTTTCTAAGTCTACGACCTTACTTTGTTGTCGGATTCATTAGTTGCGTTTTCAGTCTGTTAATTTAATACCCAACATTCTCCGTTCATGCTCTCGCTGTGCCAGTATGTCTTTTTGTGAGACTCCATGTCTCAGCTCCGTAGGTGAGCACAGGAAGAATACACTGATCGTACAGTTTTCTTTTTAAAGTATTGCCTATTTCTACTGTAAGGCTGTCATTTATATTATCATATAATATCCAAGACATTTTACCTAGATATATATAACACGTAGACTGAAAAGTTTTTGGTCTAGCTACTTAACACACATTTTTTTTTGCAAAATTCGACTTTATTCATCAATATAGTCTCTTTCAAGAGCGATACAATCAGTTCAACGGTTTTCTAGCATTTCTATACCTTTCTTTGCCCTCAAAACAGGCCCCAGTTTCGGCGATAACTTCTTCATTGGAGTCAAATCTCGTTCCCGCTAGCATTTTTTTGAGGTCTGCGAATAGATAAGAGACGCTGGGGGCAAAATCTGGAGAATAAGGTGGATGAGGAAGCAATTCGAATTTCAATTCATGTAATTTCGCCATAGTAACCATTGACTTGTGACACGGTGCATTGTTTTGATGAAAGAGCACTTTTTTCTTATTCATTTGGGGCCGTTTCTTTGCGATTTCTGCCTTCAAATGCACCAATAACTTTATATAATATTCGCTATTGATGGTTATTCCGTTCTCAGCATAGTCGATGAAAATTATTCCATGAGAATCCCAAAATACAGAGGCAAAAACCTCCTCAGCCGACTGTTGTGACTTTCGTCGCTTCGGGCGGCATTCACAGGCTGCTGTCCGCTCAGATGACTGCCGATTTGATTCCGGTGTGTAGTGGTAGATCCATGTTTCATCCATTGCCACATATCGCATGAAAAAATCCTTTTTATAGCGCTTAAACGGGTCCAAACAGCTCTCAAAATCATTAACACGTTGTTTTTGGTCCACTGTGAGCAAACGCGGTACCCATTTCGAACAGAGCTTTCTCATGCCCAAATCATGATGCTCACTTTACGGTCATCCACAACAATTTTGTGGATTTTTTTGATGTTTTCCGGTGTAACCACCTCATTTGGGCGTCCAGAGCGTTCATCATCATTTGTATCTGTACGACCGCATTTAGATTCAGCATACCAGTAAATGATGAGTGATTTTCCAGGGGTCCCCGTAACATTTATCAAGCTATTATTTTGCTTGCGGTATTTTTTCCCATCAAAAAACAATGTTTAATCAATACACGAAATTTAAATATTTAAAAATATCAGAAGTAGCGTCACTAAAACCATTGTAACCTGTAAACTAATCGTTGAAATGTAATTAAATTTTGATATGTATCATTTGAAGGTTAGAACGCCCTGAAAACCATATGGATTTTTTGAAAAGGGCGACATTTGTGTGTTAGACCAGAAACTTTTCAGCCTACGTGTTATTATAAGCATGCAAAAAGTTTGGTATGGATCATCTCTGTGGAGATTACGCGTCCAGCAAAATGTAACTTTCCAGACATGAGACTTAAATAACCGTAACAGTATTATCTCTACTAGGCGTGCATTATAGGATACAAGCAAATAACATTTTACGTTTTATAGAAATTTCGAAGTTTTAGTCGCACTTTGAAAATTTTAATGTATTAAATTAATTACAAGGAAATTCAAGTTATCCATATTTCTGAAGCTACTTCTAAAGCAAAAGTATCAAATTTAACTTCAAATTCCAAAACTAAATTAAAAACCTATAAAAATCGTTCAACTTTTAAATACCTCATAAAATATGTAAGACTAAAAATTGGAAAAAATCTAGTATTTATGTAAGGAATTCAGTCTATATCAGAAAAAAAACAGTAAAGAAATGCCAATGAACCCTAATGACTGAAACAAAAATGTCCGGTTTGAAGTTATTTTATTTCGATAATATAGACCATTTATTGCGAGATTTCAACTCGCTCTTAACATTATAGTTATGTTGATTATGAGGTATTTAAACTTTGTCCACGTATATTTCTAACCTGATGTTGATAAAGTAAGCATACTACAATATCTATTTGTTTAGCTTACTCATTATATTAGTTTTTTTTCCATAAATTAGCCGCTTCAATTTTTTTTTCTTTATTTAGCTCTTACATTACATATTGAAAATATCGATTCTGTGAGTTCTGATTAGTCAATTAATTATTACTTAGAAATCAAAGAAAACTATGATTTTCTTGAGTTTGAATTTTACATACTCATAGATGTTTTAAGATAAAAAAAAACCGGTCAAGCGCAAGTTGAAGTTGCGCAATTAGTGCTCCGTACGGTGAATGTTTTTAAAATAAACATAAAATAACACACCTCAAATGAGTTTCCAACAAAGTTTTCTTCCGGTCTTTGTTGAAAACTGATGACCTTGAAAATTGCTTTTTTTATGTACCAGATAAATTACCACTTGTAATAATTTTCAATCAATCTACACCTTACAGAGAATATTCCAGAATGTTCTCAAAATTTTCTGTTCGGTATTTTTCGAGATAGGATGAGCGGACAGGGCTTTTTAGGCATTTTTTTTAAAAAAAATAATACAAAAAAAAGTGTGCGCAAGTATGACCTATATATTTTTGAATTCGTGTTTTCACAAGCTTCCATTTGACATCCCACTCGATGACCTGGTAACATTTTTTTTTCACATTCGATTTCACCCCCCAAAACTAACCCCTTATGTCAAAATTTAACTTTCAAAATTACATGGCTGCAATTGAGCCATCAATTCCTATATTTTCGACAACCTTCTATATCAAATAGTTTCGGAGAAAATCGGGTGTGACAGACAAACGGACACTGACTTGATCCCAAGTGTTCCGTACGGAACACTAAAAATGTGAAATTTTTGACGAGTCATTATTAGCTCATGATTAGAGTATACTTATTTATACAAAATTGCGATAGGGTAAATGTTAACATAGATCTTCAAAGGTTCAATTTTTGGTGCCTTTACACTCGGGCCAGTCTGCGTAGTCTCATTTGACAGTTGAGTGTCTAAATTCGCAAGAAATTCGTTTTCAATTAGGACTTAACAGATAAAAATAAAATATTGTGTTAAAATATTAAAAACTTATATTTTTTATTCCGAGATCTTTATTCTCGATTTTTATTAAATTTTCTTATTTCTTATAACAACGTTTATTTGGTGAAATTTAGGACATAAAATGTTACATTCAAAAAAATAAACTGGATGGCTAGGGGTTTTAAATTTTATGGTAATGAGACAGGACATTTAAAAACCTTTAGTAACTTAGACTATTGACGTTTTAAAATGATGTTTAAAATACATAGAAAAGCTAAAAAAGGTGAGTAACAAACTCGAGAAGTAGATGTCGTCTTGTCCAATCAAGTACAATTTAGAATGTTCACGTAACTTATACAATTTATGAACCTACCTTCTAAGAGATTGGCAGAATAGGTCAGTAGTTAGTAAAAATACATGCGTGAGACATATTTACGCTGCATTAGGACTGGTTTGCATTAACTGCATATTTGAGAACCCGTTGTTCCACCCACATCCTGTGGCGGTAAGACCGAGTAAATCTTTTGAAAGATTATAGCAAAACACCTATTAAATCATCGGTTATTTGTCCGTTGGAGACCAGTTTCATGAATATTTTAGCACCAGACCTGCTCTCGAAAGTGAAGACATCTGTGGGAAGTGTAAGACTCATTTATGGTCTACCAAATAGGAAATTGCATTGTTTACTGCCTGTGAAAGCAGGTTTGAGCTTTAAATTTTATCTTGATTATAGTTCTTTATCTCTTTGTGATAATATGAAGAACTACATCAGCCTATTATTGAGCAAATATTAGAAAAAATACTACATTTGTCCGCAAAGTCATGCTACTTGCACTAGTATTTCTGATAAAAAAAACCGGCCAAGTGCAAGTCGGACTTGCGCAATTAGTATTCCGTACGTTGACTGCTTTTAAAATAAAAATTTTTGTTATGGAGGTATAAAATGATCAATGACTTCACAAAACACACCCCAAATGAGTTTTTCAACAAAATTTTTTTATCCGATGTTTACTGAAAACTTTTTTTTTATATACCAGATAAATTATTAAAGGTAATGTACTCGTGACAATTTTCATCCAATCTACATACTGTGAAGAATTTTCCAGAATTTTTTCAAAATGTTTTGATCAGTACTTTTCCAGATAAGGAGGGGGGTAGCGATTTTTGATAATGTTTTAAAAATAATACAAAGAAAAGGGTGCGCAAGTATTAGATCATATATATTTTTGAACTCCTGTTTTTACAAGTTTTCATTTGACACCTTACTCGATGACCTGGTAATTTCTTATTTTCACTTTCGATTTCACCCCCCAACACTAACCCTTTAAGTCAAAATTTAACTTTCAAAACTATACGGCTCTGATGAGGCCATCAATTCCTATATTAGTGCCAAACTTCAACTTTCTATGTTAAATAGTTTCGAAGAAAATCGGGTGTGACAGACGGATCGACATACGGACAGGCAGACACCGAAGTGATCTCATAAGTGTTCCGTACGGAACACTAAAAATTATAAAACTCAGTGGCCCTGTTTTGAAGATGTGTCGCAAGTTTTAAGAAGGTGGAGATGTATTATGGCGGCTACCTTAATCTGAGGAGAAATTTGAAATTACATAGATCAAGTTTAAAAAGATATTTTGAGGGTTTTTATGTTCAAAATTACAAATATAATTAGTTCAAAACCGTGCAGTCCTAAGGAGAGGTGAAACTGAATGTCTGTCTAGGGCACCAAGTAGAAAAGTTCAACGTTCGTATAGATTTTTTAGTCAGATTATAACAGTTCATAAGGTGAAAAGATAGCTGACCCTTGTTCAGGGTGCCAAACTTTCTAAAGTCTATCCTAAATTCCTATACCTTACAAGTTGAATATTGAGTTAATAAATTGAGTTTCCTGTGATTATTGAAGCTATTATGAATTTATACGTATCGTGTTATGATTTAACATTTTTTTAATTTCGTAAAACTGTCTATAAATATTTAATTAGTAAGCTCTAAAATCTTTTCCAATCAGTCGCAAAACTTGAGGTAATTAAAAATATAATAATAGGTTTGTAGCATTGTTGGATCTACAATTTTAAATCAGAAGTTTCTGAGTGAAAATTCGTGAAGAATTTTTAATGGGAATATCATTTTGAAGCTTTGGTCTTCTCATCCAAAATATGAAATATCCATTATAGCTTTACAGGTCACGGTCATCATTTTGGATAAGCCATTTTCTATTCGAAAACTTCAAAAACAACAACATTCTTAGCAATCTCGAAAACGACGGAAACATCGTCTTGAAGCAATAAACGTAAAACAGGGTTTCTCCGGAAAGTAATGCAATTAAGTTGGTAAAATTATTTAAGATATAGTCACAAATGTTTAAAATTTTTCAAAGAACTCCCCTTGGGCATCCACACACTTTTGCCAGTGACTTCACAATGCATGATACGCATCCTGGAAGGCGTCAACGGAAACCTCGTTTAGAGCCCTTGTCACGGCGGTTTGGATCGCTTCAACGGTTCCAAAACAGGCTCCTTTCAGGGCGGTCTTGATCCTCGGGAACAAAAAGAAGTCTGCCGGAGCCAAATCACGAGAAGTGGAGTAACGTTGCCAAGCTGCGTGCTTACCGAGGAACTCTCGGACGTCCAGAGCGGGGGACATCCTCCACCTCTTCCCGGCCATTTTTAAACAACTACAATCACCTGGAAACTTGAGAATAGGAGTCTCAGTAGGCTTCCTGAATAATTTGGTGGGTGTCGGCAAGGCTCCCAGAGCTCGGAGCAGACTGAGCTTGGAAGCGTTGTGAAGCAAAAGATCCCTCACCTAACCCAACCAGTCCGAACGCTCTGCGACTGGGAGAAGCGGCGGGAAAAAAACAAATTGCTTTATTTTGCGGACAAACCCTATATATATATATATATATATATATATATATATATATATATATATATATATATATATATATATATATCTGTGTGTGTATGTGTGTGTTATGAAAATCACTTAATATATTCAAACCGGTATATCTCTGTAGCCAAAGGAATTGGAGAAAAATAGTAATAAATAGTGCTCCTCGATAATAACAAACGAATAACGAATTGAAAACTACTCACCGATATTTATTTTTATTGCAATCAGTTGACTATATTATTATTTGCATGCTTTAAAATAAATAACAAACAATTTGTTTCTTCTTAACAATTAAAAATTTCCTAGTAAAGAATGCAATAAACACAACACATTTATGTTAAAATTAGATCTTACTGTTCCTGTTTAATTAAACAGACCGTTACAAAAACTAATTGTCTTCAGCTACATCAATGAATTAATTCCGGCACTTTTGATATTACCCATTTGCAATATTTTACGAAAAAAATATTTATTTTGGTAAAATATTTTCAGGTATAAACATAAAAGACGTCTTTGACATTCCACCGATGGGCATCATGTGTATCAGTCTGCCTGTCTCGCTTCAATTCCCTTTTAAAACTCCTTCTCTTTTTTCATTCAAGATCTCCAACGCTTATCTCAGCTGTGCCACAGGTGTCATTACTTTTTAAAATTACGCAGTCTAGTGATTTATAAAATTTTGAATAATGTTTGAATTTTCAGTATATTAAATGATTTTCATAACACCGTACGGATTTTTTCTTTATATAGTGAAAAACTTTCTATAGTGAAATTTCGGTCAACGTTTTGGTCTTTCACTATATATATATATATATATATATATATATATATATATATATATATATATATATATATATATATATATATATATATGTATGTATATATATGTATATATATATATATATATATATATATATATATATATATATATATATATATATATATATATATATATGTATATATATATATATATATATATATATATATATATATATATATATATATATATATATATATATATATATTAAAGAAGGAAGTTAATAAAAACATAAAATAATACTGGAAGCTTGAAAAATTATTTGGTTAATTAAATACGGCCGTGGCAATCGATGTGAACACTAGTATCTGTCGACATCCTATAAATTTCCAATATTATTTGCCTTTTAGAGAAAAATTTTGATAAAACATTTTACTGACCGATAATTCACAAGCACTTTATGCTATAATATCGCCTCTAGAGTTGTAAACTACGGATTTAATGTTCTTCCTCAACTTTAACTTATCTGTTTGTCAGTTAATCTCACGTTTCTTGCTTTATGGATTACTACCGAGATTGCCTCCATCAATCGTTGACTTTTCTTAGCTCAGTATGTGGCTTTAACCGTAATACAATTTAAGACATTTACTGCTAAAAAAGCGGTATGTTAGTACAGTGGCGTGGTCTTAATCTAATAGAATCTAGATTAGAAACTTTTAAATATTTCGTTCATAATTATTGCCTTCAACAATTTAAACATATCAAGTGCTCCATTAGGGCGATAAAGTCTAATTTCTTCTTTATCGTACAAGTAATAAAAAAATGGTTAACCCAAAAAAGTCAAACATTAACAGCCAGATTCACTCAATAAGTCTAAAAATTAGGTGTAGCTGCTATGGATTTTACAACTTCTAGGAATCCAGTTGACTTTTGATTTTGATAATGTAACTTTCTTTTTGTAAATATCATCAAATAAATGTTTTTATATGAAAATTAATACCATAATCGAAATTTCTTTTCTAGAATTTTAATAGAACATTTTACTTTTACCTATTTAATTATAACTGAAAACGAATTTTCTGATCATATATTGCCCAGAATTATATCTTCAGTTGACTTATTGGCGCTCTTGTCAATTTTAACCCCTAACGAACAAGTTAGACTAATTTTAAAGTTAGGCGTTTTTAAACACTTAAAGATATATTGCATGTACCATTCCTAATACTGATAAATCAAATGAAATGATGATCAAAATATGTTCATGTTGAAAATTTGTAGCCTAACTTTACTATTTATTTACACTAATAGTAAATTAAATTAAATGTATCTTGTTCTGAAAATTAACAGATGAACTTTGTCAAAAAACTGCTGTGAATAAGATATATAAAAAAACAAATGTCATTTATACCCGGCTTGTTCCAATAACTGCGCTAAATTTAAAAACTGTTATTCTTCCCTAAATTTATAGTTGCAACACTTTCGTTAGTTTAATACTGTAATTTTGGTCGGTGGATACGTATCTTGCGATATGTTTAAAATTTTTGGGTTATCGTTGATATTACGGAAAATATGAATCTTGTTTTTAAAAAAATGATCAACCTGCGACATACTCTTATTTCCAATCTCAAAATTTTAATTCTTTTTAGAATCAGAAGGAGAAGATCTACGATTTAAGATTATCACTAAATTTAGTATTTAGTTATTAATACAAGAAAACGATCTATTTGGGCCCCATTTATGATAATACTAGCCGGGCCCGCGGCTCCGCTCGCGTGGACTTGATTCACTACTATCGTCACTGCTTATTCCTTATGTTACCCAACGTAATATAATATCTCCCATTATTTTTCCTTATCTCCCAATATTTTCTCCTTATTTCCCATTATCTCTACATAATTTCCATTATCTAGGCTTATCTCTGCTCATCTCCCATTATTTCTCCTTATCTCCCATTATTTCTCCTTATCTCCCATTATCTCACCTTATTTCCCATTATCTAGGCTTATCTCGACTTATCTCCCACTATTCCTCCTTATCTCCCATTACTTCTCCTTATCTCCCATTATCTCACCATAACTCCCACTATCTAGACTTATCTCTGCTTATCTCCCATTATCTCTCCTTATCTCCCATTATTTATACTTATCTCCCATTATCTCACCTTATCTCCCATTATCGAGGCTTATCTCGACTTATCTCCCATTATTTCTCCTTATCTCCCATTATCTCACCTTATCTCCCATTATCTAGGTTTATATCGAATTATATAGAACATATGTATAAATTTATAAAAACACGTAAATCGGATAAGTGGTTCTCGAGTGATAAGCGCACTAACGGACAGACAAAGAGACGTTGCATTTTATATATATTGTATTCTTTGCTACATGATATTGTTCCATATTTAATACTTTAGGGAGTGTATTACAAGAGAACGCGCTAGCGGCAAACTTTTCTCCGACTTGATTCACTATTATCGACACTGCTTATTCCTTATGTCACCTAATAAAATATATCCTATAACCTGGCCAGAGAACATACGTATGTTTAAAAAAAAAGCACGTAAATCGGATAAGTGGTTCTCCAGTGATAAGCACACTAACGGACGGACAGACAGACAGACAGACGGATAGAGAGACATTGCATTTTATATATATTACAGATATTCTCTGCTACATAATATTGTTCCATATTTAATGGTTTGGACTGTGTATTGCAAGAGAACGCGCTAGCGGCAAACTTTGTCCGACTTCATTCACTATTATTGTCACTGCTCATTCCTTATGCTACCTATCGTAATAAAATATAGCCTATAACCTGGCCGGAGAACATATGTATGTTTTAAAAAAAAGTACGAAAATCGGATAAGTGGTTCTCCAGTGATAAGCGCATTAACGGACAGACAGACAGACAGACAGACAAACATTGCATTTTATATATATTATAGATATAGATTATTATTATTATTATTATATAACCTGGCCAAAGAATATATGCATGAATTTAAAAAAAGACAGGTAAATCGGATAAGTGGTTCCTGCGTGATAAACGTACTAATGGACAGACATACAGACAGAGAGACATTGCATTTTATATATATTATAGATTATACATTACATATATTCTTTGTTACATAATATTGTTCCATATTTAATGGTTTAGGCTGTGTATTGCAAAGGCACGCGCTAGCGGCAAACTTATTTCTTACATCATTCGCTATTTTACGTCACTGCTCATTCCTTATGCTACCTATCGTAATAAAATATAGCCTATGTTATAAACCTGGCCAGAGAACATATGTATGTTTTAAAAAAAAAAGTACGTAAATCGGATAAGTGGTTCTTCAGTGATAGGCGCACTAACGGACAGACAGACAGACAGACAGACAGAGAAACGTTGCATTTTATATATATTATAGATAAGTTATTCAAGTTTACCCGATCCAATAGCTTAAAGATCCGAAGATCGAGCGTAACCCGCTATTTTCTGGTTATTCTGAACCTATACAGTTGGCTTTAACTTATTTAATGATACAATCCTTATACTCGTATGTTTATAAGAAGACTTTATGAAAATAATTAGAGTGTACATTCTACTGAATATCACTGCATTATAAGTCCGGACAGTCGAGTATAGATATTTGTGGAATTTCTAAACAAATCCTTTAATAATCACTACACAGGCATCTATCGTAAAAATATTTTATTTCATCCGGTGAATCTAACTAAAACTTCTTTCCCACTGTATCGACATAAAATCTGAACGTTAAAATAAAATCACATTTTAAATTTTTTTAGAGTAACAACAGTAACATTTTTTCATTTTTTTTTGTTTGCATGGGGCCCGAAATTGACGCTGCGTAAAGGAGCGGCAAAATTAAGAATATCGGGTTTGAATGTGTCCCATGAGACCATTCATCAACATCTTCGTGCTCTTGATAACAAATTCCGAAGCACGTTGAAGAAACCTTTGCTGGGCGAAAATCATGCCGCGAAGCGGCTCGCTAAGGTCCACGATAAGATACTAGAGTGGTCCTCACAATCTCTAGACGCCAATCCAACTGAAAACGTTTGGTCCTTTGCACAGAGAAAGCTCAGAGGAAAAACTGGGGGGACTTTGACTCAGTTGTCTCGCGAGATTTGCAGAGTATGCAGAAAATCTCGTCGACAGCATGCAGGAGGCGATTCGATAACTTACTAAGGTAAATGCGCCGTTGTTAATACACCAAAGAATACATTGATGGCAAAAAATGTTCTCGAAACACATTTTTTTCAAGAATACGAGTGGTCACTTTCTTACTTGACAGACTGTACTGTTATGTACCATTTCCCAGATTTAAATTATTGACGTAAATTAGGATATGTCGGAGAGTATGAAATAAATTAGTTTCTTTCATTAAGCTTAAAAACAATTTGACTTCAGTTAACGTTTATTGTCCTTTTAATTTTAAAAAATCAATATGCATACTATTTTTTTGATCATATATCGACTAGTTCTTTGGAAGTAGCGAAGAGTATTTTGTGTTAAAAAGTGAAATAAATGGATAAAATAAGTTTAATAATGTTGTTATTCCTTCGCAGTTTTTTTTCTTTCCACATAAAGAATTTAATTTAAATATAAAATACCGTAAGAAATAAAAATAAATTGCCTGTTTGATACTGTTTCATTTTATAAATTCTTTATAATGATTTTAAATGATACGTAAAATGAAGAAAACTAATCAGAGAATTTCTTTCAGACAGTTACAAATTGACTGAATCATCAATGAAGATAGGCTGGCTGCTCATTTCATCTATACCATACAAGTAGTAAAGGTATATTATTTCAGATAAAAAGAACTACCTTAGTTATATTAAAATATATACATAATACTGGCATGTGATATACGTATAACTATCAAATCTCATTTGTAAATACATCGGTAAGTAATATGATCGATTGTCTATCAGTACATTAGCAAAGTTGTATACCTCTGGGAGTTTCTGTACATCAAGTATCTAACGTTACTTTTCAGGGTGTTCGATCAGTAATAATAAGTTGTTGTAAAGGCACGTAACATAAATCATTGTTAAGAATGAATATATTTACCATACTAAGAATATCATAATAGAAAATTTAATTTTTTAGAGACGTAAGATTAAATAAGAATTTTCTCTTATTTCACACGTCATCAGAAGTAACATAAATGATGCTCACTTAAAAAATCAACGCTCTCAAAACTTTACAATTTTTAGTTTAATTTTTAAAATTTCTTGCAAATACCATCTTTCTAGTACAAATGAATCGAAATCACTTGACCATGATCATGGTCTTTTTCTTTTCAGAACTTTAGATGTAAAATCTAAAAACACGTTTAATAATCCACCGACTTGGAGCTTATTTGTAATGAATGCATCTGTAAGAGTATTGCTTTCTGAAATGTGTTTTTATCGATAAATAGTAGACCAGACAGTAGAAAGATATAAGATGTGCTTGTCAATATTTCGTATTTGCCTATGAGGCAGTCCTGAAACTAGGTTATTCGACATACGAGTACAAAATACAATTGTCCTAACTTAATACGTAAATGACTATTATATCCTAGGGTACCTAAAAGTGAGGTAATTGTTCTTTTCTCGTACTTGACTTAATTTTATTTAAGATTAGTTGTGCCTGCTGCTCCGCTCGCGTGGACTACAGAATTATTGTCTAGGTTTTTTTGCGGCAAACTGTTTTCCGGCTAACGTAACAAAATATATACTAATACCTGGCTAAAAAAACATATAAATCGGATAAGTGGTTCTCGAGTGATAAGCGCACTAACGGACAGAGAGAGAGACATTGCGTTTTATATATATATATATATATATATATATATATATATATATATATATATATATAAATTCTTGTTTATGTTACTAAATCTGTTCTGGCAAATACTTAGTTACAGTATTGAAATAGGTAATCTAGGCTATTGACAGAAAAACCTTTTTTAAATGGCAGTAGTAAGTAATAACTGAACATTCCAGTTGTTGCCTTGCAACAAAAGAAAGTAATGAAATTTTATGACAAACTTATTTTAGGATGTTTATCTTGAAAAATACGAAAACATCGATAGCATACTATAAAACAAAGTGTAAATGCAATTCACTGTTAGAGGGGTATTCTCTAGCGCTAATTTTATTCAACTTTTTACAACACTGTGTTTACGTCTCCTGCTAAAGTGAAGTATTGCAGTATCATCATCCGAAATTCTCCATATTTCAGACTCCCTAGATCAGGAAAAACAGTTTCCCATTTCCGTCAAAGATGTTGATTTTAAATTTAGTACCCATACGAGGGTAGATTGATAAATCTGGTAAATTTCTACGAAATGTTAAGCAGCATGACTGTTGGTAAGCGTGACTCGTAAGTGATCGGTGTTACACCATTCGTAGAAATGGATAAAGCCGAGTTTCGTGCAGAGAAAAAAATATTTTTATTGAAAAAATGGACTGCGGCTTAGATAAAAACTGAACGAACGAAGTTGATGGACACTGCACCAGCACAAAAGACCATTTATTACAGGAAAAATAAATTTAAACGCACGTTCAGGGAGTCTGATTGAGGTTTCTTCTGAAGAAATAGTCGATAAAATTCATGGCATCGTGATGGAAGATCGTTGCATTAAGCTTCGTGGGAATGCTGAGATGGTGGACATATCATGTGAACGGGTACATAGTATCCTGCATGAAGCTCTAAAAATGAAAAAGGTGAGTACACGATGGGAGCCGCGTTTGTTGACTCCAGACCAAAAACACACGAAGAAAGACATTTCAAAATTGTGTTTGGAAAAGTTGCAGCGCAATCTGAAGGAGTTTGGGTGTCGTTTTATGAATATAGACGAAACGGAGATTCACTATTACACTCCAGAGACAAAATGTCAGTCAAAGAAAGTGGGTTGGCGAAATTGCAAGTGCATTGGGAAAAAACGAAAACAGTGTTATTGGCGAGTGATAGCAACTGTTTTCGGGGAATCACAGGGTATCATTATGACTGACTTTATTATATAAAGTTTTGGACCATTTGTATAGTGAGTTGAATAAGAAGCGATCAATATTAGCGCGCAAAAAAGTGCTCCTTCACCAGGAGAATGTGCCTGTTCAAACATCGGCCGTTGCAACGGCAAAAGTGCACGAGCTGGGTTTTGAAATAGTTTTCTAGCCACCCTATTTCCCCGATTTGGCCTCAAATTACTTTTTTTGTTTCCTAACTTCAAAAGTTCGATTAGGAGGACCAAATTTGTATCGACTGAGAAGAGGTTCAGTTCGAAATAAAAATTTAAAAAAATGGAATCTTGCTGGACTCAATGGAGATTTATGTTGCGCAATAAATTTTTGTTTCTGCAAAAAAATGTTATTTAATTTGTTTTTCCCAAGACTTTTGAGGTAGAAATGGAATCTATAGTTTTTGAAATATATTGCTATAAGAAAAAGGCATGAAAAGTGTAGGTATTATTAAATGTTATATAGTTTAAAAAGTATGAGAATTTTTTTCCAGTTTTTGGTTATGACATTGGATAAACTTTAAGCACAATTATTTAGAGAGTTAATGGGATGAGGAAGGGGTTTAAAGGGTTAGCTTCGTACATATTGTATTACATGTCCTTCTGAAGTAGAGTAATATAAAAATTAGGTTTTTTTACTATAGAAGACCTGAACTAACCCGAACGTTTTTTATGTTAATAACTTTTCATCATTAAGTAGTGTGAAAAAGTCAAATTCAACATGTATTTTAAACACGTAGGCTGAAAAGTTATTGGTCTGACACACAGATGTCGCCCTTTTCAAAAAATCCATATGATTTTTAGAAAGTACCAACCTTCAAACGATACGTGTCAAAATTTCATGACATTTCGACGATTAGTTTACAAGTTACAGTAGTTTTAGTGACGCTACTTTTGATATTTTAAAAACAATGGAAAAATCGAATTTCGTGTGTTGATTAAGCACTGTTTTTTGATGCGAAAAAATACCGTTCAAGCAAATCAATAGCCTGATAAGTGTTACGGGCACTCCGTCCCTGGAAAATCACTCATCATTTACCAGTATGCTGAATTTAAACGCGGTCGTACAGATACAAATGATGCTGAACACTCTGGACGCCCAAATGAGGTGGTTACACCGGAAAACATAAAAAAAATCCACAAAATTGTTTTGGATGACCGTAAAGTGAAATTGCGTGAGATTGCTGGCACCTTAAAGATATCAAACGTGTTGGTCATATTTTGCATGAACGTTTGGGCATGAAAAAGTTCTGTTCGAAATGGGTACTACGTTTGCTCACAGTGGACCAAAAACAACAACGTGTTGATGTTTCTGAGTGCTGTCTGGGCCTGTTTAAACGCAATAAAAAGAATTTTTTCATGCGATATGTGACAATTGATGAAACATGGATCCACCATTACACACCGGAATCAAATTGGCAGTCAGGTGAGTTGACAGCAGCCGGTGAAAGCCATCTGAAACGACCAAAGACACCATAGTCGGCTGGGAAGGTTTTGGCCTCTATATTATGAGATGCGCATGGAATAATTTTCATCGACTATGCTGAGAAGGGAAAAACCATCACTAGCGAATATTATATAAAGTTATTGGTGCGTTTGAAGGCAGAAATAGTAAAGACACGGCCCAAAATGAACTAGAAAAAAGTGCTATTTCATCAAGTCAATGCACCGTGTCACAAGTCAATGGTTACGATGGCGAAATTGCATGAATTGAAGTTCGAATTGTTTCCTCATCCACTGTATTCTCCAGATTTGGCCCCCACCTACTATTATCTATTCGCAGACCTCAAAAAAATGTTCGTGGGAAAGAGATTTGGCTCCAGTGAAGAAGTTATCGCTGAAACTGAGGCCTATTTTGGAGGCAAAGAAAAAGCCTTCTATAAGAGAGGTGTAGAAATGTTAGAAAACGTTGGGCTGATTGTATCGCTCTTGAAGGAGACTATATTGATGAATAAAGTCGAATTTTGCAAAAAAAAAATGTTTTAAGCAGCTAGACCAAAAACTTTTCAGCCTACATGTTAGAACAGCTTGTCTGAAAGGGAAATACACAAAACTGTAATTTATTAGTAAATAAACTGCAAAATCCGTTAGAAGTAAATTAATAATTTTATTAGACTCAATTGGAGGTTATTCTAAAGTCGTGTATTTGCCAGGAAACGATTTATTCGAATTTTACTTTTTAATCTAATCAATCACCTAAGTACAAAATGGAATAGACAAGCATTAATCACATTATAATGGGTATTTGTACATTTTAGACGTACAAACAACCGTTTACTCTTTACTATTTATGAGCCCGCACCAAACATTTTTTTAGATATATTTGTTAGTTTGGTACTGACTTCCTTCCATTTTAAAAGTTATTTTTTAAAGTTTTAGGTAATTTAAATGGGTGGCCATATCGTAGTGGTTAAGGCATTCTATGCCAGCGACTCGAGTTCGTATCTCGGTTCGGGAAATAATAATAAAAAAAGATAAATAAATAATAAAATAAAATAAAAATTTACAACTTGACGGTCGCCTCTCTCGGGAATACAATGACAAATCATTCCTAGTATCATGCCTAGTAACGCCTTCTCACTTTGACCGCCCGAAACCGGCATCAAACTGTAGGCCTCTTTGTCTGTGAAAAATACTTAAAAAAAGGCACCAACCACAGGCAAAGGCGAGAGGGTCGTCTTCGTCCGTATCGGATAATGCACTTCAAGAAGAAGGTAATTTAAATAATTACACTTTATTTATGAAAACTAATATAAGATGATAACTACAAAAAACAAAATACAGAGTTAACTGTTATAAATGCAAATATTGGTGAAAATTAGTATTAAATTGAGTAAAGAATCCTATATCATTTTTTCCTAAATTTAATAATTATTGCTAATAAATAACTTAAATTTTTAGAGAGAAAGACTCATATCAATCAAATTTGGTAATTTTGCTTATTTAGAAAGTTTCATGTTTTAAACTTTACCACAGAAAAAAACCGGTCAAGTGCAATTCGGACTTGCGCAATTAGTGTTCCGTACGGTGATTATTTTTAAAATAAAAAAAAAATTGTTACGTAGTAGTATACAAAACACTCCCTAAATGAGTTTTAACAAAGTTTGCTTCCGATCTATGTTGAAAACATGACATTCAGCACATCTAATTTTAAAAACATGTTAACTCAAGAAATAACAAAGTCATTTACCCAATAGTTTTTAACCACCAATCCAGAGATTTACACGTAAATCCGCCGTTAGGTTCTTCCGAACATAAACTGCTTTCGACATCGAGTACCCTACCAATCAGTAACAGAAAGGCGCTTTAACCGCGAGAAATATAGTTTTCTATATAGGAAGAGCTCATGGAATATTTTTGAACTTTATCTTGGATAAAGGTCTGTGTTAGATCCGATGACCCGTCTGTCATTTTAGCCGGTATGGAAGTTTACATCCCTTTTTCAAAGAAATGTCCTTCCAACGGCAAACTTGGTTCGACCGAAAATGCAAAGAAGCTGTTGCTTCTAAACATTTGGCCTACCGATAATGGCGTGAAAATTCTAACGTCATCGATCATGACAACTTTGTTCATATCCGGCACAGACGCAAAGAAATTATCGACGAAATTAAGAAGGTACACAATCAAAGAACTAAAAACAAACTTCTTACCTGCCCCAACAATTCTAGGTTTTTGGTTAGTTACTAAGGCCATTAGTCAAAATTTTACTAAATTGACTATATCACCACTCACACGGCTAGATAATACTAATGCAACGACGCCAGATGAGAAAGTCAACTTTTTGCTTTAGATTTTACTTCTGATTTCAAAGGAAGAACACCACCAACCATTTCCATACTGTCGTCAAGGCTGCTCAATATTGCCTTCAGGCAGCGTATCAGTAAACGAATTTTAATGAAGCGAGATACCAAAAAAGCTTCTGGTGCTGACGGAGGCATTGAAAATTTTTCTTTTTGTTATATACCAGATAAACTACCGAAGGTAACACACACACTGGTCATAATTTTCATTCAATCTACATTTTATATAGAATATTTCAGAAATTTTTCAAAATTGTTTTAAAATTTTTTGATCAGTACTTTTCGAGATAAGGGGGGCGAACAGTGATTTTTGGCGGTTTTTAAAAAATATTATACCTGGCGCCTGTATTACATCATATATATTTTTGCACTCGTGCTTTCACAAGCTTTCATTTGATACCCCACTCGATGACCTGATGATTTTTTTTTCACTTCCGAATTCACTCCCCAAAACTAACCCCTTAAGCCAAATTTAACTTTCAAAGTCACACGGCTTTGATGTATGCATCAATTTCCATATTTGTGCCAAATTTCAACTTTCTATATCAAATAGTTCCGGAGAAAATCGGGTGTGACAGACGGAGAGACAGTCGGACACCGAAGTGATCCCATAACTGTTCCATACGGAACACTAAAAATAGCTATATTTTCTGTGACTTTGCTCAATAAACTTTAATTCGTGGATTAAATTAAAGAGTTTAATTAACTTTGCTCTGTTCAAGAGTAAAGATCCCTGAGTATAAAGGCCTTAAGTTATAAGAAATATTGGAATATAAAAAAAAGAGTGCATGTTGCAAAATATTACGTACATTTTTAAAATAATTTAGAATTTCATTTTCAAAAATCTCCATTATTACTAGAATTTAACAAGAATTTTATAAAACTTATTTCTTAAGGTTCACATAAACTATCACTTGCTAATATTTTCACTTAAACTGTTTACACTCTGTAAAATTCTAAACTATTCTTGAAAAATTTTTGTAGTTATGTGAGTCATATAGTATGTCAACTATACTGTTGTTCGTCAAAAATATAATCTTACAAATGCATCGCCCCTTTTAATGTCTCCGGTAAAGCACGTTGGTGTGATATTTTAACTACTGTTATTTCTTCTTATATCCTGTTTTAAACCAGAATCTAGAATCTTTTATTGACAATTAGAGAGGTTAAACCTATAACTATTATGCAATAAGGTGAACTAATCATGATTACACATTTGTGTCTTAAAATATTTATATGCCTGTAACCTTAATGTGGTGAGAGAGAATTTAAGACATTAGTAATAATAATAATAATAATAACTTCATCAGTATAAACTTAAAATGAACTTAAGATTAACTAAAAGCTAATCCTATGGTAGGGTTCGGAGAGTCTTAGATAGTGACGTCTGGTGTTGGGTGGAGGTTCATAGGCGTTTCTGACTGTGAGGTTGGGGTCATGAGCGGGTTTATCTAGAAATTTGAACTGAGCGTTATTGATGAATTCTCGGACTGTGGGCATTTCAAGGTCCCGCTGAATCAGTGTGTTACGGACAAACCTTGGGGCTTTGGCGACGATTCGGAGTGCCTTGTTTTAAACGGATTGGTGGATGTGATTGCGTGACCTTTTACATCATGCCAGACTGGAATATGTGAGGCTGGCTGATCATTTTGTAAATTGTTAAACTGCTGCGTGTTGACAATTTACTAGAATAAGGCAGAGCTTGCCGAGGAGCTGATCGGCTTTGGTGGTGGAGGTGGTAACCTTGTCCTTCCATACTAGCCGCTTGTCATAGTAGAGACCCAGGTACTTCATGCTGTTGGCCTATTGGAGTCTGGTGTCGGGAAGGTGAGGCTTGCCGGCATAAAGCTGAAAGATTTGCTGAACATGATGGCTTAGCTCTTGGCTGGGTTGATCTGTATTCTCCAAAGTTCGAGCCAGGGAACTAACATGTAGGGGTGGTGTTGAAGGCGGCTGATGATGATCCTTGTGGACTTGGTGATGGCAGTGATGACAGTGTCATCGGCATACATAATCAGGGAGGTCTGGTTTGAGTTGGGAATCTCGGCAGTGAAGATGTTGAATAATTGGGGGGACAGAGTTTTTGGGGTTGCCGGCTCGTATGGGCTTCACGTCGGTCTGGTCCACTCGAACTTGAAATGTACGGTCCGAGAAGGAGAGGACCAGTCGCATGATGTCGTCTTCGTGCCAAACTCGGTTGAAGATCTTGGAAATGTCAAGAAAGACTGTTGACGACGTGTTGGGAGAGAGCTATGGTATAATGCACGGTGCCGTGAGAGGATCCAAAACACAAACTGTTCATTTCGAGGATAATTTTCTCAGTCACTTTGCCTAGGCAAGGAAGTAGACTAATTGGCCGATAGTTGCTAACTTCGTGAGGGGGAGTGTCGGGTTTCCTGATCAGGATGATCTCCGCTTTCTTCCAGAAGGGTGGGAAGTAGCTGAGGCTTAGGATACCGTTTATAATGTTAGTAGCTTCTGTAACCTGCTTCTTGGGGAGTTTTTTCAGGGCTTTGATGCTGATTTTATCATGCCCTGGGGCTTTATGGACAAAACATAAGTTGACGATGGTTTGGGTTGCCGAAGGGGTTGTAAAGTAAGGGTTTGCTGGGGCCTGGATCTGTTTGGAGACCTGAATAGTCGAGGCGACCCTCTAGCCTTGGGCAAGGTTGGGGCGAGCTGGGGAATTCTAGCATTTCTGCTTAAAGATCAGCTTTTTCTTGAAGAGTGACAGCAGTGGTTCCAGAATGCAAAATTGTGGGGGTTGAACGGGGGGTGTCTTTAGAATGGGCTTGGGCCATTTTCCAAAGAGAGTTGTCTTGGGTACTAAGGGACTCACGCTTAGAACTCCATCTGCTGTTGTGGTATTGGAAAAGGCTTTCCCTAACTTGTTCAATGGCCTTTTGATGTAGGGGTCGCCAGTGCGGATGGCTCTTCTCAGCAGAGGGTTTTTCTCTCGTATGCTCTTTGATGTAAGGAGAAATTTACCTGGAGAGCTTGTGGAAGACAGTCGGACCTTCTGTGGCCTATGAAAGTGGCCTCATGTGAAGTGATGCTGTTGAAGAGTAGTCGTTTCTGGACAACTTGGGGATTAGCGCCATTTGCGTTCGTGACTAGGTTTCCCAGTGAACGTTATTGGCACTGAAATCGCCACCCAGGACCAATCTTCGATTGTTGGCACCGACAAGTAAATGATACTCTACAGTGTCACTCGGGTGGTTGTCTCCATTTTGTTGGTAAACAGAAGAGAAATGTATAGAGGTATTGTTAGTAATGGAAACGGCTATCGTAGTGGCTTTGTGGATTATTTGATTAGAATCATGGTACCTCGCGGGGGGCCCTGATTCTATGAAGTTGGGGATTTTGAAACGATGGCTGGGTTTTAGAAACGTTTCTTGGATTAGAGCAATGTCGAGTCTATGCTCCTGGAGGATATGTTGGGGCAACTACTCATACTTAGGCAGAAGTGTTAAAAACGGGTATGAAAATGGAGAATTAGCATCGCCTATCATTCATGCACTTAAAAAGCTGCTGAATGGCATCATTCATGGAGTTAGGCTCTTGGACATCGTCGCCAAAGATTTGGAGAGGGATGCTAGACTAGATCAGGACTAGAAAGTTTGGGGACGGGGACTAGCAAGTCTGGAATTATTTTACTTGCCCCAGGTGAAGACTTTAGGAACGAAAGTTGGTTTGCTGTTTAGAGTGTTTGGGACATCCACGATAGGAGGATGGGTGCTCACCCTGAAGTCGGCACAACAGGCCGAGGCTTCTTTGGATTTAGTACATGAGAAGGTTAAGTATCCTTGACCACACTTTACGCACTTAGGGGGGGCTCTGCAAAGGAGGGAGGAGTGACCGAAAAGCTGACTTGGTTTGAGTGGGGGGGGGGGGGTAGAGGCAGGGGATACCAAAGCTACAGAGACATTGGGTGCGATTATTTCTTCTTCTTGAAGTACCATATCCAAGATGGACGTAGGCGAGCCTCCCACCTTTGTCTGCGGTTAGTGCTTTTTCTCTGAAATGTGCCATAGAGAAAGAAGACCTAGAGTTTAATGTAGGTTCCGACCGACCAAAGTGAGAGGGCTTATTAGGCATGATACTACAGGTGGTTTGCCATTGCCTTCCCGAGAGAGGCGCCCGTCACGTTGTAATGTTTTTAAGTTTATTTTTTCTCGAGCCGGGGATCGAACTGGTATCTCCGGAGTAGAAAGCAGACACGTTCACTTCTACGCTATGGCCGCCTCTGGTATCATTACTGGGGGGAGGGTAATTAAAATGGATTTATTTGGGTTTGAGTTTCTTTGATTGTTATCACTGATATAAGGGCGAGGCTGGATTTCTATTTTTCTTCTGTTGCTGACTTCCTGGAATCCTTGTTTCCATTTCGTCATCTTGGAATTAGGACTCGTATTCCGAGTCATCAGTGGGAGTTCAAATGTCTGAATCTTTAGTAGTGAATCTTTTATTCAACTCCTCGACCTGCTTTTCGAGTTCCTTTACTTCGGAGACAAGCGAGTCAATAGTTTTGTTCTTTCTGGCAAGTATTTCTTCCTTTTTGGCAAGCGCTGCTTCTTTTCTTGATGAATCCTCCTTTAGGATGGCGATGAGCTCCTTTAATTCTTTAAGTTGATCCATGTCTGGCACACAGAAGTAAGTAAACAGATTAAAACCCAATTAAAATAAAGAACAACACTGCTTCAGCTTTACAGAAAAAAAAACAATACGCTTATTATATGTATAAGTTTTCACAAAACTGAAATTTTCGACGTTATACCTAGTGAATAACTTGCCTCCTGTATATCCGGATCATCATTAATATTGTTTTCAATAAACCGATTCATGAATAATAAATGACATTCTGTAACAAATTAAAAATTAACCGAGTTACTTTTAACCTCGCTGTCATAAATATGCTGTTGAGGGAGACATGGTGTAGAAAGAACTTTTTCTGTTAAGGAAAAAACAAGCAGGAATTTAAAAATACAAGAAATAATTTTATAATTTATGCATATGTTGAATAATTTAAAAATGACCTACAATGTCCACATTAAGGTATTGACAAAGCAATTTTCTTCGTAGAGTGACAGGGTTACATATATCAACACTGATATTTACTAAAATAGAGTAAGGTTAAAAAAAATGGTGTTTTTGCAAAATTACTGCTGAAAAATAATATTTTCTTTAAATGACGTATCGGCCTTTTTGCAGTTCTATGTTTTACAAAGGAGTTAATAAGATATGACGGTCCTCCTCAGAAAAGTTTTCACTACGAGACTACGGGATAAAAATAACACGTGTCCTCATTTTCTTTGAATACACTTTAATCCAGTTAATAACTTTTTTTGTCAAGTTCAATATCATTTGGATAAAAGGGTAGCATTCTTTTTGCTTAGGAAAAAAGCCCCCATTACCGTAAAAACTGCCTGACGAAAAAACGGGAATCTTTCTCCAAAAAAAAATCTAATTCTTGTAATAGAATTTTAAAATTTTGTAGTAGTAATAAAATCAAAACCGACGGGAAACTTTCGCAAACTTTAAAAACCATTCTCTATGCGATACAAAAATCCTCGGTGATAAAAATAAAATCGTAATAGAATTCTAACATATTAAACCCTTTCTAATACCACAGAACCTCATAAATAAGGAACGATTTTCTTACAATGGAACTTTAAACGCTTAGACTCTTCCGTGCTCAGTACCAAAAATGTTGGATAGGAGGTGTGAGAAATGCGAAAAAAAAAAAAATTCTTCTGCTCGTCGACCTTGGTTATAAGGCGAAGAGGCGTATAGAGGGGATCTTTTCTCTAAACCCATAAGGATGGTAAGGGAGGGGTCGCATATGCCTTCTCTTCACAGCTGTGTCGCTAGTTACACAATAATGTCTTCATTCATAAAGAAATTTAAAGAAGTTGATTTTCAAGTGTTCGTTGTTGTGTTCGCGAAATTATATCAAAATATTAACTTTTATATTATACGTTTATAATTAGTTGTTCACCGCTATATATCAGGTTGAAAGATTAAACTCTACGATCTAATGACCTTCTTTCGAACAACGATAATTTTACCTATAATTAAAATGTTAAATGTTTAGGTTACTATTAAAACAAAATTGAAATAGATTATTTCTCTTTAATCCTTAAATTTATTAACCTGTCAAAATCTAAATCAGACTTAACGGATTTCGGACTATCATAGCTTCGATTTTTGATAAAATAAAGTTATAAAATATTTTTAATAAGGCCATTTACTTCCAGTGGAATTTAGTTGGAATTTTTAAGATAGAAGAACAAGTAGAATTTATAAGTCAAGATTTTTAAACAAATGGCGACTTCTTCGCCCCAGTACCCATTGAGGCCTATTCATGCCTATTCATAATAGAAATAATAGAAACCGAAAATGTAGTAGTAACGTTTACGAATGATCAGTATGAATGATAAAGTAATAGATATTAGACTCAAAATTATGCCTTAAATTTACGTGTAATTTGTAAATAGAGTGGCTGGCGGACGGCAAACCGTATATATATATATATATATATATATATATATATATATATATATATATATATATATATATATATATATATATAAATGTATATGTATTTATATATTATGTCTGGCGATTTTGTCGTACTGCAAGGGCACCTCTCTTTTTTTAAATATGAAGAAGTAGCCAGACTCATATACAAGCTGCCACGGAGATCCTGAAAGGGTCCCTATAGACATTACTTAGAGAGCAAGCCTTAAGAAACATACAGAACATACATAAAACTGAGGCCCTCATACAAGCAATAATGTGGTGCGGAGTTTTCGCAATGCAATTTGATTAGGGTAAGAGCGGATAATGGGAGTCAGCGGGCAATGGTGGTCACCCACATATCTATAAAACTACACGTCCGAGAGTGATGTCGATGATCTTTCCGCCCCGCGATGCACTTCCCAGCACTTTTACGAACGACACGCACTAGTTGCCGCCGCGCATTTCTCAGTGACATTTGTTTTGTTTTGGCGCCTCGCTGATGTAAATTTTCGTTTTAATAAAATCAACGGTAAGTGTCGATTTCCTTATCGTACCTAAATAAGTATTTATCTGTAGTTAGTCTTGACATTCAAAATTGTAATGTGCATCTTAAATTTCGATTAAAATAACTATGTTTTTTAAATTTTTGACTGTTTTCTCATTAGTGCAGTTGTGGGTAATGAGAGTCAGATGACCCCCATTGCCCGCAAGTGATTATCATTACCCGCAAAGATTTATATCTATTTTTTTTTTCAGATGCCGAAAGTACGGGACAGAACAACCGAAAAGGTTATCTGGTCATATGATGCTCTGGAAAAAGCTGTGCAGCTTATTGAACAAGAGGGTTATTCCATACGAAAAGCTGCTAAGACTATAAGGAATTCCGTTTTCAAGTCTACAAAAGGGATTTAAAAAAAAAACTAACTTGGGACCACATCTTGGACGACTTACTGTTTTGACATCAGAAGTAGAAGAAGAATTTGTAAATGTGGTAAAAAGGAGGCCAATGTATTCTATGGATGTACAGCAATTCGGGTAAGAAAAAATGGCATTCGAATATGCTGAAAGGTTGAATTTAAAGCACAACTTCAACGTCGCTTCAAGAATGGCTGGTTGAACGCATTTATGTTGAGAAATAATATATATATATATATATATATATATATATATATATATATATATAATATATATATATATATATATATCTATTAGGAAACCAAAAGCAACAAGCATAAACAGAATTACAGGTTTTAATAAAGAGGAGGTGCAGTTGTTCTATAACCTATTAGGAGAAATGATGGAAAAATATAATTTTTTTCCAGAAAATATGTATTATTGCGATGAAACAGGGGAAAATACTAGCTACGAAAGGGCAGAAGAGAGTGGGGCGTATCACAAGTTGGGAGAGAGGAAAAAAACATCACTTTGACGTGTGCAATGAGCGCTGCTGGAGAATTCATTCCACCAATGTTTATTTTTCCTAGGAAGAGGTTGACTCCACTACTCGAGAAGGATGGTCCAACAGGAGCTCTTTACAAATGCTCAGACAACGGTTGGATAAATGAAAACCTCTTTTTTGAATGGCTTTCGCACTTTAAACACCACGCTAAACCGTCTGCGGATGAACCTGTTCTGTTGATACTAGACAATCATGCTAGTCATAATTCCCGTACCCAACCGTATTCATATGCTATCTTTGCCACCACACACATTGCATAAAATGCAGCCCTTGGATGTTTCTTTCTTTGGACCATTAAAAGCAGCCTACAAAAAAAGAATGTGACTTATTTATGAAAAGCCATCTCACAGAAAAGATAACCCCTTATGACGTAGCATCCTTGATGAGGAAAGCATCTAATAGTGTTGCATCTATTAGCAAAGGAGAATCTGGATTTAAAGCATTTGGTATTTTTTCAAAATAAATCCTCAAGTGTTTTCAGAAGAAGATTTTATTGCTTCTGAGATTCTCCAATCTGAGTCTATATCAGTTCAAAATTGTGATAAATCTATTTCGGTTTCTTCTACAGATGTAGTGCAAGATTCAAGGTTGATTCCTAGCACATCGGGGCAAGCAGACCCATCAGTTCCTGGCACATCGAAACAAGTAGACGTATCAGTTCTTGGCACATTAAACCAAGTAGAACTCACTTCGCCAACACCTCGAGCCAAAGAGTCGTCTCATAAAGTATCTACTATCCAAGAGCTTATAAAATTGCCAGAGAAAATACCTGGCTTCAGTACAAGGCAGGGTCGAAAGAAGCAGCATGCCACAGTTTTTAATTTCGACGCCACTCAAAGAAAATTTAATAGAAAAAGAAAATAAGAAAATCTCAACAAGACAAAGGAAAAGAGAAGGAGAAATGGAAAGGTAAAGGCCAAGGAAAGAAGGTTAAAGTGCAGAAGAAGGGCCTCAAAAGGGCAAAAAGGCAAGTTCTCCAGGAGTCAAACGATAGTACTTCGGTATCAGATGTAAATACTAATGAGTTGTGCCAGGATGATAAAGAGGATGATGTAAAAGACGCAGGAAAACTATGTCTTATATGCTCCGAATTCGGAAGAAACAACGAGATTTGGTACAGGTGTACCGCATGTGGGTTGTGGGCTCACGCGGACTGCACTGGGTGGGATTTTGCTGAACGTTATGTCTGCGATATGTGTTAAATTTTGTTTGACTGCGATATGTGTTAAATTTTGTTTGACTTTGATTACCCACAGGGTGACCACCATTGCCCCGATCTCAGTGCAATCGGAGTCAAATGTATTTTTTTTTAAACTCTTCTTATTTCCAAAGTTGATTGCCAAAGTGATTAAAACTGATCTCAAATGATAGTTCATTAAGTAAGTTTTGTTATAAGGCGGTTGCAATAAAGATTTGTTTTTCAAATAAGCTGTTATTTAAATTCTCGCTTAAGTGACTCCCATTACCCTTTTCTACCCTATATTATGAATAATGCTTATTATCCACTGGATTGCTGCGTCATCCGAATAATAGCCTATTGGTTGTAGGTGATCTTCAGGTTAGGTTCATATTTTTAAATAAAATATTGGTTTTCGGATATTTAACAATAAATAGTTAGAAATTGTTGCAGTAAGGACTTCGTCTTAACAGTGAGTATAGCAGTACCATATATTTAAAGTAGTTAGAAAAACAGAATATATAAGAATTGTTTACAATCCGTTTTCGATGTGCAGACTGAAAAAAGTTGTAAACAATGCTAACCAGCTCCTATAGATACTGCTGTTTTTTTTTAGCTAAAAACTTATATAGCTCCTTATAATGAAAAATTAGAAAATTTTATATAAATGTTGACGCACCGAGAGTGTATTAACACTATTAGTCAAACGTCGCAAATTTGTAGATATTATTTCCTTCAGGTATTGAAATATTCTGTCCTTGATGGTCAGAAAGGGCTCTTTATTTTTCTTCGCGCTCGGAACTTTCTCTCAGTCGCTGTCCAGAGAACATGGAACAATCACCTATATTCCAAAGGCGTCAATTCGTCTCTCTGTGATTGCGTCGAGGGTCCAATTCTCAGATCTGTATGACACAGCAGGAAAGACGTAGTAGTACAGTAGTCGAGTTCGAAGGTCAACGCTTATAGTTGCGATTTGAAATATGAGAGTTGAAGGTTCCTGGCGCCTTTTCGATCCTTGCTTTGATCTCAACGTTTTCGTCGTTTTGTTGGTTAAGGAGTGTACCAAGGTATTTCAGAGACGACACTTGTTCGATGACGTGTATTTGTATCTTTGAGAAGATTACCAGTTCAGTTTTGGATGTGTTTATGTGGAGACTGAAACGTTCACTTTGTTCTCCAATGAGTTCACTAAGAAATTAGAGCTCTGGTAAGCTACTGGCTATCACCAGCGTAGCGAAGATTATTGATGTGGTTGCCATGGATCCTTATACCTGAATCTTAAAAGGATTCAGTAAATAATGAAATAAAGGTTGAAGAGGATAGGTGACAACACACATCCTTGTCGCACACCTCTTATTACTGCTAATTCTTCTAATGTAGACTTTTCATTTCTGACTATTGCTGTTTGGTACCAATATAGTTCGCTTATGATGTTTAGATCTTGCGTGTCGATTAGCGAATCTTAATTGACTTCTTATGACACACAGTCAAAAGCCTTTCTCCAGTTGATAAAGCATACGAATATATCAACGTTCATGCCCCTACATCTCTGAGTCGATACATTCAATGAGAAAAAGGCTTCACGATTATTGCCTTAATATTGATATAAAATGAGTTATAAGCATAAAATATAAATAATTTTATTGTATTTTATGATGTCACATTATTTTAACACTTACAGTCTGTCAAGTAAAAACGTATCCACGATAAATCATTTTTGGTAGATGCGATTCTAGCGATTCAACAAAAAATCGGTAGAGGAAACCTTTGTCTAAGACGCATTTTAATAAAAGTATCAGTCGATTCCGAACTTTTGTCGAAATCACGTAAAATTCAAAATGAGTCACTTGTTTGCGCGTCGGTTCTTTTTTCCCATCAAAAGGGACCTAAAGTGACACATTCCGCGGCCGCTAAATATGTTAAAAAATCGGTGTCATTTGTGAAAAAGTGCGTAAATTATTTTAACGACACAAAAGATGTCGACGACTTGCCAAAACGTGGCTCCTCACGTCACTACGAAAGTCGAAAAACGAGTCGTGTCTTTGTTTTCACGGGACCCGAAATTGACGCTGCGTCAAGAAGAAGATCGGGTTTGAATGTCCCATTTCCCACCATTCGACAATATCTTCGTGTTCATGATGTTGATGATGATTCCGAAGCATGTTGAAGAAACCTTTGCTAGGCAGAAAACATATCGCGAGGCGGCTCGCTTGGACCCACGATAAGATACCCCTCGCAATTGCCGAACGCCAACCGTATTGAAAACGTTTGGTCCCTTGTAAACAGAAAGCTCAGCCGGAAGACTCTGAGGACTTTGACTTAGTTGTTTCGCCAGATTCGAAAAATTTGGAGATCATTGCAGAAAATTTCGTCAACAGCATGCTAGGTGATTATTGATGCAGAAGGCGATTGGACAACTAGACTGTAATTCCATAATAAATTTGCTAAAATATAATGGCATGGTGTTACTACAACGGCTAAAATAATTTTGCCAAAGTTAAGATTAAACGTTTTTCCATTTTTCCATAATATTAGCTTGATACTTACTATGACTGTATATTAAGACGATGTTAAATACATTCATTATTTTCTTGCTTTTTAGATAAAATAAATTAAGAGAAAAATGTATTTTAAGGTAACGGTAAGGTAAATAAATTCATATATGCAAGTCTACGTGCAACTCATAAATTAACAAACAACATAAAAAAAACTCTGCATACCTTCATTAAGAGGTTTTATATGTTCGGTAAATAGTAATTTGTAAAACCACTGCATATAATTAACCACAAAATTATTTGTCGTGTTGTGGTTGTCAAAGTTGTTAATTGGGAATAAAAAAAAATCTGTATATAGTCTGTCTCAAGATATGGTATGTCACATAATACCACACACTTACTTGAATCATTATAAAGTTATTTTATCTCTGTTTGACTATTTTAATGGACTTGGAGTGGTTTTTTCCCAGAAGTGACATACTAAAATAGATAACTGATCTGACAATAAGTTTGTAAATACTTTTATTAATTTTTTACTACGTACTTAGATTATAAGTAAGCGAAATACCGTTTAAATAAATCTATATGTTTCTTCACTTTAAAACAATACATATATTTCTGGGTAATTTTCCTTTCCATAAGATACTCATTCTAGCAGGACTGCTCATTCGAAGATTAAAATTGGAAAACGTTCTTAAAGAGGACTGAACCAAACAAGCAATGAAACAAATGAGTACCGAAGTTTCAGAACCTGTAATTAGAAAGCTAGCTGGACAACAATGTCTTTAGAAAAGAACAAAATGCAAGAATGTTGGCAGTCAAGGTGTATATAAATCTCTGAGATATATTTTAAGACGAAAAATGTAGAATATCTACGACAAATAAGTTAAACCACATTAGATACGGCTACAGGAATCACTATGGGACCAAAAAATAAAATTTATAGCAGATCAAGTCCCTACATTTAAAAAAAAATAATTAAATAATAAAAAAATTAAGTCTATAATGGCTATAAATAAAAACACCGCAAGTAATATTTCTAAGGAAAATTGGGGAAAAATTGGCGAATCATGTAATTAAAATTGAAGATTTCTATTTTTATTATTCTACAAATATATAGGATCAATAAGTATTAATAAAGATAACGGTAGCGATAGTGTTATTGAATTGGGCTAATTTCAATGGATCACAGACCCTACAATTTTTGTATATCGGTTAATAATGCGCGTCTCGCGCGTCAAGTGCTAAAATAAAGGGTTTTATTAGTGGTTATTCTTGTGTTGTATATTATCATTGTATAAAAAATTCCAAAATCCCAAAGTAATTATCGTGATTTGTTGTACTTTATTTGTTTCTATTCTATGTGTGCTAAAAATAATTGAGCTTTTCAATATCCAACCTTATATATAAGTCAGTAGTCAACAAATAACACACAACCGATCTTTTGTTGTAGGTTATCCAAATAACATCGCTTAGAGTGGCGCATTATAAGTTGGGACGGACTTAAGTACTAGCTTAGTCTTTAATATTTTCAAGGTTTATTATGATGCATTTGTGTGTCTATGAAGTTTATGCTAATCGACTGGTATTGTCGACTATCTTGGGAACATTCAGTCATTTTAAAAAGCGTAAATTTGATAAATATTATTCCTGATAACTTTCAAGTAAATATGAGAGTTTTTATCTTTAGTTAGAAAGATTAATCTGAACTGCTGCACTGCCCCATGCTCGTTGGTGGTAATAAACATAGGCTATGATGATGATGACATTATTTTGGTTTATTAAATTATTGGCCTGCAACTTACTTCAGATATTTTCAATTTTTTACAAGTAACGGAACTGCCCAGTCTTAGTTATGTTCTTACTGAGCTATAGAGCAAGACATTGTGTACGGGTAAAAAATTTTACGGTAAATTTTCTGCTGACTTAATTGTATTGAATGATTTTCTTTTGACAAAGTAAATTGTACAGTAAATAGTAATCCTGAAGACAAATATTGTTTAGAACTGACTGTAAGTTATCTATAGTCGAAAATAAATAAAGTTGAAAGTAATATGTTTCAGTGAAAGTTGACATGGAGGTTAATGAATTTTAATACTATGGGCCATTTTTCTTGAACAATTGTTCTTCTTTTTCAATTTGAAAGCTTAAACAATTTTATTAGACATTTTTACTGGTTTTTGTGATGTTTAGTTCTAGTGCCTTGAAAATTTAAACTTTTATTTCATCATATCACAATATTTTTTGATTTTTCAGATTAAAAAAGGTATTTTTTAATACACTCAATTTTAACAGAAAATGGAATTCTGAAAAATTGTAAATAAAAAGTTTCACGTTTATTACACTTTTTTAATTACCCTATAGATACAGAATGTATCACGACTAGCTTCTATCAATGTTTCTTGGGAATAACTACTGTAAAACTTGAAGATATGGAAACTTCATTTTAAATGGATCTTGAATATTTATTGATGTTTGAATTTTCGTTAAAAAACTAAGCATTTGTTATGCCGCATAACGTAGACATAAATTCAACTTTTGTAGCCATTCAAAATCTACATTATCAAAAGTTTAAGTAATAATTATCATGTAAAGTAAATCTACTTTACCTGATAATTTCCTGAAAGTGAAATAGAGATTAACATACCCGAAAACAAAATTCACGTACGTTCTAAAATAAGCAGATTTTCTTTTTCAAATAAGGTTTGTCATAAAGGAACTTTTAATTATACTGAATGTCATAAAACCAGTTACCACCAACATCATTATTTATTCAATCAATCAGATAATGCTCCCATCTATGCTTTGAATGGGTCAGTCTATATTTTTGGTTAGCTACGACTACTGCTTACGAAAGCCAAATAAATTTTTTGTTGGTTACATGGCTATAAAAGTTCAACATTATTTTCTTATGTATTTATTGGTTAAAATCAAATTATCTAAAGTTACAAGACTACTAATTCCTAAAGGAAAAAAATGATTTTTGGCATTTTTTTGCAAAATTTTTAATAATTTTTTCGAAGACAAAGTCAAGTGATTCAGATATTTGATATACAGTGAAACTATAACAACAAAAAAAAAATAGTACAACACAGTTTGTAATGTCCACCTATAAATATATATAAAATGCAACGTCTCTCTGTCTGTCAGTCCGTTAGTGCGCTTATTACTGGAGACCCACTTATCCGATTTATGTGCTTTTTTTTTTTAAACATATATAAGTTCTCTGACCAGGTCATGGGCTATATTTTATTACGTTAGGTAACATAAGGAATAAGCAATGTTGTCTTGCAATACACTGCCTAAACCATTAGATATGGAACAATATCATGTAGCAAAGAATATCTAATGCAACGTCTCTCTGTCTGTCCATTAGTGCGCTTATCACTCAAGAACCACTTATCCGATTTAGATGTTTTTTTTTTAATTCATACATTTGTTCTCTGGCCAGGTTATCTATAATCTTCTATAATATATATAAAATGCAACGTGTTTCTGTGTGTCTGTCTGTCCGTTAGTGCGCATATCACTGGCAAACCACTTATCCGATTTACGTGCTTTTTTTTTTAAATATACATGTGCTCTTTGGCCAGGTTATCTATAATATATATATATATATATATATATATATATATATATATATATATATATATATATATATATATATATAATGCAACGTCTCTCTGTCTGTCTGTCGGTCTGTCCATTAGTGTGCTTCTATCACTGGAGAACCACTTATCCTATTTACGTGCTTTTTTCAAAAAAAAAACATACATATGTTCTGTGACCAGGTTAGAGGATATATTTTATTACGTTAGGTAACATAAGGAATAAGCAGTGACGATAATAGTAAATCAAGTCGGAAAAAAGTTTGTCGCTAGCGCGTTCTCTTGCAATACACTGTCTAAACCATTAAATATGGAACAATATCATATAGCAAAGAATATAATATATATAAAATGCAAAGTCTCTCTATTTGTCCATTAGTGCGTTCATCACTCGAGAACCACTTATCCGATTTACTGTTTTTTTTTTTTTTTTTTTTTTTTAAAATTCATACATATATTATCTGGCCAGACTATATAATAATAATAATGATCTATATAATATACATAAAACGCAACGTCTCTCTGTCTGTATGTCTGTCCGTTAGTGTGCTTATCATTCGAGAACCACTTATCCGATTTACGTGTTTTTTTTTTTAATTCTTAACTTAATATTTATCAAAAAAAAATCCACAATATATAAAACGCAACGTCTCTCTGTCTGTCCGTTAGTACGCTGAGCACTCAAGAACCACTTATTCGATTTACGTATCTTACATATGTTCTCTGGCCAGGTTATAGGATATATTTTATTACGTTAGGTAATATAAGTAATAAGCAGTGACGATAATAGTGAATCAAGTCCACGAGAGCGGAGCCGCGAGCACGGCTAGTAAATACATAAATAACTCCCAACAAACAAACAGCTATATTTTCATTAGCTGAAAACAAGTAAGGACTTTAAAGCAAGATACCAGAATATATTCTGGGATCTAAATCTATGCCTAAATATCTCGGATTGTATTAAAATACGGGTTGCCAGAAACATTTTTCTCTTTTCTGTTCCATCAGGAGAAATAAATGAGTTTAATAACAGCTGTCAAGCAGTAACTTATGATAAAGGAAATGGGATACAATATCCGTCAATTTTTTTGAAAAGTTGAGTCAGCAATAAGGGACAATCACAAATTATACCGATTTATGAGATCTATACTTGTAGTAAAGTATACGATATGAAACATTTACAAATAATATAGAAAATCTATGATAAAAAAATCCGCCAAGTGCAAGTCAGTCTTGCGCAATTAGTGTTCCGTACGATGATTGTTTTAAAATAAAATAAAATTATATCTCGGTACAAGAGCGACTCACCACTCGGTTACAGTTACCTCCATCATTCGTCAAGAAAGACTGCGTTCACAATTTTTTTTTTAGGCCAGATAAATTATCAAACGTGGTAATTTTTGCTCAATTTACACTTTATGGAGAATATTTCAGAATTTTTTCAACATTTTTTTATTGGTACTTTTCGAGATAAGGGGAAAACATCGATTTTTGGCAATTTTTTAAAAATAACGCATAGAAAAGTGCGCGAAAGTTTTACAGCATATATATTTTTGAACTCATATTATCACAAGCTTTTATTTGACACCCACTCAATGACCTCGTATTTTTTTTTTAATTTCCGATTTCATCCTCCAAAACTAACCCCTTAGTCAAAATTTAAGTTTTAAAACTACGCGGCTCTAATTGGGCCATGAATTCCTATACTTCAACCTTCTATGTCAAATAGTTTCAGAGAAAATCGGGTGTGACAGACAGACACCGAAGTGATCCTATAAGTGCTTCGTACAGGACACTAAAAAGACGCTCCGACACTTAAGAAGGCTTTCGAGAATTATTTCATATGAAGAATATGTTTATAGGTGATGTCACATCAAATCGGTGTACGTATATTTTAAGAAAACCAATATTTTGTCAAAACAGAGATCTAATTTTTTTTTTGCGTGCCTTTGTATCAAAAAGTAGGGAAACGGTTTTCTATATATTTTTATGTGCTAACAACAAATCTTTAATTTTTTTACCTACCTACGAGTAATCAATTAACACCTACTTTTTTTATTATTAAAGTGGATTTGACGATCGGTTCTTGCTATCAAATCTATAAAGTTTAACATTATAAAAATCCTATAGTGTTTTAGTGTTGTTTATTCAACGACAATCCTGATACTTCTTTTATGTCATGTATAACAAAATATCATATACAATTACAACGCAGAGAAATGTTCGTGCGGAATTTAGCACCTCAAGTTACAAAGTATTTGATACCTTGAAAATATGATAGCTCTTGATGGTAGATTAGTTGATAAATACGGTGCAGGTATTAATTACTTTTTTCCGATAGTGACTAGCTAATAATATCTAATTCCATTTTATTACAATATAAATTTTACACATACAATTTAATTTTATTAGAATGTATAACATGTATACTTACTGGAAAATGTAAATGTAAGGCTAAATCAAAGTTGTACTACAGTTTCTAATAAAATCTAAAGATTTTCCTTTAAGATTAAGAGAGGAAGAGAGAAAGACACAACCTTTCGTGAATAAACTACAGTTTATTTATGACCATTTTATAACATAACTAGCCGGGCCCGCGGCTCCGCTCGCGTGGACTTGATTCACTACTACTACTATCGTCACTGCTTATTCCTTATGTTACCCAACGTAATAAAATATCTCCCATTATTTCCCCTGATCTCCCAATATTTTTCCTTATCTCCCATTATCTCTACATAATTTCCATTATCTAGGCTTATTTCTGCTCATCTTCCATTATTTCTCCTTATCTCCCATTATTTCTCCTTATCCCCCTTAATTTCACCTTATTTCCCATTATCTTATTATTATCACCTTATCTCGACTTATCTCCCATTATTTCTTCTTATCTCCCATTATCTCACCATAACTCCCATTATCTAGACTTATCTCTGCTTATCTCTCATTATTTCTCCTTATCTCCCATTATCTCACCTTATCTCCCATTATCTCACCTTATCTCCCATTATCGAGGCTTATCTCGACTTATCTCCCATTATTTCTCCTTATCTCCCATTATCTCACTTTATCTCCTATTATCTAGGCTTATATCGAATTATATAGAACATATGTATAAATTTATAAAAAACACGTAAATCGGATAAGTGGTCCTTGAGTGATAAGCGCCCTAACGGACAGACAGACAGACCGAGAGACGTTGCATTTTATATATATATTGTTTCTTTGCTACATGATATTGTTCCATATTTAATGCTTTAGGGAGTGTATTGCAAGAGAACGCGCTAGCGGCGAACATTTCTCCGACTTGATTCACTATTATCGTCACTGCTTATTCCTTATGTCGCCTAACGTAATAAAATATATCCTATAACTTGGCCAGAGAACATACGTATGTTTAAAAAAAAAGCACGTAAATCGGATAAATGGTTCTCCCAGTGATAAGCGCACTAACGGACGGACAAACAGACAGACAGACAGACGGACAGAGAGATATTGCATTTTATATATATTATAGATATTCTTTGCTACATAATATTGTTCCATATTTAATGGTTTGGACTGTGTATTGCAAGAGAACGCGCTAGCGGCAAACTTTGTCCGACTTCATTTACTATTATTGTCACTGCTCATTCCTTACGCTACCTATCGTAATAAAATATAGCCTATAACCTGGCCGGAGAACATATGTATGTTTTAAAAAAAAAAGTACGAAAATCGGATAAGTGGTTCTCCAGTGATAAGCGCACTAACGGACAGACAGACAGACAGAGATATGTTGCATTTTATATATATTATAGATGTAATAAAATATATACCTATAACCTGGTCAGAGAACATATGTATGAATTTAAAAAATCACGTAAATCGGATAAGTGGTTCTCGAGGGATAAGCGCATTAACGGACAGACAAACAGACAAACAAACGTTGCATTTTATATATATTATAAATATAGATTATTATTATTTAAACTGGCCAAAGAATATATGTATGAATTTAAAAAAAGACAGGTAAATCGGATAAGTGGTTCTCGCGTATAAACGCACTAATGGACAGACAGACAGACAGAGAGACATTGCATTTTATATATATTATAGATTGTAGATTACAGATATTCTTTGCTACATAATATTGTTCCATATTTAATGGTTTAGGCTGTGTATTGCAAGGGCACGCTAGCGGCAAACTTATTTCCGACATCATTCACTATTTTACGTCACTGCTCATTCCTTATGCTACCTATCGTAATAAAATATAGCCTATAACCTGGCCAGAGAACATATGTATGTTTTAAAAAAAAAGGACGTAAATCGGATAACTGGTTCTCCAGTGATAGGCGCACTAACGGACAGACAGACAGACAGACAGAGAGACGTTGCATTTTATATATATTATAGATTGTGTTAGAAATAAAGTAAAAATGGTAAAGTTATTTAACGAGAACTTTCCTTGCAAATACAACTTAAAAATTAAATATTGGGTATGTGAATTAATTTTGAGGGATTTTTCGATTTATTGTAAAAATGGTTACAAATTGATTATTCAAAGTATTGTCCATCGCTAGCCACTACTTTCTCCATCTTCGTGGCAGCATATAAATACCACGTTAAAAAAACGACTCATCTTTTGAGGCTATCCACGAATCGAACCATTTTTTGGAATCCTCAAAAAAATGGAAGCGCTGTTCAGACAGGCCTTGAGTCATAGATCAAAACAAGTAATAATTAGAAGGAGCAATGTCTGCTGAGTATGGCGGGTGAGCTAGGACATCCCATCCAAGCGCTTCTAGCGTTTCCTTGACGGGTTTTGCAACATGTGGCCGAGCGTTGTCACTTTGAAAAATCACATTGTCGTGTATTTTGACATATTGTGATCGGCTCAATTGCATCACTTGTTATCGGTAACGTTCTCCAGTAATAGTTTCGTTGGGTTGGAGCAGCTTATTATATACTACACAGCATAAACTTGGAGCCATGAATATTTAGCTTTGGCGAGGATGTTAATGGTTCACCCGGCTTCACCCATAATTTTTTTTCGCTTTAGATTATCGTAGCGTATCCATTTTTCATCATCAGTTACGATACGATGCAAAAAAAACTATCTGATTATGCAGTTGAAGCAGTTGTTCACAGGTGAAAAATCGCCTTTCAACGTTTCTAGGTTTCAATTCGTACGGCACCCAATTTATTTGCTTTTAAATCATTCCTAGTGCATGTAAGCGCTTGGAAATGGTTGTGCGAACAACTCCTAATGATTCTGTAAGTTCTTTTTCCATTTGGCACGGGTCTTCATCAAGTAATGCCTCCAATTCTTCATCTTTAAACTTTTTCGGCTAGCCTGGACGTTCTTTGTCTTCCGTGTCGAAATCACCATTTTTAAAGCGTCGAAACCAGTACTCACATCTTTTTATCGATGGATCATCACAGGTTTCCGGCAGCAATCGATGACTTTGAGCAGCGCTTTTCTTCAAACTAAACAAGAAAAGTAACGCTTCCCGCAAATGGTGTCTTGTGCACGTAATTCGACATAATTAATGCCCAAAAAAAATATATTGTTTATAGCTCGGCAAAATAACATACGCTAAAAATTAAAGTCTAATGATGGTGCTGCAGCATGAATATAGCAACAGCCCCAATGTGATATAATACAAGTTTCGCAGTCTCTTAGAAATACCTCAAAGTTAATTCACACTCCTTATATATTTGTTTGTTGTTTGAAAACCATGAAAAAATTCCACAATTTTCAGATACTCCAACTTTGAGAATCTTAAAAAGGATATGTAACATGATATATTCCGAACAACCCCTCTAACCTATACCTTCAGTCATTTTACCCTTTATGTGCTAAATTATAAAGAATTTTATTAGTTTGTTCATTATTCAAACCAAAAACCAGGATCAATTTTTATAATACTACCGAAATTATACAAAATTTATGGACCTGCACCCTAAAGCAATATCACCAAAAAACTTAAGGTTTCATTCTTACCTGAAGTGTACGCAATTTCAAATCCATATTTCATTTAGTTCGAGAGTTATATTGTCAGCAGAGAAAACCGATAGAACAGAATGAAACATGAAATGTAAAGAAATTCTACTTTTTATGACTCGAAATGTAATTTTTTTAACGAATACACCATTTTGCTTTAGCGAAGGACGTAAAAGGGAAGAAAAATATATATAGATAACACGTAGGCTGAAAAGTTTTTGGTCTAGCTACTTAAAACACATTTTTTTTTTTTTTGCAAAAATTTGACTTTATTCATCAATATAGTATCTTTCAAGAGCGATACAATCAGTCCAACGCTTTTTAACATTTCTATACCTTTCTTGTAGAAGAATTTGTCTTTGCCCCCAAAATATGCCTTGGTTTGAGAGATAACTTCTTCACTGGAGCCAAATCTCTTTCCAGCGAGCATTTTTTTGAGGTCTGTGAATAGATAATAGTCGCTGGGGCCAAATCTGGAGAAAACGGTGGATGAGGAAGCCATTCGAACTTCAATTTATGCAATTTTGCCATCGTAACCAGTAACTTGTGACACGGTGCATTGTCTTGATGAAAGAGCACTTTTTTCTTGTTAATTTGGTGCCGTTTCTTTGCGACTTCTGCCTTCAAACGCACTAATAACTTTATATAATATTCGCTATTGATGGTTTTTCGCTTCTCAGCACAGTCGATGAAAATTATTCCATGCGCATCCCAAAATACAGAGGCTAAAACATTCCCAGCCGACTGTTGTGTTTTCCTTCGGGCGGCTTTCACCGGCGGCTGTCCACTCAGCTGACTGCCGAGTTGATTCCGGTGTTTACTGGTAGATCCATGTCTCATCCATTGTCACATATCGCATGAAAAAATCCTTTTTATTGAGCTTAAATAGGTCCAAACAGCGCTGAGAGTCACGTTGTTGTTTTTGGTAAGCAAACGCGATACCCATTTCGAACAGAGCTTCCTCATGCCCAAATGTTCATGCAAACAACACGTTCTTTTAATATCTTTAGGGTGTCAGCTATCTCATACTCTTTCATTTTACGGTCATCCAAAAAAATTTTGTGGATTTTTTGACGTTTTCCGGTGTAACCACCTCATTTGGGCTTCCAGAGCGTTCAGCATCATTTGTACGACCGCGTTTAAATTCAGCATACCAATAAATGATGAGTGATTTTCCAGGGGCAGAGTCCCCGTAACACTTATCAAACCATTGCTTTGCTTGAAACGTATTCTTTTCCATAAAAAAAACAGTGTTTAATCAACACACGAAAATCGATTTTTTCCATTGTTATAAAAATATCAAAAGTAGCGTCACTAAAACCACTGTAACTTGTAAACTAATCGTCCAAATTTCAAGAAATTTTGACACGTATGGTTTGAGGGTTGGTACTTGCTAAAAATCATACGGATTTTTTGAAAAGGGCGACATCTATGTGTTAGACAAAAAACTTTTCAGCCTACGTGTTATGAAGATAAAAAAATTTCGGGTGTTTTTTTTCTTTGCAAATACTCTACTTCCTTTTAGCGAAAGTAGTAAAATCGGTAAAGTGATTAACTTATTACTCGTTGTTCATACGTAGTTCTAAAACGTACTAAATTTGACTTTTTCACACAGAATCACTTAATCTGAGAACTATAAATGGATAATTTAAAACATAGGTACTTGTTGATAAGATATTAATCAGAAAAAATGTTAAATAGAGAAAACATTTCAGCGATATTTCCAATTGAATCCTGACATTTCTCTCTACATACTTATTCTCTTAAAGTTGGAATTAATGAAATTTTCTCATATATATATATATATACATATATATATATATATATATATATATATATATATATATATATATATATATATATATATATACATATATATATATATATATATATATATATATATATATATATATATATATATATATATATATATATATATTAGGTTTAAGGAGGTGGGAGCCCTCTGATATCTTGGAAATGTTACGGTAGAGTGATATTATCATGTCACTGTAACAAGTGGGGATAATATAACCGTTTTTTAGGAATTGGGACTGGCGCCAATGACTACATGGCGTATTTTTAACTTAGATATGAGCCCTCATCCATATAAAATCGTGCTTACCCAGGAATTAAGGCCAGCAGACCATAGAATGTATCGAGAGTTTGATGGGGCATTGGAACAATTTGAAACAAACACAATTTTCATTAAAAAAATTTTTCTGGTGAAGCTCATGGGTGAATGGGTTAGTAACAAACAAAATTGTCGATGTTGAAGTAAATCCAATCCACCAGTCGTCGAAGAACATCTAATGCTCCCATCAAAACGAACTGTGTGGTATGGTTTATGGTACTTTTTACATTTAAAAATATATAATTCTTATTGCTAGAATCTGGGTTCATTGACAAATCCCTCCTTCCATTAACGTTCCTTTTCTACTTCAAGTATTATATATATATATATATATATACATATATATATATATATATATATATATATATATATATATATATATGTATCAATAATAAAATCGATATCTCATTCATTCAAGAGTTATCATGCCAAGAGACAGATTGTTGAAAATGGACGACTCTATTTTTCTTGATCTAAGGACTCTGAAACGAAAAGATATGCAAGAATCTCGGAGGATGTACCGAAAAGGTATAAGAGAAAGCCATGGAAATGGATGATGGCATTTCAATATAATAATACTTCTTTTTCAGTTGCACAAAGTGTACGTATTTAATAGATGCTGCTTCAACTGTATAAAGGTCTAATCAATACGACATTCAGCTCCAGCCAAAAATATAAATTCATAGAGCGCCTGTTACATGAAACAAGAGAAAATGTACTCTACCTAGAACTTTAAATTTTGATATAATTATATACCGAACGCGTTAACTTTGCTCTAATTGAACTTACTCCCTATATTTCTTACTGTTTTCGAGATTCTCATGCATATCGGTATTGACGTGTATTTGAAAATACCCTGTACAATGTAGTGTCTGTGTACTTATCATATAAATTACAAAGCGATATTGCGTAGGTGTAATAATTTTCAAAGATGCCACTTATGCTTGCGTTCGATTGGGTCATAACCATAAATGATAATTGTCAATGAATAAAATTTAAGATCTTTACAGTAGTCTTTGTGTTTATCGACTTTTTTAAATAGTTCTTTTTATGTGCACTTTACCGATCTATTAGAATAATGGTTCATGCTTAACTATTCGTTAAAAGTTGAATTTTTTGAATACTAAATTGTGAGAAAGGATAGATTTCTTCTAAAAAAGGTATATCGCCATGAGTTTTATAGCTCAGAAGATTTTTTAAGTAATGTCATTATTTGGTCTGCCAGGAGTACCTTTTCCATTTCTTAATTATAATTTTATTCACGCCTAGATACAAAATGAATACAACTTTTAGGGATTAGTCATTTAGATTTTAATAACTACATTTATGAGATTAAATATCTTACGTTTGTGCCCCCCACTTTAATAATTTCAAAAATAATCTTTTACTTTCTTAAAAAATTTTGTTGCGTCCTGCCTTTTTTTGCTCATTTTTGAGAACAACAAATAATAATTCTGAACTTTCTACCAATTAGATGGAGTTTTCCAATGCAAAAAATGTATTCCTAATACTATCCTAAAGAAACAGAATTAACCTTACACCTGGGGAACATTAAAATAACTTGGTGTATACCAATTTCTGATATTTCTGCGTTTGAAAGTTTACGCTAGTCACCGCAGCAAACACTCTAATATCTTTCTTCTCAAAATAGTTTTAGTACTAATGGCAAATGGCTTTATTTTTGCATATTTGAAAGAAGGGATAAAATAAAATAATGGGTCAAGTTATTAAAATAAGGTCGTAAAGTTACGAAACCCTAAAACGCCATCGTTAGTTTCGAGACAAGCCGTAGCGAAACGGAGCACCTAAATTTGATTATATGCCGCGTTTCGTGTTACTTATATGCATGAAATTAGAAAGAGAAATTTCATGTCTGTCTTAAGCCCGACAAAGAGAGGTTGTTATTTTCTTATTATTTTTTGGTGGTCTTTCATGGTAAAATTAAAATAAAACGTTTTAAAGTGTATCACCCTTAAATTTTCTGGCGGTTATTATTATTATTATTTAATAAATACTTACCAGTTGTTGAAAATTTGGTTCAGTATTGAAAATGGAACACTTACCTAGAAAAGGGAAATAATAATATTAAAAATTATCGCATATTAATAAAAATAAAATATGTTGTACCAATGGTTATCATTTTTTCTGACTTTACAGTAAAGATATACGTCAAAGAGTTTCTAAGGCATACATATTTTTGAGTCATAAACATGTGGTGATAGATACCATTTTAGGGGTGACGTCAAAGCAATAATGTAGAGGTTCCATGACCATATTATTTCCAATATAAATTTCATACATCTTTAACAAATATTGGCACTGCGATATCATTATTGTAATTGCTTGACTAATTTCGAATTAATATCAAACTTATAGGGATGTTAACAAGTTAGGAAATTGTCCCTTAAACCACCCCAAAAATCACTGTACAATTTTTCTTATTATTAAATAATAAACTTAAAGTATATATATATATATATATATATATATATATATATATATATATATATACATACATATGCTGAACCTAGCCCAACTGATGAGCCGTGATACGGCGAAACGCGTCTTGGGATGGTCTTGCAAATACAAAGAACACTTTGGGAACTTCTGAAGTGCGGATCTTTCGATTCGCCTTTAGTTGCTTCACCAACGCCATCTATGCCTTCGAGCGGGAAGATCGAGAAGGTGCGCTTCTGCAATTAAGTGCCAGCCGTGGTCTGACCGCTTTGTTTGAAAAGACTTTAAATAAGTCACCGATAGGTGCAGTATAAGCATCTATTTTGTCATATATATATATATATATATATATATATATATATATATATATATATATATATATATATGTATATATATATATATATATATATATATATATATATATATATATACATATATATATATATATATATATATATATATATATATATATATATATATATATATATATATATATATATATATATATAGTGATATTTTGACGAAAGTGATGTAATTTTAATTGTTGAACATTTTAGTAAAAAAAAGCTAGGTTATTCTGTTTCTAATTCAATTGGTATTTTTCGTGAATCATCATACAAAGCAGATCTTCTTATAGTGCCTATCAGGTCCGGATGTTGGCGATCATTCTGGTTACTATGACCTTGTTCGCTGCGGCATGGACTAGTCCTGTTGTTGTTACTGAAAACCACGTTCTTAGATTCTTCAGCCAAGAGACTCCGTCAACTTGGGCCACGTTTCCCTGGGACCTTCCCTTGCAGTAATCGCTGTAATAGGCCGTATCTTCTTTGGTTCTCATTATATGACCGAGGTATTCGAGTTTACGAGTCTTTGTCGTGGTTATTACTTCGGTGTCTTTCTCCATTCTTCGAAGAATTATATACGTGTTCTGTCCACGAAATTCTTAGAATTCTACGATAAAGCTACAAAGATTGTAAGCTTTTTGATAGTTGCTTCGCTCAAGGTCCATGATTCTACTCCGTAAAGCAAGACAGAGAGGACGTAGCAGCGGATGAGTGTTACTTTCGTTATTAATTTGATGAATCGACTTTTGAAAACTGACGCCATTTTAAAGAATATGGCTCTTATTTTTTCTTTCCGGCAACGGATCTCTTGTGAATTGTCACATTGGTCATTTAGTACGGTTCTCAAATAAGCGTATTTATTGACTCTCTCAATTTGCTGTTGATTTATTATGAGATGTTGATGTGGAATTTGATTTTTACTTATAACAATATATTTTTTTTTACATTTATATCGAGACCATATTCTGTACTCACTTCCGTCAGCAGAGTCATAAATTGTTGTAAACTTTCCAGCCAATCGGCCACGATGATTGTATCGGCGTATCTGGTGTTGTTTAGTCGTTCTCCATTTACAATTCCGGCTCTCACATTCGCACACGCTTTTCTAAATATGTTTTCCGAGTAGACGTTGAACAATAATGGGGACATCACGTATCCCTGCCTCACACTTCGCAATATATTTATGGCTTCCGATTGTTCCCCATCTACTGTTATATACGCCGACTGATCCCAGTAGAGGCAGATAAATCTCTTTTAATATAAAGTACACAGATGTCAAAGGTAACACATGACCATGTCAGAGAAAACATAAAACGCAGCAAAGACGTTCAAGAAAATTTTTAGGTCCTTTTTTTATTACGCGTGCGTCCCCGATCATACCAACAACATGGTTGCCAGAGCGGTCGTGGGTTGTGTTAACATCTGGATTTCAAGGAGAATTTTTTTACAACATGCTCTGTTATTCATCACTAATTTTTTTCCAATAAGTAAATGACTCGTTTGACGTTATAATTGAAAATAATTATAAAAAAGATGTCATGAGGAGTCAACTGAGATATGGAAAAACTATATAACACATATAAAGTATGTGGCGAATGTTTTTCGATGACTTCAAGAATCGATTGCCAAATCATGCTTATCCAATCATCAATTTGAGAAATGAAATTGGAATTGAATAACGAATGTATGTCTCTAAATCTCAACAATGAAGCACGAAAAGTCATTAGATGTATATAAATTATTATATTCGATTTAACTAATGATAAAATAGAGAAAAAAGTGTGTTCACTTCATTTTTAACTTCCGAATAAAGACGATCTCATCATAAAATGATTAGTGGGATTCCCTGAAATATATGATTGTTGACATTGAACGCGCGAAGCGGAAAGTGAACATTTTTCCTCCCCGGACAATATCTCTAATAGTTGAGAAATATAAATTTAACAATTATGTATATATTTAAATGAACTGAATGAAACTTTTTTCGTTTTTCTTTTCAATTAAAAAAATTTATTTTTATTGTACAGAATAAAATTTTTCTTGAAAGAAGGAATTTGAATATTTCCAACACTCGAGGGCATCATACCAACAATATTACAAACTTGAACCCCTTGAGATCAAAGGTGCCGAGGGGGACTGTCGCTACTGTGTTTTATGTTTACTGTGGTTATGTGTTCACAACTGAAAAAACAAAAAATTGTTAACGTAAGTTGTGAGAAGGTAAATAATGGAAAGCAATTTCGCAACAATGAATCGAAAAACCAATTGTTTATTTAATTCCATGAACTATGTTATGGGAATGTGGAATCTTTGGCACAATGACACTACTCAGTATATATCACCACTACACTAAACATTTTATTTTTGCTCTTGACCCGCGTTTCGCTAACCATGTTAGCTTCATCAGGAGCGACGGTTGCCTATGATGACTATTCTAGGAAAGATAAATAGTAATTTATGTTTGAAAATAAATTTCAACAAAAAGAATTAAAATTATCGGATATCGCTGGAATGTCGATGATACTACACGACGCAAATATGGTAAGCATAATCTTTGAAAAACTTGAGTTAACTACAGGAGAAGTTTTTAATATTATATTGAGATTTAGCATGTTCGCAAATATTAAAAGTTATCTATAAATAAGATCTGAATTAATTTTTGACAAAAACTGTCCTTTGTACATTTGTGCACCATACCATGGATGTTATGCTAAGCATAAATTATTTTATGCAATTTTGCTTCTTTTATCTATTACTGTTCTAAATCCTCTTAATGCAATCGACTGTTTAGTAGTCTTTGTACATCTACTTACTATTTTATAGATACGCATAAACATTATGAATGTGTTTAAACAGTTGAACACATCGAAGTTTATAAATTAGTACCAATTATTCCTAAACAGCAAAAAACGCACAACGACAAATGCGAATTCTATTCAATTATAGAGATGATTTAAAATTTACCAAATCCTATCGCTAATAATTCAGCTATAATGATTCATTGGTATATACATAATTTCTATCAATATTTTTGTATGAATTTTAATATCAGGATAAATAGATCCTGAGCAGTTCCGACTGGTCTTAAAGGGCACGTAAGGAAGTGCGTATAATGTCAAAAATGTATTTTTAGTATTACTATATTTTTAAATTACACATATTTAAGACGAAAATAGTTTGGTCGCTTATGCTTCCTTCAATAGTAATTTACAAACACGTTAAAAATTTTTGAAATGCCCCAATTTTAGTCATATCGTAAGTTAAATCCGATTACATAAACTATCAGAGAATCAAAAAGCTTAATAGTCCTGCTTTCTCTAGTAAAATAAAATAATAAGATAATTTTACATCCATGCGTGCTACCTTTAGAAACTACATTCGGTTATGTTAATTCAATAAAGTTAAAAATTATTTATCAACAATTTTAGATGTAATTTTGATATTATATTGTACAATCAGTTAAAAATGAATTCATAACTTATTTTTCTGTACATCGAATCTATTCTCTTCTTAGTTAAAACCCAAATCTGTTTAGTTTATAATCGAAATTGCTGAGTTAACCTCAATACAATGCATGTGAACTCACAAGTGTCCATTTGATCATTTAATTGACCATCCAGATGCAGTACAAAGATAAATTTACTACACTTTTCACTACAATTACCCATTGGTATAAAAGGAAAAGCTGGAGTAATTGAACCTATTTGAAATATTACAATGAACAAGAGAATTAGCTGCCTATTGTTTCGGACAACTATAGTATTTTACTGCATTGTTGTAGTAGTAAATAGTAGTCGGATAGAGGAGATATTACGTAATATATCAAACAGTTAATTTTCATTGGCATATTAATATGAATATCTAAAAAAATTGTCAGATTTTATTTTTTATATAGTGTTAACGGTTATTATTTCTGCCAGAAATCATAAGCTCTTGCCACTAAAGACATACTGAATATAGAGCACTATTATCTTCTTATTGCCTAATATTAAACATACTGGATGCTCTTTGAGTTAGGGCATTTATTCTAACAGGTTATATAATCACCAAAATAACTCACTTTATCAAATATAGTTTTTACTAAAGGTAAAAAAAGTAAAAGAAACCTCCCTAAACTTATACTTAGTGTAGTCCTAAAGAAAAGTTTTGAAGTATTAAACAATTCTAAATTCCAAGGTATCTGCTGAAAAAAAATGTAAATAAATTTTTAAAGGATCTTATACATGTAACCAAAATGTTGGAGCCCGAAATTGAAAATGTAAAGAACTTCATGAGGACACACTTACTTTTATACAGAAGTGACTGAAATGAAGAAATTTTCTGAGAATTACAATTTGTGAAAAAGTCTCAAATTGAAGGGCACCCTGTAATTAGCAGTAAATACTGCTACACATTTTTGACATGACATGTATATAATAACGTTGAAAAGAACGGAATAAATTATCAGAGTTGTAGCGAATAGAAGTCAGAGGGAGAGACTACTCATCCAGCGCATTGTTAAATGATACCTTCCTATCAATCATTATTGGTTCATAAAACTTCAGATGTCTCTGAATTATAAAAGCTGAATTTCTTGCATATGTCCATGCTACGAAAAAACGTGAAAACTTAATTAACTAGAGTCAGTAGAGATTAATAACTATTAGATTAAACCAAAGGGCGCGGGTGGGCAGTATCGCAACGCAATGTTTTTGTATTAGGCACAATTAAAGAATAATAATTCGTATTATACACATTACTAGACGTGACCGCGGCTCCGCTTGCGTGGACTTGATTTACTGTTATCGTCACTGCTTATACCTTATGTTACCTAATGTAATAAAATATATCCTATAACCTGGCCAACATATGTATGATTTTAAAAATATAAGCGGTCAAGTGCAAGTTGAACTTGCCCAATTAGTGTTCGGCAAGTTGACTGTTTTTGTAATAAATATTTTTGTTGCGGAGGTATAAAATAATCAGCGACTTTTCAACAAAGTTTGTTCGATTCTTATTGAAAACTGAACACCTTTTTTTTTTTTATATATATACCACATAAATTATTAAATGTAATGCACTCGTGATAATTTTTATTCAATCTACACCCTGTGGAGAATATTCTAGAATTTTTTAAACATTTTTCGATCAGTAATTTTTGGAGATAAAGGGGGGAGCAGCGATTTTTCGCGATTTTTTAAAAATAATACGAAGAAAAGTGTGCGCAAGTATTACATTATATATATATATATATATATATATATATATATATATATATATATATATATACATATATATATATATATATATATATATATATATATATATATATATATATATATATATATATATATATAATGTAATTTTATTTATTATAACAACCTAATGATAACATCATTAATTTAAAGTTGTCCCAGACACGATCAGTGAATACGCTCTGTTCTTCTTTTCAGTTCTGCCCTGAAGAAGGTCCCAATCCAGGACCGAAATATTGGCTTAATGAAAATTGTGTGATCTCTTATCACGCCCCCTTCTTGCCGAGTTCCCCAACTAAGATTGTATTTTTAATAATTTTGGTAGATACGGCAATTTTTTGCTTTCTTTCTTTATTCTATACATATATATATATATATATATATATATATATATATATATATATATATATATATATATATATGTGTGTGTTTTTTTACAAGCTTTCATTTAACACCCTACCAAGACAGTGCGCTAGCGGCAAACTTTTTCCGATATGATTAATTGTTGTATGAATTCAAAAAAAAAACACGTAAAGCGGATAAGTGGTTCTCGAGTGATTAGCGTATTAACGGACAGACAGACGTTGCATTTAATCTCTATTATAGATATCAAAGGAAATATGTAAAAGTATTAGTATAATAATATCTGGTGTCAACTATTTATTGGAGGAACAAAGCATTTTGTCTATTTTCTACGACAATTAGATTCAAGTATTTGATTTAAATAATATGTTGCCAGTTGCAAGTAGTGTGTTGCAAGTAGACTGACACATCAACATTCCGATTTGAGAATAAGATCATAAAAAAGCAAAATGTTTCACAGAAAATTCATGTATATAAATCACACGTAAGATATTACTTGCGTAAAAATATCTTAAGTAAAGCTGAAACTGCCTCGTTTGTGGTTTTCCTAATCAACTAGAATAATAATATTATTCTTCTCCTAAATTCTAAAGAAAAGACGTAGCCATGCAAAAAATACCTGAGAAACCTTTTAGCCATATAAATGTTTATATTGTATACGAACTATGTACTTAGAATATTAAAGACGGTTTTTTAACTAACTTTGATTTACAATGACTTTACCGGTTGCCGCCATATAACATCTGTTAAATAGACAGTAGATAATGTGCAAACATATATTTTCAAAGAATTACAAAAACTTCAGACACTGTGAGTGATAGACATCAGATCATAGGTCTCATTTTGTATGCAATGGGAAATCCGCTTGTTCACGTTTGTGTTTCAATCAGAATTTTAGGACGATCATGGAATATATTACTGTTTTTTTTCTCTATATACTGTGGTTTAGTATAAAATTTATATATATACACAGCTCGCAACTAACTCTTAAAGTTTAAGTAAATGTTATTCCAATGTATGGCAGAGATTTAATTTTATTTTTATTCCTGGAGGTCTTATGTGAAATGTTGAATATAAATATTTAAAAAGCATGATGTTACCATGCCCTACAGTAAGACACGTTTTTACTTATTTCCATTTTGCTCGGTTTTAAAACTGAATGCTATATTGTTGTAAGTTGAGACCTTTTAATTTAATAATTAATTAATCTTGGCAACGTTTACATTTTTCAGCAAGTCCTTTTTATCGTTCACTTCGTCGTCTCAGCAGAGATCAACTCTTTTTATCATATGTTTGCGATACTCAAAGAAATATCATGATATTTGTCAACGTTGTCCAGGTGCTGAAACATACATTTGTATATTACCGCATTTTAAGACGATGCGGCAATGCTACCACAAGCGTTATTGTGTTCCTACAGTAGCTATTACCTGAACTCACACATACTATATTTAGCTGCTGGCTGGAATCAAACCGGTGACTTTTCGGTTGCTAGGAATATTTGTAACTCACTAAGCCACCGCATTTAGTCGCGGAGATAAAAACAATAAATATATTTTTAGAAAAATTAGTTTTCATAAAAAATAATTTACTAGTTAGTAGGAGTTCATCTGAAAGTTGATTCAGTGCTTATAGTTTAATTCCATAGTAAAGTACGTGCAACAGGTAAATCACTTGCTTAGATGATTCATAGGGTTACGTTATTAAGCTACAGTAGATGTCAGCTCCTTTAATATATTATTAAAGCCTAATGTCTATGCTTAAGCAGTTAAGGAATGGCAAGTATCTAATTCCCCGCCGCTCCTGGAGCGCTTTAGGGACTTCCCTGTAGCACGTGTGCTAGATCCATAAAAAAAAATTCCTTAAACAAAAACAGCCTCGGTATTGTCTTCTTTTATGGCATTACCGTACCTCTCTCCACTAATAGCTGAACTGAAAAAAAAATTGTTGAGAAAACTCAGTTTAAAATTTGTATGTCTGTAAGTCACATCTTTTACATTAGACTTGTTTCTAATTTAAAGTAGAAAATATAGATAACAGTAGATATTCTATTCATGGTGAATAGCGTCCGTAACGTGGTTGATAGAAGGCAGTGAGAATGAGGACGGCAGTAAAATATGCTCTATTTGTTTCGCGATGTTTCGACTCTTTATTTAAATGTTTATCAAGTATTCAAATGTTGCAGGAATTCGGTATATAGTATGACAGAAATAATAAAGCATTTCTTGGTACACATCACTAATATAAGATTTTAAACTGAACTAAAATAAATTAAGAGACTTATTTGGCATACATTACCACACACATGGTGTGTGTAAAGTGATAAAGTTTCAAATAAAGAGTCGAAATGTCGTGAAACAAATAGAGCATCTTTTACTGCCTTCCTCGTTACCACTACCTTCTATCAAGTAGATACTATAAATAAAATTGAATAATTGATTTATTAGTATAAATAAACAAAATACATACACACAGTCATTAAAAATATAAAATCTTTTTTTGCATTAAAAAATATTAAACACATGTAAAACACGCCAAGGGGAGAACTGCCACCTGGATTTGACGTTACTAGAGTAGGTGCTCGGACACCTATTGTACGTAGGAAAGTTTGTATCCCATCAAATAATGCATGAAGTCTGTCAATATAATACATTCATATACAGTCTTACAACAATATAATACATTCAGATATAGTCTTACAACAGCTTAATTTCACACCAAAAAAGAGCATATGTGGCGTCCATAGAATGATAATAACTCTTCTAGTTCAGTTGAATGGTTGAGATTTTGGAAATCACTGTGTTTTTAAGTTTATTTAATATGATGTTATTACTGTATATTCTAGCAATTAACAAATTGCGTAAAGGCAGACCTTAACGAAACATAGTGTGACACCTATAACGTAGTAAAGAAAGTATTGGCAGAGGGGATAGTAAGTACTTCGTGAGAGCTAATTGCCAAAAATAAAAAGAAATTCGGAGATTGTAATGAACAACGCTCCTTCCATTCACGACAAAAAAAAACAATTGCATCTCCAAAAAAGCTGAAATTATGAAATTTTTCAAGTACAGAATCGAAATTTCGTCAAGTTGTAAAACCGAAAAAATGGTAATGGCTTGATGAAAAAGAAATGTTGTACTAAAGAATAATACAATTGACGCGATGACTGAGCACAATGGATACGATATCTATTAAATATTGTTTGAAAATAAAATTCCGAACCTAACTACAGTAAATATTAGTAATATATTCCGATGAAACTGAGAATAAGAGTGAGACGTGAGTGATTTTTAACTGTAAAATAAGTTGGTCACAATAGAATTTTTCTAAATTCAACCAAATTTTGTTAAATGCAGACATTAAAATATTTACCAACCATTTCCCTGAAAATCTGACATCAGATTTAATCCTGTCGTAATATTTGAGTGGTTGTATCTAATACTTTCCTGCCATTTAACAGGTGACTCTAGGTGGTACTATCAGTCTTTAGCTGTACCTGTGGTAGTTTCAAGTCTTTGTTTTTCTTAGCAAAAAAGTTATTTCAAAAAGTTATGTGTTTTTGTGGTTTTAAACTCATCGATATTTATTGGATATCCGTATTGTGTTTCTATCGAACACACTAACGCTGGCTGATCGTAATGGAAAATAAAAAATTCACAAGTGATAGTGATACTGAGGCAAAACAAGTATTACATTAATATATGTAGTTTGTACGATAGAATATAACGTGGGGGTGATTTTAAAGATAGACATAATAATTGTAACGGTAGTAAATAAGGAAAAGGTTGCCTTGCTCTGGATTAAGCAACCTGTATAAAGATGTTATAAGGCACTATTTGACCAGTAAATCAATTAAGAAAAATATTATTACTTCCGTAGTTAAAGCGCTTAATAAATATTTATGATTTTTAAATGTCTATTAAAGATTTTAATTAAGGAAGTAATAGTCTTTTCCACGATAGAAGTTAGGATCGAAAAATTCTGTATAGTTTTCATAGTATAATGTTTTCTAGTTTTTAGTTGATTCAGGCAAACATAAAGATTTAGAGTCATAGTATTAGAGTAAAAGGGGTAGAGGAGCGACTTCAAGGGGATGTCTTGCATATATCATATTACATTTCTTTCTCAGCGTTCTTGAAGTCGAAAAACTTAAAATTTATATCATTGGTTGTTTCCCGTTTTAACAGAAATAATATATACAAAAAATGTCAGGTTTTAGTTATAAGTGCCTCTGAAGCGCATTTTCTATTAGCGTGGGAAAGACGAATCTGGTATAAATTTTAGAATTATATTTGTAAAGGAAGTATTGGCTAAATTACTTTACCGAGTTTTTTATATATCATTCTAAACTACGCAACTGTTTAAAAATGGGATAGAATTATTAAAACTCAGACAGTTTTTTAAAGTAGGTACGTACTGGAAGGGATAATTATTATTTAATACATACAAATATTTTTAAAAAATAAGAAAATACAAGTGGCTTTATTTATTAAAGAAGGGAAACTTAAAAGAGTTTAAATAATACATGGAAATGTCTTTTCTAATAATATAAAATGTTGACTGTATGAAAATAGTAGCTAAGAAATTATCTGCAGACACATAAAAACTGATTACAATACTAAATTATTACACTGCAGAAATGCTGCAAATAAATTTATATTTCGCACTTTCTGTGCTCATTACCGTACATGAAAGAATCCGATAATACCTTTGCATAAATAAACTGGTTTTGAAATAAATTTAAATCGCATAATATGCTTTAAGTATTATCATGGAAGAATAACAAAAAATATTTCCCAGCAATAAGAAAATTATTTGCTTGCCACTGGAATGACAATTTGTTATTTCTGTTCTCTTAATTTACATGCATAGCATAATAAATTCGCATATTTTGTTTCCATACAAGCATGTTTATAGAGGATATGACTTTATGATATGCTAAAAATGTTAAAATTATAACATAATTACGAAATTCAAACTTCATAGAGCAATAAATTCAATATAAAATCAAATTCATTAAGATTCTAGAAAATGAATTATTGGAAAATGGATAGCTTTAAAGTGAGTTTACATAGAACCATGAACAAAAAAAGTATTCCTATGAGACTATGTATGGTAAATCCCAAGATATAAGATACCGCCTTTTTGCTTTTTCAATGGGGCAATAAATGTCCCTATTAAGATTTTGTGCATAGTTGCTAGGTATTACGATAAACGTATTTTTATTTTACCTGTTTTGTATACCGCCTTTACTTGCACTTGCAATCATATTGGATCTATTTTTACCTATATATTTACTATCTAGCAACCCGGTTTGGAGCCCTTTAAGTATTTGATAATATAGGCCTAATGACCACAGGTTCCCATTAAGATTCGAAAGATACTTTTTATTATTTTTATTTCTAGTTTTACTTACAAGTTACAACGTAACGGTTCTATTTTAATTATGTGGCCTCCGTGGAAAAATTGCAATAGTGGCTATCGTAAGAGAAAACATTTATCACTTCACGCTAAACGAATAGTGAAAAATGTTTACGACAGTTTGGTAAAAAGAAATTTCAATAAGCAAAGTGCTTTGCAAGAAACCAGTGAACTAAGAAAAACCCCAATTTCTACGATTAAGAGTATTGTAGAAAAACCATCACTCAGGAATAGGAAAAAACGGAAAGATTTTCAAATGCATCATGTAGACGATTGTGAAAAAGACGTCATCAGGAGAAAAATATATTTTATGTATGAAGAGCAGTTGGTGCCGACACTAGATAAAATAAAATTAAGACTGGTGCAGGACGAGACCAATATACATTGTGGTCGATCAACCTTTCACAGAATTCTTTTAAGAATGGGATTCACGTTCCGAAAAATCAACAAAAGGCAAGTAGTGATGGAGTCACAAAGATCACAAAGAATCTTGCGACATACTTATTTACAAGAAATTAAAAAGTATCGATCAGAGAATTGGCTAATAATTTACCTTGACGAAACATGGTCCGATACCCATGACACTGTGGAAAAAGGGCGGGTTGACAGCAGTACAAAATGTCAGACTAACGGACCTTCAAATAAAGGTAAACGAATAACCATTTTGCATGCTGGATCTGAAAAGCGCTGGGTTTCAAATTGTCTACTATTATCTGCAAAAACCATAAAAGATTCTAGTTTGGACTATCACGAAGACACGACTGCAGAACTTTTTAAAAATTGGTTTTGCCAAATGTTCCCGAACAGAGTGTGTAGTTATGGACAATGCAAGTTACCATAGTCGCCTACTAAATAAGGTTCCTAATGCAGCCAACAATATGTTAGAAAATGACATTTATTTTGACTTTAGTTATAAAAAAAGTGATCTTTTGGAAGTTTTGAAAGACTATAAATTGAAAAAGAAATATGTTTGTGATAGTATGGCTGAGAAAATGGGACACACTGTTTTGCGGCTTCCTCCGTATTATTGTGTGTTTCATCCAATTAAACATATTTGGTATCAAGTTAAATAAAAAATAAGGGCACAAAATGTTTCTCCTACTTTAAGCGTGTCAGTGGTTGGATTAGTAAAGAAAGTTATAAATGATATGCCTTGTAAAAGCTGAAAAGAATTCCATTCAGCGCGTTGTTAAAGTTGAAGATTCATATATTTATGTAAATAATATAAAACTACTGATAATTGACAGTGATAGTGAAACCGAATTAGGGTTAAGTTAAAAAAAAAAATTTTTATTTATACAATATGTCCCCTCTTGTAAGCCTCATTTATTCAAACTGTACATTTGTTTTTACATGCATCTATAAATAAACATCTCCAAAAACACTTATAATTTTATTTATCTGCATTAATGAATAAAATTCTTAAGTCCATCTTTGCAACCTATCATAAACAAAAGGTCAGAATTTTTGTACTGCCCACATGAAACGGCAAAAAAAACAGGATCTTATATTTTGGGACAGGCTATAACTCCCTGTAAATTTTAGACAACTAAAAGTTGTAGGTAAGCTCTTTGCAACAACAGAGGTTGCATGGACATGAGGTAAGATCCTGCATTTTAGTATGTTGAATTCACAACAAGATGTGCTTATAAAGTGAGCTTGAAGTTCTAGGAATTTTTATTTTTCCCGTTAAGTAGTGGCTAGAATTTTAAGTCTATATTGGTTCATTCTTCCATAGTAGAGCAAATTAAACTAATTTCCCAAAAAACAACTAGCCTCTCTACCATATTTTTTTATTATAAAAGCTATGCTGTGTAGCATCCATTTTTTACAATATACTTTTATAACACGTATTTGAATTGACGCAATTCTTGGTATTTTTAGAACTGTTAGGTTGAACTAGGGTTATCAGTCTAGTTGGTTTCAGTCTGTTGGAAGTTTGTGTACTTTACGGACATTAATTATTGGTTAAAAAGCGTCCCTTGTGACCTGGTTATTGTAAACAGCGATTTTTTAAAAAAATATTTTGTTGCAGATGGATATATTGTTTGATAGTGGGTGTGTGTAGGACTCTGTGTAGTTGTTGAAAATATACCTGCACCTAATGCTATCCTTAAAATGGGGTGTTATTTGTTTGGTTGCTGACTTTGGAGGTATATTTAATCTGGGCGTTTAATTGTTTTGTAAATGGTTAGTTTACTTTTGATGAAAAGTCTTATTCAGTAGGGGGCATTGGTGGTCATTCCGAACTAACTTCTTGTCGTAAAGCGATACCCGGTGCGCAGTCACTGGAGATGATCTTCTCTTCTTGTAAATAATTGCCGTTTTGGAGAGGTTTACATTTTCCAGTGGTTAAGCCGGGCATACAGTTGCTTGGGAGGCTTCTAAAGTCCTTGAGGAGCGTGTTAAACGCCTTTGCATGTAGTTATAGACTGGTTCTATTATGTTTAGGTATGCCGGCATTATACGTACACTGAATAAGAGAGGTGATAGTGGAGAACCTTGTGACATCTTAGCACTAATAGTTCTGATGTTTGTCCTTGCGAATGTTTTGCTGATTATAGGTAAATGGACCAGTTTTATCTAAATAAGGAGGTACCAGTGCCTTATCTCTTATTTCCAATTTTACATTTATATGGGTATATCTCAGACAAAGGACGATAACTATTGCTTCTATTTTAGATGTGAATAGGCTAATTGAAATTACTCATAGAACTAAAATATGTCAATTTAGCATAACACGAATTATATTTTTATATTATTTGCTTAACTAAAAAAAAGGTTTTGCGTTCATTTATTTACAAGGCGTGCAAGTATGCATGTTTACATATAAGTTTGGATGGCGTTTTACATATTTGATTCTTATATAATTCTCCTAATTTATTATTTAAAAAACAACTATTTTTAAATTAAGTACTACTTTTTGTTTTATTTTTGACTCTGTTTTTTTCAAAAAAAAACACTACAAAATGTCCTTTTCCCTTAAACTTTCCTTAAAACCGGTGGTTTGATGAACTTCCGGATTGAGAATGATTAAATAATAAGATTAGAAATTAGGGCCTCGTAATGTTCTGTTACTATTTACAAGATAAAACAATATGTATTTCTCTTTATTTATAACTTGTTAACACTAAGCACCTACAAAATCGACCAGCTAGTGCACTGAAGGGGATTAGGAATTTATTTTGTCTCAAAAATTTGGGTGTGTACTTGTTTAGATGTAAAATCGGGCCCAAAATTTATGTATACACAAGAAAAACGTGTGCAAAGGCGTACAAAATACAAAATAATTAAGAAGTTTGATTACTTGATTTCCGGAGGCAATTACTAAAAATTGTGATATTTTTATCTGATTCAATAAAGTCAAAATATGATGTCATTGGCCGAGACAGTGATATGTAAATCGGGACAGCAACTGTAAGATCATAGATTTAATTTAAAATAAGTAAAATGCATTATCTATTTTTTTACTAAAAAGCTAATAATTTGCATGATTTTTTAATAGATGGTAGAAAACCAGATACCTTATTAGTCCTGATTAATGTTAAAGAATTATACTAACTAACCGTAATGCTAAGAGCAAAGATATATTTATTTTATTTGTAGTAACATTTATATATTCGTCGCCAAAACTTCTTGTCTGTCTTATTAAAAATGCTACTCGATGAGAACTAAATACATAATATTTTTACACTCAGATATATATCTAAGTATAGGGAGTATCAAAGAATGAATTTTCAAGGCTACAAAACTGCAATAATTCATTTTCTATCAGTCCAAAGAGTTCTAATAAGAACAAAATGATTCTTATATTTTCTCGAACGCACATTTTGATATAAGATTAACATTATCTAGGCCAACTTTCTTGAGATCTGCACTTCATCAAAGACTATTATTCCATTTTATTTATGAGTACCTAATACATGATATTTTAATGCTCATAAATGTGTCCAAGGATAAGGAGTATCCATAAATAATTTATCAAGGCTAAAAATCTGCAACAATTCGCATGCTAGACGTCCAAAGAGTCCACGATTTTCCGGACCAGCGTTACTTAATGATTTTTTTTTTTTTGGAACTTTCCACAGTCTGATATATTATTATCAAATTATATCCACAAGCCGTTATTAATGATCTTTATTTTTATTATGTGGATGGCAAATTCTCTCATTACAAAATAAGTTTGTTGTGAAAGTACGCCAATGCTCCTAAATATTGAAAATGAGTCTTTGTGGCAAAAATCACGCGATCTTCCTATTTTTTTTTCCTAAAACAATGGACTTTCAAAGTCCGTCCCAGCACGAATGGTCTCACGCGCTACTTTCTTAAATAATATTATATTCAAAACACAACAACGAAATGTCACAAAACTTAACAGAAATTCATAAACAATACAGTTTTGATTCAAGATAAATGTACAAAATATCCTAATTGTTTACAGACTAGCTTTTTAATACACAGTTAAAATGGTTGGTTTTATTAAATTTTCCAATAAAAATTTGCAATTGCAAGATTATTTGATATATTGGCTGGAAACGCTCTCGTTTTTTTTTATCGTACACCTCTCCGCCTTGAGATAGAGATTTTTTATCTTATTATAATTTCAGTTGAGATATATTGACGCGTATGTCATAATATTCTTGGTCATGGTTACCGCGGGAGTTATAGTATTTCTATATTAACTATTACCTGAAAATACATACACATCACCCAACTGATTGCCGAGATCGAACCAGCGACCATCGGTTTACTATACAGGCTCTTAACGCCAACGAGAGTCTTATGGTTTAATCCCTGTCAAACTGTAACGGATGAATGTAACTTGAATAAAGACTCGACTATCTATTGCCCATTAATGCGATAAATACTCGGATCTGGCATTAAAATATTTATAAATAGCTAGCCTTTGGCCTAACTTAATCCCTGTAAGAGTAGAACACACAAAAGCAGTTTCGAATGGGATAGATCAATGTTTTTCAAAATATTCAACTTTGCTGTTTATTTTTTTTCTTTTCATATATTTTTTATGTAGTCGTTTAGAAAGTTAATACTCACTGAATAATTTCTTGTTCGGTAAACAGTATTTACCGAACTAGTGTGGAAAACAGTATTTCCCGAATTAGTGCACAAAATATAATTTTCAGCCTACGTGTTACAATAACAAATTATACGTTAATTTTTTCGAACTTTTGACAAATCGAAAAAGTATTGACAGGGCCAACTGTTGCCGAGTGAAGTAGGGTGCTTCACTCGGCAACAGTTGGCCCTGTCAATACTTTTTCGATTGGTCAAAAGTTCGAAAAAATTAACGTATAATTTGTTATTGTAACACGAAGGCTGAAAAGTTTTTGGCCAAACACATAGATGGCGCCCTTTTCAAAAAATCCACATGATTTTTAGGAAGTACCAACCTTCAAACGATACGTATTAAAATTTCATGACATTCTGACGATTAGTTTACAAGTTACAGTGGTTTTAGTGCCGCTACTTTTGATATTTTCAAAACAATGGAAAAAATTGAATTTAGTGTGTTGATAAAACACTGTTTTTTGATGGAAAAAAAATACCGTTCAAGCAAAGTAATGGTTTGATAAGTGTTACGGAGACTCTGCCCCCTGGAAAAATCACTCATTATTTAGTGGTAGGCTGAATTTAAACGAAGTCGTACAAATACAAATGATGCTGAACGCTCTGGACGCTCAAATGATGTGGTTACGTCGGAAAACATCCAAAAAATCCACAAAAGATATCAAAAGAACGTGTTGGTCATATTTTGCATGAACATTTGGCCATGAGAAAGCTTTGTTCAAAATGGGTACTGACTTTGCTCACAGTGGACCAAAAACAACAACGTGTTGATGATTCTGAGCGCTGTTTGGCCCTGTTTAAGCGCAATAAAAATGATTTTTTCATGCGATGTGTGACAATGGATGACACATGGATCCACTACTACACACCGGAATCAAATCGGCAGTCAGCTGAGTGGACAGCAGCCAGAGAAAGCCGCCCGAAGCGACCAAAGACAGAACAGTCGGCTGGAAGTTTTGAACTCTGTATTTTGGGATGCGCATGGAATAATTTTCAGACTAGGCTGAAAAGGGAAAAAAAATAAACATCAATAGTGAATATTATATAAAGTTATTGGACAGCAGCCGGTGAAAGCCGCCCGAAGCGACCAAAGGCACAACAGTCGGTTGAAAAGATTTTGGCCTCTGTATTTTGGGAAGGGCCTAGAATAATTTTCATCGACTATGCTGAGAAGCGAAAAACCATCAATAGCGAATATTATATAAAGTTATTGGTGCGTTTGAAGGCAGAAATCGCCAAGAAACAGCCCCAAATGAACAAGAAAAAAAGTGCTCTTTCATCAAGATAATGTACCTTGTCACTAGTCAATGGTTAGGATGGAAAAATTGCATGAATTGAGGTTCGAATTGCTGCCTCATCCACCGTATTCTCCAGATTCGGCCCCTAGCGAGTATTATCTATTCGCAGAGCTTAAAAAAATGCTCGCAGGAAAGAGATTTGGCTCCAATAAAGAAGTTATCGCCCAAACTGAGGCCTATTTTGAAGGCAAAGACAAATCCTTCTACAAAAGGTACGTGTTAAGTAAATAAGTAATGATAATACTATTAGTAAAACTCACATCTCTAGAACAAAATTGTGTATTTTAGTTCTCCGATAGAAATACTTATATACCTAAAATAATTTTACTAACAAAACTTTCTGCACTAGAAAGTGGGATATCTATTTGACACAGTCTTCTTTTACATAAATAATAAAAAGAGTATTGTCAAGGTACAGTATAAAACTAGGCAGTCGCTTTTATACGTGCGCCAACTTGTTTAAACGTAGTATTTTCAAGTTTAAATATAACCCAAACTGGGATTTTGAACAGATAAAAAAGATCCCTTTTTTGTAATGAAACTCAAATTGTTTTTTTAAAGAGAGGTCGCTTACCATCGGTTTAGTGAAACAACTTTCGAGTTAAAAAGGGAAAAGGAATGTTACTTTGTCATTTATCATTGTTTTTTACTGGAAATGACATAACTTCATTTTATGGTGTTATTATTTTCTAATTTTATATTAATGAATAATATGAAATATTCCAAATATACTCAAGAATTCGAGTCTTTTTTTTTATAGGTTTGGCACACGTGCTACAGGGAAGTCCCTAAAGCGCTACAGGAGCGACACGTGTGCGGAGTCTAGCCGAAATATACCGATGTGAAAAGGAATATCTAATAAAGTACGAAATTTTCCTCATTTTCCTTGTTTTCGTTACAGAATACTAGCATTTTGGCAGCTAAACTATATAAAACTTTAAAAGTTTAACTTCCAATATTTATTTACAAAAAATTTCGTCAGCCGACTCAGTCAAATATGATCATTTTTTAAAATAATATTTAAATAAAATTATCTACTTCATATCGTAGATAAATAATTTATATATAATATAAAATATCAAAAGTTCTAAATTCACCTAAAATATTTAAAAGTTTATTCATAAATTCATAATTTACTTTCTTTGGTAATACAATATAAATACTGTTTCAATTAACAATGGGGAAAAGAAAAAAAAACACGCAACTTAGGGAATTAATTGATATATAGCTGTAAGTGTTAAACCAATTATTATTTTAAATAGAACAATTGATAATAAATGTCAGAATAACAAGATCAAAAAGTGAGTTAATTTCGTCACGCTCTCTCATTTTATTATCTTATTTGATGTTAATGTTATTGTCTTTTAAGACGCTTGTTTCTCATTCAAGTAAAAAATTAAACAAAAAACTCCTATACATATTACCAAGAAAACTTCCTAGTTATATTACAGTTAGATTATGTCACGAGAATCCATCATAATAATTTATTATTACGGAATTTAGTTATGGTGCATCATCTGCAACACTATAAAAAATTTTGTTCTCACCATACTAAAAAACTGTTAATTAAACCAATTAGGCGACTAAATATTTATTAAACCAATTGGATAAAATAAATTTAAACAGCGAACATAAAACCATACAAATAAAGGTCGCCAAGCAATATACACTGTGATCCTTTAATTTGCATAAAACGTCGAAAAGAAGTTAGTATAGAAAGATCCATTTAGGAAATTTATTGAAAAATTGAGAAAAACAAAGTAGATGTAAATAATATTATGGTTAAAATAACTTGAGAAAGATGCTAATTTTTACCCGCCACAAGAGTAATTTACTCCTACCAATACAATCTTCGTTTAGGGTGAATGGACAGGAGTTATCGACATGACACAGAAAAAGTTTTTTAACTTAGTTTTGCTAACAGTTATTAGCAAACGTATTTATTATATTTTTGGCGAAATTGATATTTTGAATACATTTGATATCCATACAATACTGCGTAACTTGTTATATATATATATATATATATATATATATATATATATATATATATATATATATATATATATATATATACACTGGTGAGCAAAAAAATCGACTCTATTAGCTTCTTTAACATGAATCCTAAATTTAGTATTCATATATTTTTACGGATTTTAGTATTATTCGAAAGCCCGTTCTATTTTCTTTTCTGTTCTCTTTTTAATGATACTAATTTCCATAGTATGCTTCATGCTTTTTACTGATTAACATGATTGAAAGGGGAAACACGGAGAACCAGGATTGAAAATAGGGGTAAGAGAAAGGAAAAATTAAACAAATTTTAAGTTTAACAATTAAATTTATTGATAAAACCAAAATCGATATTTTGTATTATCCCCCTAGCCGTTATTACTGCTTCCAGCCGGTTTTTCATGGAGCGGGTGAGATTTTTCATTACCGTCGGTGGGATTCTTCTCCACTTTTCCGCCATCGCAACCTTTAAGTCCCTCAGCGATGCAGGTTCTGAATTTCTGGCTCGAACCCTCCTTTTGATCTCATCCCACATCTGCTCGATTGGATTGAGATCAGGAATCCGCGCAGGCCAGGCTAATGTCGGTATTCCCACTTCCGCCAGGTCTTGCCGCACCAATACAGCAGCATGTGGCCTCTTATTGTCGTGCATTAGCGCGAAGCTATCGCCAACAAACCCAGCATAAGAAACGACTTGTTCCTGCAGGATCCTCTCGATGTACCAGTGGGCGGTTAATTCACCGCTACGAGCCTCATCAGTCACAAAAACTAAATCGGTTTTTGCATCTAGTGAGATCCCTCCCGACACCATGACAGAATCTCCTCCTTAGGCGACCGTTTCAGTAATGCAGCACTGCGCATAGCGCTCCCCAGGCCGATTATAGACTCGTCTTCTTCTATCATTGCCATCTAGGCACATTCGGGACTCGTCGGAGAATAAAACGGAGCGCCATTGCTCTAAGGTCCAGTTGACATGTTCTTGGGCAAATCTGAGTCGCGCTGTCAATTTAAGTCCGTTAGCTGGTCTTTGCGGAGTTAGGTTAGCTTCTTTAAGTCTTCTTCTGACTGTCCAATGACTGACAGCCCGACCACGAATTTGTCGGAGCTCCTGCTGGGTATAACAGAGAAGCTGACGGTTCAAGTTCCGATAAAGGAATGATGGGAAAATGCAGTTGCATGTGTTTAATAGGAATGAATAGCGCGCAAGGAGTACGTAGTTGAGCGAGCAAAAACGGTTCTATTGAGTAAAACCGTTTTAATCAGTAAAACTTTTTGGAAATACAAATCTCTATGGTATTACTGGAAAGAGTAGAAAATCAGCATTCTAATTATACCAAAAATAATACCATTGGTTGATAATTAAATCCAAGGCTCGGTGTTAAATGAAGCAAAATCGTTTGAGTCGAGTCGACCAGTATATATACATAATATATATATATGTATATATATATATATATATATATATATATATATATATATATATATATATATATATATATAATAATTATACGATATATTCGAAGCACCTCTTTATCCCCTATGACTCTTTAAGTTCCTATAGATAAACCCTCTCGGGCATTCAAGGGCCCCTACGCCGCTCCTGGGTTCTCTTCTCTCTCAAAAAATGCTCACCCCTCGGTCATCGATATTTCAGTTGAATGTTTAGTTGTTTGAGTTACAGGTAGAGTTGTAGGTAGAGTTTCTTTTTTGTTATTAATAAAAGGTGATGGCTTTTAGTGTCTTAGTTTGCAGGTTTAGAAAAACTGGTTATATTCTCCTAATGATAATAACAATGAGGATTAAAAAATTAGTGCAATCTTTTGTATTGCTTTAGAGATTACGATCTATAGGAAAATTTCAGTTAAGACATTAAATTATGCAACTTTGTTCCAATTTGCTTCAATATATTACGATTTTAAAATCACCTAAGGCTAGAAACCATCAATTTATAACATAACAACCTGTTTGCGATGAATCTTACAATTTGCATAAAATCTAAAAACAAACAAGTATAAATACAAATATAAATATTATCGAAGTTGCAAATTAAAACTCGTAAGGACTAATTTGTTGGTGCAAAATATTAACATAACCAAGTGGCAAAGACGTATTTATATTTCACTTCCATTATGATATCTCTTTAACGAGCCGACGAGGATCAATAAAACTGGATTAAAAACGGAGTGTGTGTTTATCGAACAGGTCAACGGATAAAATATACATGAGCGTCCACAGGGAACGGACGTAAGGACAATTCCCGACTAAATTACAGAATTCTAAATTTTAGAAATTCTAAACAATGGCTAAATTAATACTAAGGAATCGAATTTTTTTTAATCTACAAGGCTATAAAAAAGAAATCGCTATATATTAGTATCATATCATATTACATGTACTTGACTGAGGTTCAGCCTGTCACTTCTCGTAAGAGACATATTGGTGCGACGTGTATTACCAACATGCACCATTCTGGAAGGAATTAAACAGACTATATAAATCGAACATTTTATAGAAAATTATTTATAGAATAGACTCAACTTTCTAATCACTCTTCAATGTTTTAAGGAATTAAGTTCCTGGGAAGTCCTGGGTGTCTAATCAAGCGAATATCTCTTTTAAATATAATCCAAAAAATGTAGCGTATGTTTGATAACAGACTATCAAATATGGGAGAACTATTTCATTTTTGGTTAAATTTGAGCTTTGTACAGGATAAAAAGTTGTGGAGTAAAAAGGATTCTAGTACGAAATAATATTCACAGTTTTTAAAAAGCTCTCTTTGCTATGCCTGCAACATGCTCATGCCCAAATATATTAGCTCCCAAGTGAACGCCCAGCAAGTTTAATGACGATACTAGAGGAAAGGAATTTCCCGGCATAACTATGCTGGGTTCTGTAACGTTAAATTTTTTTATAAGAAGCTGCCGCCTGGGTTTTTGCCGAGCTGGTTACTATCACCCCAAGACAGAATTTTTTTCGGGCCCTTGTTAAGTTCTTGTTATTTGTGGATATTTTCATTGGTAACTGGTGTTGGGCAGTTCAAGGCAAATGAAGAAACAACTGTACTATCATCGAAAAAGTTGTATTTCTGGCCCACAAGAATCCGTCATGAGAAGCACTGTCGAATACCCTGTAATACCAAGTATAACCGCTCGAGATTCTCCAAAAAAAAATCGTTGCTTAAAATTTGTGTGGCATAAGCTAGATGATCTCCTGTTGATCTTTGCTTACGAAAATCATATTGCTAGCCCCTAATAATATTAAAGCCTTTCAGGTATTTTAAAAATTCCGACTGAAAGGCCTTTCCATAGCTTTCGGTATTATTGAATTTAATGCGACGGTAGTTGTTTGGCATGATATTTTTGTCTTTTTCCGGTATCGACTGAACCCTAGCGAACAGGAAGAAAATATTCGTTTTCTGTATGATAGGTTAAAAAGTCTGCCGAAAAGTGGCATTAGATTGTTTGTGCATTTTTAGCAGCTATTTCACTAGCGCCAGAAGCTTTTCTGGCGTCTAGAGTCATTAAAATACGTTCTATGTCATGCTGTCTAACAAATACCAGGCATCGTTACCTATATATTGGGAATAGAGAGTGGCATTTTTCCTTGGAAATTAACAGCATAGTGTAAAGCAAAGAACTCAGCAACCAACTTGGCTTTCTCACCGGGTGTTTTTGCAGTCATATTATCTTTCCAAATAAGTGGTGGTACAGTAAATTTTGTGAAATTTTGTCCAATCTCCTTAGAGATCGACCACAAAGGCTCTGAATTGTTGAGCAGGCAGAAAGTTCGTTTTTAAATTTTTGATTGTGTTCCTCCTGGGTTTCTTCGACTAATTGTTTGTAGCTGTTCCGGATACGAACAAAGGTGTTACGACTTATCATGTTAGGGTTTTCACGCCACCGGTTGACTAAAGCATCTAAACAAGAAATTTGGTAGCTATAACCCTTTGGAGCTGTAATGTATAAGAAGAAAATAATCGTACTGGCAATCAACCTGCTAATAGAGACAAAAATTTAAGAAGGCAATTTCAGAGACCTACAACAGAAGATCGCTCCTTGTATTTATTTGTCTGTCTGTCATGTAGCAAAGAATATAATATATATAAAATGCAATGTCTTTCTGTCGCTTATCACTCGAGAACCACTTATCCGATTTACGTGTTTTTTTAATTCATTCATTGGTTAGTTCAGGTTATATTTTATTATATATTATTATATAGCTAGTAATTTTTTTTTATTGGGGTTCTTCTTGTTGAAAAGATTCTGATAGGGTTTTTTAGAACAAGTTTAATTTGCTATACATACAAGGAAAAAAATCAAATTTGATATTTTTTAAGACCCTAGATATATCATCGCTAGAAGAAAATTATCAGTCTGCCAAGTTTCAACTGATAATTAAAAAAATATATTTTGATTATTGTGTTTCATAAAAATAAACACAGAAAACGTACTGCATACATACACCTATGATTATAAACCAGATACACTCAAATGAATTCGAAACGGCATTCTCAATATATTGAGATTCATTGATATCCGATACCCGAGAGAGAACCAGTTTATTGCACCCGATCAAATAAGCCTTAATGTACTGAATTAATACCGAATTATTTTACTGAAATTGATTGTATGAAATTTAAAAACATGTTTATACTCTGTTCTCAGTAAAAAACGAAGTGTTTTTTGCACTGTACTTTTCCGTGAATGAAACTCCAGTTTGAGTAGGTGCAAACTCTCACAGAACGTGGACCAACTCGTTCTATCGAACCGCATTCTTTTTTCTGAAAAAAGTTTTATGCGTACGAACAAAAAGTGAAAAATCACTGCTCAGTTAAAATTAATGATCTCAACTGTAAATATTTTGGAGTGACAGCCAGTGACAATGTTTTTGTTTTGCAGAGTAGTCAATAACCGGTACTGAACTTGAAATTTATTAAATTTAAAATACGACATCAAGATATGAATGTTAACGAGAGTTAAAGCACTTAACGTGGTTTTAGTGGTCGTAAAGTTTAGGCTAGTTTAGTTTTACATGCTCATTTAGAAATTTTTCATTAATTATGTTAATTACTAATGTTTTATTTTTTTAATGTAGGGCTTGTTCTATTTGCTTTCTACGCCCATATAATTTCAATAGGAATGAATCGGATCATTCCAATTCTTTCAGTGTAAATTTTAGTAGTAAATTTTTATGAAATTTATTTATTTAATTAGCTAATTTTGTCAAGCGGGATCTCCACAAATTCTACTAGTAGTAGTAGCAAAGTAAATTACTAACGTTATTTTAATGCCGGCGAATTGACAGTCACTATGTTCACGTATGTTTTTTGTATTAACCGTAATAACTAAAACAAGTTCAATAAGGAGACCCACCGCCATCCAACTGATCATTGAGTAATACATCTGAGGAATTTTTGCGGTTAATCTCTAACTGCTCTAAACAATTCAGTAATTTCCCTTTCTTTTCATTGTGTAAAATTCTGAAATCTTCATTGAAGGTATGATTTTCATCTGTTAAATGAAAGAATTAATAGAAGTAAGATACATCGAAAAAGATATATGGATAAATTATATAAAGCAAGTGTATAATATAACAGAAAATTTGGTACCCGAAAGACCAGAAATAGTAATCAACGAAACATCAGAAATAGATGATAAACAGATGGAAGAAGCTCTCAAAAAATTAAAAAACCGAAAATCAGCTGGTAAGGACGAAATACAAGATGAACTATTAAAGTACGGAGGAGTGAAACTGACTAAAGAATTGACAAAACTCATAAACAAAATAATACAGGGATCGCAAATCCCAGAAGAATGAACGACAGGCATAATGATACCACTTTTTAAAAAAGGAGAAAAAACCGATCCGAATAATTATCGAGGAATTACCGTCTTGGGTACAACTTTAAAACTGACGACAAAAATTGTTACCGATAAAATATACAGCTTTCCGAAGAACAACAAGGATTCAGGAGCGGAAGATCCTGTAACGACTCAGTATTTGTAATCAGACAAATTACTGGAAACTCAATTGAGTATAACAGACCACCGTTCTTATGCTTTATAGATTTGGTAAAAGCATTTGATAAGAGTACAGCTGTAAGACCTAGTGCATACACTTTATGACAAAAATATGCCATTGGATATAATAAAACTAACTGAGAACATTTACAAAAGAAATAAAATAGAAGCGAGAGTAAATTCGGAGTTAACAGAACCCATAGAGGTAACAACTGGTATTAGACAAGGAGACTCACTGAGTCCCCTACTGTTTAACATTATATTAGATGAAATAATTAAACAGATAAAAACAAAAAAGGCTATAAAATGGGCAAAAAAGAGATACAAATATTATGTTACGCCGACGATACTGTCCTGGTCGCTGAGAATGAGGATGGCTTACAGAGATTATTACATCAGTTTAATACAACAGCAAAGAAATTTAATATGAAAATATCGGCTGAAAAAAACTAAATAAGTAGTTATCTCTAAAGAACCAATTAGGTGCAAGCTGGAAATCGATAATCAGATTATAGAGCAGGTGATGACAATTAAATATTTAGGAATTAAATTACCATATAACGACAACATAGAATAAGAAATAAAAGAACAAATAGAATAGAATAGCAAGATGCTTGAACGACACTACTTGGAAAAATAAATACTTGAGGACAGAAGTAAAATCTCGTATATATAAATCTGGAGTTTGACCAGTTGTGACCTACACAGCAGAGATAAGACCAGAAACACGCAAAACTCAGAGATACTTACAAAGAAGGGAAATGAAAACATTAGGAAGAATTGCAGGAAGAACACTCTGGAATAGAGAAACAAATGACAACATAAGGCACATATGTGAAGTAGAGGACATTAACACGTAGATAAGAAAACAAGAATGGAGATACATTAAAGAAAAACAGGCAGGAATGCCTAATATAAAGAAGAAAAAGAAGAAATGTTTAGCGTAATGAGATATGCTATTTTTCATTCTATATTATTCTTTTGATAAAAATATCTTCCGGTTTGTCCTATATAGGTTTTATTACAAGTGCCACAGCATAGTTCATAAACTCCTGTTTTATTTTCTTTTTTTGTTTTACTTTTATTATTTTCAATATGTCAAGTTAATTTGTTATTATTACGGAAGGCAATATTTACTTGATTTTTATGGAAAAAATATCAAATTTTATTGGTCACCTTGGTATAACAAGAAAATTCGATATTGTTTCCATAAAAATCAAATAGACATTGCCTTGTGTACCAATAACACGTTAGCTTCAAATAATAAAAGTAAAACAAAAAAAGAAAATAAAACAGGAGTTTATGAACTATGCTGTGGCACTTGTAATAAAATCCATATAAGACAAAGAGACAGTTCTTTTTATAAAAGAATAAAGGAACATAAATAAAGTTAGAACAAAAAATAACCTATCTCACCACGATAAACCTTTAACAGATGAAAATCATACCTTGAGTTAAGATTTCACAATGAAAAGAAAAGGAAATTACTGAATCTTTTAGACCAGGTAGAGATTAACCGGGAAAAATCCTTAGGTTTTTTACTCAATTGGATGACGGTGGGTTTCCTTTGTTGAACTTGTTTTAGTTATTATGGTGAATATTGTTAATTGATTCAACCCTTATAACCAGGTAAGTTATATATTTTGCATACCTTGTAGTTATTTTACATCTTGCTCCAGAAGAAGACACCGTGTATCGAAACAATTAGCTCTAATATAATAAGCTTATGTGGTGACCTGAAACAGTTGTTTAAATTTTCATTCCTAACTAAAATAATATTTATTTAGCAAAATCAAGCCGAAATGTTTTCTGGTTCACGCCAAAAAACTTTTCTTTAGTTATCATGGTTATTACTATTAATCGTTAAATTTTAAATATCTTTTCCTTGATTGTTGATTTTAGAGGCAATTAAATTAACTCTGTATGTAAAAGAACTTAAATTTTTAAGTAAAAAAAAAATAGGTTTTACCACAACTCCACCTTCAGTACTGTTTATATTCTTTCTTCTTGCAAAGAGGAGGTTACTGTAACAATGACATTCCTTTTACAAAAGCCGATTGAAGTAAACCACAATAAAATTGCAGTGTAACCACACGATTCTGGTTCCCATCGAGAAGAGTCTTTAATATTTTACTTTATCTTCTTTTCGTTTTGCGAATTTACGGATCATTGAAATACATGCATGATTTTAAAAGAATTTATCTTCCATTAAGGTAATTGAGTTTTAACTGCATGATTATTTTTTATTTATTTTTAAAAATGTTATATTTATTGTAATAAAATAATCAGTACATTTCAGTAAGTTAAATCAAATACAATTTGATGATTTGCTTATGAAAATATTTAATTAGGAATTAAATTCAAATGAAATTTTGAGTAAGTCTTACGTCTTAATACTATCTTATCCAAGTGTGGTTAGTTGACTATTAATTAAAAATTAATGTGGTGGACAAAAAATGGAAGACACATTGTGGTCCCAATGTGAATCAGTAATTAGAAAAGACTATTGCATCTATTGCGTTTAGTGTTTTCTTTATTTGGTTATATATAATAAGGATTTTCTACAGCTGACGCTGTCTTCCTTCTCTCAGCCTTTGATTCCATCCGTTTCTATCTTCCCAGTCTCCATCTGTTAGACCCCTGTCCTCCATAGCCTCGTCCACATCGTCTCTCCACGATCGTCTTCTCCTATTATCTTCGCTTCGTCTTATGTGTCCATACCATTTTAATCGTTTTTCTTCAATGGTGTTTATTGCGTTCTCTTTGATGTTCATTCTGCTTCTTATTTCTTCATTTGTTATTCTCGCCATACGTGTCACTCTACAACATCTTCTCCAATACTCCATCTCTACCGCGTTAATTTTAGATTTATTTCTTTTGTTGATCGTCCATGTTTCTGACCCGTATGTCATTATGCTTTGTATTATTGATTTGTATATGCATGTTTTGTTTCTCTTTGTAATGTGCTTGTCCCACAGGATCGAATTTAATTGTCTTATGCATGTTCGCGTTTGTCCTAATCTAGCTTTAATCTCTTCTTCTGATGTTGCGTTTTTGAAATGATGGTTCCTAGATATTTAAATCTATCGGTTCCTTTGATTATTGTTTCGTTATCTACTTCTAGATTCTCCACGTTTCCCTCCTTTGTTGTTAGATATTCCGTTTTATCAAAGTTTATTGCTAATCCTGCTTTAGTGTATTCTTCTTTCAGTTTTCTTACCATATAACTGAGGTCTTCCTCATCTTGCGCTATGATTACTTGGTCGTCTGCGAAACTTAGAGTATATAAGTAATCTTCTCGTATTGGGACTCCCATTCCACTACATTTTTGCTTCCATTTTTTTTAATGTTTGTTCGAGGTATATTTTGAATAGTGTTGGGGATGTAGAGCATCCTTGTAATAGGCCTTTTGATGTTTGGAGTCTCTTCCCAATTTTATGTCCTATTTTTATGTTCACTGTGTGGTTTTCGTAGAGAGCTTTTACTGCGTATATTAGTTCTTTGTCAATGCCTATTTCTTTCATTGCGTTCCATAATCTTTGTCTTGGTACTGAGTCATAGGCCTTTCTTATGTCTATGAAGGCTAGATGAACTTCTCTATTCTTTGCCAGTTTTTTTTCCATTGTTTGTTTTATAGTGTATATGTGGTGTATACATGATTTTCCGGCCGTAAAGCCTGCTTGGTCTTCTCCAATTTTTCCTTTTATATTTTCCTCCATGATATTTTTAATAATTTTTCCATACAAACGTCCCATACTCGATATTATGCATAGGCCTCTATAGTTTGTACATTTTCTGCGGTCTCCCTTTTTAAATATTGATACTATATAAGCTTTTGACCATTCCTCTGGTATTTTTTCTCCATTTATCGCTCTGTGGAACATGTTTCTCGGCATTCGATGTAATTTATTAGATCCGTACTTAATCATTTCATTTACCACACCCCCAGGCCCTGCAGATTTATTATTTTTGAGTGTTTTTATTGTCTTCTTTACTTCTTCATAGCTTAGTTCTATCTCTTTTATTTCCTTATTCTGTTCTTCTTCAGGGTTTTGTTCTTGGAATTCTTGTCCATCTTCTGTTAGCAGCTTCTTATAATATTCTTCCCACTAGCTTTCTGGGATGTATTCTATATACGTCTTGTCTTTATTGTTAGTCCTTAATGCTTTAATTATTCTCCATGACTCTGTACTTCTAGTTCCTCCTATATACTGTTCTACATGTTCGCACGATTTTTCCCATCTCGTTCTTTTCTTTGTTTATCATCCTCCTCGTTTCTGCATTTTTCTCTTTATATTTCTGTAGATCTTCTTCTGATTTTACGGTTTTTTCACAGATTCTAATTTTATTTTTCTCATTCTCGTTGTCTTCTTTACCTAATGCTTCTAGGGACGCCTGTTTGGTTTCATATGGAAAACTTCAACTTATGATCAACAAGACATTTCCACAAATATTTAATCGAGTGAAGAAAAAACAAGGAATAATACGGCTTTGAAATATTTGGGTAATTAAGAATTTATGGATTAGCAAGGCAAAGCATTCTGCCAATTTCAGTTTTTCTTCAGATTGTAATTTAAGTTCTGTCAACAACCAAAGAAGCAAAAGAGACAGATCATACCCATAAAGTAATAATCACATAATTTGGGCTCAGGGGGAAGTTCCTTATTGTTCGTTGGCCTTGGCTTTCTGTTTTTGGTACAAACCATCTTAGTGACAATACAGCAAATATTTCTGCTTGACATACTTCTCAATAGGCTAATTCCAGATTACTTGAGTATACTGTGTCGTTTTCTTTAGGTGGTGCATTAGAGTATTATAACTGAATATTGGTCTTTTTATTGGTAGTTTTACATAATATTATCACAAGTTAAATGAAACAGGTATATTGCGAATTTCCTTATATGACGGAAGTTATTGGGTAGTCATTTTTACCGATTCTATGTATAACTTGCCGAAATCCTGCAGTGTAGTATTCAGACGACACCTCGTCAAAGCAATTAATATTCCTAGACCAGTTTTTGCATAATTACTAAATCAAACCAGATGTTGTAAACAAGAAGGCAGATAATAAGTGTTGAAAAACCTACAATAAATTAATCCTCCTAAAAAGCCAATAACTCGTCAAGCAATAAAAGGAGCTCCGTGGATGACATCTGTTGTTATTATCGTATCATTCACCTTTAAAGTAGCAATAAAGATGTAATTTTAATTGCTAACTTAAAAAAAAAAACATATATTTCATTTTTTGTATGAAGTGCATTATAGCCAGTGTTTCTCCAACCTTACTATATATAACGTAGGCTGAAAAGTTTTTGGTCTGACACATAGATGTGGCCCTTTTCAAAAAATCTAGATGACTTTTAGGAGTACGAACCTTTAAACGATACGTGTTAAAACTTCATGATATTTCGATGATTACTTTACAAATTACAGTGGTTTTAGTGACGCTACTTTTGATATTTTCAAAACTATGGAAAAAATCGAATTTTGTGTGTTATTTAAACACTGTTTTTTGATGGGAAAAAATACCGTTCGAGCAAAGCAATGGCTTGATAAGTGTTACGGGAACTCTGCCCCTGGAAAATTACTCACCATTTACTGGTATGCTGAATTTAAACGCGGTCGTATAGATACAAATCCACAAAATTGTTTTGGATGACCGTAAAGTGAAGTTGCGTGAGATAGCTGACACCCCAAAGGTATCAAAAGAACGTGTTGGTCATATTTTGCATGAACATTTGGGCATGAGAAAGCTCTGTTCGAAATGGGTACCGCGTTTGCTCACAGTGGACCAAAAACAACAACGTGTTGATGATTCTGTTGGACCTGTTAAAGCGCAATAAAAAGGATTTTTTTCATGTGATATGTGACAATCGATGAAACACTGATCCACTACTACACACATCAAATCGGCAGTCAACTGAGTGGACAGTAGCCGGTGAAAGCCGCCCGAAGCGGACACAACAGTCGGCTGGGAAAGATTTGGCTTCTGTATTTTGGGATGCGCATGGAATAATTTTCATCGACTATGCTCAGAAGGGAAATCATCAACAGCGAATATTATATAAAGTTATTGGTACCTTTGAAGGCAGAAATCGCAAAGAAACAGCTCCAAATGAAGAAGAAAAAAGTGCTCTTTCATAAAGACAATGCACCGTGTCACATGTCAATCGTTACGATGGCAAAATTGTATGAATTGAAGTTCGAATTGCTTCCTCATCCACTGTATTCGTAAGACTTGGCCCCCAGCGACTATTATCTATTCGCAGATCTCAAAAAAATGCTCGTGGGAAAGAGATTTGGCTCCAGTGAAGAAGTTATCGCCGAAACTGAGTCCTATTTAGAAGGTAAAGAGAAATTCTTTTACAACAAAGGTATAGAAATGTTAGAAAAGCGTTGGACTCATTGGATCGTTCTTTAAGGAGACTATATTGATAAAGTTTCGACTTTAAAAATATGTTTTAAGTAGCTACCCCAAAAAGTTTTCAACCTACGTGTTATAATTAAGAACCACCAAAACCTAACACCCATTTATGGTAACAAGCTCTTGCAAACTTGTTCAGAAAGAATAAGGATAGTATTGTGGAAAAGATCTGTAAAATTAAGTTAATTCTAATAAATTAATAAAAAAGTTGAGTTTTTATGAAGACTGTTGCCAATTCTACTAGAAGTCAAAACGACTAAAATCTGAAAAAGTTAGTTGTCACCACAGTAACTTCTGCAAGATGCAGTATTGCTAGATTATATTGTAATCAGTAGAGACTTTGCAATTTTAAATTGTTCGTGTCAAATTAATCTCGTATTTTAATCCTACCAAAATCCTTATAAAGTTTTTACATGTGCTACATCTCCGTCCAATTGGTTTTTAGATATTCGGATATAAAACTGTCAGTTTTAGGCTTTGATACGCTGTAGTTTCTGTAAATTACATCTTAATTCAAAGTTGCTAACAAACTTTAAAAAAGGGAATGTAAAATTCCTGAAATGATCATGGGTAACAAATACATCAGACCGTTGCGATTTTATACTAAAATTACACCAATAGTAGGTATAAAAATTTCATTGATACTAACGGGGTACTTAGCATTGTTATAAAATGGTAAGAGTTGAATTGGAACATTTATTTTAGTCACGCAATAAAAACTCTTCGGTTATAATTCTGCTAGCCCCTCTATAAATGATTTTTACTTTACATGTCCTTTCTAGACTGCCTTTAGTAAGTTAGATCAAGAAACAGAACGAAAATTAAAATACTAAAAACTTTAAAATTAATTCATCTTGGTTCAATAGTATAAAATGTATGCTTGTTCTCGGTACCTACTTTTGGTTTTACAATTGATTTTGTTCTAATTTTGATCCACAGTTACACTCATTTGTTTAGGGCATTAGTCATTAAACGTATAGTATAGTGCTAAGCAGATACTGAATAGTGATGTCAACTATCGGTACTTTCGAGTATTTAGGGTATTCGGTATTTTATAAAAAAGTACCTGTTACATTGTACCCGGTACAAAGTACCGGTCTCGTCAGGAAGTTGCCAATATACCTATCTATACTAGTCGGTAGCTGACCCGATTATCACTGAACGGCGTAACAGACTCAAATCAAATCATGTAAAAAAACTGTTTTTTCTCAACCGTAATCAGTTTTTGTTGAGTGTTAAGAAATGAAACATAGAAAAAAAACTTTATAGCAACGTTCCCGTTGCTATAAAGTTTATTTTTATTTTAATACTCATTTAATTATTTTCATTGTTTTTAAGGATTGAAAGTATATAGGTATTTTTATAATTTTCTGTATTATATTTGTGTATTATATTAATAAAATATCTTCTTATTTTAATTTAACACTGTTCCTAAAGCCAGAGAATAAATCTTTTTAAAATTCCTGATTTATTCTTTATGTATTTAGCCAACGATGGAGACGAGATATATTTCGTGGAGACGAGTAGGTATCTACCGCTACCAATATGGCATTGGTAGTTTTAGTTTGGTTGGCCGCAGACCGCAGACGCCATCAACGTGTAGATACGTGGTACCGGGTACATTTATTGTCGACTACCCGGTATCTCGGATCCGGACGAGTAACGGGTTTTTGGTCTAGCTACTTAAAACACATTTTTTTGCAAAATTCGACTTTATTCATCAACATCCTTTAAGAGCGATACAATCAGTCCAACGCTTTTCTAACGGTTCTATACCTTTCTTGTAGAAGGATTTGTCTTTGCCTTCAAAATAGGCCTCAGTTTTGGTGATAACTTCTTCACTGGAGCCAAATCTCTTTCCTGCGGGCATATTTTCAGGTCTGCGAATAGATAATAGTCGCTGGGGGCCAAATTTAGAAAATACGGTGGATGAGGAAGCAATTCGAACTTCAATTCATGCAATTTTGCCATCGTAACCATTGACCTCTGACACACTTGATGAAAGAGCACTTTTTTCTTGTTCATCTGGGACCGTTCCTTTGTGATTCAAACGCACCAATAACTTTATATAATATTCGCTATTGATGGTTTTTCCCTTCTCAGCATAGTCGATGAAAATTATTCCATGCACACCCCAAAATACAGACGTCAAAAACTTCCCAGCTGACTGTAGTGTCTTTGGTCGCTTCGGGCGGCTTTCACCGGCTGCTGTCCACTCAGCTGACTGCCAACTTGATTCCGGTGTGTAGTAGTGGATCCATGTTTCATCCATTGTCACAAATCACATGAAAAAATCCTTTTTATTGCGCTTAAACAGGTCCCAACACCGCTCAGAATTATCAACACGTTGTTGTTTTTGGTCCACTGTGAGCAAACGCGGTACCCATTTCGAACAGACCTTTCTCATGCCCAAATGTTCATGCAAAATATGACGAACACGTTCTTTTGATCTCTTTAGGGTGCCAACTATCTCACACAATTCCACTTTACGGTCATCCAAAACAATTTTGTGGATTTGTTTGTTTTCCGGTGTAACCACCTCATTTGGGAGTCCAGAGCATTCAGTATTATTTGTGTTTGTACGACCGCATTTAAATTCAGCACACCAGTAAATAATGAGTGATTTTCCAGATGCCGATTCCCCCTAACACTTATCAAGCCATTACTTTGCTTAAACGGTATTTTTTCCCATCAAAAAACGATGTTTAATCAACACCCGAAATTCGATTTTTTTCCATAGTTTTGAAAATATCAAAAGTAGCCTCACTAAAACTACTGTAAATTGTAAACTTATCGTCGAAATATCATGATATTTTGACACGTATCGTTTGAAGGTTGGTACATCCTAAAAACCATATGGATTTTTTGAAAAGGGCGACATTGATGTGTCAGACCAAAAACTTTTCATCCTACGTGTTATAGTTGTTCTAGGCGTTTCAGTTTGAATCCTTGAACTTAAAACATCTCAACATAAATTCCAAAAAAGTTATCATATGTATAACAAATCAGTAAAAAGAAGGTTACTTTTATAGATGTAACATCTAAAAACTTACAGCCAGTTAAAGTGCGCAAGGGTCAAGAGTTTTATGAGAACATTTTGGGGACAGTAAATCATTCGTTTTATAATATTCGCTGCTTTCATAATGATATAAGTTTTACCTGCTTTTTTTACTAAAATAAAACTAACAAATCTGGTCTCTCTTAAATAACTTTAAAAGAAGAAAATACTAATAATAAATAAACTCAATCATATGTCTCTTGCTTTACAATCACCTAAATAAAAAAAAATCCAGTTTGATTTAAATAAATTTGAAATTAAATAAAAAAAAAACTACTGATTGGAAGAAGCTCGATCAATCATAATAATTGGCAATGCTTTAAAATATGAAAAGGTTCATCCATTTTATTTCTAGACACACCTACACAGGTATTTATACGAAAAAGTAATCAATAATACCGCTTGTTCTAGAAACTGCAGGAATATCTTAGAATTATTGACGTTTTCCACTGAATTTGGTTATGAATTATAATTTTATGAATACAAAATATGAAAATAAACTTATATTACTTGGGGAGCTTAAAACGATCTTCCAATAAAGTGAATACGTGAAAAACATACATAACAAATTATAAGTATGTACCAGGGTGCAAATGAAAGTCATTAAACATTCACTGAAAGAAGATAACTAAATGAAAAATAGAAATACAGATTATACTGGCAAATAGAATAAATAACTGACTAGATGATGATTTTATTTATACCATGAAGCAGCTTCTGGATTCATAATGAAGTAAAATTCTTATGTTATCATTTGGCAAATGGCGCTCCTAGAATGTTCATCTGCAAGACGTATAAATAATTAATAGATATTAAAGATGTATATATGTTTTTCAAGACTGGTGTCTCTACGAGCCGGAGTGAAATAACCTATTTTCCTTTTTCAGTTGTGAAAATAACTCGAGTTTTAAAAGTTTTAAGAATCCATAATTAATAAATAATGAAGAGGAGAAAAGACTACAATTTTTACTAAAGTCACAAGTTAAATCGATTTGAGAACATTTTTAGGAATTTTGCTTCCAAATGCAATAACAATAAAGTGTTAAGACTCTTCCCGATGTCATTGTTTAGGTAAAAGATGTGTTTGTCGAAATGAATGAAGTCTGGACATAAGGTAATATTAGCCTTAAAAATTGAATTGATCTAGCCATCTAATAAATATTATTATACTTTTTAAGTTACATTTTTACCAACGTACACAAGAGAAAATATCAGTTGAATGTGAGCATCGTAGCAGTGTTTTAAGGAAACATGGCTTGTGAGCAAGTGGATAAAAACGTTAAAAAAAACTTATAAAATTCTGATTATGCAGTATTTTTAAGATAAAATATAATTTCTTGATAATCTTGATATATTGCAATTGGTATAATTGATTTTTACCCAAAATATTGATTATCTATTGATTATCATTACCTTACGATGATTATATTTAAAATTGTATAAAAAACAATACTAAATAAAAAAAATTACTTGTAAAAATGCTATATTTAAAAAATTTTCTATAGATGTTGAGAGTAAATTATATAAAAAAAAATTATGTTTAATTTCCAAAAGATGCAGATTATTTTGCATCTTGAATTACGTTTATATGAAACCTAAGGACAGACACGGCAGTCACGATGCACTAAAATTATTCATGCAGATACTGCAAATATATTTATGAAAATGATATAATTAAATATTAAAATAAATTAAATATTAATATTAATTAAAATAATATATATGTGATGTATTTGTAAAGACAATGAACAAGCACGTATAAGGAAAATTGTAAAATTTGATACTAACGATGAATATCTTTATCATACTATGAAGCAAATTCGAGTACGAGCGCCAGAATTATAATTAAGTAACATGTTATCCATCGTATCCTCTGACAAATTACTAGATCTTACGTTATTTCGCCTACATGTGTATAAATAATTTTATGAAATATGAATTTTAAATAAATTTAATACACGCGTTGAGATAAGTTGTAGAGATTAATTAAACCCTTACATCTTTTATTCCTTTTACACCTAAAGATTAATCTATATTTTCTATTACAAAATGTGTGTGGCCTGAAGATATTTACTCTTGTAGATAGCTATTATATACAGTCCAAATAAACTAAAAAAGTAAATAAATTCATCAGAACTAAACTGAAAATAATTCTCGACAACGTCCTACTAAGAGAGAATTAATTACGATAACTAGTTTTTTATGAATTCGAGATTTCATCGCTTTTAGCCTAGTTTTGAACTACATTTATGATCAATTCTCACGTAATTATTACAGATAAAACATGTTTTTCAGATGGATTCTATAAAAAGTATGGCATGCAATGTTGCAATGAGAGTGCGCCTAAAATCATAATTATTGTAAACATTAACTAATATATATTACTTAATTATTAGTGCTGGTAATGTTATTATTACTGCCTCGGCTAAATGAAAGTTATGATGTCAGTTAAGACTACCGAAACCATAAACAATCAGGAAGATACTTGAAGGTAAAGATACAACCACACGAGAATTAAAAAAAGCAGGTGAGATTCGAACATATAGTCTCAGGGTATAAGTCGTTGTATTTTACCAACGAAGCCACAATAACAGCACACCTTGACTTGCTAGTCGGAGATATGTCTCGACGCCTCCTCTGCCTCAGTAGAGAACCAATATTAGTTCCCTTGACATCACGCGCATTGATATCGTCAGTAAATAAGCTCAACCTCGGAGCTTTTTTACTGTTTCATCCGTTCATGGTTCTTTATACTACATGTACTCCTTAGCGTACTGTGGCTTTGTTAGTAAAATGCAGGGGCGTATGTCGTGAGTTCGATTCCACCGAGAAACTTTTTTTAATTCTCTTGTGGTTGTATTTTTACTTTCAAGTATTATATATATATATATATATATATATATATATATATATATATATATATATATATATATATATATATATATATATTACGTTACTTCGATTAGTACAAGATACATCACCAATGATCCATTAGAAATTGCAATGAGTGCGGTAATGAGAAGTGGAAAACACTGTACAAATTTCAAAGCTGACTTGTGCAAAAAAATTACAGCGTACAGTGCCTTTAAAAACCGGAATAATCGCATATGGTCTGGTTGTAAAACTTGTAGAGAATGTGTACCGGTATTGTCACTTACCTTTGTTCATTTTAATAGCAGGTTATAGGTAGTTATATGTAACTTACTAAAGTACAAATTTAGATAATACTCAGCTGTTTCGTATAAATATAATGTTATTTACTTTCATCTCTATTAGTTAAAACTAAGCATGATAAGTTTTTCTCTCTATAAAGATATAAAATGCAACGTCTCTCTGCCTGTCTGTCTGTCCGTTAGTGCGCTTATCACTCGAGAACCACTTATCCGATTTACGTGCGTGTTTTTTTTAAACATACATATGTTCTCTGGCCAGGTTGGATATATTTTATTACGTTAGGTAACATAAGGAATAAGCAGTGACGATAATAGTGAATCAAGTTGGAAGAGTTTGCCGATAGCGCACTCTCTTGCAATACGCTGCCTAAACCGTTAAATATGGAACAATATCATGTAGGAAAGAATATAATATATATAAAATGCAACGTCTTTCTGTCTGTCGGTCTGTCCGTTAGTGCGCTTATAAAGAACCACTTACCCGATTTAGATGTTTTATTTTTAGTTCATACATTTTTTCTCTGGTCAGGTTATCTATAATCTACTATATTATATAAAACACAACGTCTCTCTGTCTGTCTGTTTGCCCATTAGTGCGCTATCACTCGAGAACCACTTATCCGATGTACGTGTTTTTTTTTTTGATTTATACATTTGTTCTTTGGCCAGGTTATCTATAATCTTCTATAATATATATATATATATATATATATATATATATATATATATATATATATATATATATATAAAATGCAACGTCTCTCTGCCTGTCTATCTGTTTGTCCATTAGTGCGCGTATCCCTCGAGAACTACTTATCCGATTTGCGCATTTTTTTTTAAATTTATACATTTGTTCTCTGGCCAGGTTATCTATAATCTTCTATAATACATAAAATGCAACGTCTCTCTGTCTGTTTGTCTGTCTGTTCATTAGTGCGCTTATCGCTCGAGAACCACTAATCCGACTTGCGTGCTTTTCTTTTTAAAACATACATATATTCCCTGGCCAGGTTATAGGATATATTTTATTACGTTAGGTAACATAAGGAAGAAGCAATGACGATAGTAGTGAATCAAATCAAAAAAAAGTTTGCCGCTGGCGCGTTCTCTTGCAATACGCAGTGTATTGCAAGAGAACCTAAACCATTAAATATGGAACAATGTCATGTAGCAAAGAATATAATATATATAAAATGCAACGTCTCTCTGTCTGTCTGTCTGTTCGTTAGTGCGCTTATCACTCGAAAACTAATTATCCGATTTACGTGGTTTTTTATTCATACGTATGTTCTCTTTCCAGGTTATATAATAACAATAATATTTACAAAATGCAACGTCTCTCTGTCTGTCGGTCCGTTTGTGTGCTTATTACTCGAGAACCACTTATCAGATTTACGTGTTTTTTTTAGATTTATACATATGTTCTATGGCTAGGTGATAGGATATATTTTATTACCTTAGGTAATAGAAGAAATAAGCAGTGACGATCATAGTGAATCAAGTCGGAAAACAATTTGCCGCTGGCGCATTTTCTTGCAATACACTGTCTAAACCAGTAAATATGGAACAATATCATGTAGCAAAGAATATAATATATATAAGACGCAATGTCTCTCTGTCTGTCTGTCCGTTAGTGAGCTTAGTACTCAAGAACCACTTATCCAATTTACGTGTTTCTTTTTTATAAAATACATATGTTCTCCGGCCAGGTTATAGGATATATTTTATTACGTTAGGTAACATAAGGAATAAGCAGTGACGATAATAGTGAATCAAGTCCACGTGAGCGGAGCCGCGGGCACGGCTAGTTAATAATATATCGGAACCCGGTTGAATATTTGAAATTTTAGAAATCTGATAATACTTAAGTTCAACCTAATCGTAACTTATTGTTTCCAGTCGTCCAGCGCTTCCTTGAGTCCACTCTTAATGTTGGATTTTGTTTAGATGTAAACAAGTGGACCCGTGGATAAATCCAACAGAAAGTATTTAAGTTCGTAAAGTTTTTCCTTTGCTTTTGGAAACAGGCTATCCATTAGTAGGATAATTTTGAAATTGAAATTATACCCCTCCTATAATTTACTGGTCAGTAAATTGGCAGAAGAGGATCTATATATTGCGTGTTCATTGGCCAACGCTTCGACCGTTTATTTGGTCGTCCGCTCTAAAAACGAAAAGGTATTTTTGTTTTCGGCAAAACATAAACCCACTACTCTTAACTTATTCAATATAATTGATGATGATAAGATTTTTCTGGCAATAACAGTGTGTATATTATTGTGATTTTTAAAAACAAAATTCATAAGTAGTGAAAATCTTTATATTATCCTATACTATTCCTATAAGCAAAAGTTTTTTCTTTTTAAAATGCGATGAAAATTCATTGAATAAAAATAACTATTCGTGACTATTGTGACTCAACAAGTATATGTCGTTTAAGGAATAGTACTTGTCGTAACTATACTATATTATTCATATAAGTCATAATTTCTGTAGTTGAAGAATTTTCCTTTTAAACACGTTTTCATAACTGTAATATTCGAGTTGAAGGAGTAAGAGTTTTAGCACTATTCTATAGCATGTTTATAAGTAAAAGTTTCTGATAAAAGAAGTCTCCATATTTGCTTAATAAAAGTAATTCTCTATATTGTGTAACACACCTTGTATATAATTTTTCACAATAAAGTGTAATCTAAAACCCGATCTCAGTCTTCAAGGCAAATTCGTTAAGATTGGTGCCATTTTTTTTTTGTAATGCCAAAACAAACAGAGATAACGTCCAAAAAAGAAAACGAACTTCTCGAAAAAATAGGAGAAATAGTAGCGCCACAAAATATTGTATTTCTTGGTAGTCAAAAGCGACAACTTTCATATGTCAGCTGTTTGGTGACATTTGGTCGAAGAGATGCCTAACTGTAGTGTCAGTTTGTTTTGTTAACGGTAGAGGGTTGCGGGTTACTATTTTGCTAAATTTAGTAACCGAGGCGTACTCAATCATTGAAAAAAGAACATGGTCATATATATATATATATATATATATATATATATATATATATATATATATATATATATATTTATATATATATGTATATATATATATATATATATATATATATATATAATATATATATATGTATATATATATATATATATATATATATATATATATATATATATATATATATATATATATATATATATATATATATATATATATATATATATATATATATATATATATATATATATATATATATATATATATATATATATATATATATATATATATATATACGAGACTGGTTTGAAAAGTCCGTGCAAAAATAAAAACTACTTATGTGTTTGGGATAAACCTTTTTTATTTTTCGACATAGTCTCCTTTTAGGCTTATACACTTCGTCTAACGATGTTCTAGTTTGTTGATCCCTTCCGAATAATAGGATTTGTCCAAGTCTGCAAAATATCCATTAGTGTCTGCAATTACCTCCTCGTTTGAATAAAATCTTTGTCCCGCCAGCCATTTCTTCAAATTGGGGAACAAATAGTAGTCCGAGGGAGCCAAGTCTGGAGAATAGGGGGGATGTGAAAACGAGATGGAATCCTATTTCCATTAATTTTGCGACCACAACTGCTGAGGTGTGTGCTGGTGCGTTGTCGTGATGGAAAAGGACTTTCTTGTAGGCCAATCGCGGGCGTTTTTCTTGCAGCTCGGTTTTCAAACGGTCCAATAACGATGAATAATATTCACCTGTAATAGTTTTATCCTTTTCTAGATAGTCGATAAGGATTATCCCTTGCCAATCCCAAAAAACAGTCGCCATAACCTTTCCGGCCGAAGGAACGGTCTTCGCCTTTTTTGGTGCAGATTCCCCCTTGGTAACCCATTGTTTAGATTGTTGTTTGGTCTCAGGAGTATAGTAATGTATCCATGTTTCATCCACAGTGACGAAACGACGCTTAAAGTCCTCCGGATTCTTCTGGAACAGCTGCAAACCATCCTTGCAACACTTCACACGATTCCGTTTTTGGTCAAGCGTGAGCAATCGCGGCACCCATCTCGCGGATAGCTTTCTCATGTCCAAATGTTTATGCAAAATATTATGTACCCGTTCAGTCGAGATGCCCACAGCACTAGCAATCTCACGCACCTTAACTCTTCTGTCATCCATCACCATATCATGGATTTGATCAATGATTTCTGGAGTCGTAACCTCCACAGGCCGTCCAGAACGTTCAGCGTCACTTGTGCCCATATGGCCAGTCCGAAAATTTTGAAACCACTTATAAACTGTTCTAATCGAAGGTGCAGAGTCACCATAATGTTTATCAAGCTTCTCTTTAGTCTCCTAAGGCGTTTTGCCTTTCATAAAGTAATGTTTAATCACCACACGAAATTCTTTTTCGTCCATTTCTTGAAAATCACTCGACTTCCTTGATTCATACGAATGCCAAACACAAAGAAATAGACCAATATGGCTGAAACTTGGTGTGCGTTCATTCAAGAGATGCTACTAACTAAACATGACCTCGATACGCGCCGGTGGTGCCATCTCTCGGACTTTGCACGGACTTTTCAAACCAGCCTCGTATATATATATATATATATATATATATATATATATATATATATATATATATATATATATATATATATATATTTATTTGCTTCGTTATAAAGACCTAATGAGAAAATGAGAAAAATGACAAAATAATGTCGAATATTGTTGAGATGATATTGGAATTCCTATATTTTCAGACATTTTTGAAATTTTCTCTTAAGGAAACACTTTTCTTCATTAAAAATAATTATGACAATTTTACTACCAATAAAAATGACTAATATAAAACCCGAACTTAAAATATTTGTTAATTATTTTATTCATAAAAAAGTAATTCTTCTTTGTCTTTAATACCTCTATATAGCTATCTATATGACTTCATGTTTTAATTTATTTTTTTATTAATCGTGGCAATAATTTAACTACATTCTAATTGGACGGTCTTATCTTTTAATTGAAGATTAAAAAAAGCCTGCTATACATTTCAGTTTTTGACAAAGGTCAATATTATCACGACATTAATATCTGATGGGGCCTCAAAAGCTGGCTATCCTACTATTAAACTATATCGATACTGGTCTTGGCATTTTATTTATTAATAAGTCTAAAATACCGGTGGGTTATATATAATTATAGTGTTTAAGAAACAGAGGAATCAATATGGTTATACGTATTCGTTTGAACGCAGTGTTTTAGTACCTAGGTTAATAATTAACTAAACTGAAAATGAAATATGACAAACGGTGTCACTCCAGTAAAAAAAAAAATTAATAAATAAAAAAAAATCTTATTTTATATTAAACTACAGTACCTGAAAAAATATATATTTTTTAAATAATGTCATCTAAATGTGTACGGTTACGTCTCCCCTTAAGCGAGCGGTAAAATTATTGAGCACTGCTAGACGCATTCTTTTCGTGATCACTATCATTTTTTGGGGGATATTAATTATTCCAAAGGGAGAAGAGATAAGAAAAAAGTCAACGGCGTCAAATCAAGGGTACATGAAGGTCAACTTATATCGCCTAATTTGGAAATCAATCTGTATGAAAAACTTGTAAAAGGATTGGTAAAGATGTATTTTAAGTATGTGATGTCTCACCATTCTGTTGAAATACATGTTCAAAATAATACTTACGACTGCATTGTAACTGCGTAGCTACATCCAATATATTTAATTGCTAATGTCGATGAAAACATATATCTGAAAATGACTCCGCTATGCGATGTTGTTTAGAACTAGTTAGTTGGCGCAGTAATGTGCAAGTTCGTGTTTTGTGGTTTCATGCTAATGCTGGTGCGACACTAAGATTTAATGCCGTTAATAATCGCGTTAATGAACACTAAACATAGGTGTAGCCACGACTTAACGTGGAAATTTTGAACCGACATTCATAATACCGTTAGGCGATAGCTTAGGTGGCGGTCTCTTTTGGCATATCAAAGAGATTTAGCGCGTTATTTAATGCGTGTAGTGGCCACATCAGGGTTTGTTATTGTGTATCGTGAGTGCGACAGGACCACACATGTTTGTCGAAGCAACTGTCAATTGAGGTTAAGTACAACTATGGAGTGATCAAATGAGAAAGTGCTCGAGTTTCTGGAATTACTGCAAACTGAACCATGTTTATGGGATCCGTAAAAAAAATGGGTATAAAAATCGTGGTAGCCCCCACAAAAGAAAATGAAAATTAATACTAACCGTATACGATTCCTGTGTATTTTTATCATCCACCAGCTTCTTTTTATTATTGCTTTTTTTTCGTCCGGTAATGCAATAAATTCATATAATAGTAATTCACACTCAGGAAATAATATAGCGTAGAAGCTTCGACCTCCATCTTGAAAATTATTGTCAAATAACGAGTTATTTATCCGTATTAGACGCTAACTGCAAGTGTGGCTACTCGATTTCACGCGTTATTTAGTGGACTATTTTTACGCCTTAATTATCGCGATAATAGGCGTTAGACATTAACCTTAGGGTGACCTCAGCATAAAAAGATTGCTGCAAAATTTCAAGTGATTTTGATTTAGGAAATTTTTATTTCTTTATAGTGATAGATTTATTATCGAACTAACATTAAGCAAAAGGTAGTTTATAATTTTTAAATGTTTTGGAATCGAAACACAAATATCGTCTATAAATATTATTAGTCATTATAGTGCCTAAAAACGGAAGATTATTAATTTAACTTTGTAATTGTAGTTAAAGTAAATTAAAATGAAAGTAGACCTTTAGCACTTTATAGGAGAAATAGTTTCTACGCAACTGTTTTTCGGTCTTACTTAGGCAGAGGTAAAAATGTTATGAAGGGAATTGAGACCCCGAAATCAAAAAGGTGACTTCTAAAATGTGGATTTATGTACTTATTGCCTTTTAAATGCTCAAACCTTTTAAACTGCAACAAATTCCAATTATTTTTTTAAAATGTTAAAGAAGAGCAAGTCACTGTTTATTGGTAATGAGTATGTTGTTTTGATAGAATTTAGAATTGTTCTCTTCTTTACTTATTCAATGTACCCTAAGGAACTACTAAAAAAATTCCAGGCCAAGAATATCCCTTTACTTTCGGATCTGAGAGAAATTGTCAAAAATAATAAATTAAATAAATTTTTAGTGTTCCGTACTAACACATCCGATTTGACATATAAAATTAAAATTTGCGACAAATATAAGAATTGATGGTCTAATCAGAGCCGTGCAATTTTGAACATTAAATTTTGACTTAAGGGGTTAGTTTTGAGGGGTGAAATCGGATGTGAAAAAGAAATCGCAGTCCCCCACCCTATACCGAAAAGGACTGATAAAAAAATTTTAAAAAAATTCTGGAATGTTCTTCATAAAGTGTAGATTGAGCGAAAATTATTACAAGTGCATTGACAATATGGTCCTTGACAATATGGTGGACTTTTTTTAATATACTTTTCAGTACATTACTGATACCGAGTCGCGGGTCGCTCCTGTACCGAGACAACTGAGACAATAATTTTATTTTATTTGTTTATAATTAAACACATATTTAGGTAGATTGATTTATTGGCTATTAGTTAGCTAAGATGCTATAAGTATTATACATTATTGACTAAGAAAAAAGTGAAAATATATATTGGATCCTAAGATATATACATGCCAGGGACATAATTTGGTGTGTTCCGTACGGTGATTGTTTTAAAATAAAATAAAATCCTTACCTAGGCTAAGTTAATAATTTGGTGGTTATTATAAATAGTTCTCTAAATCCAAACAAATAGTGTCTCGAGGATTTAACAAATAATTATTTTTTTTAAATAGGAAAAAACGCTAAGAAACCTATTTTTAGCTTTCGATGTGGGTAGGCTTTAATAATCTAAAAAAAAAATTGGTAATAATTCTATAAACCTTGTTAGGTTATTACACCATTAATTCGTCATTCATCTTGCACCAAGTTTGTAACTGTTGTAATTAAAAATATTTTCTGGCCATGGATGATTTAGATTCTTTAAGGGGTTACACCACCTTGAGATTCTCAAAAAATCGATTTTTTTAGCTAGATAAATTGTTTATACTTTTAAGAATATTTTAAACTTTTAATCATTTTAAAATTCAAATTATTTCCGAAGTTATAGCAATTAGAAGTGAGCGCGCAGAGAGCCGGCCCGAAACTCAGGTAGCGATCGAACCGGCACGAGCGGTCAAAGCCTTGACAAAAGGTATTGTTCTTTTAGTCAGTCCTTTATAACAATAATTCCTTTGGGGAATTTTGGAAGCTAAAAGTAACTCAGGTACACAAAGTTGGAACTAGGTTAGACTCGCTGAACATTCAACGTCACAGGATCAGTTTGCTTTGTGACGCGGTAATGTATATATCGCCACGTGTATTACAAAAATTATATTTTTTTATTATTTTTTAATAGAACACGGAGCAGGAAGAAACGACATCAGCAGCAGTACATCAGCTAAAAAATTAAAGAGCAGTGAAACCGTTTATTTTGATGTGGATGCATCTTTCGGGTACCGGTTAATTAAATTTGTATTTGTTTTTTCTGCTATAAGTGAAGTGGTAAAATGTAAAGAGTGCGGCAGTGATATAAAATTTACAGAAACTTCTCTTGGTTTTAAATTAAAAGTGAATTGTGCTGAATGTGAACCAGTTCTAATAAACTCATGCCCTCTTATCAGTGGTAGAGCATATGATGTGAATAGACGATTAGTTTTTGTATTTAGACTTCTTGGTATTGGTTTAGTAGGAATAGAGTAATTCTGTGGAATCATGGACTTACCTAAACTAATTTTCCACTCATTCTACGATATATAACTATTTGTGAATTCTTCATGAAAACTGCTGTTCAAGAGGCAAAAGAATTGAATAACGCAGTAGAACTCACCGTTTCAGGGGATGGAACTTGGATGAAACGTGGTTTCTCATCCCTTTTAGGCGTTTCTACTCTTATATCATCATTACTCAGGAAAAGTTCTTGATTGCATATTAAAAAGTTCACACTGTAAAGCTTGTGAATTTTGGAAAAATTTTGAAGGTACTGAGGAGTATGATGAGTGGAGCAATGAACACTCAGGTAAATGTTCTGCCGATCACGAAGGGTCAGCTGGAAAAATGGAAGTGGATAGTATTGTAGAAGTGTTCAAAAGATCCGAAACACTTTATAACGTACAATATGGTAATTACGTAGGCGATGGAGACAGTAAGACTTATAAAGGAATTGTTGACTCAAATCCATATGAAAATTTAGTTGTTAAAAAAAAGGAATGTATAGGTATGCAATTACACAAAGTAAAAAAAGATAATCCTGGTATAGGTGGCAGAGGGAAGTTGACAGCCAAGCTTATTGATGAGTTAACAGTTTACTATGGTCTTGCAATTAGAAGGAGTATAAGTACATTAGTTAAAACAATGAAAAATGCAATATGGGCAACTTATTACCATAAAATATCCACTGACGAAAAGCCACAGCATAACAAGTGCCCGTTCGCGAAGATACCTGGTGTTCGTATCAGAAAGCGAAGGCCTCTGGAACTTTAGATTCTTATAAGCATAAAAATTCTATTCCTGTAGTTGTCCAAAAAGTAATTGAACCGGTATACGATAGATTAACTGATACCGATTTGTTATAACGCTGTTTAGAAGGATACACTCAGAATAACAAACGAAAGTCTAAACGCTGTGATTTGGCCTATGGCTCCAAAAATTCATTACAGTGGCACAAAAAAATTGTTGAGATTGTATCTTATACTGCAGCTAGTATATTTAATGATGGATATATTAGAGTATTACAAATGATGCAATTATTAAACCTTGTAATTGGCCAAAGTGCGCTGCTATTTACCGAGAACTTGGATTCTCAACGAATATCTATAGCCAACATGAGAGCCCAACAGGAGACTAAAGAGGCCAGGAAATTGAAAAGAGCTGCTCAAAAGGAGTCGGAGGACATCGCGGCTACAATGGAAGACCTCATGTACGGCCCAGGAATCGCAGATTGAAGCTAATTTAAAAAAAATATTTGGTTTTAAGACGCTGACGCCGTACTGTTTTTTTTTTTGCATTTTTTTCGAAACTACTTTTTTCAAACTGGTGTACAAGATATCTTAAGAGCTACTTAACTGATTTTGTTAAAATTTACAACACATATTCTCTATAATATTATCTAAGATGTAGCATGCGATTTTTTTTTTTGATTGGGTGCCATGTTCACAATTTTTTAAACTCAAAATTTCGATAAAAATCAGTGTTTTTTTTTTCAAACAGCTGTCATTTCTACAAAAAAAATTTTAAATAATTATATATTTTAAATTTTCTAAATAAGAAAAAAACTATTTTTTATTTTTCAGATGATGCCTGACAGAGAAAATAAGTACACAATCAGCAAGGATTTTCAAAAGAGGGTCTTACTTGATGGTTCATATCTCCGTCATTTTTAAATTTTTTGTATTCGTTATTATTTCAAATTATTCATAAAACTACTATGTATATGTGTAAAAGAAAAATTATTTTATATATTTAATAGCTGCGTCAAATTTTTTTTTTTATTTTTATACCTATTTTTCCGAGCGCCCCCTTAACCCCTTAAGTTATTAATATGTTCTTGAATTCAACTTAAAAATTGCCGTGTCTAGTTTCTGCAAAGAAATTGAATAGTATGTACTGTATGGAAGATTTGAACCAGTACATAGCGTTCTATAATAAATAAAATTCTTATAAGAAAAGTAGGGGATGTATTTTTTACTATGTTATCCTTTAAATAATGTAACTAGTTTAAAAAGATGATAATATTCTGAAAAGTTTGTTCAAGATAATGAATTAATTATAAATTAAGTCATCAACACCTTTCCTTAAACTATCCTTATTAAACGGGATCAAAATTAATGGATATTTTATTTAAAGAGAAAACTTTCTTCTTATTATTATTATATTGAGAAAACAGGTGTATGTTACCTATTTAGACCACATTACAAAAGCTTATGAGGTGAACAAGTAAAACTAATCATATCTAAAGCTGCTATACTGTTTTTGCTTGACTGCGTCTTTTATTAATTACCTAACAATTAAGAGTTTTTTCGATACGCTATAACCTGTTAAACAGCTATGGCAATAAAGACGTTTTTATGCTTAATAACTTTCTATAGTTATTGACAATATATGTTATAACTTGTTAACTTTTTGTCTAATAAAATTATATATAAATAGCTTGATCGATACTAATGGATAGCTCTTTTTGGTTTGTTTATATCACACTCTACATACTTAAAGCTAATTAAAGTAAAAGAAAAACAGTTAGACGATGATGCAAAAAATAACCTCACAAAAACCCAAGGCGGTCTTTACCTTTATCAGATTTTATTTCTGTTTAATTTAAGACAGATTTTTTCTCATTATTTTTTTATATTAATTGAATATTTAAATTTATTAAGTAATCTATATTAGGTATGTATGTTAGGTAACTAATTTAGGTTAGAATAGGAAGAAAATAGAATTACAGTATACGATAAAACTAATGATAACGAACTGATATGGTCTATCTTAGACTTGACAGGTTTTTGAGCGCCTATTTTAAGTGTTATAGTGCGGTCAGCACTTACAGTTAGTTCAGAGTAGAGATATCTATAATCTATTTAAAGTGTAACGTTTCTCTGTCTGTCTGTCTGGCAGTCCGTTAGTGCGCCTATCACTCGAGAACCACTTATCAGAACCGTGTTTTTTTTTTTAAAAAACATTTTAATTGCGCAAGATCAACTTGCACGTGACCGGTCATATTTTTAAAATCATACATATGTTCTCTGGCCAGGTAATTTAAGCTAGCGAAATAGCGGTATTTACAGTTACTTCAAGAGCAAGTTATTCCAACTTGTGCAGGTCCTTTTCTCGATGAAAATAATTTGGATACCTCTAACAGGAATCTGTAGTATCAAGAGGACGGAGCATCTCTTTACTATGAAATCAATGTTCGTAGATATTTGGAGGCGATTATTTCTAATCGATGGATAGGCAGCAGAGGTGCTGTAGAATAGCCTGCAAGGAGTCCCGACCTTACGCCACTCGATTTTTTTTATGGGGTAATTTGAAAACCAAAATTTACCGAAGTCGACATGAAACTGTAGAAGATTTACAACAAAGAATTCAATACGAAGTAGCACAGATCACCCCGGATCCAAAACTCTGTTCAGGTTGTTTATAACAGATTGGGTCACTTCCTCGCTGTTAGCGGTAGAGATTTTGAGCAATTGTTACCTTAAAAATAAACCTAGAGTATTTATTCATATATCTAGAATTTTTAGTAGGATTCAAAAATAAAATAATATATAGGGTTTTCCATTTAAACAAATTATGATGGCGTAATTTCTTCGAACTAACACCCTATAACTTTTATTTAAAAATTTTTTTGATACATTGATTAATAAATGCTGTGGGAATCATTATTCCATACATATGGATCACCCTATATATACATACATACATACATACATACATACGTTCATACATATATATATATATATATATATATATATATATATATATATATATATATATATATTTAAATAGAATGTGAATATCTCAGGATAGCGGTCTATAAGAAAAATACTCATTTGTTGTTGTAATAACTCTATATTTCGTTGATATTTTTCAGCTTCATCAGGAGTGTAAAACTAAAATTAAAAGTAGTATCTTTAGTAAGCCCATCACATACATACAAAAAGTAAGAAAACGTACCAACTAGAGCAGACTTCATTAGAAGAGGGATCACAACACATGCATATGGTGAGGTGGTCCCTTTTCTAATGAAGTCTGCTCTAGTTGGTACGTTTTTTTAGTTTGGTACGTATGTGATGGGTTTACTAAAGATACTGCTTTAAATTTTAGTTTTACACTCCTGATGAAGTTGAAAAATATCAGCGAAATATAGAGTTATAACAATAAATGAATATATATATTTATATTTATATTATTCTAGACCGCTATCCTGATATATTCACATTCTATTATAAATTATTACGGTAGATATTCACTTATATATACATATATATATATATATATATATATATATATATATATATATATATATATATATATATATATATATACTATATATATATATATATATATATATATATATATATATATATATATATATACATATATACATATATATATATATATATATATATATATATATATATATATATATATATACATATATATATATATATATATATATATATATATATATATATATATATATATATTTATATATATTCATAAAATAAATTTAACAAGAGTATTAATTAGATGCAAGCCAAAAATGGGCATGACAGGAGGTGAAATTCGTGTTAATAAAAGTGCTGTTTGGTTCTTCAAACTTTGTTTTTATGGCATATGGAAGGTCTTAATAGTTTATTAAGACTTAAGAGTTCATTAGCAAATTTAAGTACAATTAAGTGTTTTAAGTTTAACTGGTATGACTATATTAGGAGTGTACTTTTAAATCTTCGCTTCGACTTTCTTTCCATGAAATAATTACAATTTACCAAAATTATATGCGAATCATTTTTACTGGTAACAATAGTGATAAAAACTCATTTTATACAACGTTTTACTGACCAGCATTACATTTACATATTCCCTTGACTGTTAATCAACCGGGTATAAACTTAAAACTTGTAAAAGGAATATTACATTCAAAACGGTGAGAAGAAAAAAGAATGGAAGTATCTGTTTATTACACATTATGTAAAAAATTTTTGAATCTCCCATTTGAAAAATGCATTAGATACTTGTATGAATTGCAGTACTCCCTGAATTCAAGTAGCAAATTTTCACACGACTGTCTCGCACATGCAATTTTCATAATGACATTATAAATACTTAATATTTAATTTGAGTGACCACTTCTTTTAATACTTTGTATCAGCAGATTTTAATTTTAAACTTTGTAACCAAATCAACTTGATATTAGTGCTGCTAAAGCAGGATCTCATTTTTAAACTCTAGGAGTAACACTAGTAGAAATTAATTTTTTTTAGACTTTCCATTGTCTGAAAAAAGATTTTACCTTTATTTTGTCTTAGCGGTCATGATTTTCATTTATTTGGTTACAATCTTGCGGTCCATTTTTTCCTGAAAACTTTTAACCTTAATCGTATATCCGAAATCACAATATCAAAAGCCAAGACCTTCAGAATTCAGTTCTAAAAAAGTTACATCTCCTTTAGATTCTACCAAGCGTATTTAACAACATAGGTATACAAAAAAAATTCTCTGTCTTTTAAGTGAGACACGTGTTTTCTTAAGTATTTTTTTATGCTAAATCCAAAAAAAAAAAAGTCATCCACCATAAGGTTTTTTCAGAAAAGATACTTAAAGTTGCATAAATAATGTAAAACCGTATAATCATTAAATTATGGAATTAAACTACCATCTTTAAATGTTCTGAATCTGCATCTATAATCTATAATATATATCAAATGCAACGTCTCTCTGTCTGTCTGTCCGTTAGTGCGCCTATCACTGAAGAACCACTTATCCGATTTACGTACTTTTTTTTTAAAAACATATATATGTTCTCTGGCCAGGTTATAGGCTATATTTTATTACGTTAGGTGGCATGAGGAATGAGCAGTGACGTAAAATACTGAATGATGTCGGAATTAAGTTTGCCGCTAGCGCGTGCCTTTGCAATACACAGCCTAAATCATTAAATAGGGAAAAATATTATGTAGCAAAGAATATCTGTAATGTATAATCTATAATATATATAAAATGCAATGTCTTTCTGTCTGTCTGTCTGTCCATTAGTGCGTTTATCACGCGGGAACCACTTATCCGATTTACCTGTCTTTTTTTAAATTCATACCTATATTCTTTGGCCAGGTTATATAATAATAATAATAATCTATATCTATAATATATATAAAATGTAATGTTTGCTGTCTGTCCGTTAATGCACTTATCCCTCGAGAACCACTTATCCGATTTACGCAATTTTTTAAATTCATACATATGTTCTCTGACCAGGTTATAGGTATATATTTTATTACATCTAAAATATATATAAAATGCAACGTATCTCTGTCTGTCTGTCCGTTAGTGCGGTTATCACTGGAGAACCACTTATCCGATTTTCGTACTTTTTTTTTTAAAAACATACATATGTTCTCCGGCCAGGTTATAGGCTATATTTTATTACGATAGGTAGCATAAGGAATGAGCAGTGACAATAATAGTAAATGTCGGACAAAGTGTGACGCTAGCACGTTCTCTTGCAATACACGGTCCGAACCATTAAATATGGAACAATATTATGTAGCAGAGACTATCTATAATATATATAAAATGCAATGTCTCTCTGTCCGTCTATCTGTCTGTCTGTCTGTCCGTCCGTTAGTATGCTTATCACTGGAGAACCACTTATCCGATTTACGTGCTTTTTTTTTTAAACATATGTATGTTCTCTGGCCAGGTTATAGGATATATTTTATTAGGTAACATAAGGAATAAGCAGTGACGATAATAGTGAATCAAGTCGGAGAAAAGTTTGTCGCTAGCGCGTTCTCTTGCAATACACTCCCTAAAGCATTAAATATGGAACAATATCATGTAGCAAAGAATAAAATATATATAAAATGCAACGTCTCTCTGTCTGTCTGTCCGTCCGTTAGTGCGCTTATCACTCGAGAACCACTTATCCGATTTACGTGTTTTTATAAATTTATACATATGTTCTATATAATTCGATATAAGGCTAGATAATGGGAGATAAGGTGAGAAAATGGGAGATAAGGAGAAATAATGGGAGATAAGTCGAGATAAGCCGCGATAATGTGAGATAAGGTGAGATAATGGGAGATAAGTATAAATAATGGGAGATAAGGAGGGATAATGGGAGATAAGCAGAGATAAGTCTAGATAACGGGAGTTATGGTGAGATAATGGGAGATAAGGAGAGATAATGGGAGATAAGGAGAAATAATGGGAGATAAGTCGAGATAAGCCTAGATAATGGAAATAAGGTGAGATAATGGGAGATAAGGATAAATAATGGGAGATAAGGAGAAATAATGGGAGATAAGGAGAAATAATGGGAGATGAGCAGAGATAAGCCTAGATAATGGAAATTGTGTAGAGATAATGGGAAATAAGGAGAAATATTGGGAGATAAGGAGAAATAATGGGAGATATTTTATTACGTTGGGTAACATAAACAATAAACAGTGACGATAGTAGTGAATCAAGTCCACGCGAGCGGAGCCGCGGGCCCGGCTAGTTTATTATAAAAACTTAAAGGTTTTAGTGTTCATGTTTAACAAAAAACACGCATACACCACCTTTAACTAAATTACGTAACAAAATGCTGTTTAAAATAAATATAGGCAACGGCTAAATTAAAAAAATGTTTTTAATTTTTATTAATACTGAACAAAACTATTATTTCTACATTTTATGTTCAGTTCCAACAAAAAACTCGCATTTAACACTTACAAGGGTGCTATGTGTTGAAACTTAACATAAAACTTTATTTTTTGATGTCAAGTCAGGATTAAGAACTTCAAAAAAACCTAGAAATATTAGTAAAAATTAAAAACAATTTTTTAATTTAGGGATTTGGATATTTATTTTAAACAGCATTTTGCTACGTAGCTTCGTTAAAGGTGATGTATGCGTGTTTTTTGTTAAACATGAACACTAAAACCTAATATTTTCAAGTTTTTATGATAAATGTAGATTCAGAACATTTAGAGATGACCGAAGTAATAGTTTTATTCCATAATTTTAATAATTATACAGTTTTACATTATTTATTAAAATGTAGTTTTTTCAATTTCTAGCAACTTTAAGTGTGTTTTCTAAAAAAACCTCACGGTGGATGTTTTTTTTAATGATTTTTTTGGATTCAGTATAAAAAATACTTTAGAAAACACGTGTCTGACTTAAAGGACAGAGAATTTTTTTTGTATACCTGTGTAATTTTTGAACATTTTACCAAAATAATAACTTAACGGGCCGGATTATGGGGCTCCTATTAAGTAAAAAGTGACAAAATCAACAAGTGTTTTTTACCAATACATTATAACCTTTATCAACTCATATAAATGGCATCTGCGCGGTTTTTTCACCGAAATGATTTAAGTTTTTACTTGATCTGCTTAGTATTCTATATAAACCTAACAAGGCTTATGTATAAAAGAACCATACGGAGTTTTTCAGGTTTAACAGCAAACTAGTAGAAACTAAAACCGGCCAAAAGCAAGTTGGACTTGCGCAATTAGTGTTCCGTACGGTAATTGCTTTTAAGATAAAATAAAATTATATCTCGCTACTTGGTTACGGTTACCTCCACTATACGTCAAGAAACATAGTTTTCATAGTTTTTTATACCAGATAAATTCCCTCGTGATAATTTTCGCTCAATCTACACTTTATGGAGAATATTCTAGAATTTTTTCAAAATTTTTTGATCCGTATTTTTCGAGATAAGAGCGGGACATCGATTTTTGGCAATTTTTTTTTAAAAAAAACACAAAGAAAAGTGTGTGAAAGTATTGCATTTATATATTTTTGAACTCGTGTTTTCACAAGCTTGCATTTGATTCCCCCTCGATAACTTGGTAAAAAAAATTTTACTTCCGATGTCACCCATAGAAACTAACCCTTTAAGTTGATATTTAACTTTGTGTCAAATTTCAACTTTCTATGTCAAATAGTTTCGGAGAAAAATGGGTGTGACAGACGGACGGAGAGACATCGAAGTGATCTCATAAGTATTCCGTACGGAACATTAAAAATGCAAATGCAAATGCAAAATAAAATCCTCAATATTCTTTAAATTTAGTATAGTTTATTAGTTCAGTAATTGTTAAAACCAATTTAATTTTTAAATTTCAATGCTTAATTTTAATTAATATGTGCAATGGTTGGAATTATTAATTTTAAATATGTTTTAATTATCAAGATCGTTTTACTGTTAAATATCTAAAAGCAATTACTCTGTTCAACATTCATAAAGACTTTCAGAACTTTTTCTTTTTAATTGGAACATCGTGTATTTATGTAAAAAATCTTGAACAAATTAGGTTAAATGGCGGTTAAATAACATTAAACTAAATTACTTTTAAAATTAAATTACTTTTAAGTGAACGGTGCGATACTTTTCAAATAATTAAATATATGATAGTTAGAAGGTGTTCAGTGTACATTCTTGTTGTTAGGCATACGTTTAATCAATTTACTTCATAATTCATAAAAAATTTAAAAAATATATATTCAAGTCGGCAATTTTCATTTAAAAGAAGTAAAAAACTTGAAAGTTTTAACATATTAATTTTTTCCTATTCTAAAATCTGGCGTTATTTGTTTATAAACCACAGTTCGCCAGGAGAAAAGAGTTGCTGTAAATAACAGGAAGCAAGTTTAAAGTTTCATAAAGGTTTTTCTAATTTATGAATATTTCAATAAAGAAGATTTACCGAAAAAATCTAGGTTGATTCATTCTAAAAAGTTTCCTAAATTTAGAAATGAGTGCCAAGTATATCTACTTTAAAAGTTATGGCGGAAATTGGTACCCAACCAGCCCTTAGAACGTAAAATATGTTAAAGGAAAAAGATTAAAAAAACGGACTGGTTAGTTTTAACATTAAAGTAGGAATCAATGGTGATCAGAAGAGGACGAGAAGGATGCCGAAAAAAAGGACAAGTTTGAACCTTGTTCACACAGTTCCTCAGAAACCGATAAATAGATCTACTTTTAAGGATGTAGAAGATCTGGTTTAAAAATAGCAACAAAATTTTTAATTGGAAAATACCACATATAAATGTAAAATTTTGAAAATACTAACGGAGAATTCCGACTTTATTTTGACATCAAACTTTCATTTTCTGCAAATTAATCATTTGAAAATGACGCAATGACTTACCAGATTGTTCTTCTAACGGATTATAGAGCCTACTTTAAGGGAAAAGTAAAACAATTAACGACATTTTTACCCTAAAACATTACGTCCTTTGTAAACTCATATAAATGACATCTGCGTAGTTTTTTCACCTAAGTGGTTTAGGTTTTTTTACATGATGCATGCGCAATGGCCATATTGTGGTAAGTAGAAACTAAGTGATGAACTACATTTTTAGATCTTACACAAAATGCTAAAGACTGTTTGTAAAGCAGATCCAATAGAATAATTCGCATGTCAGAATTAACATTTTAACAACATTAATAATTTGATAAGCTACAGCTTCTAAAGGGTACAATATAGCGCAGAATAGTTTCGCTATTTTGGTCTTAATTTTTATGCTTAATAAGAATATTTTAACCCCCAGTCTAATCCACATCTATAACTGAATTTAAGAGTACTTATTTGATAATTTATTATTCTCCAAACCTTGTGACTCCCAGTGTATTTATTGCTTGGCTAGCTTAAACAAATATAATTATGTTTGTACACGAAAGTAGAACCTCGAGTGTTGTCGTTTTGCAAACGACTACCTAATACAGCTAATTATGCTTTAAGCTTGTTGCATTTAGTGCAAGTAATCATCTTGTTAACAATTTTAAATTATACTGCTTTCATTAGGTCTAGGCTATGAAAAAAACAAGTTAAAATTCAGAGCCGTATTTAACTAATTTGAATTTATCAATAAATAGTAACTTTTTATAGCTTCAGGCACAGACTATATAGCTATCGCTACGGAAAAGACAAAGACGAGGAATAAAAAGTCGCCGCAAAACGGGGCGGGCTGGCTGCGGCCGGCATGTCAAAATGTGTCTCATGGAGTTTCTCAGAGACGCCGAGTATATTTTTTTTTATTATTGTTGGTTATAATACAGCTTCTAGTAGTGCAGTACCTCTGAGAAACTCGACGAAGCACATTTTAACGATAGCATAGCAGCCGGCTTCAGTATGCAGCGACGTTTAGTTCCACGGGTTTGTCTTTCTGGAGAAGTGGGTATATTTTCTGTGCTTCAGGTATGTTCTTAATAAATGAATTTTTCTTTCTATTTAAATTACTATTTTTAAACATTATGTTTTAGACAAGTATCAGATCATCACAAAAATATATGTTACATAATATCCGGGATTTCACTAAAAAAAATGTAATGCAAGATGCAAGTCTTCTAGTCTTGACACCTGTTCATGTCAACATATTTACTGATGAATTTTAAAGGGCTTCGGATATTAATACAATTCGGTACAATAAATTGAAGCAGCTAGTTTGACCCAATTAATTGACTTTTACTGAACATTTAGGTTGCACGTGCAACTTCTAATATTACAACCGCAAAAGATACGTTTTTAGCTTTAAAATGAAACATTATATGCCTAGAGGCGATTAGTTGTACTTTGCATCACCTCTGTACACCTGTAAAACAATCATGAGTAATGAACATACCTTATAATTTTATCATAGCAACGAATGGTACCTTCAGAGTTTTGTAGTTTGTAGATAAAAAATATCGCTTATAGTAATAGTGTGCAAAAACACTAAAAAGAACATACGCAATTAAACGCGGTAACTTATGGCATGAAAAACTTGCCTTAATGTCCGAAGACCATTACGACGCATTGTTGGTTTGTAATTTCGGGAGAAGTAAAAAGAAATTAAGTAAGATTTCGGCAGCTAGTTACAGCAACTAATTGCGTCGACTTGTATTAATGTCCGAAGACTTGTTTACATTTTAAACTTGATCGACATAGTTTAAAGAATACATTTTTTTTTCTGAATATCGAAATAAAAAATGTATCTTTTCCGTGACATGATAAACTCTCAACGTATATTTATTTATTTTTTTAAATTTCTAATCAAATATTAAATAACTTATAGATGGGAACATTGTCTTATCATCCGAGTATATTGGGTAATTTAAGGATTACTAAATGAATTCAATATTCTCCGGTATTACGGTACTGCTTAAATACCTTGAATCGATACCATTACACAAAATAAAAGCAGCTTCTTATATTGTATGATAACTGAGCAACGTTCTGTTTCAGTAGATCATAAAATTACCGAACTCGTTAAAAACAGCTGTAAATATATGGTCTTTTTTCGCGAAGAAACAAGTGAAATGCCTTTGTAATTGTATCGTTTCTAATTTAATTTACAACCTTAGTAAATAATTAATAGTCTTATTTTTTCTTATTCAAGGACCGGCGGTGTATTTTCTTTTAAACGTTTTTGTTGAGTAATGAAAATTCTTCACATTTCTTACGACAATGCTCGTGGTCTTTGTGTCGAATATGATCAAAAGAAGTTAGGTAATTTAACTTAAATAGAATTAAATAACAACTTCTAATATCTTATTCTTCATTATTATTAATTGATGATACTTTTTACTTCCTTTGCTAAAGTAGTATTGTATTTGTGAAAAAATCACCTTCTGGTTCTTTCTTGGTTTTGGTTAATCATCTTACACCTTAAAAATGGGTCAAAGGTTTGGGGAAGTGTGTTAGAGAGGTAGCTTCGTATATGTTATGTATTTTACCCTTTTCAAAGATCTCGGAGTCGAGTAATCTATAAATGATATTATTTTTTAGTAATTTTCAATTTTAACAAAAGCCCTTCATTTGCTTCACTTTTGTTTTTCTAAGGAGTTACATACACCTAGGCGATGCAAAAAGTATGTATATTTTTAAAAAATATATTTTAAAGGTTATTAAGTGGTGTTCACTGACTTCTCGAAGGCGTTTGACAGAATAGATCATGGTGTGCTTCTGGGAAAGATGGTTGATTTTGGCTTCACAACGAATTTTGTTAGTGTCTTCAGGACATCCCTGGTGGAAAGATTCCAGTATGTTCAGTATAATGGTTTTAGGTCGCATTCGTTTCGTGCAGAGTCCGGTGTTCCACAGGGGTCAAACTTGGGACCGCTATTGTTCCTTATGTTCATAAATGACATTCAGGAGGTCATTGATGTGGAATACCAGATGTTTGCGGATGACTTGAAATTGTATGTGTTAGTTGAGTCTGGTGGCGACTGTGAACGACTGCAGAGTAGTGTTGAGGCAGTGCGGGAGTGGTGTGACAACAGTGGGATATTGCTAAATGCAAACAAATGTTCTGTAATGACAGTGAGCCGTAAAGTATCTCCAGTAAACTATAATTACAGTATAGGTAATATAGAGTTGCAGAGAGTGGAGACCTGGGCATTGTTCTGGACTCTAGGTTGACCTTCAATCAGCACATTGGCAAGGTGGTTTCAGAAGCGATGAAAATGATGGGGTTCATAATTAGAAATGGTGGGTCTTTTCAAAATATTGAAACCTTTTCAACATTGTACAATACATTGGTCAGAAGTAGGCTTGAGTATGGGTCTATTATCTGGGCGCCATTGTATAATAGGTGGGTTGTGGCTTTGGAAAGGGTTCAGAGGAGGTTTTTAAAGTTTTTGGCTAGGAAAGTTGATGGGGTGTATCCACCGGTAGGTATAGAGAATGATATTTTATTAGAGAGATTTACTTATATGACTTTAGAGAAACATAGAAAATATGGGTATGGTGATGTTTCTGTATATATTTGTAAATGGTGTGATCCAATGTCCACTGTTGCTGGAGGAACTGAATTTTGTTGTGCCCAGACTAGTTCATCGGACTGGAAACTTCTTTTATCTTCCTACTGCTCACACAAATATATTGTATACCTCACCCGTTTATAAGATATGCGCTGCTTATAATAAGGTATCTAGAGCATGTGACCTGTCCATGTCTCAGAGGGAATTCTTCTCTATCTGTTTAAACTTATTTTAATAGCTGTAAGCATATGTGTAGTTTGTTTATTGTTTGTTAAATTAAGCATTTTATTTTTTGTATATGGTAATTAAGCATTTTGTGATATTTATTAGTATTGTTTAATGATTGAATGATCGGCCCTATTAATTAATTATTTTGTTGGGATTGTAACAGTAAATAAATAAATAAATAAATAAATAAATAAATACAAAAGAATGGCGATTATATATTTTTATTGCACTTTAAATTATAAGAACAAAAATTACGGTGTTTCAAACTTTAGTATGCAATTTTGAACCAAAAAATTTATGTTTAATTATTTATAAAAAATTGTGTTAGAAAAATTAAAAAAAAAACCTCTAGAAATTTTGTAGAAAAATAATTTATTAAGATTTAGTAACCGGTCAAGTGCAAGTTGAACTTGCGTAATTAGTGTTCCGTACAGTGACTTCACAAAACACACCCCAAATGAGTTTTCAAGTTTGTTTCTGATCTTTACTGAAAACTGATGAACTTGATTTTTTTTTTTTTTATATACAAGATAAATTATTAAAGGTAATGCACTCGTGATAATTTTCGTTCAATCTACACCCTGTGGAGAATATTTCAGACTTTTTTCAAAATTTTTTGTTCAGTGCTTTTCGAGATAAGGGAGGACAGCGTTTTTTCACACACACATTTTAAAAATAATACAAGGAGAAGTGTGCGCAAGTATTACATTATATATATTTTTGAACTCGTGTTTTTACAAGCTTTCATTTGACACCTCACTCGACGACCTAGTAAATCTTTTTTTCACTTCCGATTTCACCCCCCAAAACTAACCCTTTAAGTCAAAATTTAACTTTCAAAACTACACTGCTATACTTCAACTTTCTATGAAATAGTTTCGGAGAAAATCGGGTGTGACAGACGGACAGACAGACATCAAAGTGATCTTATAAGTGTTCCGTACGGAACACTAAAAATAGTTAAAAAATATTAAAAAATTGACTGATTAATATTGCAGACAGTGTCTGAAAACAGGTAGCGGTCCCAGCGCCAGGTCAGATTTAATGCTATAATCTTGTAATAAAATGGAATCTTCTTAATTTTTTTTAAAAAAGTATAGAGAATAAAAATCCGTAAAAAATTGAATTTTTGAAAATTCGAGGTGTATGTAACCCCTTAAGACATCACCATAAAATTTTTATCAGTTAAAATATGAGTTTTAATACTTAAATAAAGTATATTTTTAGTATAAGAAAGTTAATTTCAGTGCATATTTTAAAACTGTGTGTTTGCAAGTAAGTACACGTTATCTTTTTTTAAGTAAGATAACCCATCCAATAGTGAATCACTATTTTTTCTAGGTTGTCTACTTAAAAATTTATTAACAAATGAAATGAAATCTAACATAATTAGATGATGATATTTTGAAGAACTTCCCCCAGTATTTCCATCGTAACTACATTTTTCTAAAAGCATTTTAACTTTATATTTTAAACGGTAGGTACTTTTCAATGAGATATTAATCAGAAAAAAAAGTTAGGCATAGAAAAGGTTTCAGGGATATTTACAACTAAAATCTGAAATTTCCCTCTAGATACAGTTTATATAAAATTGGAAATAATGGAAAAATTAGATAATTTTCAGATTCCTAGCTTTTAAAAACCCCGAAAACGATATATAACATGATATGAATAACGAATCTGAAGTAACCTCTAACACCATTTTAACCCCTTATATCTTCAATATAAGTAATTATGTATGATGTTTCATTACCGCAAAGAAAAATAGGAAAAATTCCATAATATTATTGAAACTATATAAAATATATATTCCTTTTACCCTCTTCCTCTACAGTAGTTTCACCTAAAACCATAGTTATCCTAGGGTTCCGACAGGAGCAACCAAATATTATAGTCCAAAAAATTCAGTTTAATTTATAAAAGAGAATAATTTTATCATTTTATTTTTTCCTGTTCATGTTAGTTTAGGAACGTTTCGCTTCTTTAGTGAAGAATATCAACCTGAATTGTCTTAAAAAAGAAAGTAATAAGTTCGTATATGTTTCTTACTTTGTAGAAGTTATAGTACAAAAAAAACTTCCAAAAGTTTTTCCCAAGATTGGGAAAACAAAATAATCTAAGTTGAAAAACCTCATTTTTATTGAAAAAAAACGTAGATTCTTTTTCTAGTAAAAGGTTGGTCAAAAACAGAACAATTAACCCTAGTTAAGCTATAATAAAAATCAAACGATACACGGCCATTAACGTTATTTCCCATTTTTTGCCACTTAGAGTTTAAACGACCCAATTCAAACAATTTTAATGAATAAGGTCTTACAATGTTGTTTAAACTGTGCAAGTGAGACTGGCTATGTTAAATTTTCAAATATAATGAAATAAGAGACGTGTGTCACTATTTTCATGTGATGGAGACATTTAAAAGGGAAAACTGACATTTTCCTCTAAATACTATTTTTGTTTAAAATGGAGTTATTGAAACAATAACATAATTTTTTAGATTCCTTGACTCCAGGAACTCTGAAATATACGTATAAAATGATATATTTGAGACCACTACCTCCAACCGCTTTAACCCTCTACATATTTAACTATAAGAAATTTTACTTAAAATGTATTTATTATTTACCAAAAATCAGTAAAAAAAGTATACAAAATTTATCGACTCTCACCTCTTTCCTCATCTTCCACTAACGCGACATCGCTCATAGAGATGTCTTTCCTAACTCAATAGGTATACTAAGTTTGAAATCGATATTTTATTTTCTTTGAGAGTTATCGTACTCATAGTTCGATGGATATACAGACAGACAGACCGACGGAATGGGGATCTATGTTGTTCGTGACCTAGGGACCTTGACACGTGAAGAGATGCAAAGCTTTCGGAGAATGATTTTTTTCAGAAATACAATACTTCCCGTAAGTATTTTATAAAAAATTAATTGTTTAAGTTATAATAAAATATATTTTAAAAAACACTACATTAGAATTTTAGGTATCATATGCTTCTAAAAATTGATAATGACAATAGGGTTCTTTCTCATGTCATCATCATCATCATCATAATCATCATCATCATCATCATCAGCTATGCGGTCCATAGTCGGACATAAGCCTCCCCTAAGTACGTTCATCTTGTTCAGTTTTGAGCATTGTTTATCCATTGTATCCCACTAGTCTTTTGATGTCGTCAGACAATGGGGTTTGCGGGCATCCTCTACTTTTCTTATTCTTCTAAATTACTTTATGGGTCGATCTCCACTTCAACCTGCTTACCCTCTCAGCTACATCAGTTATCTTGGACCTCTCTTGAATTTTTTCATTAGTCAGCCTATCCTCAACGATATTCCCAACATCCTCCTTTCCATCGCTCGTGGAGTTACTTGTAGGCGATTTATAATTTCTTGATTCAAAGCCCTCGTCTGTTCCGTATGTCAATACTGGTAACACGCGTTGATCAAATGTGTTTGCTTTTAGTGTATTTGGGACATTGGAAAGGAAGATGTTCCGGAATCTGCCAAATGCCGACCAAGCCAATGATATTCTCCTTGATAAATCCGCTTTCAAGTTTTTTTTTGGATATTACTATTTTTTGTCCAAGAAATATGTATGAACCCGTTCTTGTGTTTTTTGCATTTTCAATATTCAGTATACTTCCTCTGGACATTTTATTTAAAGAATCTTGTATTTCGTATTTTGTGATGTTGGGATTGTCTTCAGATCCTTTATTCATTACTCGTATTCGAACTGACTCGCTTTTGTCTGGTGATGGTTTTGCTTAACTTTCATAAAGGTTCTTATAGAATCTCTCTTGTTATTTGTAGTTGCCCTTCATTTAATGATCTTTGTAAAATTTTTATACCCGTCTTGTTCTCCAAAGTTTCTTCAATTTTCTCACTGTTATAGTTTCTTACATCTCTTCTAATACATTTCCTTATATCGTTATTCAAAATTTTTAACTTATTTTCACATGCCACATTGTTTCATGGATTTTCGTTTTTGTATTAGTTTGACTGTTTCTTTGGAGAGCTATTCCTCTTTGATATAGATCGGTACTATCTATGGTACTACGCACATAACTTATGTATGTGACTTGTAAGTGTGTATAGTAGTGCCATTAAATACTTCAATGACATATATAGAGACCTGTGTATAAACTAATAGGTACGTTTATTTTTAAGTGTGATCTAACATTACGTTATAATGGTAACATACGGTGATTTGAGAAAAAATAGAAGAAAGGTTAGGTCTATTTGATTGTACACATGACATTCAAATTTCGAAGAAATATTTATATATTGACTTTTTGTAGCATTAAATTTAACTCACGGCAAGCAACTGAAAACTATGTAACCTAATCTAAATATTTCATTATTATAAATAGATTTAACGATAAGTGGTTTAGAATATCTAACAGTAGACCGTTTTTTTGTGAGTCACTTGTTGAGAAACTATAATATTTATACAAAAAAGAAAAGGCACATAAGAAAGAACAACTTTTTGACTTCAAAAATAGAGCCTCAACTTTAAAAAAAAAAACAAAATGGCGGAGCAGCAGCTGCTTAAAGTTGACTAATTGAATTTGCGCCGTACTACGCCTAGGCCGCTACAACGCACAAAAAAAAAAACCGAAAAAAAAATCATTAGAGTATGATTATACGCTTTGCATGAATTTACCGAAAAAATCAAAAATTACGAATTTTGACAAAATATATATTTTTTTTATAAAAAAAATTGTCAAAAAATAATGTTTATAATTAACTTTTAAAAATTTTTGTACATTCATTCAATGGTGAATAGGTCAATGAATACCTGTATAAAATTTCAAGTGAATCCATGGATTTCTTTTGGAGCTACATTGCATGGCGTGCGAAATTTTACGTTTTGAGAAAAAAAGCGGAATACTGAATTATGCTGTCTCTTAGCTGTTCACCTGTTTGCGCTATCTTGGGGACGTTATCCAAACGAAAAAATATTGCTATTCTACTCTTCAGTGATACCATATATTACCAAAATAGTGAAACAGGTAGTTTATTTAGTCATAAAACCTACAGGTAAAGCATTCACGCACGCGCGTACTTATATATCTGCTCTCGGTACAGATCAGAGCCGCTCTCTTTCATGACACGATAGGTACATTTAAAGTCCGAATTTCGATTTAAAAACTTGGTAAGGACATTCTTCAGAAGTTAAAGTGACTTTATGAAAAAAAAATGGTCAATTTTTTTTTTACGCAAGCCTCCCCCATTTAATCGAATGGGCCAAATTTCCTAGACATAAAATCACCAAAGGTAGAAAGGAGTCTTTAGGTTTTGACTTCTTTTCTCTCTTTAGTTTAGCTTTATTGCCTTAAACTGACGCCAATACCAATCCCAAGATTATTTTTATGTGCAAATCATGAAAATGCAATGTTTTATCTCATACTCATCACCATAAATTTGCGACACGTACATATTTACTAATTACCACAGGAATTTAAATTTTTATTATGTCTTTAAAGTTTTCCGAATTAATCAATATTTATCCTCGTTCAACCAGTAATGACGAGAATAATTTTTTAACCTGCTTTAATATTTTACTTGAAGAGACCCGTAAACCGTTGAGGTCAAAGGTACAGTTAGTTAGATGAGCCACTTTGCCTCGAATATGAGACCGCCGTGATGTTCTACCCTGTTTTTCGTTGATGTATTAACCGAAAGATATTAAAATACACACAGTTCCAAAATTAGAGAATATTTAAAAACCATCAAATATAATTGCTAATATTCTTATTATGGTTAAATTGATATCAACCTGAACTAATGTATATTAGTTAATGGCGGTTTTGTTACTCTAACAAATCAGTCAAATTTTATTGTTTTTCTTTAGAAATTTCTTGCAATTTTGTCTTTTGTCTAATAGAATTAAAATAACTGTGAAGTGATTTATTTAAAACTCGTTTTACAAATACACAGTTCTAAAATAAATACTGAAGTTAACTGTTTCATAACTTAGTACAACCATTGCAACTTGATATTTTAAATGATCGGTACTTTAGATATTAATCAAAAGAAAAAATTGAGCAGAGGAAGGGATTTTGAGGATATCTTCTTCTATGTATTAAGGCTAGAGTTATAATATAATATAATAATACAAAAATATTGGAATTTTTTCGGCATCAAGAATCGTGTGAACGACCTATATAACTTCATATATTATGTGTACCAAAATCGATGTCTCATTTCATTAGTTATAGTGCCAACAGAAAGAGAGACCGCCGACAATTGGAACATATATTTTTCGTGACGAGGGTCTTCGAAATCAAAGAAAGCAAAAATGGAATAGTATACTAGGAATGTTAACGAAGAATAAGGCTATGCCAAATTAGCTAAATTTCAATTAAATCTCGGACAATAAAGAGACGCTGAAAATTGGTTTATATGTGAGTAGTGGCTCTGGTTGACTCCTACGTATTCGCAAATATAAAGATCTTAAAGCAGCTTTATCCATTCTGTTCATTCTAAGTTATTTAAATTGTCTTACGAAGCCCTCCTTTTGACTGGCTTTTAGAATAAGCATCGATCAACCATCATCCAGAAAATATACAAAAATATGAATAGTTTTTTTTTTATAATCATCACCATTTAGCGTAATTTAAATTTGATCTTGTTGTGACATCTTGAATTTATATTTCTAACAGTGGTATCCCAAGAACTTCTTCTTAAAGTGCCATATCCAGCAGTGGTTGGTGCCTTTTTAAGTGTTCCACAGACAAAGGGGACCTACAGTTTGATGCCGGTTCCGAACGGCTAAAATGAGAGGGCAAGAATTTCTCATTATGTTTATATGCTTAAATTTTAATTATGATGTGTATACACAATGCATTGGCAGGTTTTTTAAGTATCTTGCCTAATTTGCTATTTTCCTATTCGACACACCAAGAAAATTCTTCCAGTACTAAACTTTTTTATGAAAAAATCAAATATGATAACAACAAATTTGTCACTTGTCAAATTTGACAGATTACAAAGCCAACTAGGATTTTTTTAAATGGCTTCCTCTATACATGAGCATACGTTCGTTTACAAAAATATATAAGACTTGATATTTATTTTCAGTTGTTATCGATATACAGGGCATTCCAGTTATTGAACTGAATTTTTAACTTTTAAGTAGTTCATCCGATTTACTATTTTTCTATTTGGGATATTGTGTGATATCATATTTGGTTTTCTAACCAAAAACTAAGTTTACTCGTAAAAGAATTTTTTGATATCCCAAATAGGAAAAGAGTAAATTGAGTGAGCCACTTAAAGGATAAAATTCAATTCAATGACTTGAATGTCCTGTATCTCGGTAACGACTGAAAATAAATATCAAGTGTTACAAATTTTTGTAAACGGACTGAAAAATGCTATTTAATGGATTACGTGGAGGGTGCTATTTAAAAAAATTCTCTCTGGCTTTGTAAACTCTCGAATTTGGCAAGTGGAAAATTTTTTCTCATTATATTTGACTTCCTCAAAAAAAAAACTAAGTTTAGTACTGAAAGAATTTTTTTGCTATGTAGAATAGTAAAATAGTGAATTAGGTGAGACAATTAAAAATTGTACCTCCACAAGGTTAGGCAACCATATATGTCCCTTTATACAAGCTTTTTATATACAATGTTAGGAAAATATATATACATATATATATATATATATATATATATATATATATATATATATATATATATATATATATATATATATGTATATATATATATATATATGTATATATACAATATATTAATTTAGCATATTTTTATATGTATTCAATGTAGTCGTAAAATAGCATAATTAATAGGATACTCAAAAGTTACAAACAGCGACAGACAATATTTAAAATTACGGGCAAGTAAATTATGATCAAATATTAAAAAATTTACAACTGAAAATATCAAAATTTTAAATTGAATCTATCACAAAGACCTTGAAATTCTATGTTACGCTATATAGGTAATTTTGAAATATTGTCGATTCTAAATGATTCCGAAAATAAAAGTGTGAACTTTTTATTGAAAAGTCTGTAGATTCATTCTAAGTTAAGTTTATTTTATTTGAAAGATACCTAAAGTAGAGTATTTCTTAAAATTAGTAGCATTAAAACGGGTTTTTCTATATTTCCTACTTCCGAAATTCCCTGTCCTGAGCATTAATTTTTTACTATTTACTATTTCTTGTATTAATTAGTCTTGTTTCGGAGTTACAACTTAGTTGACGAGCTTAAAAACATAATAAACACTTAATATATTATTATTATTCATAAACAATAAAAAATATTGTTGCTTTAATTTGAATTAAAATTTTTAATATTCCAAGTTTTTGGAACGGTCTGCATGTTTTAAAATGACATAAGAGCAAAGTTATCATTATTAAATAGAGGTAACCATTTTGTGTTTCAGAGAAATAAGGAAATATTTGGTTTGGTATATTATTGGCATTTACAGCCTGTTTTAAGGAAATACTTAATGACTTTGGGCTATTTAAAAGATTAGTAGAAATAACTTACTAATAAACCAGAAATAAATTTAATTATAAGACGAGACTGACTCAATGGCGTAGATAGGTAAAAAAAACCATATAGTTTTTATTTTTTTAATTTGACAGTAACGTTTTTAAGCAGATATAATTTTTTTATGTTGTGCTTACTGTCAAGAACAAAACTAAAAAATTGCATGTGATAGAATATGTAGATGGTGAGTTTATGTAGGCGCCTGTTGTCCAAAAATGTGACGTTGGCAGATACTAATATTAAATAATAATATGATGATAAGCTAAATAAGCTAAATTAACAATTATTTTTATGATTACATATAGAAATTTTATACTAAAAATGCAATAGTTTGACAATAATGCTTGCTTTTATTCAAAAATCCGCTCTATACCTATCCGAACTAATAAGTAAAGTTGATTTTTTTTATATCCCGTGAAAAATTTGTCTAATATTGGTAAAAGTATATTTGTATTTTTTATTCAATTTTGGTGAAATGTATTTATATATGAATGTATAATAAAACATGTACCAGAAAAGCAAAAAAAAAAAAAAAAAAATAAATCTTAAAAAGGTCCTTAAAAAGCTGTTAGCAATAATATATTTCACTTATTTTCTTTATTTTAAAAAAAGAATAAACGCCCATTTTCTACTTACCAAAATAGTTTTGCATTTACGTTAAGCTTTGATTCTGGATAGTTTTTTGCTTCGCAAAATACTATGTAATGCTTTTGGATTATACGTACAACAAAATCCACTCCAACATCTTTCGTAGCGCTTGAATTTAAGCTGTTTTAAAGAAGTTTCTTGTTGTAATAATTGTTTTAACATAACGAATATTATTGACAATATCAAATTTGAATAAGTACCTAGATAAAATTTTAGGAAAATTATCAAGCTAGGAATCCATCCCCCCAAAAGGTGAAATACCTTGACTTGAAAATACTATAAATTATACCTATCCAAATATATACACGTAAAGTCAATTATCACGTTTGATAAATTCGTTCACTATCTGCTAAAGATTACAATATTACTAGTGCTTTTACTGATCGTTGTCAGAAGAAAAAACACATAAAACTAGTCTGGAAAAGCTAGAAACAACCATAATATACTAGAGTGATCAACAATTTTGCCATTGAGTTTTCTGTTATTTTTTCAATTTTAGTCGCGTCGTCAACTAAATCAGATATACTGTCAGTGTAAAAAACCACTTCCGCTGCTATCTTGATTGCTACTATCGTTAATAAATATACTTGCCATTTCTTATGTCCTTAGCAGTTCAACGTAACTTGGCATTATGTCGTAATTGTATATTACTCTTAGAACGACTATAGATACATTACTATATTCGCATACGTAGAAAGACATATTTTTTTTTGTAGTTTGTAATTGTAAATAAATCTTAAATACTTATGTTTTAATTATTTTTATTTCAAAAATTAATCGTAAAAAAAACCATTTACATATAGTTATTCAATTTTAGCCAGGCCGTAAACTAAATCAGATGACAGGACCTGTCAATATTAAAAATTTCTTCAGCTGTCATGTTGCCTAGATTATCACCTACGTTACTAAATAGAGCTGTTTTTTTTTGTATTCCTCTCAAATCAATGTATACCAGGTGTACAAGTATGAAATGCGGATTTCAGACAACAGATGGTGCACCAATGCAGTTTGTGCTATAAAAGATTTGATATTGCGCCATTTTGTTGTGTTATCAGCAAGTGTTAGACGCGCACGATTGATAAATTGGAAAAGTGTGTGCATAGTGTTGTGCTCAATATGTCGAAATTTATATCGAAGAAAGAGCATTGGCGGACAGCATTAATTTTTTGTTTTCATTTAAAGAAAAACTGCTGTTGAATCATACCGATTACTTCGAGAAGCTTATGGTGAACATGCTTCATCGCAAGATACGTGTGAACGATGGTTTCGGCGTTTCAAAAGTGGTGACTTCGATGTTGCAGACAAGAAACGTGGAAAACCGCCAAAAGAATACGAAGATGTGGAATTGCAAGCATTGTTGGGCGAAGATGATTCGCAAACACAAAAACAACTCGCCGAGCAATTGGGCGTTAGTGAACAAGCTGTTTCCAATCGGCTACGAGAGATGGGGAAGATTCAGAAGACCGGTAGATGGGTACCACATGAGTTTGAACGACAGGCAAATGGAAAAAAGCGCAAAAATACGTGTGACATTTTACTCGCTCGGTACAAAAGGAAGTCGCTTTTGCATCGTATAGTTAGAGGGGAGATTTATTTTGCGAATCCCAAGTGCAAAAAATCATGGGTAGACCCAGGCGCACCATCCACATCGACCGCAAAGTCTAGATCGAATCGCTTTGGCAGAAAGACGATGCTCTGTGTTTGGTGGGACCAGAGGGGGGGGATGGTCTATTATGAGCTGTTTAAAACCTGGGGAAATGGTTAATACTAAACGTTAGCAACAACAATTGACCGATTTGAATCGTTCGCTGCTTGAAAAAAGGCCCAGCAGAATACCGAAAGAGGCAACACAAAGTCATTTTTCTTCATGACAATGCTCCATCACATACGGCAAAAACCAGTTCGCGACACGTTGGAAGCACTCAGCTGGGAAGTTCTACCCCATGCGGCTTACTCACCAGACTTGGCTACTTCCGATTACCACTTGTTTGCATCGATGGGTCACGCACTTGCTGAGCAGCGCTTTGGTTCGTACGAAGATGTGCAAAAATGGTTCGGTGAAAGGGGAAGATATTTACTGGCGTGGTATTCACAAATTGCCCGAAAGATGGGAAAAATGTATAACAAGCGATGGAGCATACTTTGAATAAAGCATTTTTTATCATTCTTCCGAATCTAACATGTTTACACCTGGTATTAATACTATGATGTAATTGTAGATCACTGTTAGAAGCAGCATAGGCAATTAAGAATATTTGGCAATGTCATGGTGTTTTTAGAATCTGGCAAAGTCAAGTAAAAAATATTGAAGATGGGAAATCCATCTTGCGAAAAAAAGTATTTTTATTGTTTACAAAGTGTTTCAATACTTAAAAGTAAAAAGAGACTGGATATAGCGGCGCACAAAAAACTGAGTATTATTAAAGTAAATGAAAAAAAAATTATATATGTAACGTTAAATTAACAAAGCCGCAACTATCATTGAGATTTTGCAAGATTACTTTGCCGATTATTATTTAAAAATTCGATATTGTTAGATCGGTAAGTTCTAATCAATGATTTTTTGTTTTATGGAATTGTGACATCATATTCGGAGAAGTTTTTTTCTGCCTTAACCGCCAAATGGCCATAACCTTTTGTCTTTTTTGGTAACATTATTTATCGTATTTATTTATTTGCATTGTGGTAAATTATTAACCCCTCTTAATTACAATAAAAATGAAGACATATAAAATAATAATGTGATCAACGAAGCCAGAGTTGACCATAAGAGTTAGGCCAAAAAAGAAAACGCCTAAAATCTTCGAAACGCCACTGCTTCTTTCTTTCTTCATCACATGAAATAATATGCTCCTTAATACCGATAAATTATACGTAAGTAATATTACGAAATAACAAGCAAGCAACTATCAAACTAGGTATCTCTAATAGTACATCTAGAGGAACCAAAATGCCGTTTGTCATAAGCCTCATTAGTATTGAAAGTTAGTGTGCCCAATAATTGTGGTTTCTCATATCACCTGTTTAAAATCTTAAGTATTATGAGTGTTGTAGAATTTCAGGTGTATATCAATGAAGATACCCATCATATAAGTAGTTTTAGATTCTGATTAAGTACGCTGTTCTCTATTATCGTGTAATTATAGGATCTATTGTCGCACTATCGTGAAAATATTTCACTTGGATAGGTATTTTCAAGTATAAGCAGTAGGGAGAATTAGAAATAGATGTTTTTATAAAATATCTGCTTTATTAATAATCATTTGATTTATTATCCAAATTGTTTATTAGTTTGATTTTAAGTGTGAAAGTAAAATGGAAATAACAAATTTTCAATACAATTTTGAAACCTACTGACAAAACTTATAGTGGCTTGCGCTGAGTTTCTTACATTTAGAGACTTCTTACGGCATTTTTAATAATCATCGACAATTCCATTATAGAATTTTTAGTTGGTTCCCTTTTAGTAATACCTGGACTTAAATCGAATAATACAACTGTACACATTTTTTTTTTGATAGGAAACTTCCACAGGGTACAAACTTCTGGATTTCTCCTGTGTCGATTGAAAAAGTGATGCTGACGTTTCGCCGGGCATCCTGCCGGCTTCTTCAGAGCCTATTCCGAGAACTGACTTTTTCGGACTCTAGCACGAAACTGTGCACATACTTAGGTATAGCGACCTTATTTAGAGTTGCTCTAATATCGACATTAAGTTCTCACTACGGCCTAATTGTAGATGAGAAAAAAAAAGGCGTAACAACTTATTATAGCGAAAATTGAATTTTGAAACAGAATGCGAATACATTAACAAATTTCAGTTCTTCAAGTGTTTTGTTTTAAAGGCAATGAAGTAATACTGTAAAATAGTAAAGTTC